>JAGSMW010000011.1:5925000-7162500 GCA_029286795.1 Byasa hedistus | reverse complement strand
GACGTGATGTCCTACAACACGGACGAGGACATCGTAAAGGCGGTGAAGACCCAGAACGGCCATCTGCTGGGTGACGTCCCGGAGAGCGAGATGCGCATCGAGGTGAGGTTCAGGAGGAAGGCGAGGAACACCTTAATGTCCCATGTGGTCATGCGGGTATCGCCCAGACTCTGGGGCCGTCTGACAGCCGCGGGCATGATGCACGTGGATCTCCAGAGGGTCCGAGTGTTCGATCAGTCGCCGCTGGTTCAGTGCACCCGATGCTTGGGTTATGGCCACGGCAAGAGGCAATGCACGGAGAAGGAGGACAGGTGTAGCCATTGCGGTGGCCATCACCTGAGGACCGGGTGCGCGGACTGGGCTGCAGGGAAACCTCCCTCCTGCCGGAACTGCAATAGCGAAGGCGGACCGGCGGGACCACGGTGCATTCGACGAGGTCTGCTCTGTCCGGAGAAGTGGTATCGGCGCCATTTCGGTAGACGTATAGCGTATTGCTAAGGGCGTTGCCTGTGCCCGGGCGCGTCCCGCACAACGCGGGTGGGGCAACCACCAGTATACGCGTTTGTATGTTTCTCAAACCTTCAGAGTGTCCAGTTTGCGCGGGCCGAGCTGATCCGTGAATGGCGCGCCGAAGAGAGGGTGTGGCGTTCGCGTTGGTAATGAGCCATCCATCGGAGCTGTCGGTGAGATGAGGCAATACCGGGGACAAGAGTAGTGCAATGTGCGGGCCAGGGCGCATCGGAGGTGGTAAAGGCCGCCATTGTACTATTCGAGACGACTACTCCGATCAACAGTCACTACAATGTCCCCAAGCCTCACTCGGGCAACATTGTTGCGGGGCCCGTGCTGAGGACCACGGGGCTTGGATATAGGGTTGGTTCCGTCTACCTTTGAAGGACGGCCTGTCTAATCGAGCGCTTACGCTGGGAGCCAGATCGGCTGGTCGGTCTGGAAGCTTGGGGGGACTGTCAAGCGTGATCCTGGTGGCGACGTCATGCACATAACACCTGGTGGGGCAGCCGGTGCGTGGAGGATCCGAAGGGAGGTGGAGTAGCGGCAACACTGGACCAACTGGAGCTTCACCTGCTGAACCGAGGGTCTGAGCCTACGTTTGATACGTATCGGGGTGCGGTAAACGCTACTTTCCTATAGCTGCGTCGACATTACAAGCTTCATACGACCCTGATCTGTGTGTCTCGGATCGGTGGGAGGGCTGGCGTGTCGTGATGACGTATCTTTTCTCGTCGAACCACAGGGCATTCCTGTTCCGAGTTCAGTCTGGTGAAGTCCGTCGTCAGACGTATCATTCAGGAGTTCCACGCGGAAGTACGCGCTGCCATCAGGTCAGACTGGATGTCGAGTTCCGCCGTAACTTTCGCCCACTCTGCTCCCCCCCCCTAGACCGCCGTCTAACGTCCACCGAGGTGGACAAGATCACCGAAAAGGGCGCGTTAGACGACACTGTCGATCGGTATGTGGAAACCGTGGGGGACGCCTGCGATCAGGTCCTGCCGACGGCTTCTAAGAGGAAGAGGGCAGAATTGCCCTGGTGGTCCGAACAGCTCTCTCTCCTCAAAGCTATGCCTTGAGGAAGAAGAGACGGATCGCTAGCGCACGTCCGGCCCGTAGGGATCTGGTCGTGCGCGTGTATTCGTCGCGGCGAAGGAGGCCTACGCGCGCCTCGATTGTGCGTAGGCGTGCTCCAACAGAAGCTGGAAGGCGGTTTCTGGCGAGAGGGCTAGACGCGTGAGTCCATGTGGGACGGGATCTACCGTGTGATGCGTCGCACGGAGGTTAGGCGTGAGGACGTCCCCCTCGTTGCAGTGGAGGTTAGGTGCTGGATCTCATATGGGATCAGCCAGGGCCTTGGCGGAGGTTTTCTTCCCGGAGGATAACTCCGGGGAGGACAATGCGGATCACTGTACTGTAAGAGTGAAAGCCGATGAAGTCAACGAGGGGGGCCATGCTGAGCCATGTGATCCCCCCTCACGATGGAGGAGCTCCGATGGTCCGTGTCGACCTTCAAACCCGAAGAAGGCCCCAGGCGCAGACGGACTCACTGCCGACATCTGTCGGGGGGGCGCGGGCATCACCGTAGTTATGCCGCTGCCTGGCGTTTCCTCGCTATTGCTTAACGACGGTGTCTCGCGCTATCCTACTTCCCCAGGCGGTGGAAGGAGGCAGTGGCGTCCACTTTGCGGAAGCCGGACAGAGGTGACTACACGCAGCCGAAGGCCTACCGCCCAATAGGGCTTTGCCCGTAATGGGCAAAGTCCTCGAAAGATGATGGTGCGGCGGTCAGGTGGTACTCTGCATCGTATATCAGTCGCCACCAATACGGCTTCATTGACGCAGAGGAGTACCCCGAAGACTCCCTCTATGACCTGATCCAGCACGTACTGACTCGGATAGAGGAGAAGGAGACTGTCGTGCTGGTATCAAACTTGGACACATACAAAAAACGTGAGTCAACCAGCCTTTCGACAACAAGCCTGGTGGTCCCTGGCTATAGCGATGGTTCAGACTGGCTCGAAGACCTCGCTGCCCCGTGAACGTGCGGCGCTGGTCGATAGCTACTTTAGCGGACGCCGGGTGCTCGTGCGGTACGCGGGGCGGAGTCGGCCAGAGAGACCACCAAAGGGTGCGTGCAGGGATCCATTGGCGGCCCAACGTTCTGGACTGGCCTGGCACTTCTAATCCGCTTTCTGTGGAACTGGAAAGGAGCGGGACACACTGCCAGGCGTTCGCGGACGATGTCGTCATGACGTTCTCCGGGCACAGCTCCGCGGACCTACAGAGGAGGGCAAACGCGGCCCTCGCCTATGTTCACGATTGGGGTGTCAAGAATAAGCTCCGGTTCGCACCACACAAGACCAAGATGATGGTGCTGAGCCGGAAGCTAAAGTATGACACCCCAATATTGAACATGGGGGGGGAGCCCATTGCGAGAGCCCGGGAGGTCCGCATTCTGGGCCTGACAGTTGACGATAGCCTCAACTTTAACACCCATGTGGGCAATGTTTGCCGAAAAGCCCAGGGGATCTATCGTCAACTGTCACGCGCAGCCAAGGTATCGTGGGGGTTGAACCCGGAGGTCGTCAGGACGATATATCTCGCGGTGGTGGAGCCGGTCATCATGTATGCATCGAGTGTATGGGCGCCGGCGGCTAGGAAGCTGCTGGTCCGAAAACAGCTCGACGCGGTCCAGCGAGGGTTCGCACAGAAGATCGCGAGAACGCATAGGACCGCGTCGCTACATTCGGCCCTAATACTTGCCGGGCTGCTTCCGCTGGACCTTCGAGTGCAAGAAGCGGCCGCGCTTTACTGTGAAAAGCGCGGCCACGCCCGGCAAGTAATAGGAGACCGAGAGCTGGAGGTTCCGGCAGACTTTCGGAGGCTACCACACCCGCACAATCAGATGGGAGTGGAGTTCTCCTGCCTGGGGGAAGGTGCGGGGGAGGACCGACTTCCCACAACGGCTGCCGCCATGAGATTTATACCGACGGCAGCCGTATAGATAACAAAGTGGGCGCGGCGTTCAGCGTAAGGCAGGACGCCGTGGAGCTGACCACCAAAAAGCTCAAGTTGGGAACTTCTGCATCCGTTCTACGCAGGCAGAGCTGTTCTGGCCTATTAGTGAAAGCGTCAGAGTACGCGTCCCGGGGGTCAGTGCAGCAGTGCACTATTCTAAGTGACTCCAGATCCGCCCTCGAAACTGTCGCAAGACCTGACACCCTCCATCCCTAGCGTATGAAGTAAAAGAGAACATTATGAAAGCGAGAAGTATGGGAAAGAGTGTCAGATTGATATGGGTGAAAGCGCACGCGGGGATCGGAGGGGAACAGAGCGGCGATGAACTAGGCTGTCATAGGACGCGGCTCGAGGCAAATAAACGACGCGGACTACGAGGAGTGCCCTGTTTCCATTCGTCAAGCGTCAGCAGTTCAGGGAGTCCAGGGAGACCCTTGATTCGAATGGCACCGGGCGCTATGTGGTGGGACTAGTACGGCTTCGTTCACGCGGGTGGTTCTTCCCGGACGTCAAGTCAGCCTATAAAATAATAAGACAGATGGAGCTGGACCCGCCTATGGTTCCGATGCTGACGGGGACGGGGGATTCTCCGCTTACCTCCACAGGTTCAAGCTCAGGAGAGTCCCTTCTTGGGCACCTGGTGACCTCCGCAGCATACGGACCATCGGGCGTGCTAGGGGCGACCTGCTGGTTGACTGCCCCAAGTATGGGGCAATAAGAACGGATGTGGAAATAGAGATGGGGGAAAAGATAGAGGAGGGTAACATCGCGGAGCTAATGAGGGACAAAGTGAGAAGGAAGGCATTTTTGAAATATTGTAAGAAGGTAATTACAGACACGATAGAGAATAATAAGACTTAGAATAAGGAAAAATGTGAAATGTAAATAAGAAATGTAACTATTGTAGAGATTGTAAAAAGAAAAGAAAGGCTGTAAAAGTAGAATATAAGACAAAAAAAGTGATGTAATAAGATAAACAATCTGTATAGTAAGTAAGAAAATAAAGAAAACAAGTGTCACCTCATTTAGCGGGATGTATGAAAGAAGGAAAGGAATGCTAAGTAAAATAGGTACAAAGAGAAGTATGAAAAAGAGAATCGGAATGAAAAAGAGAATCGGAATGAAAAGGAGAATTAGGAATGAAGAGTAGAATTGACCGTAGAATAAGAAATGATGTACCAAGATCCTTGGCCCAAATTTACCAAGGGGAACGAGTATAAAAAAAAAAAAAAAAAAAAAAAAAAAAAACCTAACCTAACCTAACCTAACTAACCTAACCTAACCTAACCTAACCTAACCTAACCTAACCTAACCTAACCTAACCTAACCTAACCTAACCTAACCTAACCTAACCGTAAGGTGATCATAGGATGTAGTACGAAGGAGGAACTGGCGCGGGTGAAGGAACGGCTTGCCAAAGCAGGTAAGGGCCTGAACCTCGAGGAGGTGAGGAGTCGCGACCCGATGGTCGTTCTCAGGGACGTCCTGTCCTACAATAAGGATGAGGAGATAGTTAAGGCAATAAGGACCCAGAACGCACACCTGCTGGGGGACGTCCCTGAGAAAGACCTGAGGATGGACGTGAGGTTCAGGCGGAGGGCGCGGAACCCACACATGACCCACGTGGTTCTGCGCGTCTCCCCCCTACTCTGGGGCCGCTTTACGGCCGCGGGCATGATGCACGTGGACCTACAGCGGGTGCGTGTGCAGGACCAATCCCCGCTGGTCCAATGCACCCGGTGCTTAGGGTATGGCCACACCAAAAAGTTCTGCGGCGAGACTGAGGATCGCTGCGGACATTGTGGTGGCCATCACGCTGCGGTAGCGAGTGCTCTAAGAACCGGGGATGCGATGGAGAACTCTCCCGCCTGGCGTAACTGTTCGGCGTTTAGATAAGCGTTACGCGGTGGGCCACGGGGCGTTCGACGAGGTTCCTGGCCCTGTCGGGACGGTGGGGATCGCCATATCCCGGGCGTCCGTGGCGTATTGCTCGGGGCGTCCGCGGGGCGACTGCAAAAGCGCGGGTGGGGCATCCACTCAGTATCCTGAGCTCGGCAGTCTAAATCTGCAAAGGTCGGAGCTCGCTAGGCGGCTCGCGGCCGATTAGCGAGGCGCCGAAGAGAGGGTGTGGCGTTCGCCCGCTGTCCAGAGTAGGCTAACATCGGCAACTGCGTGAGATGCGACCACATCTCCGGGGAACAAGGGCGTACAAATGTGTGCTGTCGGGGCGCCTTGGAGCGGGGTGTAAAGGCGCCCGTTGTGCTGTTCGACGATACATCGATACAATCAATGTCCCGATCTCACGACGGGCCACATTGCTGGCCGGGCTGCGTCTGGAACGCCGGGCTTGGGATGATAGGGGTGGTATCTGTCTACCTGGCGCCTAACAAGCCGCTCTCGCCGTACCTGATCAAATCGGCGAAGCCGTATCAGGGCTCGGGGACTGACAACGCGATACTGGGTGGCGACGCGAACGCCCATAACACCGAGTGGGGCAGCCAGTCTGCTGATCGGCGTGGGATTGAGCTTGCAACCGCACTCGATGAGCTGGGGTTCCGTCCACGTGTTGACCCGGGGGCCTGAGTACGCAGTGTCGGTGTTGAAGCTCTATCGTATTGTATGCGGCGAGTGCATGGGCGCCGGCAGCTAAAAAGCTGTCGTGTCCGATTTAGAGCTCGGCGGGTTGCGCGAGGGGTTTCGTGCGGCAGAACCGCGCGGACCACGGACACGCGTCGTTGTCATTCGGGCGGGCGTCCTAGTACTGTGTCCGGGTCTGCTTCCGCGCTGACCTCCGCGTCCATGAAGCAGCTGCCTTACTTGAGGTGAAGCGCGGCTATTCCCGGCAAGTAATAGGCGACCGACAGCTGGAGGTGCCGGCATGCTATAAGAGTCTACCACACCCGTTGTTTCAGAGTTGGTGTGAGTACTCCTGCTGGGGGGTAGTGTGGAGGAAGCAACAAATAGCTTGCCACCTCGGCTGCCGACATTACCATCCTTACCGACGGCGCCGCATCGACAACAAGGTGGGCGCGGGCGTCCTGCGGTATGCGGGGCGCCGCGGAGGCGATGACCAGAGAGCTCAAGCTGGGCGGATTCTGCACCGTCCTCCGGGCAGAGCTGCTGGCTTGGGTGGAAGAGACGGGGTACGCGGCCAGCGAGTCATCGCAGACCACCGCGATTATGAGCGACTCGAGGTCCGCCCTCGACATAGTCCGAAAACCTGACACCCTCCACCCCTTAGCGTTAAGAGTGAAAGAGAATGTAATGAAAGCATGAGAGATAGGGATGTAAGAACGTCTGGTGAAAGCGCACGCGGGGAGGGAGGGAAATGGAAGGGCGGACCAGCTGGCCAAGGATGCGGCCCTAAAGAGCAAGAGATGATTGGAATACGAGGACTGTCCTTTTTCCCCGCAAGCGTCATTCCGTTGGAGACGCTTGACGAGGGGAATAGACGGTATAAGGAATGGCATGACGGCTTCAAACAACTTCGTGGACGCTTTCGCCGGACATCGTGCAGGAGCGCACTGGATTCCCGCGGCCGTGTAGAGCTGGCATCGTGTAGCTGTCCCTATGTTCGCTGGGCACGGGGGATTCAGGAGTACCTTCATAGGTCAAACTCAAGGAGAGTCCCTCGTGCCTACGTGACCGACCGAGGACCAGAACGGTGTCCGGTATGATTCACCAGGCTGTCCGCTATACGGTAGGGAGCGTATGACTGCCGGATGGAGCTGGGGCAGGACATAGACGCGGGTACGATCGCCTCCCTGATGAGTGACGACGGATGTCGCCGCGTACTCCTGAAATACTGTAAAAAATATCATGGCTGAAATTAGAAATAAAAACAAAATGAAAAATATTGGCGGAGTGTAATTATTATAGCTGTGATATTAGTATAGGCTGGAATAGTAGATAGGATTTTAAACTGTATTATTGTTATTATTGTTATTGTTTTTAAAAAAAGGTGATATTAGTATAAGTTTTAAAGGAAATGTAAAAAAGGAAAAAATTGTTGAAAAAATTATTTGTGTATCCTATTCCAGCATATTCATGTTTTCAGGAAAATGAGTACGTGTATGTATGACCATAGAAATAAGTAAGTATAAGGAAATAATGTCGTCACCATCAGCGAGAGGTATGAATGAGGAAGTATGCTAAAGGTACGAAAGCGAGATGAATGAATGATAGAACTGGAATGCAAGTAACGGCCCTGACCCACAACACGCAGGGGGGATGATAGTAAAGAAAAAAAAAAAAAAAAAAAAAAAAAAAAAAAAAAAAAAAAAAAAAAAAAAAAAAAAAAAAAAAAAAAAAAAAAAAAAACCTAACCTACCTAACCTAAACCTAACCTAAACCTAACCTAACTACCTAACCTAACCTACCTAACCTAACTACCTAACCTAACCTACTAACCTAACCTAAACCTAACCTAACTACCTAACCTACCTACCTACCTACCTACCACCTACCTACCTACTACCTACCTACCTACCACCTACCTACCTACCTACCTAACCTACCTACCTAACCTAACTACCTAACCTACCTACCTACCTACCTACGGCGCGCAGACGCACCTTCAGAGAGGCGCGCGCGCTGGCAACCGCGGGCGTTTTTTTTTTTTGTTCTGGCTGGGGAAATGCTTTACGCATACCCCGGGCAACGGGCCCGGCGGTTATGTGGGACATCGTCCTAAGTGTTGTTGTGTGCTTCCCGACGAGAAAAACCCTAGCGCTTTTCGGCCTAATCGATCAAGGTAATGTTGCGAGGGTCTACGGGGATAACCATTTCAGTTCTTCCGCGACCCTCGATCGACGCCCGAAAATCGGGCCCGCCTTGCGGAGGGATCGATTTAAATCGTCCCTCGCTCGAAATAGTCTACGGCCGTGTGGGCGACGCGTGGGCTCAGACGCGCCGCCATGTCCGTCCATAGAACCCTTCCCTTAGGGGAGGCGCCGGCGCCGACTGCCACGCCGGTCGCGACGCCTTGGTTCTCCTGGCTAAGATGCAACCGCGATGGGCTAAACTCGCTGTCGTAGCACAAGGTCTCGCCCGCATTCGGCGTCTGGGGTTGGAGGTGGCGCTGAGCAAGTGTGAGGCACTATGCTTCCACGGTGCTCGGAGGGCCCTCCTCGACCGGCGCAGAGTGAGGGTCGGAGGAACCGCCATCGCCGTCGGTACCTCCATGAAGTACCTGGGACTCGTCCTCGACGGTCGGTGGAGATTCGACGAGCACCTTCGGCAACTGGGCCCGAAGCTCATTCGAGCGGCCGGGTCTCTGAGCCGACTCCTGCCCAACATGAGGGGACCTTGCGTCGAGTGCCGACGGCTCTACACTGGAGTCGTGCGGTCCATGGCGCTGTACGGAGCGCCCATATGGGTGCAGAACCTGACGGCCCGCGGTCAGACACTGCTGCGAGCACCGCAGCGCGTCATGGCCATACGGGTCATACGCGGGTACTGTACCGTGTCCTTCGACGCGGCGTGTGTCCTCGCCGGGACACCTCCTTCGAAACTTGACGCCGGGACGCTGGCGGAAGTCACTACTGCTTCGGGAGTTACCTGCGCAAGCGGAGCGGAGACGGAAACAGGATTGACGAAGTGTGCGATGAATGTGGACACCCAGTGGACACATCGTCGCACACTCTAGCCGATTGCCACTGATGGGGTGAGGACAGAGCCGCGCTCGTAGCGGCTGTAGGCGGAGACCTTGCGCTGCCGGCAGTGGTTCGCGCCATGGTCGGTAGCGAGGTGTCCTGGTCGGCAGTCTCCCAATTCTGCGAGTCAGTGATGGCCCAGAAACGAGACTGAACGGCTGAGGGAGCGGACGCCGAGGGAGCAGGACGCGGTCGGAGCGCGAAGACGGCTCACCGCCAATAGGCGGGGCCGAGCGCAACGATGTGCGCTGCGATTGCGCCATTAGGCTAGGATAACCTGCGTCGGCGACACGTGGGCCGTCGGGACCTGCGCCCGCGTTTATGTGAATGGTTCTAAAGGTACCGACATGGCGGCGCGTCTGAGCCCAGCGCGTTGCCCCCTACCCGTACGTAGTATCCGAGGCATTTTGGGCGGCGAGGGTAGCGACTTAGCATCGATCCTCCGGCAAGGGGCGTGGGCTGATTCTTGGGCGTCGATCGAGGGTCGGCTACGAACTGAGATGTGATCCCGCGACCCCCGAACATTCCTTTCGACTAACCTAACCTACCTACCTACCTAACCTAACCTAACGCTAACCTAACCTAGACCTAACCTAACCTTAACCTAACCTAACGCTAACCTAACCTACACCTAACCTAACCGTAACCTAACCTAACCGTAACCTAACCTAACGCTAACCTAACCTACCTACCTACCGACCTACCTACCTACCTACCGACCTACCTACCTACCGACCTACCTACCTACTACCTACCTACCTCCTACCTACCTACCTCCTACCTACCTACCGACCTACCTACCTAACCTAACCGTAACCTAACCTAACGCTAACCTAACCTACCTAACCTAACCTAACGCTAACCTAACCTAGACCTAACCTAACCGTAACCTAACCTAACCTAACTAACTAACCTAACCTACCTAACTAACCTACCTAACCTAACCTAGACCTAACCTAACCGAACCTAACCTAACCTAGACCTAACCTAACCGAACCTAACCTAACCTAGACCTAACCTAACCTAGACCTAACCTAACCTACACCTAACCTAACCGAACCTAACCTAACTAACCTAACCTAGACCTAACCTAACCTACCTACCTACCGACCTACCTACCTACCGACCTACCTACCTACCTACCGACCTACCTACCTAACCTAACCGAACCTAACCTAACGCTAACCTAACCTAGACCTAACCTAACCTCAACCTAACCTAACTCTAACCTAACCTAACTAACTAACCTAACCTAGACCTAACCTAACCTACACCTAACCTAACCGAACCTAACCTAACCGAACCTAACCTAACCGAACCTAACCTAACGCTAACCTAACCTAACCTAGACCTAACCTAACCAACCTAACCTAACGCTAACCTAACCTAACGCTAACCTAACCTAGACCTAACCTAACCTCACCTAACCTAACCGTAACCTAACCTAACGCTAACCTAACCTAACCGTAACCTAACCTAACCGTAACCTAACCTAACCTACCTAACCTAACCGAACCTAACCTAACCGAACCTAACCTAACCTACCTACCTACCTACCTAACCTAACCGAACCTAACCTAACGCTAACCTAACCTACCTACCTACCTACCGACCTACCTACCTAACCTACCTAACCTAACTCTAACCTAACCTAGACCTAACCTAACCGAACCTAACCTAACCTAGACCTAACCTAACCGAACCTAACCTAACCGAACCTAACCTAACCGAACCTAACCTAACCGTAACCTAACCTAACCTTAACCTAACCTAACCGTAACCTAACCTAACGCTAACCTAACCTACCTAACCTAACCTCACCTAACCTAACCGTAACCTAACCTAACCGTAACCTAACCTAACGCTAACCTAACCTACACCTAACCTAACCTAACGCTAACCTAACCTAAACCTAACCTAACCAACCAACCAACCAAAGCTCGGCTGCAGGCTCCTTCCATTCCAACCCAGAACGATAATAGGGACGAAGACATATATGAAAGTTGAATGCTTCTTACCATCGAAAATTTAGGTACATTTCATAAACACATAAATGTTCTTTAACTTGATTTAAAATACTCGTAATCTTCATAATTTATATTGACGACAAAAAGTATATCACCGTCCTTAACTTTAAAAGAAATTTACTAATAAAATTTTGCAAATATTTTAAGTCAATTAAACTAATTTGACAAATTCATGTGAAAATTTATACAATATTATAATAATACATTATACTGAACAGGCGCGTATAATAGCCGCATGGGCTCTAATGTCACATATTATATTCACATAACAATTGCAAACGGCGGCACGCGATGCGTAAGTGTAGCGGTACGTTTCTACATCGAGCTCTCGAGTGACTAACTGGCGATGCGTCGCGATGCGGCGGCGGCCGCGTGCGCCGCACCTGACGCGTAGCAATTTCGAATAACGTTGCGCGCGCATGGCCTGTTATTTCCGTCGTCGCGCGATTGTGCGATAATACGTGCCGCCATGGCTTTTTACAACAAACAGCCACTCTCCTCCCGTCTATACTAACGTCCAGGTCTACGGGCCGCGAAGCTGGGTTAGCTCTAGCGGGCGAAGGTTCTCCCCTCTTGCATTCTGCGCTGAATAGGAGCTTGGATAAGGCCCACAAACGGCGTCAGCAACGACACGTGATATTTCCCCCTAAACTTCGGCACCGGCCATACGACGGCAAGAGCCTCTTTCCCCGTCATGTTGTAATATGCAAATCGTAAAGTTAGAAGTGAGTTTCGCAACACTAGTACCGCACGCACACGTAGTAACGCTACTCTCGTTTGCTTCGGGTTCGCGATCGACTTCGCGCGGCGCGTGCGATCGAGACGAGTTTTGTCTAACCGTTTTCGTGGAAGCACTCGCGTTCGCGGCGTGGGTATGACCATTTAACTCGTCAATAGAGTCTTCTATGGCCCTGACCTTCTCTATGAGGACCTCAACGTCGGTAACATCGTCCCTACGTAAACGCTTTTTTACCCGACGTTGTAAAAGGTCATAAATGATATCTATTTGCATACACATAGGCACCGCATACGGTAATTTAACTAACAAAAATCGAACTCTACAAATAAACACTTCAGCACGTTCAGTTTTTCTGCTTCGTGAGGACCATCTCCCGTAGCACTTTATATGGCGGCTGCTGCGTTCCGTACATAGCGCGCAGGCGCGCCGCGGCGTCCGACCAGGCGTGCACGTCGGCGCGCGCGGCGCCACCACACGGCCGCGTCGCCCTCCAGCGACATGGGCAGGCCGCGCAGCGCGTGCTCATCGCTGACGCCCGCGCACTCCTTGAACACCTGCACCGCATCGATGAACGCCTCCAGTGCACTTGGAGAAGTTTCCTCCAGTGACCGTGGGCGGTTGCTCGAAGGACGCGCGGGTGTCGGGCGTTGGCGCCGAAGTTGTCAGGTTCCAGGGGCCGGATCTCAGTACTTCCATCAGGTGTTCGCGGTTTGACTGCCGCATTGCATCCTGGCGAAGGACTACTGAATGCCAGCTTAACACTTGTCGTGGTCGCGCCGGTAGAGCGTCGGCGGCGCGGACAGGCGCGGGGGCGCTATGGCGCGCGGCTCGGCCTCTGCTTGGATACGGCTCAGAGTTGCTCGCGTCGTCGTTCACAATACATTCGAAAGTTGGCACGCCGGGTTAAAAAGTACCAGAAGTGTTCCTCGGCATGGCAATCGTTTGTTTCTGTTATTGTGTTTACTTTGTCTAACCAAAAAATCACATCTCAGGGTGAAATTTAAGACTCCAGCTACTATAATAATACATTATACCTGGACAGGCGTGCTTATAATAGCCGCATGGCGCTAATGTCACATTATATTCACATTACATTGCAAACGCGCACGCGGAGGGGCGGTAATGTGTTGCGGTACGTCCTTACATCGAGCTCTCGAGTGACTAAACTGTCGAATCGATGCGGCGCGATGCGGCGGCGGCCGCGGGCGGGGCGGCCGTTACAATTTCGAATAGACAGTTGCGCGCGCCACGGTCCTGTTTTACGACCTAGAAGCGCGCGATTGGTGCAAATAATGACGTGCCCGCGTTACAATGTTTTAGAAAATTACAACAATCTACTGAAACAAATACACTCAAATAAATAATACGTCGAGATATAAAAAATTATATTTTTTTTTATGTTATAAATTGTACCTTATGTATAAAAAGTATAAAAAATTAACGATGGTGATTTTTATTCTCTGTATGTAAAATTTTTGGTTGTTACTCCTCCTGCAGAGTTGTCCCGTTTGCATATCTAAAAATCTGATCACCTTAATAGAAAAGTGAATTGTTGTTTTTAAAACGCATATTCCGGGCATTTATTCCATATTTTTTCACCTTCCCTGGACGTCCCCTAGAATATATTCAAACTCACATTTCGCAAATCGGTTCCAGCGCTTTCTCCGGCCTTGTTTCGAGTTTAGGCAGACATAACGAACGCAATACATTTTTATATATATATAGATAAAGATTAGCCCTTAAGCAGAAGCGTTTTCCTACGGGGCCGCAATCAGATGGCGCCACTAGTACAAAAGAGGGCTGTGGTTTTTATGATCACGACTCGATATAAGCGCGCACACAATTTTGTTATCTAGGTCAGGCAGTAGCTTGATACTGCTTATTTTTCTATGGTAAGGAATTTTTTTTTTTTTTTTTTTTTTTTTTTTTTTTTTTTTTTTTTTTTTTTTTTTTTTTTTTTTTTTTTTTTTTTTTTTTTTTTTTTTTTTTTTTTTTTTTTTTTTTTTTTTTTTTTTTTTTTTTTTTTTTTTTTTTTTTTTTTTTTTTTTTTTTTTTTTTTTTTTTTTTTTTTTTTTTTTTTTTTTTTTTTTTTTTTTTTTTTTTTTTTTTTTTTTTTTTTTTTTTTTTTTTTTTTTTTTTTTTTTTTTTTTTTTTTTTTTTTTTTTTTTTTTTTTTTTTTTTTTTTTTTTTTTTTTTTTTTTTTTTTTTTTTTTTTTTTTTTTTTTTTTTTTTTTTTTTTTTTTTTTTTTTTTTTTTTTTTTTTTTTTTTTTTTTTTTTTTTTTTTTTTTTTTTTTTTTTTTTTTTTTTTTTTTTTTTTTTTTTTTTTTTTTTTTTTTTTTTTTTTTTTTTTTTTTTTTTTTTTTTTTTTTTTTTTTTTTTTTTTTTTTTTTTTTTTTTTTTTTTTTTTTTTTTTTTTTTTTTTTTTTTTTTTTTTTTTTTTTTTTTTTTTTTTTTTTTTTTTTTTTTTTTTTTTTTTTTTTTTTTTTTTTTTTTTTTTTTTTTTTTTTTTTTTTTTTTTTTTTTTTTTTTTTTTTTTTTTTTTTTTTTTTTTTTTTTTTTTTTTTTTTTTTTTTTTTTTTTTTTTTTTTTTTTTTTTTTTTTTTTTTTTTTTTTTTTTTTTTTTTTTTTTTTTTTTTTTTTTTTTTTTTTTTTTTTTTTTTTTTTTTTTTTTTTTTTTTTTTTTTTTTTTTTTTTTTTTTTTTTTTTTTTTTTTTTTTTTTTTTTTTTTTTTTTTTTTTTTTTTTTTTTTTTTTTTTTTTTTTTTTTTTTTTTTTTTTTTTTTTTTTTTTTTTTTTTTTTTTTTTTTTTTTTTTTTTTTTTTTTTTTTTTTTTTTTTTTTTTTTTTTTTTTTTTTTTTTTTTTTTTTTTTTTTTTTTTTTTTTTTTTTTTTTTTTTTTTTTTTTTTTTTTTTTTTTTTTTTTTTTTTTTTTTTTTTTTTTTTTTTTTTTTTTTTTTTTTTTTTTTTTTTTTTTTTTTTTTTTTTTTTTTTTTTTTTTTTTTTTTTTTTTTTTTTTTTTTTTTTTTTTTTTTTTTTTTTTTTTTTTTTTTTTTTTTTTTTTTTTTTTTTTTTTTTTTTTTTTTTTTTTTTTTTTTTTTTTTTTTTTTTTTTTTTTTTTTTTTTTTTTTTTTTTTTTTTTTTTTTTTTTTTTTTTTTTTTTTTTTTTTTTTTTTTTTTTTTTTTTTTTTTTTTTTTTTTTTTTTTTTTTTTTTTTTTTTTTTTTTTTTATTGATTTAATGCGATACGAAGTTTGCCGGGTCAGGCTGAGCTGCGGTCAATGTTGTCGAACCTATTCGAGAGTAAAACGTGCATCATCGTCTATTCGACGTGATATAAGACAACGATCATGCATTATCTACCTCGTCTAGAAGGGCGCAGTCGTGAGCGTCTGGGCTCGTTTTCCCTCATCTTAACCCTACAAGGCTTACGCCATGTCCTTATATGGCGGAACACTGATTTTTTAAACCTTTGTTAGCCAGGCTTTAAAAATTATTAATGAGTAAGCAACTCTTACATCTTTGTATAAACCTAAGACATTTAGCAAAGTAGTCATACAAGCGATTACGCATATATTGTCATTACTCGTCTTTGTTATTGAGCACTTAGGTTTAATTTAGTGAAAGTGTTCTAACGGCAGACTTTGTGTGAATGCAAAATCTAAAAAATAGTTACGCAGTTTTGGACTGGAAAAAATATTGTGCTTTAGATCAAAGTGTAATTTGCAGAGGTAAGTTATTTTTATATACGGTATTAACAGATAAACGTTCAGTAAATGACATTTTTAACTTATGTTCCACTTACGGTAGGAGCGTTGAGCTTTAGCGGCAAATTTTACTACTACCATACTTTTACGGCAACTTTTCATTATGAATCTTAGATTTTTTCATAACCTAACCTAATCCTAACCTAACCTACCTACCTACCCTAACCTACCTAACCTAACTAACTAACCTAACCAACCTAACCTAACATAACCTAACCTAACCGTAACCTAACCTAATCCTAACCTAACCTAACCTAACCTAACATAACCTAACCTAATCCTAACCTAACCTCACCTAACCTAACCTTAACCTAACCTAACATAACCTAACCTAACGCTAACCTAACCTACACCTAACCTAACCGACCTAACCTAACCTATACCTAACCTAACTCTAACCTAACCTAGACCTAACCTAACCTAGCCTAACCTAACCTAACCTAGACCTAACCTAACCTAGCCTAACCTAACCTAACGCTAACCTAACCTATACCTAACCTAACCTAGACCTAACCTAACCATAACCTAACCTAATCCTAACCTAACCTCACCTAACCTAACTAACCTAACCTATACCTAACCTAACCTAGACCTAACCTAACCTAGCCTAACCTAACCTAGCCTAACCTAACCTAACGCTAACCTAACCTAGCCTAACCTAACCTAGACCTAACCTAACCTACACCTAACCTAACCTAACCGACCTAACCTAACCTAACCGACCTAACCTAACCGAACCTACCTAACCTACCTCACCTAACCTAACCGACCTAACCTAACCGTAACCTAACCTAACGCTAACCTAACCTACCTCACCTAACCTAACCTAACCTAACCTAACGCTAACCTAACCTAACCTATACCTAACCTAACACTAACCTAACCTATACCTAACCTAACCTAGCCTAACCTAACCTTAACCTAACCTAACCTATACCTAACCTAACCGTAACCTAACCTAACTCTAACCTAACCTAGCCTAACCTAACCTAACGCTAACCTAACCTAACCTAGACCTAACCTAACCGAACCTACCTAACCGAACCTAACCTAACATAACCTAACCTAATCCTAACCTAACCTCCTAACCTAACCTACTAACCTAACCTAGCCTAACCTAACCTAGACCTAACCTAACCGTAACCTAACCTAACGCTAACCTAACCTAGCCTAACCTAACCTAAACCTAACCTAAACCTAACCTAACGCTAACCTAACCTAGACCTAACCTAACCTAAACCTAACCTAACGCTAACCTAACCTAGACCTAACCTAACCGTAACCTAACCTAACCTAGACCTAACCTAACCTTAACCTAACCTAACGCTAACCTAACCTAACCTAAACCTAACCTAACTAACCTAACCTACCTAACTAACCTACCTACCTACCCTAACCTAACCTTAACCTAACCTAACCTCACCTAACCTAACTAACCTACCTACCTAACCTAACCGTAACCTAACCTAACGCTAACCTAACCTAGACCTAACCTAACCGTAACCTAACCTAACGCTAACCTAACCTAGCCTAACCTAACCTAGCCTAACCTAACCTAGACCTAACCTAACCTCACCTAACCTAACCTATACCTAACCTAACCGAACCGAACCTAACCGAACCTAACCGAACCTAACCTAACTCTAACCTAACCTAGACCTAACCTAACCTAGACCTAACCTAACCTAACTAACCTAACCTCCTAACCTAACCTACCTAAACCTAACCTAACTCTAACCTAACCTATACCTAACCTAACCTTAACCTAACCTAATCCTAACCTAACCTACCTCACCTAACCTAACCGAACCTACCTAACCTCACCTACCTAACCTAACTAACCTAACCTAAACCTAACCTAAACCTAACCTAACCTAACCTAACCTAACCTAACCTAACCTACCTAACCTACCTAACCTAACCTAACCTAACATAACCTAACCTAACCTACCTAACCTAACCGAACCTAACCTAACCTAACCTAACCTAACTACCTAACCTAACCTAACCTAACCTAACCTAACCTAACCTAACCTAACTAACCTAACCTAACCTACCTACCTACCTACCTACCTACCCTACCTACCTACCTACCTACCCTACCTACCTACCTACCTACCTACCCTACCTACCTACCACCTACCTACCTAACCTACCTAACCTACCTACCCTACCTACCTACCCTACCTACCTACTACCTACCTACCTAACCTACCTCACCTACCTACCTAACCTACCTAACCTACCTACCTACCTACCTACCTACCTACCTACCCTACCTACCTACCTACCTACCTACCTACTACCTACCTACCTACCCTACCTACCTACCTACCTACCACCTACCTACCTACCTACTACCTACCTACCTACCTACCCTACCTACCTACCTACCTCCCTACCTACCTACTACCTACCTACCTACCTCCTACCTACCTACCTACCTACCTACCTACCTACCTACCTCCCTACCTACCTACCTCCTACCTACCTACCTACCTACCTCCTACCTACCTACCTACCTACCTACCTACCTACCTACTACCTACCTACCTAACCTACCTACCTAACCTAACCTAACTAACCTAACCTAACCGTAACCTAACCTAACCTAACCAACCTAACCTAACCTAACTACCTAACCTAACTAACCTAACCGAACCTAACCTACCTAACCTACCTACCTACTACCTACCTACCGACCTACCTACCTAACCTAACCGTAACCTAACCTAACCTCACCTAACCTACCTAACCTAACCTAACCTCACCTAACCTAACCTAACCTAACCTACCTACCTACCCTAACCTAACCTAACCTAACCTAACCTAACCTAACCTAACCTAACTAACCTAACCTACCTACCTACCCTACCTACCTACCTACCTACCATACCTACCTACCTACCTACCTTACCTACCTACCTACCTACCTACCCTACCTACCTACCACCTACCTACCTACCTACCTCCCTACCTACCTACCCTACCTACCTACCCTACCTACCTACTACCTACCTACCTAACCTACCTCACCTACCTACCTAACCTACCTAACCTACCTACCTACCTACCTACCTACCTACCTACCCTACCTACCTACCTACCTACCTACCTACTACCTACCTACCTACCCTACCTACCTACCTACCTACCACCTACCTACCTACCTACCTCCCTACCTACCTACCGACCTACCTACCTACCTACCTACCTACCTACCTACCTACCTAACTAACCTACCTACCTACTACCTACCTACCTACCTAACCTACCTACCTACCTACCACCTACCTACCTACCCTACCTACCTACCCTACCTACCTACCTAACCTACCTACCTACCTACCATACCTACCTACCTACCTACCACCTACCTACCTACCTCCCTACCTACCTACCTCCTACCTACCTACCTACCTACCCTACCTACCTACCTACCTACCTACCTACCTCCCTACCTACCTACCGACCTACCTACCTACCTACCTACCCTACCTACCTACCTACCTACCTACCTACCTACCTACCTACCTACCGACCTACCTACCTACCTACCTACCCTACCTACCTACCCTACCTACCTACCTACCTACCTACCTACCTACCTACCTACTACCTACCTACCTACCTTACCTACCTACCTACCTACCTACCTACCTAACTACCTAACCTACCTCACCTACCTACCTACCTACCTACCTACCTCCCTACCTACCTACCTCCTACCTACCTACCTACCTCCCTACCTACCTACTACCTACCTACCCTACCTACCTACCTACCTACCATACCTACCTACCTACTACCTACCTACCTACCTACCTACCTACCCTACCTAACCTACCTACCCTACCTACCTACCACCTACCTACCTACCTCCTACCTACCTACCACCTACCTACCTACCTACCTACCTACCTACCTACCTACCTACCACCTACCTACCTACCTACCTACCTACCTACCTACCTACCTACCACCTACCTACCTACCTCCTACCTACCTACCTACCTACCTACCTACCTACCTACCTCCTACCTACCTACCTACCTACCACCTACCTACCTACCTACCTACCCTACCTACCTACCTACTACCTACCTACCTACCTCCTACCTACCTACCGACCTACCTACCTACCTACCTACCTAACCTACCTACCTACCGACCTACCTACCTACTACCTACCTACCCTACCTACCTACCTACCTACCTACCTACCTACCTACCTACCTACCTACTACCTACCTACCTACCTACCTACCTCCTACCTACCTACCTACCTACCTACCTCCTACCTACCTACCCTACCTACCTACCTACCTACCTACTACCTACCTACCTACCTACCTACCTACCTACCTACCTACCTACCTTACCTACCTACCTACCTACCTACCTACCTACTACCTACCTACCTCCTACCTACCTACCTCCTACCTACCTACCTACCTACCTACCTACCTACCATACCTACCTACCTACCTACCTACCTACCACCTACCTACCTACCTCCTACCTACCTACCTACCTACCCTACCTACCTACCTCCTACCTACCTACCATACCTACCTACCTACCCTACCTACCTACCTACCTACCTACCTACCTAACCTACCTACCTACCTACCTACCTACCTACCTAACCTACCTACCTACCTACCTACTACCTACCTACCTACTACCTACCTACCTCCTACCTACCTACCTACCTACCTACCTACCTACCTACCTACCTACCTACCTACCTACCTACCTACCTAACCTACCTACCTACCTACCTACCTACCTACCTACTACCTACCTACCTACCTACTACCTACCTACCTACCTACCTAACCTAACTACCTAACCTACCTAACCGAACCGAACCGAACCTAACCTACCTACCTACCTACCTACCTACCTCCTACCTACCTACCTACCACCTACCTACCTACCTACCTACTACCTACCTACCTACCTACCACCTACCTACCTACTACCTACCTACCTACCTACCTACCTACCCTACCTACCTACCCTACCTACCTACCTCCTACCTACCTACCACCTACCTACCTACCTACCTACCTTACCTACCTACCTACCCTACCTACCTACCATACCTACCTACCTACCTACCTACCTACCCTACCTACCTACTACCTACCTACCTACCTCCTACCTACCTACCACCTACCTACCTACTACCTACCTACCCTACCTACCTACCTCCTACCTACCTACCATACCTACCTACCTACCTACCTACCTACTACCTACCTACCTACCTACCTACCACCTACCTACCTACCCTACCTACCTAACCTACCTACCTACCCTACCTACCTACCTACCTACTACCTACCTACCTACCTACCTACCTACCTACCTACTACCTACCTACCTACCTACCTACCCTACCTAACCTACCTACCTACCTACCTACCTACCTACCTACCTCCTACCTACCTACCTAACCTACCTCACCTACCTAACCTACCTACCTACCTACCCTACCTACCTACTACCTACCTACCTACCCTACCTACCTACCTACTACCTACCTACCTACCTCCTACCTACCTACCTACCTACCCTACCTACCTACCTACCTACCTACCTAACCTACCTACCCTACCTACCTACTACCTACCTACCTAACCTACCTACCTACCTACCTACCTACCCTACCTACCTACCCTACCTACCTACCTACCTACCTACCTACCTAACCTACCTACCTAACCTACCTACCTACCTACCCTACCTACCTACCTAACCTACCTAACCTACCTACCTACCTACCTACCTACCTACTACCTACCTACCTACCTACCTAACCTACCTACCTACCTACCTACCTACCTACCCTACCTACCTACCTACCTACCTACCTACCTACCTACCTACCTCCTACCTACCTACCTACCTACCCTACCTACCTCCTACCTACCTACCTACCTACCTACCTACCTACCTACCGACCTACCTACCTACTACCTACCTACCTACCTACCTACCTACCTACCTACCTACCTACCTACCTACCTTACCTACCTACCTACCTACCTACCTACCTACCTAACCTACCTACCTACCTACCTACCTACCTCCTACCTACCTACCTACCTACCTACCCTACCTACCTACCTACCTACCTACCTACCTACCTACCTACCTCCTACCTACCTACCTACCTACCCTACCTACCTCCTACCTACCTACCTACCTACCTACCTACCTACCTACCGACCTACCTACCTACTACCTACCTACCTACCTACCTACCTACCTACCTACCTACCTACCTACCTACCTTACCTACCTACCTACCTACCTACCTACCTACCTAACCTACCTACCTACCTACCTCCTACCTACCTACCGACCTACCTACCTACCTACCTACCTACCTACCTACCTACCTACCTACTACCTACCTACCTACCTACCGACCTACCTACCTACCTCCTACCTACCTACCTACTACCTACCTACCTACCTACCTACCTACCTACCTACCTACCTACTACCTACCTACCTACCTACCTACCTACCTACTACCTACCTACCTACCTCCTACCTACCTACCTACCTACCTACCTACCTACCTACCTACCTACCGACCTACCTACCTACCTCCTACCTACCTACCTACCTACCTCCTACCTACCTACCTACCTACCTACCTACCATACCTACCTACCTACTACCTACCTACCTGGAGCGGGACGGCGGTCACTGAGACGCAGTGCGAGGAAGACCAACCTCTAAAAAATTACCCCAATCCCAAGGTCTGACGTGCCGAGGGGATGAATAGCCAAGGGGTACTTGGTGCCTAGCGTCTGAAGCTGTGGATCAGCAAAACACACAATGACAGACAGTTTAAAAGATATTGGTCCCCAGGTGGGTCCCGGCCTTGTGACCGAGGTCGGGGAGTCCCACACGGTGCCTAGCACCGTCAGCCCTCCGTACTCTGGGGTGGGCAAAACTGTTTTGGCGAAAGGAGGAGTAGTGTGTGCAGCGAGGAGTGATGCCGACAGACCACCGTCGGCAACACCCGCGACCGGAAAGCCGCGCCTCGAGAAGGCCGCAGGCGAAGACACTAAGGCGACAATGCCGCCACCCAAATCGGGTGCCGGCCATAAAACTGGACGGGACAAGCCCGCGCAGAGCGTGCCAGCGTCAATCGCGCTTCCCAAAGCGCGAGTGGTGCTGACCGGCCTACGCTAACAACCGGATGGACGTAGCGAGCGGCGGTCGGTTTCCGACAGCAGCTTCGCCACCATGACGTCATGCGAGTCCAGCATCGTGCGGGACCGCAAGAGACGCTGATCGAGCCGGGTGTTCGCGTCGTCCTCCTCTGGGGAAGACGACAGGGACTCTGCCGGCAAAACCGGAGAGACGTGGGCGGCCGCCAACGGGGGACTACTTCGGCTACGCTCGTGCCAAGGCCGAGTTCAACGCCCTACGGCGACGGGAGGAGAAACTCCATGCGGAGGAGGAGCTCGCCGAGGCCGCGCTGAAGACCCGTCGCAACCGGGAGAAAAGGCTGGCAAGGGTACCGGCGCTTGAGCCGGGGAGGAATATGGACGAGGAGACGGCGGCAACGTTGCAGCGTCTCGTCTTTGACGATGCTGAGCTGATTTCCAGCATAGCCAGCAAGTCAAAAAAACATCAAGTCGGATCTCGTGCGGGATCTGAAGCAAGCCGCGGCCTCCATCAAGGCGGCCGTGGCGGCCATCGGGTTCCGCACGGTGACGGACGAGACGCGGCAGCTGCTCGCGGAGAACGCCCGCTTGCGCGCCGAGGTGGCCGACTTCAGAAAGGAGTTGGCCAGTATGAGGGCTGAGATCAGCGGAAGGGAGCACCGGCCGCGCCCGCTCCTTCCCACCACCCAGACACCGGCGGGGAGTCCTCTCTAGGGGGGGCGACCCGCCCGGCTACGAAGAAGCGGCGTTCAATCGCCGCCCCCTCCGAACCGGCAACTCCGTCGGTAGAGGAGATCTGCCGCGGCATAATGATCCAGGTCGGGACGATGATGAACGCCCGCCTGGAATCATGGATGGAGGCGGATACTCCGGCAAAGCCCGTGAGACACCCCTGGGTGCGACCAAGAGGCCGGTGGCGCAGGTCGCCGAAAGGCTGGTCCCGCACCCAAGGGAGCTGTCCGGGAGGCGGCGGACTCCGCTCCGCAACCTGGGCCATCCGTCCCGAAGAACGGGGCTCCACCGGCGAAGAAGCCGACGCCGCAAGTCGCGCAGCAGCGGCCGAAGCAGCGACAACAGCCGCAGCCGAAGCCGCAGAGCAGAGCAGGCGAGCACCGAAACCGGTGCTAAGCGGAAGCGTCGGCGGAAAAAGTCTGTCCTGCCGGTCATGAAAGACTGGCTGAACAGGGACCACGGAGACCTCAGCTTTCGCCTGACGCAGGTGCTCACGGGGCACGGCTGCTTCGGGAGTTACCTGCGCAAGCGGAGCGGAGACGGAAACAGGATTGACGAAGTGTGCGATGAATGTAGACACCCAGTGGACACATCGTCGCACACTCTAGCCGATTGCCCCCGATGGGGTGAGGACAGAGCCGCACTCGTAGCGGCAATAGGCGGAGACCTTGCGCTGCCGACAGTGGTTCGCGCCATGGTCGGTAGCGAGGTGTCCTGGTCAGCGGTCTCCCAATTCTGCGAGTCAGTGATGGCCCAGAAACGAGAGACTGAACGGCTGAGGGAGCGGACGCCGAGGGAGCAGGACGCGGTCGGAGCGCGAAGACGGCTCACCGCCAATAGGCGGGGCCGAGCGCACGATCGCCGATTGCCTCCTTAGGCAGGAGAACCTGGCGTCGCGACCGACGTGGGCCGTCGGACCGGCGCCCCCCTTTATGGGAAGGGTTCTAAGGACGGACATGGCGGCGCGTCTGAGCCCAGCGCGTTGCCCCACACGGACGTAGACCATTTTGCGCGGAGGGACGACTTTACATCGATCCCTCCGCAAGGCGGGCCCGATTCTTGGGCGTCGATCGAGGGTCGCGGACGAACTGAGATTTTATCCCGCGACCCCCGAACATTCCTTTCGACTAGGCCGGAAGCGCTGGGGTTTTAGTGGGTAGTAAACAGCTCAGTCCCACATAACCGCCGGGCCCGTTGCCCGGGGTATGCGTAAGTGCATTTCCCCAGCCAGAACAAAAAAAAAAAACCTAACCAACCAACCAACCAACCAAAGCTCGGCTGCAGGCTCCTTCCATTCCAACCCAGAACGATAACAGGGACGAAGACAAATATGAAAGTTGAATGCTTCTTACCATCGAAAATTTAGGTACATTTCATAAACACATAAATGTTCTTTAACTTAATTTAAAATACTAAAAGACAAAAACTATATCACCGTCCTTAACTTTAAAAGAAATTTACTAATAAAATTTTGCAAATATTTTCAATTAAACTATTTTGACAAATTCATGTGAAAATTTATACAATATTATAATAATACATTATACTGGACAGGCGCGTATAATAGCCGCATGGGCTCTAATGTCACATATTATATTCACATTAACAATTGCAAACGGCGGCACGCGATGCGTATGTGTTGCGGTACGTCCTTACATCGAGCTCTCGAGTGACTAACTGTCGAATCGATGCGGCGCGATGCGGCGGCGGCCGCGGGCGGGGCGGCCGTTACAATTTCGAATAACAGTTGCGCGCGCATGGCCTGTTATTTCGAGCGCGCGCGATTGGTGCAAATAATGACGTGCCCGCGTTACAATATTTTAGAAAATTACAACAATCTACTGAAACAAATACACTCAAATAAATAATACGTCGAGAAATAAAAAAATATTAATTTTTTTATGTTTATAAATTGTACTCTCAAAATTAAATTACGGCGATGTTGTTTATGGACCCCGCCTCCTATCCAGGACTCGCCGTATAATTCAGCGAGTGCAAAATGCTTGTTGCCGATTTTGCTTCGACATTCCAGCCCGTAGTCATATCTCTCCACATCTCCATAAATCCTCCATGCTTAATATGGAATCACGTAGGCAGTTACATTTGGCTTCACTTTTATTTGGGGTTTTAAAATATAAGACACCAGAATATTTATACTCTAAAATAAAATTTTGTCCTATTCAAGATACATCAAATATTAGAAGTACGCGAACCTACCTCTCTTATTATAAACATAAAACTGTTGCTTTTACGGGCAGTTTTCGTCATCAGGCCACGAAGTGTTGGAATGATATACCTCCACCATTGCGTCAATGTAACACCATTTTTAACTTCAAAAAACATTATAAACTCTTCCTACTGGAAAAACAGTGTATGTGAAAACACTTCATTGTGGCATATATTATATTATTCTCTGTTTCGTGTACAACATATTTAAGTAGGTGTATCTAGTGTTAACAATTATATATTTTTTAAGAATAATTTAATTTAGGAGCAATGAATCACTCTTAATGCTAACGCACTCTGGGCGGTAGCTGAAAAACAGTGTTTCACCTCCAGCAGGTGAATAATCCACTGAGAGCTATGGCCTTTTGTACCATTGCAGCACACACACTATATATTTATATCTGAATAATTGTGTCTAAATGGTAAATTGTAATTATGTAAAAAAAAAAAAAACCTTGTTTGTTTGCGTGTATGTATGTGTGTGTGTTTATATTGGTTACAATAAACGTTTATCTATCTATCTATCTATCTACTTATGTTGAAAAGGTAAAAAAAAATTACGACGTTATTTTTATTCTGTATGTAAAATTTTTGTTGTTACTCCTTCCTGCAGAGTTGTCCCGCTTTGCATATCTAAAAATCTGATCACCTTAATAGAAAAGTGAAATTGTTGTTTTTACCATATTCCGGGCATTTATTCCATATTTTTTCACCTTCCCTGGACTTCCACGAATAATTCAAAACCACATTTAGCCAAATCGGTCCAGCCTTTCTCGAGTTTTAGCGAGACTAACGAACAGCAATACATTTTTATATATATAGATAAAGATTACTACACTAGTACAAAAGAGCGCTGTGGTTTTTATGATCACGACTCGATATAAGCGCGCACACAATTTTGTTAATCGAGGTCCAGCAGTAGCTGGAACCTTAATTTTCTATGGTAAGAAGCAGATTTATAACATTTATTTGTTCAATTAGCTTGCTAGCACGCAGTACGAACACGAAGTGTATCATCTGGTAGATAAATACAATGTAACCGTATACTATTTCTTTGGTTTGAATGTCAAATATTTTAAATTCGTCTTGTCTTTTGCGGCTGGGAATTTGGACGTAATCGTCGCGTTGTCTCGGTTGAATTTTATTTTTTGTGCAAATGCGGTGGAATGTGTGATGTGATAGTGTACACGCAGTAAATTTGTGTGTTCGTGTGTAGCGATTTTAGAATTCAAGCATTCGGTTATGGTTTGACCGCATAGTTTAGATTTTTTATTTATTGATTTTAATGCGATACGAAGTTTGCCGGGTCAGCTTGCACCCATTTGTCGAAACTATTCGAGAGAAACGTGCCATTCTCGTCTATCGACGTGAATAAGACAACGATCATGCATATCTACTCGTCTAGAGGCGCAG
Organism: Byasa hedistus; assembly: GCA_029286795.1. Taxonomy (NCBI): domain Eukaryota; kingdom Metazoa; phylum Arthropoda; class Insecta; order Lepidoptera; family Papilionidae; genus Byasa; species Byasa hedistus. The sequence goes on along the minus strand of JAGSMW010000011.1, from coordinate 7,135,217 downwards.
TCGGTGAGCGTCTGGGCTCGTTTTCTCATCTTAACCCTACAAGGCACCCAGTGCCATATGCGGAACACTGATTTTTAACCTTTGTTAAAAGCTTTAAAATTATTAATAGTAACAACTCTTACATCTTTGTAGAAACCTAAGACATTTAGCAAAGTAGTCATACAAGCGATTACGCATATATGTCATTACTGTCTTTGTTATTGAGCACTTAGTGTAAAATTTTAGTGAAAGTGCAACGTCAGACGTTTGTGTGAATTCAAAAATCTAAAAAAAATAGTTACCAGTTTTGACTTGGAAAAAAATATTGTGCTTTAGATCAAAGTGTATATTTTGCAGAGGTAAGTTATTTTTATATTACTACAATAAACGTTTCAGTAAATGACATTTTTACCTATGTTCCACTTACGGTACGTTGAGCTTTAGCGCAAATTTTTACTACTACCTACTTACGGCAACTTTCCTTATGAATACTTAGATTTTTTGCAGATTATATTGCGAAGAAGATTGTGTGAAGAAGATTTAGAAGGTTACATGAATATTCCTTCTGGGAGTGAAGCCGAAGGAGAATTTTCTGACGATGGAAGTAATGAAGACATTAAAAAAATCCAGTCTATCCAAAACTTTTCATCTGTATCACTTAGAGATGTGGAAACTTTTTTATCACCGCAGAAACATCAGTATTCTTTTCCTGTCAACGAGGTTGTCATGAATAGTGAATGTCGTCAGCCAGAAATATCAGACCTTCAGCCTGATCAATGAATATCAGGTGTGATTTCAGGGAAAACTACTGCTACCATTAGACAATCTCGAACCTCTAAACGATCATCAACCATGAGTAACACTCGCTCGTAGAACAACATTTCCAGGCTCTATCACTGTCAACCTGTCACTACAAGGAAAAAAAGGTTTAATTGAAAGAAAACTATTTTTAATGACCAGATTTTCCTTATTCTGCACACAGAAGTTTACAGTAACCTATTACAGACTTTGAAACTCTCCTTCAATATTTTTTATGGTTTCTTTATGAAGAGTTACTTGAGAGGTTATTCAGAGCAAATTGATGGAAAATTGAGATAACACAGATCTCGTCACCGTTATGTGATACGATAACAAACAAGCCGAAAAGAAGGAAAAGCCTAATACAGCAGTCTACCTCCTCGTGATGTTAGACGTGATGGGTTTGAGCATGTTCCTGTTTGGGGTGAAAAAAGAAGATAGGTAGTGTCTTGTAAAATCCTGGAAATTTCGTGGTTGTAAAATCGAAACCTTCATATCATGTAAAAATTGTCGTGTGGAACTTAGCTTGAATAAAGATAATAATTGTTTCAGAATTGTTCAACAGATGGTATTTTTATTTAAATTATACATTTCAGTTTTTTAAAATTATAAGAAGCAAATTAAAATAATTTAAATAGAAAACCGTTTCCCAAACAATTCAATTGTGCTAGGTTACCAAAAAGTATAGTCAAGGCTCAGTGTACCGTATATGGAACTAAAACAAAAAGTATGTTTTTTGTAAAATATTGTAATTAGTTTTTTTTTTAATTTTTTTTCCTAACTCCTAATCGTTAACTACATCAAATATATTTTTAAAAAAATTGAGCCTCGTAGGATTAACACGTTCAGTGCCGGCGACACCCGGTGAGTACTATACAAAATTAGACCCTACATTAATGAAAAAACTCAGGATTCTTCTAACCGAGTCATTGGTGTTGTCGCAATTTAATTATTATTGCACTATCTTCGGACCTAGGCTAAACTCCAAGACAGAAAGATTAATACAAAGAGTACAAAACGCATGTATTCGATTTTGTTATACCATACCCGGAGAGAATTCATCACGCCATATTTAAATAAAAAAAATATACTTAACATGTCTGCGAGAAGGGAATTACTTTACGCGTGCACTGTACAAAAAGTGGTTTGGAATAAAAATCCGGAATATTTATTTGAAAAACTCTCGTGGGTGAAAGATATAACTCACAGAAATCTACGGTCAGCTACATTTAACTCTCTTGTAACTCCGACGCACAGCTCCACACGGTACAGAATATGTTTCAAGTTTGCTGCAGCAAGAATTTGGAATGACCTGGCCCCTCCTTTAAGAAAGAAGATTAGTTTATCGTCATTTAAGACAAAATACAAAAATGCCCTTCTTAAAGGCAACTCGCGGCAGAAAACTTGACACACACCTGCAGCCAATATTTGGACATTCGCGAATATTTTATATAACTTACTAGCTGACCCGACAGACTTCGTTCTGTAAAAAAAAATTGGAATGTTCTTTGTTCCTGCCTATTTTATAGCCGGGGCAAAAAAATTCTCCTGAACAAAACCGTCACCCCTGATTATGGGCGGTGTGTGGGGTTCAGCACTATATATATTCATCTAATAACTAATATTTAAATATTAGTGGGTTCCAGAAGAGTGGCCAAAGTTTATAATTAAAGTACATAAGGTATATTTACTATAATAATTTTTTAGGAACAAATAACTGTCACATTGCAAATCTTTTTGACAGAATGTAGTCTGTCAGGTCTGCCAGATGGTAACGCGGTTTGTGCTCGACTGATGTATTGACGTGAAAACGAATGCATTTTATGAGGCGCGCCGAAACTAAAACAAAAATAATATCGCGAAGCCGACCTAATTGAAAATCAGTATGGTGGATCTTTTTACAGACATTATAATATTTATATACGTCTATTTACTTATATATTATAATTGAATTATACGGTATTTCGTTCACTACAAAATAAATTTTATTAATTTTATAGCGTCAACAACACGTGGTAATTATGCTATTAAAATGTAGCTTATATGACACGTTTATAGATTTACCATAGCAGCGCCATCTATTGATTACTTACTCAATCCAGTCGAAAGGTATCGACATCTGTTAGAATCATTTGGAGTTAACAGATAATTGTGACTGTCAAATAATAACAGACAAATAATTAGCAATAAATAAAAATTGCGACTATAATTTCAGATTTAAACTATCCTATCTCTCAAGTTGGATCTAACTGCACATGGTGTGCGAATTTTATTATAATCGGTTAAGTGGTTTAGGAGTCCATTGAGGACAAACATTGTGACACGAGATTTATATATATTATTATTATATTATATATATATATATATATATTATATAAGATAAGATAACCATACGCACTAACACAAATGCACACACTCACGCACACACACGCACACACACTCACACGCACGCACGCATAAACGCAGTAAAGTTCCGATGTTAACTTATATTTATATTTTTTTTTTTTCTGTTCAATTTATTTTACTTTAATTTGATATTACTACTGGAAAAGATGTCACCCACCAAGAGGCCACCTGTACATACAAACTCTCCCAATAACACCTGGGGAGACTGAACTAGGAGCGGCTGAACACCAGCGCTGATCGGAAACTATTGTCCCGATCAGCATGAGCTGACCGCCTCCTTTTGCCGCTATTACATTTCAAAGAAAATGTTAATTTTAAGAAAAAAAGGTTGTATTTTTTTTAAGACAGCAATAAATGGTTTTTTATTTTTATTTTTTTAATTTTTTACATTGTTTTTGGGTAATATTACTAAAATACATGCGTATATTCGGTTAAAATTTACAGTGTAGACGTAAAAAGATGTTATTTACATAATTATATTATATAGTTATATACAGTTAATAATTTCTTCACTCGATGTGTTACTGAATACAATAAAAAATTTTATGAAATTGATTGTTTAATAACTCTTTGAATGCCTTCAAAACCAAAATCTTACTTTTGATATATCAGTCTGAACCGCTGTTATAGTTATAAATTAATTCTAATTTTCTTTCATTAATTTTTTCCTTCTTAAGTTTTGTCTTTTTTGTCTGTCAGGTTTGTGTTATATTAGTAATGTTGGGCACTACTTGTCCTCTAATTAGTTAATATTTTTGTTAATATATATTATTATGTAATGACTGTTTGTACCAAAATAAAGAAAAAAAAAAAAAAAAAAAAAAAAAAAAATAATTCTTTGGTGGCCCGGTTTTGGCGAACTCTTTATTAGCCAAATCCTATTTTTAATAGCAATATTAGTACTGTAATAATCTCGTTTTTTTTTTTACATTTTCTTTTATCACTCAATTAGGTTTCGTTTATTTAAATCAATAGTCGCGAGCCCTCGCCTAACTTAATAAAGTAAACTGAATTTAAAAAATGAATGGCAGGTGTTCTGTTATTTTGATATGCCGTTACAGTCTCCATTCCTGCTTCAGCCAGACCGTAGTTTTTCAGTTAACCAATAACCGCTATTTTCTACGTGCATTTCGATGTATACACGACTCATATACCGAAACCACATTTTATTAAATTTTCGTTCGTCTGTCTGTTGCTAAGGGCTGTGTCTCAACGACTTCGTTAAAAATGAATTTCTGAATATCATTCCTGCCATGTAGGTACCTCAATATAAAGTGCTAGAGGGTAGCGTGCATAAAAGTGTATCTCTTCAGTATGCAATAAACGTCATGCGAACCGCTGCGTGTTATTTCCTTGCGCATACACACCAATTCCCTTATGTATTTTTTTTGTTAAATGAGGTATACCTAATGTAGTAGTTTTTAAATTAGCTTTTTGTTTTCTGTTTCAGAAAAGTTTCGTCTCAATCTCAACAGGATAGGGAAAGTCGTCTTACAAATTGTAGATCACGGACGTCCGTGTGCAGGTCGAACGAGAGTTGTAGTTCTGAGAGGAACGAACGATTGCAGTTAGATATAGCGCGTCCTTCATCGTAAAGGACTCGCGAAACTTTGGATTCCAGAGGTCTAGAAAATGATCGTGTACGACACGCTATCCCGCGATGTCTAGAATTCGAATCATAAAGTACGAGAATTTCATTAAAACAAGCCGAGGTACTTTTTTACGCTTAATACAAAATGAATAAGTTATCGTTGCGAACAATGTACGGGTCGGCACCGCCGCCCGCCGCCCGCCGCCCGCCGCCCGCCGCCCGCCGCCCGCCGCCCGCCGCCCGCCGCCCGCCGCCCGCCGCCCGCCGCCCGCCGCCCGCCGCCCGCCGCCCGCCGCCCGCCGCCCGCCGCCCGCCGCCCGCCGCCCGCCGCCCGCCGCCCGCCGCCCGCCGCCCGCCGCCCGCCGCCCGCCGCCCGCCGCCCGCCGCCCGCCGCCCGCCGCCCGCCGCCCGCCGCCCGCCGCCCGCCGCCCGCCGCCCGCCGCCCGCCGCCCGCCGCCCGCCGCCCGCCGCCCGCCGCCCGCCGCCCGCCGCCCGCCGCCCGCCGCCCGCCGCCCGCCGCCCGCCGCCCGCCGCCCGCCGCCCGCCGCCCGCCGCCCGCCGCCCGCCGCCCGCCGCCCGCCGCCCGCCGCCCGCCGCCCGCCGCCCGCCGCCCGCCGCCCGCCGCCCGCCGCCCGCCGCCCGCCGCCCGCCGCCCGCCGCCCGCCGCCCGCCGCCCGCCGCCCGCCGCCCGCCGCCCGCCGCCCGCCGCCCGCCGCCCGCCGCCCGCCGCCCGCCGCCCGCCGCCCGCCGCCCGCCGCCCGCCGCCCGCCGCCCGCCGCCCGCCGCCCGCCGCCCGCCGCCCGCCGCCCGCCGCCCGCCGCCCGCCGCCCGCCGCCCGCCGCCCGCCGCCCGCCGCCCGCCGCCCGCCGCCCGCCGCCCGCCGCCCGCCGCCCGCCGCCCGCCGCCCGCCGCCCGCCGCCCGCCGCCCGCCGCCCGCCGCCCGCCGCCCGCCGCCCGCCGCCCGCCGCCCGCCGCCCGCCGCCCGCCGCCCGCCGCCCGCCGCCCGCCGCCCGCCGCCCGCCGCCCGCCGCCCGCCGCCCGCCGCCCGCCGCCCGCCGCCCGCCGCCCGCCGCCCGCCGCCCGCCGCCCGCCGCCCGCCGCCCGCCGCCCGCCGCCCGCCGCCCGCCGCCCGCCGCCCGCCGCCCGCCGCCCGCCGCCCGCCGCCCGCCGCCCGCCGCCCGCCGCCCGCCGCCCGCCGCCCGCCGCCCGCCGCCCGCCGCCCGCCGCCCGCCGCCCGCCGCCCGCCGCCCGCCGCCCGCCGCCCGCCGCCCGCCGCCCGCCGCCCGCCGCCCGCCGCCCGCCGCCCGCCGCCCGCCGCCCGCCGCCCGCCGCCCGCCGCCCGCCGCCCGCCGCCCGCCGCCCGCCGCCCGCCGCCCGCCGCCCGCCGCCCGCCGCCCGCCGCCCGCCGCCCGCCGCCCGCCGCCCGCCGCCCGCCGCCCGCCGCCCGCCGCCCGCCGCCCGCCGCCCGCCGCCCGCCGCCCGCCGCCCGCCGCCCGCCGCCCGCCGCCCGCCGCCCGCCGCCCGCCGCCCGCCGCCCGCCGCCCGCCGCCCGCCGCCCGCCGCCCGCCGCCCGCCGCCCGCCGCCCGCCGCCCGCCGCCCGCCGCCCGCCGCCCGCCGCCCGCCGCCCGCCGCCCGCCGCCCGCCGCCCGCCGCCCGCCGCCCGCCGCCCGCCGCCCGCCGCCCGCCGCCCGCCGCCCGCCGCCCGCCGCCCGCCGCCCGCCGCCCGCCGCCCGCCGCCCGCCGCCCGCCGCCCGCCGCCCGCCGCCCGCCGCCCGCCGCCCGCCGCCCGCCGCCCGCCGCCCGCCGCCCGCCGCCCGCCGCCCGCCGCCCGCCGCCCGCCGCCCGCCGCCCGCCGCCCGCCGCCCGCCGCCCGCCGCCCGCCGCCCGCCGCCCGCCGCCCGCCGCCCGCCGCCCGCCGCCCGCCGCCCGCCGCCCGCCGCCCGCCGCCCGCCGCCCGCCGCCCGCCGCCCGCCGCCCGCCGCCCGCCGCCCGCCGCCCGCCGCCCGCCGCCCGCCGCCCGCCGCCCGCCGCCCGCCGCCCGCCGCCCGCCGCCCTCATATTATATTTTATTACTCCTCATAAATATGAATGTATATATATATATAATTATATGCGCAACTTAAATTTTTTTGGAACTAAATAAAAAACAGCAGTTTTGTAAGTTTAATATTTTGTCACAGCCGCGGCGACCCCGCGCGCTGTCTACCCGCTACACACAGACGCCAGCTTATCGATTACAATATTTAGTTTGATCATGAACCACTCGCCCCCGCGAGCCCGCGCGGTGCCGCAGCGCTCCGCCGCCGCAGGAGGAAGCGTGAGGACCATCCTTGGTGAATGCATCCCACACACGTCTCCGCTTCCTGCAGCGTCGCACCCCCGCGCCCCCGCGCCCCCGCACCGCCTAGCTCCTGGTGAGGTACTCGGTGGCGATGCGGCGCCAGTCGGTGTCGTCGCCTTCGGGGTCCGGCTTGCTCTTGCGGATCTTGCGGAGCAGCTCCCAGCCGTTTGCCTTTTCAGTGGAGACGACGTACGTGTTGTTGGGATCCTGCTCTAGGGTGTACGCCCCGAGGATTAGGCTCTGCACCAGTCGCGCCGAGATTAAAGTCTGCAAAGCAAATGTTGAGAATTAGGCGTACGGCAGCAAAGCAAAGAAAACGTCGAGGTCGGTGGGCGCGGCGGGCCGGCACGTCCGGTGGTTTACAAATGTACACAACGGCCGCCAGACGGCGCAGCACGCGTCGCGCCCGCGGTACCTTGAGCAGCCGGTACTCGCGGTCGGGCAGGCGGCGCGTGACGCTGTAGCCGGCCAGCAGCACGCCGCCGGCGCGCGGCTCGCCCGTCAGCAGCATCATGTAGGTCATGGCGATGGCCAGCTCGAACACGTAGCACGAGTACTGGATGTCGCCGAAGTCGATGATGCCCGTCACGCAGTACTCCGCGTCGCTGCGGGACACAGGACATGCGGTCAACATCGAAGAGCTGTTAGTGGAGTGAAAGTTCAATTAGCAGTCGGCGAGTTCGGCCGCCCGCCGCCCGCCGCCCGCCGCCCGCCGCCCGCCGCCCGCCGCGCTCACCTGCCGCCGGGCTTGCGCCCCACGATCACGTTCATCTCGTTGACGTCGCCGTGGATGACCCCCTGCTCCAGCTCGTCCAGCTGCGGCAGCACCGCGTACTTGAACTCCTCTATCACCTACAAACATGCATGCAGTAAACGTTCAGCAGGTCAACCAACTTTCCGAAATATGATTTCACCGCTGTGAGCGGTCCGGGGGCATCGTGGGCGCGTCGCCGCGGACGCGGGTTCGAGTCCCCCATTCGACCATCGTTGCGAGACAACCCTTAGCACAAACGGACATCGTACGCCGCTGCACTCCGCCGCTCCTGCGCCTCTGTGACTGTGAAAGACTTACCTCTTCAGCGAGGTCCAGTTTTTCAGCATCTTTGATGACATACTTAAACTTGTCCAGTTCTGGGACCTTACACAGCATCCAGATGTGCTCGCGCCCCACCAGGCCCGAGTGGTTGAAGTTCTGCAAGTCATTATTAGTATGAATTTATGAAGAGCTTCGACAACCGGGTCCGCCTGGCCAGCACCGCCGGCGCGACCAAGGCCGTGCTAGTGCAAACGGAGATCATTAGGTATTAGTAAGTATTTTTTTAAATAAGCCAAGTGACACTACGCCGATGATGACGCTGGGTGACCTGCGCACGGGGTATTAAAACTATAAAAGGTCACGCAGTCCCCCGGCCGGGCGGCGCCGGTGGCACCCCCCTTCCTCGCTGCGCACCACGCACGCTGCGCACCACGCACGCTGCGCACCACGCACGCTGCGCACCACGCACGCTGCGCACCACGCACGCTGCGCACCACGCACGCTGCGCACCACGCACGCTGCGCACCACGCACGCTGCGCACCACGCACGCTGCGCACCACGCACGCTGCGCACCACGCACGCTGCGCACCACGCACGCTGCGCACCACGCACGCTGCGCACCACGCACGCTGCGCACCACGCACGCTGCGCACCACGCACGCTGCGCACCACGCACGCTGCGCACCACGCACGCTGCGCACCACGCACGCTGCGCACCACGCACGCTGCGCACCACGCACGCTGCGCACCACGCACGCTGCGCACCACGCACGCTGCGCACCACGCACGCTGCGCACCACGCACGCTGCGCACCACGCACGCTGCGCACCACGCACGCTGCGCACCACGCACGCTGCGCACCACGCACGCTGCGCACCACGCACGCTGCGCACCACGCACGCTGCGCACCACGCACGCTGCGCACCACGCACGCTGCGCACCACGCACGCTGCGCACCACGCACGCTGCGCACCACGCACGCTGCGCACCACGCACGCTGCGCACCACGCACGCTGCGCACCACGCACGCTGCGCACCACGCACGCTGCGCACCACGCACGCTGCGCACCACGCACGCTGCGCACCACGCACGCTGCGCACCACGCACGCTGCGCACCACGCACGCTGCGCACCACGCACGCTGCGCACCACGCACGCTGCGCACCACGCACGCTGCGCACCACGCACGCTGCGCACCACGCACGCTGCGCACCACGCACGCTGCGCACCACGCACGCTGCGCACCACGCACGCTGCGCACCACGCACGCTGCGCACCACGCACGCTGCGCACCACGCACGCTGCGCACCACGCACGCTGCGCACCACGCACGCTGCGCACCACGCACGCTGCGCACCACGCACGCTGCGCACCACGCACGCTGCGCACCACGCACGCTGCGCACCACGCACGCTGCGCACCACGCACGCTGCGCACCACGCACGCTGCGCACCACGCACGCTGCGCACCACGCACGCTGCGCACCACGCACGCTGCGCACCACGCACGCTGCGCACCACGCACGCTGCGCACCACGCACGCTGCGCACCACGCACGCTGCGCACCACGCACGCTGCGCACCACGCACGCTGCGCACCACGCACGCTGCGCACCACGCACGCTGCGCACCACGCACGCTGCGCACCACGCACGCTGCGCACCACGCACGCTGCGCACCACGCACGCTGCGCACCACGCACGCTGCGCACCACGCACGCTGCGCACCACGCACGCTGCGCACCACGCACGCTGCGCACCACGCACGCTGCGCACCACGCACGCTGCGCACCACGCACGCTGCGCACCACTCACGCTGCGCACCACGCACGCTGCGCACCACGCACGCTGCGCACCACTCACGCTGCGCTCTACTCACTCAGGAAGTTCATGACCTCGTTCTGTGCCTCCACCACGTCAAGGTTCTGCGAATCCATCGAGTTCATGATCTTGAGTACGTATCCGTGCGGGCTGGGTTCCACTATAAGCGGGTTTTTCACGTTGGGGTCCTCCGTGATCTTGTAGTTCTTATCGTCGTATCCCGCCAGCTCCGCGAGCTCCAGCACCGAGATGCCGTACAGCCGCTCCACCAGCAGCTTCACCCCCTCGTGGTCTATCTGCGGGCTGATCACCGCGCCCGGCTCCAGGACCGGACTCGCCTTGCGATCTCCCATATCCACACTCGTCTGTCAACAAACATTCCTTAAATATTCACGAAACGAAACGATGCAAAGTACTTTCTTGTATTCTTGTTATTTATTTTAACAAAAGCAGCGCAGAGTTGTCGCCGGGTGTTACGAAGAGATTGTTTAATTCAATGCTTTGTATGGGTTCAAATGTACATCAAGTTATTTTTAGCGAAATGAACGACCGATAACAAACGGTGCATAAATGATCAGTAAATAGATCTTTGTAAAATAAACCTGAAGGCCTAATACATTAGTTCGGCGCGTTGTCGCCGCGCGGCGGCAGGCGGCGCGCGTGCGCACCGCGCCCCCGCCCCGCGCGCGTCACGCGCCTCGCATAGAGCACTCAATAGAAATCAAACAATGAATCGGTTACCGCTTAACACTTGAACAGATTCTTCTTTAAATTAAACTCTGAGGACGCTCTCCTTTGTCCGTCCATTTTCACAAAAGCAATAATTTTATATCGACTAGGCCCGTTGGCAACCACGATATACACAAACGCAAACATATGGTTCATTTACAAGATTATTATTCTCTTTTCATGCGACAATGCAGCCCACCTTCCCACCGGTGGGACGCGGCGGGACACGCCGACCGGACTAGTCGCGACGAGGCGAAGGGAAATAACCGATGCAAAGCCGCGCGCGAGCTGCAGCGCTGCAGCGGTGCAGCGGTGCAGGGCTGCAGGAACCACACGAGAGGATATCACTTGCAGCGCTACGCTTTACGTAAACGTACATTATTATAAGATTCACTTTAAGTGTCATTGCGATCGAAAATTGTAAAGTTTAATTAGAATAAAAGTTGTATGGGCGTTGTGGTCGCGTCAAGCCCTGTGGTATACATTAACATCACGAGATGACAAAACACGTCAATCAAAGGTCAATAATGATTGTCACCGCTCACAGTGGGCACGGTGCGCGGTGCGCGTGCGCTCACCTGGTCGCGTGTCCGTGCGCGCGCGCGTCCGCCGCCCGAGTGCCCGCGCCGCCGCCGCCGCGCCCTTATAGCGCGCCGCGTGACGCGCCCCGTGCGCCACTACGTATTGCGATGGCGGCCGCACTCCATTGCCATCACGCGGCCGGCCCGGACGGTGCAACAGTCCAGTCCAGTCGATCAGTCCGTGTGACAAGAGTGTCAGTGAAAGGATTTATTTGCAGTTAGCAATTATTTGTCTTTTATTTTCTTACAGATTTTTGCATTTCTTAAGTATCTGTTGCAAGAAATTAATAATTATATTTTTTTTTACAAACGCTGCGTGCGTGCGTGCGTGCGTGCGTGCGTGCATGCGTGCGTGCGTGCGTGCGTGCGTGCGTGCGTGCGTGCGTGCGTGCGTGCGTGCGTGCGTGCGTGCGTGCGTGCGTGCGTGCGTGCGTGCGTGCGTGCGTGCGTGCGTGCGTGCGTGCGTGCGTGCGTGCGTGCGTGCGTGCGTGCGTGCGTGCGTGCGTGCGTGCGTGCGTGCGTGCGTGCGTGCGTGCGTGCGTGCGTGCGTGCGTGCGTGCGTGCGTGCGTGCGTGCGTGCGTGCGTGCGTGCGTGCGTGCGTGCGTGCGTGCGTGCGTGCGTGCGTGCGTGCGTGCGTGCGTGCGTGCGTGCGTGCGTGCGTGCGTGCGTGCGTGCGTGCGTGCGTGCGTGCGTGCGTGCGTGCGTGCGTGCGTGCGTGCGTGCGTGCGTGCGTGCGTGCGTGCGTGCGTGCGTGCGTGCGTGCGTGCGTGCGTGCGTGCGTGCGTGCGTGCGTGCGTGCGTGCGTGCGTGCGTGCGTGCGTGCGTGCGTGCGTGCGTGCGTGCGTGCGTGCGTGCGTGCGTGCGTGCGTGCGTGCGTGCGTGCGTGCGTGCGTGCGTGCGTGCGTGCGTGCGTGCGTGCGTGCGTGCGTGCGTGCGTGCGTGCGTGCGTGCGTGCGTGCGTGCGTGCGTGCGTGCGTGCGTGCGTGCGTGCGTGCGTGCGTGCGTGCGTGCGTGCGTGCGTGCGTGCGTGCGTGCGTGCGTGCGTGCGTGCGTGCGTGCGTGCGTGCGTGCGTGCGTGCGTGCGTGCGTGCGTGCGTGCGTGCGTGCGTGCGTGCGTGCGTGCGTGCGTGCGTGCGTGCGTGCGTGCGTGCGTGCGTGCGTGCGTGCGTGCGTGCGTGCGTGCGTGCGTGCGTGCGTGCGTGCGTGCGTGCGTGCGTGCGTGCGTGCGTGCGTGCGTGCGTGCGTGCGTGCGTGCGTGCGTGCGTGCGTGCGTGCGTGCGTGCGTGCGTGCGTGCGTGCGTGCGTGCGTGCGTGCGTGCGTGCGTGCGTGCGTGCGTGCGTGCGTGCGTGCGTGCGTGCGTGCGTGCGTGCGTGCGTGCGTGCGTGCGTGCGTGCGTGCGTGCGTGCGTGCGTGCGTGCGTGCGTGCGTGCGTGCGTGCGTGCGTGCGTGCGTGCGTGCGTGCGTGCGTGCGTGCGTGCGTGCGTGCGTGCGTGCGTGCGTGCGTGCGTGCGTGCGTGCGTGCGTGCGTGCGTGCGTGCGTGCGTGCGTGCGTGCGTGCGTGCGTGCGTGCGTGCGTGCGTGCGTGCGTGCGTGCGTGCGTGCGTGCGTGCGTGCGTGCGTGCGTGCGTGCGCAGGACGCCGGACGCGCGACACGTAATGCCGGCTCTCCGTATCTGATGTGTCGAGACGCGTCTCCGCGCGGCTCCTTATCGCCGCGTCGGTGTGCGTGCGTGTGTCCGCCACACACACCGCGCCGCGCGCTGTGTCGCGGTGCTTTGTGAGTGCTCACGTTTGTTTGCGTTCGTGAGGAAATTTTTAAACGGAACAGATCAATCACAAGGAGGCGACAACTGAGGAGATAGCGGCCGCGGCGCCGGCGCGGTGCTGCCCTCTGCCTCATTGCTTCGCACTCCGCTCGTCAAAGTATTCTCTTCCCGCCGCTGGTGTCGGCGCGCCGCCGCGCGTGTCGCCCGCGCCGGCTCCGCCGCCCGCCGGCAGGTGCCGCTACGGTGTGATAATATTTCATTTGCGATAAAAGTAATCTCATGATCTCATTGACTCTTAGTATTGCACTCGTATGTAATAAATACCGGATGAGTCTGACGTCATTAATGAGATCTGCGGCGAGTGTTTTCCTGGACGGTGATGTGCAGCGCTAATAATTATAATTAACTATTACTTCACTGCAACTACTCACACACGCGCGGGCCGGTGCGTGTACGTGTGCGTGTGTGTGTATGTGTTTATGTAAATATTTTTGTATCAGCGCGCTGCCGGCGCGGTGTCGCCTCGTTCTTACGGACCTTCAGTGATCCGTGCGAGGCGTTCACTGGTGGCCGTCGTCAATTGCAACATGAAGTGTTTTGTTCGTAACAAGTGTAGCCTGCGAGGGAGGCGGCCGCGGACGCGACCTCGTCGGTCGGCTCTCGTTCCTCTGACCCTCCGCGGACGTCGGAGTGCCCGCGCACTCAGCGGCGCTCCGCCACACTTACAGACCGCTCGCGGCCGCCGACCCCTTCCAGTTAAATTGTTGTGAAATTGGCAAAACTAATCAGCGTTGTGAGCGCCATTGTGCATTCATAAACAACAATCACGACTCCGCGATAACGTGCCCGACGTCGGGCGGGGGGGGGGATCGTCGTTTATCTTCAGCTCCCGAACTGCACGCCGCTTATCACACGTCATCGGGCGACGTCCGCCGCCGCACCGGCCTCGCTCTGGGATTCTCCAATACCATCTGGGAGTCGCGGCGCGGGGGCGCGCTTTATTTTGTATTTATTAATTTGCACATCCGCGGCGACGCAAAATAACTTTAAGCGTAGTGCAGGCGGAGGCGTTGGGGGTAAAAAAAATAAGAAAAACAATATCGAGTGAAATCAAAAAATACAACTACAGTTACTTTAGAGCTAAGTACAGTGTACGTTTGACGTTTGATTATATATTTCTTCGTATCATTTCTTAAATTACATTATTAAGGTTCCACGGTTATCAGTAAAGTGAGGTCGCGGTGGACCCTCCGCCGGGCCTCTGCGCACACAGCGCGGCAGAGCGCGCAGTCCAAAGGGAGCGATTAATTTCGAAACGTTATCATCTTTCCGGTTACTTCTGATCTGTTCTCATGCAACGAGACGTGCCGAGCGTGCGAGCCGCGACTGCGCGGGCCCGGGCGCGGACGGGGCGCGTCGCGGCGACGGCGCCCGGTTCCGACCGGTTACAACTCGTTGTACAAGTTCGGACCAAAGTGAACGCATTTCGTTTAGCAAAAGATTATTAACATCCGCACGCTGCGCCGCCGCCGCACTACAGTGTCCGCCGGCCGGCTCGCCCGCGTCTGTTAGCGGCTCCACAGTGAGCGGGCGCGCGCGCGGCGCTAATCCTAATTAATCCCGCGGCACGCGCCCGTCCGCCGGCTCAACTGCTTCCCATTATCCGTGCGGGGAGTGCGGGGAGGTGCGCGGGGGTGCGCGCGGGGGGGCGCCCGCTGCACGGCGGAGGGTGCGAATGATTTTTAAATTTGTGGTGACGGCTCGAGAGGCGTGCTGGTGACAAACGGAAGGGTGGCGCCGCGGCCCCCGCGCGGACTCGCCACATTAGCAACTCCGTGCGGGGAGATAATTAAATGGCGACGCCGCGTCGCGGGGCCAAGGTCGCGCCGCCCGGCGGTCGGGCAGCGGGCAGCGGGTGGCGGGTAGCGGGTAGCGGGCGGCGGGCAGCAGGCGGCGGCCGGCCCGCGGGCGCGCCGCGTCTTTGATCGTCAGTTCGCGTACAAGTTTAATTCCGGCTGTCGTTATCACGCGAGGCGGCGCGCGCGGGGCCAGCCGGCGCGGAGCCGCGCGCCGCCGGCGGCGGGCCCGGCGCGCGGCTCCGTCACGCTGGCCGCCGCTCACACGAGTTGACAAGTCTCGTTTCACGCTCCGCGTGCGCTCGCAAAGTGGCGCGCGGCCGCGGGCGCCCGCTACCGCCGCACAGACACTCTCGCGATAGCAATCTTGTTAAAGGAAACGTCTTTTTCAGCTTCCATTGTCTACAATTACTCGGCTTTGTCGCGTGAGACGTGCCGCGGGCCTGCTCTAACACGTGCCTCACTGTTGTACCTCTCGCTCTACCCACCTTTGAAATTCAATTCTGCGATTTCCCGCCGAGCCGGTTACTTCAACGTTTTCTTTTTTAATTATTTTCTGTTTATTATGGTTTCGATTAACTTGGTGTAGTGTGCGTGAGCGTGTGCGCGTGCGTGCGTCGGCACGGTGACGGTGACAGTGAGAGAGGACGGTGACGGTGCGATCAGAAATTCGCTTTGCTCGCTTTGACTGCCAGAGGAAGTCCCTCGCAGGGCATCCTCTGCGCTGGGCTCGCGGGATCGCAGCTTTGCACAGTCGCAACTGACGACTGTGCAAAGTGCCGCTGACCTCCCGGCGGAGATTAGAACTGTACCCCGCAGCCCGCAGCCCGCCCGCGCGCGCGCCCGTTAATGGGTAATAAAAGACAGAGTTATACTTTAAATAGCAAATGTCGGTCCCCGACAGGCGGGGCGCAGGGCTGCCGCGCCGCCCGCCCGGGCAGCGAGGCGACGTACAGAACGCAAGCTTCCGCCGCAGCCCTAGCGCGCCGGCTGACCCCGCGCGCGCGCGCGCATTTAAAAACAAATAAAAAAGTAATAAAACCCAGCGCGGGCTCCCCCCCGCACCCGCCCCGTCCGTACGGACGAGTTATTCCTTCGAGATGCTATTTTACCCATTTTTTGGCGATCTGTCACCATTACCCGGAGGCGCGATCGCTCCGTGTCCGCGACAGGCCGCCCCGCCCCGCCGCGCGCCCCGCCGACCCGGCCGCCCCTCCGTCTTAAATGGAGATAAATATGTCAGGGCGCGCGCGAGGCCGAGCCGAGGTGACACCGCGAGTGGACGGGGTGCAGAGCACAGCACAGCACAGCACAACGGCCGTACGACCAGTGCGTTTCATCAGACCACGCGCTCCGATACCGTCTGCTCACTAACAGCGTACCCTGCTCACCCTGGGCACGCGGCGGTGCCTTCCGCAGCTCGCCGCAGGTTGGCTCAGTGGTGCAGGAGTACTGACTCCGAGTGCGGCCCTGCGTTGCCACCATGCTAGTGTTGTGTTAGTCGGCAGCTTTGTCGCGTCGCTCGCGGGTCGGCCGCGTGCGCCCGTCCCGCCCGCACGCGGCGCGCGCGAGCGGGACGGCGGCGGTCACGGGACGCGGCGACCGGCAAATATTTGATCACTTATTGGCCACGAGTGCGGCCGCGGCGCAGCGCTAGTGTTTACGCACTCAGCATCTGATATTTTGTCTTTGTTTGCGTCCGCACGTTTAAGAGTTGCTCTTTATGTGCTTTAGCTTTCTACCTCTGCGTGGAGAGGACACCCTCCCCCCGCGCGCGTCCATATGAATGTAACGCACAGACGCATGTCCAGCTTTAAAGCTATTTGTTATTCCAACACTGTGGAACTAGAGCTGCAGCAATAAGCAGCAGCAGCAGCAGCAGCAGCAGCAGCAGCAGCAGTGTGACACTGAGTGGCGAGGGTCGCGGTGCGTCGGAGCGCTGACCGGGCCGCTTGTTTGCACATCTAAATGGACAATGTGTCGCAACGCGCGGGACCGCGGCGGCGTCGCGTTATGC
The DNA here is from genome assembly GCA_029286795.1 of Byasa hedistus. NCBI lineage: Eukaryota > Metazoa > Arthropoda > Insecta > Lepidoptera > Papilionidae > Byasa > Byasa hedistus. Next base: position 7,118,295 of record JAGSMW010000011.1, on the reverse strand, counting down.
GCACGGTACATATTGGTACAGACCCGCCGCCCCGCACCGCACCGCGCGCACGGTTCTACTAAAACTCAGTAAATAATACGTTATAGTAGAATTTACATTAGTAAATTACAAGATGCCGGCCGGGCCCCGCGCTCCTACAAACACATGATTTCTATTTTTCACCAGCAAAACAAACCGCGGGCGCGCGCGGGACGCGGCGGGGGACGCGCGGGGCGCGGGAGAAGTAATTCAAGTTTCTAAAATAACCAAATAATTTGTGTCGCGCGCGCGACGCGTCGCCAGGTATGCGACAGGTGAAGTGATGTCGTGTACGGAAACCAAATACATATACAAATACATATATAAGTCGTATAATTAGTGCGGTGCCCGCGCACACGCACACGCGCGCCGCTGTGTGCGCGGGTAATTGAATGATTCCGCAAACAACTGAATCAATCTGTCGCTTGAGGCGGGCCGCGGCGGGGGCGCGCGGGGGGACGCGCGGGGGGGCGCGCGGACAAACGGCGCGCACTGATTTAATCATTGTTTGCGAATAAAATATTGGGTTCTCTTTTGTGTAACAGAAAAACATTGCGCAAAAACTTGATACTCGCAAATACTATTACCGCAATTGTTTCCGACGCGCCTCCGACTGAATTATTTGTGGAAGTCCAGGGAAGATTTAAAAGGTGAGAAAGTATGAAAAAATGCTTGACATATGGTAAAAACATCAATTTCGCTTTCCCTTACATTAAGGTGACCAGATTTGTAGATGGGCAAAGCGGGACAACTCTGAAAGAGTAATAAAATCGTATTTTTTTTTACATAAGTCTATTTATAAATATAAAAAAATGTATAATATTTTATTGACTTTGTAGTGGGTTGCTGTGGACCCCACGACGGGCACCAATTGACAACCGACAGAGGAATACAAAAACCACGGAGCAAGACAACGGCAACTAGCCACGCTAACACTGTAGCGGTTACCGGGGTTTACTGTTGAGGAGAGCCGAGAGTACCAGGCATCGGTTTCACTCGTCTACTCGACATCGAACTATTGTCCTGACCGATCAAGTTGCGGAGATCCGTAGAGATCCGCGGTGTCGGATATAATCGAAGTAATTTTTAAAATTACTAAGTGCTCGCAAGATGTTCAAGTGCAACTGAGCACCGGCCGCCGCTTCCTCCGCGCCCAGGATACGTTTCCTTGACGTGTACCGGCGCATGTCTCTCAGCGACTCGCACGGCTCGGTTGGGTTGCGAAGGTTGACCATGAGCTCGGAAGTCGGATCACCGACACAAGCTATCGGAGTCGGTGCCCGCAGCTCACTCCTGACGCTGTTCACTACGGAGTGTGGTTCAATGCGCTTGACGTTCGTCCTCCGCGGTCCCCCCCGCAAATCGAACTCCGACCGGTTGCCGGCGGATATTATAAACTACTGCCGCCCGCGCCACTGCGTCGTAGCGCTCCCACAGACGCGACGCGACGCGACGCGACGCGACGCGACGCGACGCGACGCGATGCGGCACAGTGACTAGTGGCCGCACGTTACTGCCTCCAGCCGCACACCGCCCGCCGCCCGCCGCCGCTCGCCCGTGTAATCGCTAATGGCGCGCACTGCCCGCGCCCGCGCCCGCGGGCACAAAAAGTTACATTGTTTAAATTTACTACGAATTCGATGTGATACTTGAGAATTGAAGCTGTCAAGTTTTTGTAAGCGTTGCCTCGTTTCTCGTAATTACATTAGGGAAACATCGCGGGCCGCGGGTCCGCCGCGCCCCCGCCCGCGCCCCCGCCCGCCCCGCGCACCGCATTTGTAAATAAACCCCCGCGCCATTCAAACGCGCATTAAAATTACCGGTCACATGTCGGCCCGTTCGACAACTCAATACATCGCCTAAAGAAATCTCAATAACAAACACACACAATGGCGCCTTTGTGCCGCGCGCGCCCCCCCGCGCCCCCCCGCGCCGCCCCCGCGCGCCCGGCCGCCGCAGCTCCCACGCAAAACACTTAAAAAATGACAAAACTCTTTTGACAGTAGTTTGAGGCAATTTATTTCGTATTGCGGCGCGGCAGGGCCGCGGCCCGCGCACCGCCGCGCACCGGCGCGCACCGGCGCGCTCCGCAGTGCGCGCGCGTTAAACAAAATATTTTATTTCAAAGCACAAAGGTTATAATAAGATTCTTTTCATTCGGTCGATTCCGCAATGATTCGCTAACAATGAGTAATGGATACGCGCTCACCGGGCCGCCCCCCGCCCCCGCACCGCGCCCGCTCCGTCGGACTTACCTGCCGCCATTATGCGGAACTCATTGAGCGCCTCAAGTGGTTTTTTCGTCGCGTTATTCAACAATTAAACGCGTATCGCAGCTGAGCGGCTGCGGTATTAAATGACAGTATCTTTGTTAACCAAAAACCTTAACCCGTTGTCATTTTTGGTTCTCATAGAAACCGTGAGCGTCCCCCGCGCCCCCCGCCGCCGCCACCGCCGCCGGAGGGGGGGGGGGGCGCTCGCACGACGAGAAGTATCGAGAGAGTGCAGCGAAGTTGGCTGCCGTAAGTTGCCCGAGGAGACAGCTCGCCGCCCGCCGCCCGCCGCCCGCCGCCCGCCGCATATTCAAATACATTTAAAAATAATTTCATGTGTATTCATACGTTGCACGTAGCGCGCTCTCACCACCACCCCGCACCCCCTCCCCGCACACAACTCCCCCCATTAATTACCGAAATCGGTTTAAAGTAACCACGCCCCAAACAAAGCCAACAAAGCCGTTGCTCGTTAAATATTTTAAACATAACTTTCTTTATTTCCGCCGCGGAGCCGGGAGCGGCGGCGCGCTGCGGCGTGCTGCGGCGTGCTGCGGCGTGCTGCGGCGCGCGCGGGACGCGCTCGAGGGTTATTCAATAACAATTATTAAGGGCTCTATTGTTATAATTCTAATAAAATAATGGAAATAATAAAACAATTACGCGAGTGGTTCTCACCGTGCGCAGTCAATGGGTATCGTGTGGCGAGCGGGGCGCGCGGGCGGGGGGGACCGGCCATTGTGCCCGCCCCGCCGCCCCGCCGCACCGCGCGCACCCGGGCAGCGAGCGCCGCGCCGGTGACGCTTCTCAACCAGCAGCTCCCCGCTCCCCGCCCCCCTGCACACTGCGCGGCGCGGGGCGCGGGGCGCGCGCCGTTGGTTACACTTGCAACAGAACCGATTTGTTACTGTAATGTTATCAGGAAACATTTCGCAGCCCGCGCTCCGCGCGCCCTCCTGAACGCGCCGCACACATCTACTTGTATATAGATGTACCGACTGCTGCCGCGACTGCGTCCGCGTGCTACTCAACAAAACAGTTAATTCAGTTCGCAGAGTTGACGATAACTTATTGATTCTGCTTTCCGCGCAAAGAAGCACCTAGGCTGATTTTAATTTTTCTACTCTATGAATAGAATTCTAAATTCCGCGGGATATCGTGTCGTAAACGATCATTTGCTAGCCGCTGATCTCTGGATTCCAAAGTTTCTCTAGTCCTCACCGGCGCCGCCCGCGCCGCGCCGCGCGTAACGCGCGACTTGTGACGGCCGCGTATCATTTCGCGCGGCTCTAAATAAATAAAAAAAAACCTTCGCCTTGTGAGACGACTTTCCCTATCCCGTTGAGATTCATTTACACGTTGCAATCTTTAGTTTTAGACCTTTCTCGTGTTTTTACAGAGATTTGACTGACGTTATAAACTAAATTAAACTTTTATTTCAAATAAAATCTAATTATTTATAGCGCAAAATAAATAGTCATGAAGAAAACATTAAACATTAATTTAAGTATAATTTTAGTCGAAGGTAACGATGGAAAGATGTAACAAAATATTTAGAATTAAAATCGCATCGAAACAATTATAGAAAATAGCTAACAATACAAAAAAAACGTATTATATAACTTCTAGAAAACATAATTCGTTCAGACGAAACCTTTCTTATAAAGAAAACCTTTTTTAAAAGTTTGCTAATTTAAAATCGACTAGCTACGTACTTCACTTAAATAATAACCTATAAGTGATTTATCAATTTAAAAGTAAATCAAAAAACTAACTGAAATGGTCTTACTGCTAGAGAACGGTGAACAAACAAACAACTTAGGCATAGTCGTGGATTCCAAACAGTCGCGGGCGGCTCATGTTACTCATTATAAGTAAAAGAATGGATTATTGCAAGCATTCATTAAAATGTCTCCAGAGTTGTTTGCCAGCTCATACCAAAGTTGTACTGGTGCAGTATCCCGCGCGCGCGTCGCACGACGCCGGCCGAGGTCTGCTCTGCGGGCGTCACCGGCGGCAACTGAATAAACTTGAGCGCGAGCTCGCCTTGTGTATTCGCTTTGTTTTTGGACTTCAAAAGTTTGACCATATTGCCATGTCTCGAAAGCAGAACAAGTGGCTCCCAATCCGTCTCCGCAGGAACACACGCATTCTCCGCTTCCTGCACAACACCCCGCATAATGCATCATATCCGACGTGTTTGCGAGTTGGATGTTTCTCTGTTCACTCATCCAGATGTATAGTCACATCTCACCTTAAAATTATTCTCAAATTCCTCAAAATGCTCCTGCACTAGGCAGTAGCGCATTTCAGCTGGACCCTCGTGCGTGTGCAAAGGTGGAGACATCTACGTAATACCTTAACAACAATAACACTTAACATGTAAAACAATTTTGGCAAAATGGATAAAAGGTATAGGTAAAGAGGAAGCTTAAAAAAATAAAATAATTAGAAGTTGTAACAATTACTGTCCCTTAAAAAAAATATACAAGGAAAAAAAAACTGAAAACACAAACAACAAAGAGAGAAGTCAACACAACTCACAAAACCCACAATCTGCAACTTGTGGCTCCTAAGCATGCTTTTTTTATTCTATTTTAAAGCTTTGCTCGGATTTAGCGTTACAAAATGGTGGTGGTATCGTATTCCAAATGTTAACAGCGGCATACTTGAAACTACCGCTAGCAGCAGATGATTTGTGCTCGGGAATTTTTAAAATCGTTGCAGAGTTGCGTAAACGGCGAATCCAAGTACATTTATCATATAGATGAGTTGGTCGCCTCGCCTTAGCGGCACTGAACAGATACGAGCGGAGTGCGCGATTTAAGTAAAGCGTTGCAGGAGAGCCGGCGGGCGCGTCGGAGGAGTACCTGCTGCACGCAGTGTGTACGCGTTGCATTAGATGTTTAGTTTTTGGTAGTGAGCGGGGACCGGGTACATATACTGTAACACAATAATTAATTCTCCAAAGATCAAAGAATCTGCTAAATTTTAAAGCGTTTGCAAGTTCCAAAAATCTCGAATTTTATAAAGAGTTTGTAAGCGAAAAAGTAATTACGTCCAATATCTGTTACGTGAGACTCATAACGCAAAGCCGAGTCGAGAGGTTCATCCATTATATCAGAAATGTTAGAAGATATTCTCATGACTTTTTGTTTTTTTTACTCAATATCGTGCATTTTTTTGGCTTTAATATAAGTATATTTGTTCGCGACCAGTCGCATAGTCTACTAAAGTGTTCATTCATTTTCGTGACACTATCCTTAACGTCAGCGGCCTCGAATGATAAATTCAGTTGCAGGTCGTCCGCATATACACATATGTGGTATTTACAAGACGTTATGCGATTAACTATGTCAGCTATAGAGCACGAAGAGCCAGGGTTTCAAAATCGATCCCCGGGGGACTCCGCAGGTTAATTTAGAAAGAGAGGATGAAAGTGTGTGCCCTCCGCTGCCTTCTAATTCTACGTATTGGTACCGTGAATACAAATAACTTTTGAACCATGTTGTAACACTGTTTTCAAATCTATAACATGACGTTTTGGACAAAAATAGTTCATAATTGATTGAATCAAACGCGCGTGAGGAATCTAATAACATACTAATAGCGGTGGTCACGCGACCAGGCGCACTCGTTGTGTATCAACAAATGCAACTGCAACGTGCAGACGCGCGCTGCTCGGCGCGGTCTTTTCTTGAAATTGGAGAATTACATTTGTTTCTTGGCTTTCCGTATTATTTTAAAAAGCGGTTATTTTCATGTTACAAACAGACGCTCCATTTTATTTCTAATAATAGGTTGTCAAATATCTCCCTTCCGCCTTTTTGTCTTTTGAATTTCGCGGCTATGTACAAAGCGCTACAGAGCTCGTATCTTGCAATACTATATATAATTTGAAAGGTCTTGACATAACCTACAAAACAACGCTATGCATAATTAGTTTGGATATTGCGTTCAACAGTTATAGACGTGTAAACATGGAGTTCACTAACGCCGAAATTCGCGCTATTTTAAAGTTTTCCTTCGTTAAAGGCAAATCCGCTAGAGAAACGTTCCGTGAGATTAATGGTGTTTTAGGGGATGGTACTCTATCACTTCGAACCGCGGAGGAATGGTTTCGACGATTCAGAGCCGGTGAAAACGACACCATGGATAAGCCAGCCGGCGGAAGACCTGTGACGACAAATACCGATCAAATCATGGACTACATCGAGTTAGACTGGCATGTGGCATCTCGTGACATCGCCCAGGGGATGGGAGTTAGTCACCAAACCATTTAAACCATCTGCAGAAGGCTGGATACAAAAAAAAGCTTGATGTTTGGGTGCCGCATGATTTGACGCAAAAAAAACCTTCTGGACCGAATCAACGCCTGCGATATGCTGCTGAAACGGAACGAACTCGACCCATTCTTGAAGCGGATGGTGACTGGCGACGAAAAATGGATCACATACGACAATATCAAGCGAAAACGGTCGTGGTCGAAGGCCGGTGAATCGTCCCAAACAGTGGCCAAGCCGGGATTGACGGCCAGGAAGGTTTTGCTGTGTGTTTGGTGGGATTGGAAGGGAATCATCCACTATGAGCTGCTCCCATATGGCCAGACACTAATTCTATCATCTACTGCGAACAACTGGACCGCTTGAAGCAGGCGATCGACCAGAAGCGTCCAGAATTGGCCAACAGGAAGGGTGTAGTGTTCCACCACGACAACGCCCGACCATACACTTCGTTGATGACTCGTCAGAAGCTACGGGAGCTCGGGTGGGAGGTTTTATCGCATCCACCATATAGCCCGGACATAGCGCCAAGTGATTACCACCTGTTCCGGTCCATGGTGAACGCCCTTGGTGGTGTAAAGTTGAACTCAAAAGAGGCTTGTGAAAAGTGGCTGTCCAAGTTCTTCGCAAATAAGGAGGGGGGCTTCGACGAGGGAGGTATTATGAAGTTGCCGTCTAGATGGAAACAGATTATCGAACAAAACGGCGCATATTTGAACTAAATCCGATCACTGTAACACTGTTTTATAAAGCATTGAATAAAGAGCAAAAAAGCGGAAGGGAGATATTTGACAACCTTATATATAAAATCTCGTGTCACAATGCACTTGACCAATTTTTAAGAAATTTTTTATGCATATTCAGTAGCTCTGAGAATCGGCTACTAACTATTTTTAAGCCCCTAAGTGATCAGGGTTGCCCACACCAATAATTATATTTTTTTAAATTTTATTTTTTTATTATGTGCTATCAAAAATAAATACAACCCTAAATTTTCACTTTTCTATCACCAACTCCTGCTTTTTAATAGTAATTTTAATTATTTTTTTGTTTTTTTTCCGCTCGATAACATCAATTACACATGGCCACGTATCATACAGCGTGGCTATAAACTTAAAAAAAATCTTCAATTATCATCAGTTGGTAAGTGACCCCCTCCACGTGTGTACCGGTGTCACCTCTCACCAGTACACAGCACGGAGTGGGGATGACAACGAATTCTATATCTCTCAAACATTATGCCTTCTGTCACTGCCTCTACATATAAATATATTCTCAAGCAACTTTATTATTTATTTATTAATAACTAATATTATTGAATATAATTTGTTACTAATCTATACAACTAAATAAAATTAGAGTGTCCGTTTGTAACATTCAAATAACTGCTTTTTACTGAGTGCATTGCGAAACACATACCAAAACCCCAGATTTTAAAATATTTGTCTGTCTGATGGTTTGTTCCGGCTAATCTCTGAAATGGCTGGACCGATTTTAAGGGGACATTCTCTGGCAGATAGTTGTGGCAACAGGGAGTAAATTAGGCTACTTCTTTTGGAGAAAATAATAGGACCTATGTTTCCGCGAATGTTATAGATTGATTAAACCTAAATTATAATAATATCTAGATATTTATTTAATCCCGACGTTTCGATCGCTTTGCAGCAGTCAGGGTCACCAGTCCTCCCATGAAAGCCGCCTTACAAATTGTATATCACGGATGTCGGTGCAGGTCGGATGAGAGTAATTCTGAGAGGAACGAACGCTTGCAGTCAGACAGGACGCGCCGTTCACAGTTGAGGACTCAAGAAACTTTGGAATCCAGAGATCAACGTCTAGAAAATAATCGTGTAGGACACGCTGTCCCGCGAAGTGCAGAATTCGTATTCTTTGTGAGAAATACAGAATCAATAGGTTATCGTCAACTCTGCGAACTGAACAATAACTTTTTTGTTAAATAACACGCAGACGTAGTCGCGGGTAACAGCTAGTATGTTTATAACATACAATTGCACTAAGTGCGCACGGAGCGGCGGGGCGGCGGGGCGCGCGGGGCGGGGCGCGCGGGGGTGAGCTGGCTCTCGGTGTAGAGCACGTCTTTAAGATTTTTTAACAAACGGGACGCGTCATTACAACTTATTAAAAAATCAAAAGTCGTGCCGCCGCGCGCTCGCCGTTCTAGTTAAACGAATAGAAAAGGGTCTTCTGCTTAGTTGAAGTATCGGAGTGCAGGAGTGCAGGAGTGTCGGAGTGTCGGAGTGCAGGAGTGTCTGCGCGGAGACATGAAACTGGCGGGAGCGGGCGACGGCATGGACAAGCGTGTGTCGGCCGGGGCACTCACTTCATTCACTTGTTTCTTTTAACGTCTCTGCATTTTTTCTTATACTTAATGTGTATCGGGAGAGTCCGGCTGCTGTTTGTTGTAACAAGTTGTGTCATTTCTCTTCTTATACTTACCGCTCGCGTGTGCGCGGCGGGGGGGCGGGGGTTGCGGGCGGCTTGTCCCAGCCTCGCGACATAACGTGTGAGCAGCGCGGGGCGGCGGTATCGGTGTGCCGACCCTGATCCGCATCGCCGACGGCGGGGACCCGGAGGTCCCGTCTGGTCCCGTCCGGCTCCGCTTCATGCGGCGCCACACGAGCCCCGCCGCAGTGACCCGCACCCCCCGCGCCCCGCTCCTGCGTTACAACGCTTAATCCGCCGTGAAGGGAGCAGGCAACTGTGCTGTGTGATTGCGATCGACCGCGCCCTCCCCCCCGCCACCCGCCGCCGCCCCGCGCGCTGCACTCAAAGGCGCACTAGTGCCCACATGCCCGCGCACCCGCGCACCCGCGCACCGCTGCACCGGCGCGGCGTCTGGAGACAAAGCGACGTCGCAGCCCATTGTCCGCCGTCCAGACGCGCCGCCCCGCGCCGCACACATTAGTTTACTCTAATCTAATTGTACAACGGGTTGTGTTCAGACTGACTGTTTAACCTGATGCCCACGGCCATATTCCACCATCGCACCGCTCGCCATCAGCGAGGAGTTCATCCTCACACCCTCGAACCGCTGCGGTCGCGTACAGTCGGATTGCAGAAATGTTTTCCCCCGAGAACCGCAAAAAACCGAGAGCTGCAATATGAAGTTATTCAAAGAGGACGTGAAAAAGTTCCGACGGGGGCGAGAGCACGCCGGCGACGCCGCGGCGGCTACCACCGCTCAGCAGCGGGCGGGCGCCGCAAGCCTGCTTGTCACTTAAGTGGTGTAAATCCCAACAAGCGGGCACGCGGCGTGACGTCGAGTTGACGCGCCGCCCGCCGCCCGCCGCCCGCCGCCCCCCGCACCGGACAGCCAGGAGTGGCCGTCCGCGCAAACTCTCTGACAGGGGACAGCGCGGCCACCTCCGTGACGTGGCCGACCGCGCGGGCTCGCTTCCCGCGGCGCTGCGTCTCATCTTATTCGTGTTTGTATATAAATACATATAGATATAAACAGTTTACAGGCAACATTCAAGTTATATAAAAATCTGATTTCACAGTGACCTCTTCGCTACAAACGAAAAAAAGTCGCGCCCGCGCGCCCGTCCCGCTCACCCCCGCGACGACACGAGACGATTAACATAACACAAGGCTTCCAATTGAAACCGCTCCCATTCTGATGAGACCAACGCTAGGACTGGCCTTTGCGCCCGTTGCGGTAACACAACCCTCACCGCAGTGATATAAACATGTTTTAGCATCAGAAGTAGAATTTTAAACACTGCATACTTCGATAAATAAAGAACATTAGGAATATCTCAAAATTACTTACGACACCTTAATAACGACCAGCGCCGACATCGCGCGACGTCCGCGCACTGCGACCTCTGACGAACAATTACTTTTTACTTTTTTTTTATAGATGTTTTTGCTTTGGTCAGCTTTAACACTGTCAACAAGGCCACATCGGATCCTGGACTCACGGATCCGGAATTCGTGAGCTAACCTAAATAAAGACACCTAATACTATAAAGAGGAGAGGAGATAGGTTGAAGAGCAGGACAGTTTTATAAGGCGGATGAAAAGAGGAACGATAGTGAAATAAATACATAGATATGTAGAGTAAGGTGCCCTGAGTGCGCACGGTACGCGCCTGGTTTTGGCAAAAGCTATGCGGTCGTCGGAGGAGGGCACGCGCCCGTCCTCTGAGCAGCACCGCCTGCGTCGCGAGCCGCGGGCGGTGAGAGCCGGCGGGAGCTCGAATGTGACGAGTGTGCGCGGTGCACGAGCCGGCGGACGACGCGACCGGCGGCGGAGGCGGCGGAGGCGGCGTGTGCGGACAGTGGCGTGTGTGTGGAGAGAGCGGGCGGTGGCTGCGGTGTTGTGAGTATTCGGCTGACCCTGGTCCGGATCATCGGTGGTTGTGGGAGGAAGCGCGTTCCGAGGTCGGCACTGGAAGACGGTGGCGTCGGGGTTCGCCACGTAATCCACGGTTTGGGCGATCAGTGGATTCGAGTGGTGCACGGCTTTGTCGAAATAAAAGATAGCGCAGTCCTGGAGGAACTGCTCTATGGTGGGGAGTTGCAAGTCGCTGTGCAGGTCGATGTTCCTCCGATACCATTCCGCTCCCGTAGTCCTACGGGTGAAACGATTCTGGAGGACCTGCAGAGGTTTAAGGCGAGACTTGGAGAAATGCATAAACACAACACTTGCATAAGTCATGATGGGCCCTACTCTTTTTACTCCTTTCGAGCACCCGCCTTTTATAGCAGATCGCAGGAACACCGCTTTTTCTAAGTACCCGCCGGTCGCAGGCGCGGCGCGGCCGCACACGTCATGTTGTTGCACGCAATAGGTTTTATTAATAATTATACTTTTTTTTTGGTAAGTAATTTGTTTAATAAATCATTATACGCTTACCAGAATAGTCAGGAAAACTCGCAGGCTTGTCCGTCTCAACATGTCCTCACAGCCAGCTCGCGCACTAGCCGTGACATTTTTAGAGAACTGTTGCCGGTCTAATGAAGCGATATTTACTAATTTTGGTTCCTGGCGTCTATCTGCGACACCTGGGTACATTCACACTGAACTGGTTCCCGCGGGCCGGCGGCAGAAGATGCCTCATGGCATTAAGTGCACGCCTCGTGCGCTTAGCTCAGGGTGTTACTCAAAGATGATAATAAATAAATAGATGATTCTGATTATGATGATTCTTTATGACATGACAAACGGTGAGTAGTACTGCGGGCGGCGGTGAGGACGTCACGAACACGTAACGTAGCGCTCAAAGAGCATATTGCCAAGCTTATACTAGATAGGACTAAATGATATTCTGGGTCTATATAACTCAACACTAACTTATGAAATATAATAAGTAATTAAGTAATTAATTAGTTAAAATAACTAAAAAAAACATCAATCACATTTTCGACACATGAATGTATATTGTAATTTTTTATATTGTTAATTCTATATGATCTGCGCCTGGACGCCGTTGTTATTATTGGATACATTCTCCACATTTACTATCTCCTCTAGTTGTAATTAATGAGTTCAAAATTCTTCCTGCGCAAAAAGCTTCAAAATACTTTCTGATTGTCCAGGGAAACCTCGTTCAGCTTTACATATTGTAACTAATTAGAATATAAGATGCAAATTGTTAGCGCTGTTGGTCTCTAATAAATAAATAAAAAAGGTACATGCAGGAGCACGCGCAGAGGGCGCGCGGGGGCGAGGCGTGGGGGGGGGGGGGACGAAATGAAAAGTTATATTAAGTTTAATAATATATTTATTGATCGCGTGCGCCGCACTACACTAATGTTACTACTAAGTACTGAACACTAAACTTTAGCCGCGACCCGCGACCCGCGCCCCGCGACCCGCGCCCCGCCCGCACCTTCAGTTTAAATATAATCTCGTGTAAACTGAGCGGGCGGCGCGCTGTAAAGGTTTTTTCTTAACATTAAATATATTTCAGCTGCTACATCCGCCGACGCGATATTTACACGGGCGCCCCTCCCCCCCGCCCCGCCTAGTGCTAGTGCTAGTGCTAGTCCTAGTCGGAGAAGCCGTCGTTGTTGGTGCGGTCGGAGGCGGGCGAGGTGGCGGGCGAGGCGGGCGGCGCGCGGCGCGCGTACGGCTCGGCGGGCGGCAGGAAGCCGGCCAGGTAGTCGGGCGGCGGGCGGATGACCGTGGGCAGGTAGCCGGTGCCGCTGTAGGGCGGCGTCAGGAACCGCCGCGACGGGGAGAACTTGAAGCTCTGCTGCGACAGGGGGGAGAAGGCGGACTTGGAGCGGTAGCCCTGCAGGTAAGGCGGCTCCGGCGTCGCGTAGGGGCCGTCCCCGTTCACCAGCGCCTCCATCGCCGCCACCACGTCGCCCCGGCAGCGCGCGAGCGTCGCCTCGATCTCCTGCCTGCTCCTCCCGGGGAACACCTTGAGCAGCACGTCCACCGGCGACTTCTGGCAGGGCGCGGGGTCCGCGGGCGCGCCCTCCGGGCTCCCGCCCGGCCGCGCCCGGTACCTGTACTTGAAGTCGGGGCTCTCCCATCTGTCCTCGTCCTCTCTCTTCACGGGCGCGTCGCATCTCCCTTTCATGGACAGGTTTTCCGGGGTGAGCGACGTCTCCGAGCGGTCCTCCGGCTCTTCCTCGACGTCCAGCTCGTGGTCGGAGGGCGAGCGCGGCGGCGAGGGGCCGGGCGTGCCGGGGGTGGCCGGCGTGCCGGGGGTGGCGGGGAGCTGCGCGCCGTCCGCCGGGGGCGACGGGCTCGCGCGCACCGCCGCGACGCGCGCGCGCTTCTGGACTGTCGACAAAAGAAATGCATCGTCAGCACACGGCGGCCGGGCGCGGGCGGGCACGCGTCACGCGTCAAGCGTCACGCGTCACGCGCCCACTGTGTCGCAGACAATTCACATACACAAAGGCAGCGTCAACATTTTTAATTGTTGTGCGTGTGCGTGTGTATGTATGTGCGTGTGCGTGTGTGCGTGTGCGCGGGGCGGGGGGGGCGGCGCGTTTCATTTCCTCGCGTCATAAACATTTAATATTATCTAGTAACCGCGCCGGCGCCGGCGCGCTGCGCTTGTTCATATAATTTTAGTAAGAGTTTTAAATCCAGTTCGTGCGGTGTGACTGCAGAGGGCGCGCAGCGAGCCCCGCGAAGGTTTCGTCACTACGTGTGCGCGGGCGTCACCCGGCGGGCCCCCCCCCCCCCCCCCGCCGCCGGCCCCCCGCGCACCTCATTGTGCCGGTGCAATTAGAGAGCGCGGCGTTTTCAGTCGCTTGTGAGAATTTAATGGTCCAACTTATTGTTGTTCTACTCGGAGAGGGGACCGCACACCGCGCCCTCCCCCCGCCACCGCCGACACGCGCACATCGATTTTATTCAATAAAACCGAAGTACTGTTAGAAACCCATTACGAGTTTTAACTTCGCGGAAGATTAAATATTAACGAGGTGTCGGCGCGACGTGACGCGATGCGACGTGGCGCGACGCGACGTGACGCGACGCGACGTGACGCGACGCGACGTTACGCGACGCGACGTGACGCGACGCGACGTGACGCGATTCAAACGCTTCGCACTCGGCAGTAAACAGCTACAGAAAGAATAAATCGCTCGAGGAATTTAATATCGACATTTGATTACTCGCGCGCAGTCGTGAGCCGCGCGTCACGCGTCTGTGCGCGCGCTGCTGGCCGGCCGGCGCCCCGCAGGACGGCGTGCAATCTTAATTCCTTTGAAACAATTGGACAATTGAAGAGCTGGAGGCGCGGGCCGGCCGCGCCCGCACGTAAACCAATAAGAGAAAGGTGTGCACTATTGTAATGGAATTTCGGTGCGAGTGGCGATGGTGGTGGTAGTGGTGGTGGTGCAGCGACCATTAAGCGCGGCGCAATGTTTACTCACAAACAATTCCGTTTAAAACATTGTAATGTAAGCCGGAGCCATAAATTGCGTGGACAATGCGCGCCGTGCCCCCCCCCCCCCCCCCCAGTCACCCGGGCGCGCCGCCGCCATTGTGCGGGAGATATACTGCGCGCTGGTGGTGATGGCGCGGCGCGGCGGCGCGGCGGCCGGCTGCTATTTATTTGTTGAGATTAAATAAAAATACAACATGAACAATTACACATTCAACCAGCAGAGCGCGCGCGCGGGGGGGTGGTGTGTGCGGTGGGGCGGGGCGGGGCGCCGCAATAAATTAACATCATAAAGCACTTAAAAAGAACTAAACTAAGTCTGCGGCGTGCGGGGCGCGCGCGGGGCGGGGGGGAGCAGGGTCCGGCAGCGCGCGCTGAACTCTTAATTATAGGTGACCGCGGGCGGGGGGCGGGGGGGTCAGCCGGCGGCTAATTAGTGCGGCGGGGCGGCGGGGCGGCGGTGCGGCGGGGCGGCGGTGCAGTGCACGCGGCACACAAGCGGGAACCAAGACCGCGGGTGCGCCGGTGGCGTCCGGCAGCACGTGCGCTGACCGGGTGGAGCGGGGCGGGGCGGGGAGGGGCGGCTGCTGCCGGTGAACTTCTCTAATTACGTGTATTTTTTAAAAAAAACTTCAAACGTTGTGTTTCGTGACCGCCGTCTGAAAATAATGAGCTCACGGTCACAGCGGCGCGGTCGCGGGGGCGGCGGGCGCGCTCACACTTCTTGTTTTAGTGGTGTGGTAACTTTTGTATGTTTATATGTTATAATTTCGACAGCACAAACCGATATTATTTTTTTATCACTTTCTTGGCGAGGAGTGCGAGCTGATAGTGCAGGTCGGTGATAAAAAACATAAAATGAGTGTACGATAAAAACTCTCACTGAGCGATACGTACACCCCGGGTGCAGCAGCTCCGCAGCGTGCGGGGGCATCTTCACAGAGAACGAGACACGTACCCGCAGCGGGGCGACGCCGCGCGCACCCCCCCGCACCGCGCACCGCCGCTAATTCAGTGGGAGATATTTAGCAAATTTGATTAAAACGCGGACAATGGTGCGGCGCGGCGGTGCGGCGGGGCGGCGGGGCGGCGACGCGTCCGCAGGGCTGCCCCGCGCTCCAGATAACTTCGCACACGGCATCACACAAAATGTTAGGGCGTGCCTTGCGCGCGGGCCGCAAGCTGCACCCGCGCCGGCAGCCCTGCCGCGCAGCCGGCGTGTGATTGCATTGCAATAGAATAGTAATTCCCGAAGCGAGTGCGCGCGGGCGCGGGGCGGGCGCGGGGCGGGCGCGGGGAGGGCGCGGGGAGGGCGCGGGTAATAATGAAATCGGCCAACAATTGGTTTCATTGTCACCACCCGCGGCTCGCAGCGCCCGCGCCCGCGCCGGAGAACTTCCCGACTATTGATAGATTCAATTTAAACTTTGCCGGGTATTGTCGCGGGCGGGGCGGGGAGGGGCGGCTGCTGCCGGTGAACTTCTCTAATTACGTGTATTTTTTAAAAAAAACTTCAAACGTTGTGTTTCGTGACCGCCGTCTGAAAATAATGAGCTCACGGTCACAGCGGCGCGGACGCGGGGGCGGGGGGGCGCGGGTAATAATGAAATCGGCCAACAATTGGTTTCATTGTCACCACCCGCGGCTCGCAGCGCCCGCGCCCGCAGGTAAACCAATAAGAGAAAGGTGTGCACTATTGTAATGGAATTTCGGTGCGAGTGGCGATGGTGGTGGTAGTGGTGGTGGTGCAGCGACCATTAAGCGCGGCGCAATGTTTACTTACAAACAATTCCGTTTAAAACATTGTAATGTAAGCCGGAGCCATAAATTGCGTGGACAATGCGCGCCGTGCCCCCCCGCCCCGTCCCCAGTCACCCGGGCGCGCCGCCGCCATTGTGCGGGAGATATACTGCGCGCTGGTGGTGATGGCGCGGCGCGGCGGCGCGGCGGCGCGGCGGCGCGGCGGCGCGGCGGCGCGGCGGCGCGGCGGTGCGGCGGGGCGGCGGGGCGGCGGGGGGCGGGAGGCGGTATGGACTAATCAATGCTCGCAATAAAAAACCCGCGCACTTGTGCTGTTTTAATAAAAAAATAGCGGGAGAAGTCTCACAAGGCGCGGGTCGCGTTACACCGCGCGGGATCAATCAGCGCGCGTATCGGTTACACCGACAAATAAAAAAGGGAGAAAAAGTTTCGAAATACGACAACTGGAAGTGGGCCGGGAGCGGCGCGGCTGTTTATGGAACCCTCTGCCGTTTCCAGCGGCACTATCTCCGCATAAGGATATCAAACGCAGGTCGCTCCCTCCGGCGGCCGTCGATTACTGAGCCATTAACCTCACCCCGCGAGAAGTGTCCGTCCCCCCCCGCCGCCGCGGAGCGCACCCCACGCTGCTGCTGTGAGGGAGTGTTAAAGTTGATAGTAGAATGGGGGGGGACAAGGGTTGAGGTTCGGGGCGCTCCCGCCGCTTTCAATAAACTGTGGTCAAACGAGGAGCTAAGAAGTATTCGTCGAGCGCCCTCCGCGCCCGCACAAAAGCACAGTTTGTTATGGAACATGTCATTACCGCGCCCTCGAGCGCGCGCAACGGACCCTCCCCCCGGCCCGCCGCCCCTCCGCAGCGCCGGACGTGTCTGCACCGGTGCTGAGCAACCGGGACGTGTCGTGCCCAGGCGCTGCTCGTGTTCAGCGGGTAACCACGGCACGACCGGCTCCACCGCGGTGTGTGTGTGAGGCGGCCGGGAGGGACGTCGCGGGGCGGCGCGCGGGGGGGGGGGGCGCACGTCGCCTGCACTGAAAATGATTCTCGCCGACTGCAAATGAATGCGCGGCCGAGCGCTTCCCCGAGCACTCGGCGGCCGCTCGCCGGCCGGGCGCAACCCTTCGGGCCCTCCATTGAGCCGCGAGAAGTTCGTTAGAGCATTTTTATACAATCAAAAGTCAGGTTGCGTCCGCTGACCGCACGCGGCCGCGGGTGCGAGCGGGACGCGCGCTCCGCGAGGGCCACTCCACGCATGAATGGTATCGTGTCCGTGCGAGCGGGACGGCGCGCCTCTCGAGCGCCTCCTGGCACTCCCGCGTGTCCTCCGACGTTTAAAGGAATGAGATCAAAATGTTTACAGAGCTTTAATAAAGCGGCGGGGCTCCGGGGGGAGGGGGGGGGGCGCCGCTCAAGTGCGTTCAATTACACCGGAGCGAGCGGTCTCTTGTGCCACTCGATACTGTGCACGCATCCTCGCAATAACAAACTCGGCACAATGGAGCGGCGGGCCGGGCGGGCTGAGGAGCCGCTGAGGAGTCGGCCGCGGGGCCCGGCGGGGGCGTGATGGGGTGGGGGGGGAGACAGGCGAGAGGGAAACCTCCACGATATTTGTTATTTATAATTCGAGTTTTACAATTTGAACAGAAATAGGGCGGCGGCGCGTCGCCGCGACCGGAAGTGGGTCCGGAGCACGCCCGCGCTCAGTTTGTGCCAAGTGCACGACTCCGGAGCTGAAGCCCGTCAGCCAGCTGCGCCGACGCCCAGCAGACGGCGCGTGTGCTGCGGTGCAGTGGGAGGGGCCGGTCTGTCTGCCGAGCGGCGGGTGGTGCAGGGAAAGGCAAAGGCGAGGGTACCGGGAGGAGCATCCGCGAGGTGAACGAAGAAAAATGATGTTCGAAGTGTAAGATCATTGGAAGCATCAGTACCAACACTCGAGGTGTTGACGGAACGTCTACAGACGTGACAGAATCGACTCTCCCGCAGCCACCCGCAGCCACCCGCAGCGACGACAACAATCGTACGCGGCTCCTCGTCAACGAATACATTTTCTGCGCTATGGCAAGGAGCAAATGTAACTGTCTTGCACAAAAACATCGACTGGCACAGTCATAAACACTTCCGTCCGATTAGTATACTAGCATGTTCGTCGACAACGCCGGGGCGGGTGCTCCGTTTGCAAGTGACCGGATATAGAGACGCAAAGTATTCTTCCAGACCCACAGTCTGGTTCCAGACGTGGGCGCGGAGCCGCTATAGCTTTAATAGAAGCAGCAGGGAATATTCTGGAGGCTGGAGACCGAGCAGACGGCACATTTCTAACCGAGCCAGAATTTAACGCGTGCTTTCGATTCCATAAATATAAAGGTGTCGTTACGAACTCGCGGCGCGGGCGGGCGCGGGCGCGGGGCGGCGCGCGGGGGGGGGGGGCGGCACTGAAAATGATTCTCGCCGACTGCAAATGAATGCGCGGCCGAGCGCTTCCCCGAGCACTCGGCGGCCGCTCGCCGGCCGGGCGCAACCCTTCGGGCCCTCCATTGAGCCGCGAGAAGTTCGTTAGAGCATTTTTATACAATCAAAAGTCAGGTTGCGTCCGCTGACCGCACGCGGCCGCGGGTGCGAGCGAGACGCGCGCTCCGCGAGGGCCACTCCACGCATGAATGGTATCGTGTCCGTGCGAGCGGGACGGCGCGCCTCTCGAGCGCCTCCTGGCACTCCCGCGTGTCCTCCGACGTTTAAAGGAATGAGATCAAAATGTTTACAGAGCTTTAATAAAGCGGCGGGGCTCCGGGGGGAGGGGGGGGGGCGCCGCTCAAGTGCGTTCAATTACACCGGAGCGAGCGGTCTCTTGTGCCACTCGATACTGTGCACGCATCCTCGCAATAACAAACTCGGCACAATGGAGCGGCGGGCCCGGCGAGCTGAGGAGCCGCTGAGGAGTCGGCCGCGGGGCCCGGCGGGGGCGTGGGGGGGGGGGGAGACAGGCGGGAGGGAAACCTCCGCGAAATTTGTTATTTATAATTCGAGTATTACAATTTGAACAGAAATAGGGCGGCGGCGCGTCGCCGCGACCGGAAGTGGGTCCGGAGCACGCCCGCGCTCAGTTCGTGCCAAGTGCACGACTCCGGAGCTGAAGCCCGTCAGCCAGCTGCGCCGACGCCCAGCAGACGGCGCGTGTGCTGCGGTGCAGTGGGAGAGGCTGGTCTGTCTGCCGAGCGGCGGGTGGTGCAGGGAAAGGCAAAGGCGAGGGTACCGGGAGGAGCATCCGCGAGGTGAACGAAGAAAAATGATGTTCGAAGTGTAAGATCATTGGAAGCATCAGTACCAACACTCGAGGTGTTGACGGAACGTCTACAGACGTGACAGAATCGACTCTCCCGATGCGACTCCACCCGCAGCGACGACAACAATCGTACGCGGCTCTTCGTCAACGAATACATTTTCTGCGCTATGGCAAGGAGCAAATGTAACTGTCTTGCACAAGAACATCGACTGGCACAGTCATAAACACTTCCGTTCGATTAGTATACTAACATGTTCGTCGACAACGCCGGGGCGGGTGCTCCGTTTGCAGGTGACCGGATATAGAGACGCAAAATATTCTTCCAGACGTGAGCGCGGAGCCGCTATAGCTTTAATAGAAGCAGCAGGGAATATTCTGGAAGCTGGAGACCGAGCAGACCGCACATTTCTAACCGAGCCAGAAGTTAACGCGTGCTTTCGATTCCATAAATATAAAGTTGTCGTTACGTACTCGCGGCGCGTGCGGGCGCGTGCGGGCGGGCGCGGGCGCGGGCGCGGGCGCGGGCGCGGGCGCGGGCGCGGGCGCGGGCGCGGGCGCGGGCGCGGGCGCGGGCGCGGGCGCGGGCGGGCGCGTGCGGACGCGGGCGACGTGCTAACCAGGCACGCGAGAGGAACACTTCACGCAGCGTGTTCACTATTCGCCGACATTGAAACTCAAAAGCCGGAGACACACCGATTGCACGCCGCACCGGTGGGCGCGGCGGCCGGCCCTACTGGACACTGCGCCGCCGCACGGTGTGCTTGTATGTCAGTTGGCGGAAGGATCACAATATCAGATGACTTCGGGATACCGCTGTCTAACAGTGGAAGTAACGGGCGCGCGGGCTGCACTACTTATGACGCCGCGTCGCGCGTCTCGTGTAGCGCGTCAGGCGTCACGCGTCACGCGTCACGCGTCACGCGTCACGCGTCACGCGTCACGCGTCACGCGTCACGCGTCACGCGTCACGCGTCACGCGTCACGCGTCACGCGTCACGCGTCACGCGTCACGCGTCACGCGTCACGCGTCACGCGTCACGCGTCACGCGTCACGCGTCACGCGTCACGCGTCACGCGTCACGCGTCACGCGTCACGCGTCACGCGTCACGCGTCACGCGTCACGCGTCACGCGTCACGCGTCACGCGTCACGCGTCACGCGTCACGCGTCACGCGTCACGCGTCACGCGTCACGCGTCACGCGTCACGCGTCACGCGTCACGCGTCACGCGTCACGCGTCACGCGTCACGCGTCACGCGTCACGCGTCACGCGTCACGCGTCACGCGTCACGCGTCACGCGTCACGCGTCACGCGTCACGCGTCACGCGTCGCGCGTCACGTGTAGCGCGTCACGCGTCACGCGTCACGCGTCACGCGGCGCGCTGGGGACGCGGCGTGCAGCAATTAAGCGCAGCGAGGCGCCGCGCTGCACTCGCGCTGGGGCGGCAGGTGGCGGCGGTGGGGCGGTGGGGCGCCGGGGGGGAGCCCGCGACCACTTCTCGTAAAAGGGGCTTTAAATGTTTGTGTTATTACATTAAATTGAGAGGAAAAGGTTCGGGAGCGTGAACGGGGGTGTGAACTAACCACAACTGTTGTTTCCTTTCAGCGCTCTCATTGCCGCCCCCGCGCCCGGCCCCCGCGCCGCGCGCCCCCGCCGCGCGCTGCGCTTTGTTCCTTTGCTTTAAGGCTTCGAGGGTAGCTATTCACTAGCAACTTTGAAAACTTAATTTCAAATTAAACATTCCTCCCGCGACATTTGCGCACTTTCATAACGCCCGCCCGTTCTGTGAGGTGCAGCGACGCGAGCCGCGCGGCGGGGGCGCGGCGGGGGCGCGGGCGCGTGCACGGGGCCGCAGACGGTGCGGCGTGCCCGCCCCGGCGCCCGCGGCGGCGGAGTAACTGCAGCGATGTAGCTGATCAGGTGCTCCCGGAAGAGCCGCGCCGCCGTCCCGGGAGTCGAATGGGCGGCCTCCGTGACGCGGCCAGCGGCAGCCGGCGCGGAGCCGCGGGCGGCTCAAAAAGGAAAGTAAAAGAGCGCGCTCAGTGCGGGCGCGCTCTTAATTAATTCAGCCCGCCGCCCGCCGCCCGCCGCGCCCACAACACTGCAGCTTTGTGTCGCGTAATTGGCGCCCTCGATGCTCGCGCTAATGGCCGGCGCGGGGCGCGGGGAGCGGGGAGCAGGGTGAAGGAGGGCGAGAGGGCGCGCGGCAATTGTAATAGAAAACATTTCAATTAAATTTAAGTCGATTTTTAATTGTAGTGGCCACGGCGAGGGCGCGCGCGGGCGGCCGGCGGGGGCGCGGCGGAGCGAGGAGGGCGAGAGGGCGCGCGGCAATTGTAATAGAAAACATTTCAATTAAATTTAAGTCGATTTTTAATTGTAGTGGCCACGGCGAGGGCGCGCGGCAATTGTAATAGAAAACATTTCAATTAAATTTAAGTCGATTTTTAATTGTAGTGGCCACGGCGAGGGCGCGCGCGGGCGGCCGGCGGGGCGCGGCGGGGGCGCGGCGGGGGCGCGGGCGCGTGCAAGAGGCCGCAGACGGTGCGGCGTGCCCGCCCCGCCGCCCGCGCCGCGTGGGACGAACAGACTGCACGGCGGCGCGCGCTGTTTCCCAAAACATGCTATTAGTCTCCAAAACAAAACGAACACGTCGAGACTCGGATGGTTCGCGGAGCGACGGAGCAACGCCGGGGCCGCGCGAGCTGCTGGAGCACCTGCGGAGCCGGCGGTCGGCGCGTGTCCGGTCACGTCCCCGGCCTCCCTAGCTGCATGCGATCGAGTATTGCATGCGCACGTAGTATTTAAATCGATATTTAAACGATATGCCCCGCGCACCCCGCCCCGCCCCGCCCCGCCCCGCCCCGCCCCGCCCCGCCCCGCCCCGCCCCGCCCCGCCCCGCCCCGCCCCGCCCCGCACCGCGCACTGGCACTTTTCGCGGCGCCCGTCCGCGCCCGCACGGGCCCGCAGCGCGGCCGCTGCGCCGGCGTCGCGCCACGTGGGGGCGAACAGACTGCACGGCGGCACGCGCTGCTCACTCGCTGTTTCCCAGAACATGCTATTAGTCTCCAAAACAAAACGAACACGTCGAGACTCGAACGGTTCGCGGAGCGACGGAGCGACGCCGGGGCCGCGCGAGCTGCTGCAGCACCCTGCGGAGCCGGCGGTCGGCGCGTGTCCGGTCACGTCCCCGGCCCCCCTAGTTGCATGCGCACGTACTGTTTAAATCGATATTTAAACGATATGGCCCGCTCACCCCGCCCCGCCCCGCCCCGCCCCGCCGCCCCGCCGCCCCGCCGCCCCGCCGCCCCGCCGCCCCGCCGCCCCGCCGCCCCGCCGCCCCGCCGCCCCGCCGCCCCGCCGCCCCGCCGCCCCGCCGCCCCGCCGCCCCGCCGCCCCGCCGCCCCGCCGCCCCGCCGCCCCGCCGCCCCGCCGCCCCGCCGCCCCGCCGCCCCGCCGCCCCGCCGCCCCGCCGCCCCGCCGCCCCGCCGCCCCGCCGCGCCCACAACACTGCAGCTTTGTGTCGCGTAATTGGCGCCCTCGATGCTCGCGCTAATGGCCGGCGCGGGGCGCGGGGAGCGGGGAGCAGGGTGAAGGAGGGCGAGAGGGCGAGAGGGCGAGAGGGCGCGCGGCAATTGTAATAGAAAACATTTCAATTAAATTTAAGTCGATTTTTAATTGTAGTGGCCACGGCGAGGGCGCGCGCGGGCGGCCGGCGGGGCGGGGCGGGGGCGACGCGCCCACACGCACTCTTGACCGAACGTGCGGGGTTCGATCCTGTTCATACTACACGGGTTAATAGTATGAACAGGTGATTAAGTAATTTAACAGTAGGCGACGCACCGGCTCGCTGTATCAGGAGACGTAGCTGATGTTGCAGTACGGAAGATATGAAGATGAAAAGTGGATACTGTACGATAATCGGAAGCGCTCGTCGCAATGGCTGAACCCTGGAGAACCGGCCGAATCCTGCCCTAAACGAAAATTGACTCAGAAAAAGGTACTCGTGAGTGTTTGGTGGACCCGCGCCGGCGTCGCTCACTACAGCTTTCTAAAATCTGGCCGAACGATTGCAGCACACGTCTATTGTCGGCCACTGCAAACCGTGCAGGAAGAACTAGCTGCTAAACGAGTGAGGCTGGTCAATCGGCCCCGCTGCTTCGGCATCGCGAAACCACGCACTGCACAACAAGCGACCACAAGTTAGACGAGCTACAATCGGAATGTCTGCGACACGCACCGCGCTCCCCGGACTTCTCTACAACAGATTACCATTTTTTCCGGAATTTGACAACTTTTTCCAAGGAAAAAATTCAACTCCGATGCGGTAGTCCAAACCGCCTCCTAAGAGATTATTAATCCTCGCCCTCGAGGTAGTAGAAGTAAAGGGGTCAATGAACTACCACAACAACGGCGCGTACTTTAAAAATTTTACTTCAAATTCGTCCCGCACAAAACACCAACTTCATGTGTAAGGAGCCAAGACTACTCGAATTGAGAGCAGGACACCCGGGCGAGAAGTCGCAGCTACCTCTCCACTGCGAACCCTGCCTGGACGTGAGCGGACAGCCGCGCGCGCTCGTCATGCACCCCCCACCCCCCGCCCCCCACCGCGCTGCCCGGGAAGCCACTTGGTAATGTTTTCGTAATTCGCAAACTCTTCTGCAGCGGGGGCGCGCGGCGCGGGGGCGCGCTGCGTGTGTGTCGTACATTAAAAATATTAAATCCTGGAGATATCGGAGACGGTGGAGATGGACTCACCGGGCGCGTCCTCCTGCAGCTCGGCGTAGTGGTGCGGCGCGGCGGGCGGCGGCGCGCCGTACAGCAGGTTCAGCTCCCGGGCCTCGTTCTCCTCCTGCGCCTGCTGCCGCCGCAGCGCCACCTGCGCGCAACCAACACCAGTTCATAGTACCGCAGGTCGCGTGCGCGTGCGCGTGCGCGTGCGCGTCCCGCACTACACGTACCTGCGCCGCCATCACGCGCTGCCGCTCCGCGATGAGCGTGCACTTGGCGCACACGCAGTCCCGCCAGCGGCAGTAGCGCTTGTGGCCCTTCAGCGCGGAGACCACGCCGTGGTTGCGGCAGCGCGCGCACTTCGGCGTCCTCTGCAACCAACATCGCGCATCACCACCACCTCGCCGCACCCGCGCCCACCGCGCCCACTCACCACTCACCACCCGCCACCCGCCACCCGCCAGAACGACCGCGTCGCGCCTCCGCCCGGGCCCGTATCCACCCCCCCGCCGCCCCTATCCGATTTACTTTTACCACTACACAATGTTCCACCGGAAGGCTCACCAATGTATTCGCACGCACATTGTGAAAGTGTCACAGTCCCGCGCCGCCGCGTGTGCCGGTGCTTTGACAACATTGTGACACTGGCGGCATTCGACGTTATTGCAACTACACTGTGCGCCGTGCAGCCGCCGCGCGTGCTCCCGACAGCGCGCGCCGCTCGCCCGCGACAACGCGGC
Organism: Byasa hedistus; assembly: GCA_029286795.1. NCBI lineage: Eukaryota > Metazoa > Arthropoda > Insecta > Lepidoptera > Papilionidae > Byasa > Byasa hedistus. The sequence continues at coordinate 7,093,326 of JAGSMW010000011.1, read as the reverse complement.
GCTGGTTGAGATGGTATGCTCCGCACCGCATAGCGCTTGCCGCCTTGCGACATGAGATGTTAAGTATCGTTACCGCAATAATTTGACTAACTTACAGCGCGATTCAAAGTCAAAGTCAAAATTTTTATTCAACGTGGGAATAATAGTTCACTTATTGAACGTCAAAATCTACCGCCACTCGCAAAACAAATGTCGCGGACCTGAGAAGGATGGGCAAGAAACTCCGCGGGCTGTATATGTACAGTTTTTTTTGTATCTACATTTCAAAATGTCTTACACGTACTGACACATACTGCTCGAGAATCAGCGCCATTTGTTTCCTCGCATCTTTATCATTTAAATAATCTTCAACACTATAATATGATTTACTTATTAATACATTTATACTTTTATTTTTAAATATATGAAGTGCCAAATCTCAAACAGTCTGTGGAACCTTATTATAGATTCGGACACCGAGCCCCACAAAGCTTCCATTAATTTTGTGCAGACGAACACAAGCCACCGCGAGCTTATTTTTATTTCTTGTATTTCTCACGTGTATGTCACTGTGTTTACTACACATATTCATATTTTATGTATGAAATATATGTATGTATTTATTTATGTATATTTATGTTTATGTATGTGTATATATAAGTATTCATATTTTATGTATGTATTTATATGTATATATTAATATATATCTTCTTTTTTTAAATAATTTTCTTTTAAAAACAAAACTTCTATTTTACTCTCACCTACCACTGCATTTCCCCACTGCCGAGGTTGACTGGGAGAGAATGCCCTATGGCATTAAGTCCGCCTTTTGTACAATATTTATTTGTGTGCAAACAAAGTTTTAAATAATAATAAATAATAAATATTTTAATGGATATACAGAATATTACAATATATATATTGTGACGGGACTGTCAGTATACCTGCCTCATTAAAAACGTTTCGAAGTGAATCGCGAGCTCTGAGATTGTATACTGCGCGAACTGCTCTTTTCTGTAGTATAAAAATATACCCAGTGTTTTGTTGTGTTTCGACAGTGTCTAATTAAAAATAAATGTTAAGTGGAGCAATAAATTTTAATGCAGTTTTGAAGCAGATTTATTGGTAAACCCTTATGTATGTTGTTTTTTTTGTAATTTCGAATTGATTTGGCCGGCAGAAGTGCTTCAGCTTGGGCGACAATTTCAGGCAGAGTATCCATATCATTTGGTCAAAACTGGCTCTAAGTTTAGATTTGCCTTTTTATGGAACCAATAATCGGAAACATAAAAAAACATCCAACTTGTACGAAATAAAAAAAGTTTTCTCCGTTCCTGGGTCGTTGAAAACAATGAACAAACTCCAATTTTCGTTTTTTTTTGATAACCCTAAATTCGAAATTAAAAAAAAACATACATAAAGGTTGACCAAAAAATCAGCTGAAAAACTGCATTTAAACTTATTGCTCCACCTAACATTTGTTTTTAGCTAGGCACCGTTAAAACTTTAAACACTAGGTGGGCCGATAGATGTGTCCGGGAGTCTAGATTGAATGTTCGCAACCTGTCCCCGCAGTAGGATACCGTAAGACTATACTGTGGAAATAACTAAAATAAAGGAGCCCGGCAGTATCAGTATCAGTTAACTGTTAGATTTCCCTGACCGCGTGCGCGCCGAGCCCAGCCGTCCCGCAAGGGTTGACAGATTCGAGTTCCACTGCAGCCTTGAGTCTAAGGTTATTCCTAACAATACGGTTGAATCTTCAACAGTAATAATCTCATTATTAAGTGATATCTAGATATTACGTATATTCTTAAAGTTAGGTAATTTAAACTCTACATATTTCGTTTCTTTAACATTTAGTATTATATTTTTTGCCGAGAACCATTGTTGGACCCGCGACAGTGCGCTGTTCACATCGTCATAATTACGTTTCACACAATCAAACCGCAACACGGTAATGTTATCATACTACTGTTTGGTTGAAATAGTCACTGCGGTGGTATGGGGGTAGCTGGGGCTATAGGGTCTGCGGCGACGGGCCCTGCCGCCAGCCGACAATTGTAAACTCTTCAACTGTCAACTAAAACAATTAATTGTGTACAGAAGCAGCGGCGGCACGACAGCATAAGAAAACTGGAAAGCCTTCTAACCAATGTGTCCTGAGCACACTAAATACAAACGCAATTAGAATCACTTGCGATACAACGAACTATTTCAGTTAAACAAATACCCGCTTCGTGAAAACTGAAAAGTTTATGAATAAGTGAAGGAGTTAAGTCCAGGCGCTCGTCGGGCCGCGTCCCCGCTGCAAGTGCACTGTACGCGAGTAGGTCCTCTGAACGCACTGACAGACGCCGCGATCCCGGAACACACGTTACTGTATCACTGGCCGGCGGCCGGCGGCCGGCAGGCGGGCCGGAGGGAGCCGGACGGAGCCGGACGAAGCCGGAGGGAGCCGGAGGGAGCCGGGCGGACACAACGGCGGCGAGTTGCCTTCCGCTGGTCCCGGGAGCGCGGTGCGCGCTCGTTGCAGCTTTGTTCCGTTTTCATTTATATCGAATATTGTTCGCGAAGGCGCCGTAGTCTACTACCAGCCCGCCACTAAGCACCGAGTGACGGCGGCCGCTGGGCATTTGGGCGACGTGAGCGCGAGCGCGAGCGCACCCACCTGGTATCTCTCGGAGGCCCGCAGGAAGAAGGGCGGCAGCGCGGCGAGCACCGGGTGCTGCACCAGCTGCGACACGTCCACGCCGTTCGGCAGCGACATCTCCATCCTGCAGACTATTTAGCAAGCGTTTCTTTGTTCTGTCACTTCCAGCAAACACTCCCGGGCCGGGTCAGCGGCGCCGCACTGCGACTGCTCGCGCTCTCTTCGATCTCATAACATTCTATGTTCAATGCAACGCGACGCGACGCGACGCAACGTAGCGCGACACAACGTAGCGCAACGCGACGCGCAACAGTGGAACGCTGCAGGCGGAGGAGGAGCGCGCGCGCGGCGACGCGTTCGAAACGCGAAGGTGAAATTTAAAAATGGAACGCGCAACAGTTACCGCCGCTCCGCGCCGCGCTGTCCCCGACACTGTTGCTTCATCGCGGACGGCGAGCGCCGCGCGCGTGCGAGCGGGACGGCCCGCGAGAAAGGACACACTGTATACATGCGCTATCGGCGTCCCTCTCTCCTGTACTCTTAACTGTATTTGTATCATCCGGTTATATAAAATGTAGAGAGCGCGGGCCAATGGCAGGCGCGCGCTCTCCGCCCCCCGCCCGCCATTGGCGCTCCGGGCGGCTCCGCGGAGGTGACTGTTTAGAGGAGTTTCTGTATTACAAAGCGCTATTGAATGAGGCACAAAAACACAATTATGTTTGTTGGGAATCTCTTTTTGTGTTCATTGTTCGCTTTTATGGCGGCGGCCGGCGGCGGCGCCGCGCGACGCTGATGCGGCGCGACGTGAGCGCGCGCTCGCGCCGATGGGCCGATTTAGCGCGCCGATACGCCGCGGCGGGCGCCGTGAGCGCGGTGGGCGCCGTGGGAACCTCCGACCGACCACCGATACGGGACCGACTCTACCGGGATCTACGTCTGAGTAGCGCAATGAGACGCGACGGTCGTTAACGTGAGCCGGCGCCACTCGAACTCCTCGAGTTTAGAAGTATGAGCGGCAACTCGGCATCAGCAGTGCGCGGGTGCTGCAGCCGAGCGAGACGCGTCTCCCCTCTCCCGGCCGGCGTGCTCGCGAGCGCGCGGTACACATCGTGCTCCTTGAACAATGTTATATCTGCTAGCGAGCTGCCGCCCGCAACAGTCACTGCAGTCAATGTAATCATACATCTATTGCCTTATTTTTATAATAAGTAAAGCAACGGGGCGGCGGCGCGTGCGGACCGCGGCGTGCGGGCAGCACCAGCAGCACCAGCAGCACCAGCAGCACCAGCAGCACCCGGCGACACCCTCCCGCGCCGTGTCTCACGCGTCCACAAGTAATAATAATATAACACCATCCATGAGAATCAAATTGAGTCGAGCCTCGCGTGGAGGGCGGGCGGGCGGCGGGTCGGTGGGGGAGGTGGGAGGGATACGAATTGAAATATTTCAATTTACTTGTCGCCGGGAATTCGATTTAAATTACAATGAGAGGCGACGCGGCGTGCGGCGGGGCGGGGCGGGGCGGGGGTGCGGGCGCGCGGCGTGCAGCGTGCAGCGTGCAGCGTGCAGCGTGCAGCGTGCAGCGTGCAGCGTGCAGCGTGCAGCGTGCAGCGTGCAGCGTGCAGCGTGCAGCGTGCAGCGTGCAGCGTGCAGCGTGCAGCGTGCGGCGCGCAGCGTGCAGCGTGCAGCGTGCAGCGTGCGGCGCGCAGCGTGCAGCGTGCAGCGTGCAGCGTGCAGCGTGCAGCGTGCAGCGTGCAGCGTGCAGCGTGCAGCGTGCAGCGTGCGGCGCGCAGCGTGCAGCGTGCAGCGTGCAGCGTGCAGCGTGCAGCGTGCAGCGTGCGGCGCGCAGCGTGCAGCGTGCGGCGCGCAGCGTGCAGCGTGCAGCGTGCAGCGTGCAGCGTGCGGCGCGCAGCGTGCAGCGTGCGGCGCGCAGCGTGCAGCGTGCGGCGCGCAGCGTGCAGCGTGCAGCGTGCAGCGTGCAGCGTGCAGCGTGCAGCGTGCGGCGCGCAGCGTGCAGCGTGCGGCGCGCAGCGTGCAGCGTGCGGCGCGCAGCGTGCAGCGTGCAGCGTGCAGCGTGCAGCGTGCAGCGTGCAGCGTGCAGCGTGCAGCGTGCAGCGTGCGGCGCGCAGCGTGCAGCGTGCAGCGTGCAGCGTGCAGCGTGCAGCGTGCAGCGTGCAGCGTGCAGCGTGCAGCGTGCAGCGTGCAGCGTGCGGCGCGCAGCGTGCAGCGTGCAGCGTGCAGCGTGCAGCGTGCAGCGTGCAGCGTGCAGCGTGCAGCGTGCAGCGTGCGGCGCGCAGCGTGCAGCGTGCAGCGTGCAGCGTGCGGCGTGCAGCGTGCAGCGTGCAGCGTGCAGCGTGCGGCGCGCAGCGTGCAGCGTGCAGCGTGCAGCGTGCAGCGTGCAGCGTGCAGCGTGCAGCGTGCGGCGAGCAGCGTGCAGTGTGCAGCGTGCGGCGCGCAGCGTGCAGCGTGCAGCGTGCGGCGCGCAGCGTGCAGCGTGCGGCGCGCAGCGTGCAGCGTGCGGCGCGCAGCGTGCAGCGTGCAGCGTGCAGCGTGCAGCGTGCAGCGTGCAGCGTGCAGCGTGCAGCGTGCAGCGTGCAGCGTGCAGCGTGCAGCGTGCAGCGTGCAGCGTGCAGCGTGCAGCGTGCAGCGTGCAGCGTGCAGCGTGCAGCGTGCGGCGCGCAGCGTGCAGCGTGCAGCGTGCAGCGTGCAGCGTGCAGCGTGCAGCGTGCAGCGTGCAGCGTGCAGCGTGCAGCGTGCGGCGCGCGGCGTGCAGCGTGCAGCGTGCGGCGCGCGGCGTGCAGCGTGCAGCGTGCGGCGCGCGGCGTGCAGCGTGCGGCGTGCAGCGTGCGGCGTGCAGCGTGCAGCGTGCGGCGTGCAGCGTGCAGCGTGCAGCATGCGGCGTGCAGCGTGCGGCGTGCAGCGTGCAGCGTGCGGCGTGCGGCGTGCAGCGTGCGGCGTGCAGCGTGCAGCGTGCAGCATGCGGCGTGCAGCGTGCGGCGTGCAGCGTGCAGCGTGCGGCGTGCAGCGTGCAGCGTGCGGCGTGCGGCGTGCAGCGTGCGGCGCGCGGCGTGCAGCGTGCAGCGTGCGGCGTGCAGCGTGCAGCGTGCGGCGCGCGGCGTGCAGCGTGCGGCGCGCGGCGTGCAGCGTGCGGCGCGCGGCGTGCAGCGTGCGGCGCGCGGCGTGCAGCGTGCAGCGTGCGGCGCGCGGCGTGCAGCGTGCAGCGTGCGGCGTGCAGCGTGCAGCGTGCGGCGTGCAGCGTGCGGCGCGCGGCGTGCAGCGTGCAGCGTGCGGCGCGCGGCGTGCAGCGTGTGACATGCGGCGTGCAGCGTGCGGCGCGCAGCGTGCAGCGTGCGGCGCGCGGCGTGCAGCGTGCAGCGTGCGGCGTGCAGCGTGCAGCGTGCGGCGTGCAGCGTGCAGCGTGCGGCGTGCAGCGTGCAGCGTGCGGCGTGCAGCGTGCGGCGTGCAGCGTGCAGCGTGCGGCGTGCAGCGTGCGGCGTGCAGCGTGCAGCGTGCGGCGCGCGGCGTGCAGCGTGCAGCGTGCGGCGCGCGGCGTGCAGCGTGCGGCGCGCGGCGTGCGGCGTGCAGCGTGCAGCGTGCGGCGCGCGGCGTGCAGCGTGCAGCGTGCGGCGCGCGGCGTGCAGCGTGCGGCGCGCGGCGTGCAGCGTGCAGCGTGCGGCGTGCAGCGTGCAGCGTGCGGCGCGCGGCGTGCAGCGTGCAGCGTGCGGCGTGCAGCGTGCGGCGCGCGGCGTGCAGCGTGCGGCGCGCGGCGTGCAGCGTGCGGCGTGCAGCGTGCGGCGCGCGGCGTGCAGCGTGCAGCGTGCAGCGTGCGGCGTGCAGCGTGCGGCGCGCGGCGTGCAGCGTGCAGCGTGCGGCGCGCGGCGTGCAGCGTGTGACATGCGGCGTGCAGCGTGCGGCGCGCAGCGTGCAGCGTGCGGCGCGCGGCGTGCAGCGTGTGACATGCGGCGTGCAGCGTGCAGCGTGCAGCGTGCGGCGTGCAGCGTGTGACATGCGGCGTGCAGCGTGCAGCGTGCGGCGTGCAGCGTGCGGCGTGCAGCGTGCAGCGTGCGGCGTGCAGCGTGCGGCGTGCAGCGTGTGACATGCGGCGTGCAGCGTGCAGCGTGCAGCGTGCGGCGCGCGGCGTGCAGCGTGCAGCGTGCGGCGTGCAGCGTGCGGCGTGCAGCGTGCGGCGCGCGGCGTGCAGCGTGCAGCGCGCGGCGCGCGGCGTGCAGCGTGCAGCGTGCAGCGCGCAGCGTGCAGCGTGCAGTGCGCAGCGTGCAGCGTGCAGCGTGCAGCGTGCAGCGTGCAGCGTGCAGCGTGCAGCGTGCAGCGTGCAGCGTGCAGCGTGCAGCGTGCAGCGTGCAGCGTGCAGCGTGCGGCGTGCAGCGTGCAGCGTGCAGCGTGCAGCGTGCAGCATGCGGCGTGCAGCGTGCGGCGTGCAGCGTGCAGCGTGCAGCGTGCGGCGTGCAGCGTGCAGCGTGCGGCGTGCAGCGTGCGGCGTGCAGCGTGCAGCGTGCAGCGTGCGGCGTGCAGCGTGCAGCGTGCAGCGTGCAGCGTGCAGCGTGCAGCGTGCAGCGTGCAGCGTGCAGCGTGCAGCGTGCAGCGTGCAGCGTGCAGCGTGCAGCGTACGGCATGCAGCGTGCAGCGTGCAGCGTGCGGCGTGCAGCGTGTAGCGTGCAGCGTGATGACCGGACTCCCGGAGACGCCGCACGGCTAAGCATTATAAAGTTCCGTGTTCTTATAGGTTTGCGTTTACTTGGATTCAGTGAAGCGCCGCGTGGGCGGACAGCGGCCGGGCCAGAGTGTTCGCTCCATCGGAGGTATCATTGTCAGCATTATAGCACTCGCGCGGGTAAAACTGTTTTGTTTATTACCAGGCCCGCCGCCCGCCGCCCGCCCCACCCTCAGCGTATATATTGCCGGAGCCGCCGGTTTGGTTCGCGCGGTCAGCAATACCCGGCCGACAAATCACCCGGCGGCGACGCGCTGCGAGCGACTCCTCCGCCCGCCGCCGCCCCCCGCGGAGCGCGCCCTATCAAAACTAAATTTTATGAATTTTATCGCGTTTATTTGTTATATTTATTGTATAACAAACAAACGCGATAAAATCCGTAAAATTTAGTTTTGATAAATGTGTAACATTCGTGGAAATATAAGAAATCATTATAAGTTACTAAGTTATCAAGAACTGAGCGACTGGTAACTGAAAATTGAACATTATTACAGTATTAATGTGGCTATTAAAAATGGAGGTCGGTGGTAGAACGATGAAGATTAAGAGTTATAAGTTTTTTTAATGACTAATTATAAAAAAAAAGTCTACGACCTATTCTCAAGCCCACCAATTATATATAACATTTTTTATAAAAATCGGTGGAGCCGTTTCAGAGGAGTTTCGTTACAAATGCTGCGACACAAGAACTTTATACTTATACATATATATAGATGTAACGGTGTAAAATAGAAATCTTGTCTGCACAATAGCAACACGTGTCAAGAGGACCAGCGGTGGCAGCCGGTGTGCACGCGGCGCACGCTGACCGCGCGGTGCTGCTGGACGTTACCGGCTGTCCTCGTTACCTCCCGGTAGTCCCCACCGCACTTATTAATTTATCGTTTTCGCCCGAACAGGTTCCCGTCCTACCGCGAAAACCAGCTTACAACTGTCCGCTCCTTCAATTTATAACCGCTGTCATGTGCACACAGATTAGAGCAATTATAACAAGTTGTTGAATAGCCCCGTATCCAATAGCGAGGCTTTAAACTTCAAAAAAAAAAATGTTGAATCAGCGGATATACGCCATCTAGTGAGGAATAGCTTCGCGGTGCTCCTTCTGCTGCCTGCGAGATGGCGCTACGATGCCTTCGTTGTAAACATTTTTCCCATCCTATGCTACCTTATCGTAACTATAAATTAAAAAAAACATTTAATACGAAATTGAGGTCCTATATATTAGTGTGCAAAAATAGTACTAATAGTAACAATAAACATGTAGATGGACAAGTGATAAGAAATTTTAATATAAGTGACACCTATCAATACGATCGTAAACTTGGAATAAAATTCAAAAAGTTGAACACATAAAATGAAAGACACAGAAAAAAAAAACTATTAATAAATTCTATTATGCAAATGTTGTGAACTCGTAGTAATAATAAACTGGCAATTACACATTATTCTACTTTTTTTAATATTTCACACAAACAAGGAGACAATCTAGAGCTTAAACAAAATAATAAATATGAAACCAAAATTATAATGTCCTACAGATGTCATCATGACAAAACCAGTATAAGTATCTACTTAAGCGTCTAAAAGTGTTTCTATCGTAAAGTTCTATTCAGCCGGGCCGCTTCTGAAACTCTCCGGTAAATCATCTATATTTGCGCTAGATGTCACTATTTTTAATAAAAAGGTCCGCACAAAAAGTGTAAACCGCCTGTTTGGCGAGCGCGACCCACCGCCGGCAAACAATCAAAAGTTCAAAAGTGCAGTAGTATCACGACATACGAGTTTTTTTTTTTTTATTTTGGATAGACTAGTGCTTAACTACGATCTCACCTGATGATAAGCGGCGATGTAATCTAAGTGGTAAAGCGCACTAGTCTAGAAGAAGCCTGTTCACTCTTTTCTTGTAGACCCCCGCATCATACCTGGATGGAAACACTGATGCCGGCAGACTGTTCCACTCCCTCGCTGTACGCATTATGAAGGACGAAGCGAAACGCTTAGTCCTAATGCGCGGGAGATCGACAACGAAGGGATGGATGCCTGCGGTGTGTCTGTACGTCCGATGATAAAGGATAATGAAAAATAAGGTGCTATAACCTTGCTCGTATCTCAAAGCAATTTTCCCCATTAAAATTAATCCCAAAACACAACCCCAGTTGTACACAGACTGGGGTCTAGTCTGAACTGGCAGATACTGTCAGACGCCGCAGCGGTGTAGTGTGCGATTCCTCGTATCTCAAAATTGCTCGCATCTCGAAGCACAACACCGCTCGCTCGGCGGCGCGTGTCTCCAAACATTCGGACAACGAGGCACCACTGCACCGCGCAAACGGCACCGGGCGCGGCACCGCAGCAGCGCGGGCCGGCGCCGGGGACCAGCGGGGCCGGCTTCCAGGCTACGTCGTCATGTTCAACACGTTAGCGCTGCCTGCTGCCTTTGGGGACTTCATTGTGGAAGATAGCAATTCATTATAACATCACTCATTATACTGCCGGTACCTCCTGTTGATATAATCACGTGTATATTTGTATGCCGTGAACCTGTTTGCTGAAGTGTTTGGACGGTGTGCCCCCCCGCCCCCCGCGCGCCGCTTATCGCGCAGCGCGCGGGGCTGCGGTGCAACGTGAGCGGCGCAGGGCCGCACTGCGCCGCCGCCGCGCCGTGCAGGAATCCAAACGTTACATTAAATCATAGGAAATGTTAGTATCCCGCACAAAAATCGTTTCACCTACGTGCGGGAGCCGCTCTTGCAAGACCATCACAACATTCGCGGAGAATGAATTATTTACTTTGTGAAGAAGTACCGCGGTGCAGTCACTTAGCGGCGGCGGCGCGCGGCGGCCGCGAGGCCGATACAATTAATTGACTGATTCGTGTCGGCGTGCGCGGCGCCGGCCCTGCCCCGCCGCCTGCGCACGCGCCGCCGCCGCGCGAGTTTACAAACACGGGCGCAGCGGCGCACACCCCGCCCGCCGCCCGCCGCCCGCCCGGCGCACCCCGCCCGCCGCTGACGTACGCTCACTTCGACAGCTGCACGGGTCGGAGACCAGCCGTCGGACAAGCACTCCCGCAGGTAAGCGTCTACATTGTTACACCAGCAGCATACCAGCCGCGGCGGCACCCAATGGCACAGGGTAAGGCGCAACCACCGCCGCCACCTGCCGCCACCCGCCGCGACAAAAAAACAGCAACGCAATTGAACGTTGGTTCCGCTGCAGCGCACGTCTCATGTAAAGCTGCGCGTGCGCTTGCAGCTGTTAATGTAACTTGCGGTATTATTTCAGAGTGCTGTAAGTAACTAATAAATGTGATTTACACTTTAATTTAACTATTTAGTTCACTGAAATTGAATTACAATTTTTTCATATTTACAGATGTGCGAAGCAGACACACAAAAGCTGATCTTGGACATGATGAGTATAGTCCAAAAGGCAGCAAATCATTTCTAGCCAGGCTCTAAACTTGCGCTGAACCGGGCGATTCACTGGGTGCGTCATGAGCACACACACACAGCACTTGCTCAGCAGACTAGCGCTGATGACGGCACTAGGCGCCGTGGCGCTCTGCCACGCCAAGGTCATGAGGAACAACGCGCTCATGAATAAAATGATGACACAGTTCCAGAAAGATAATAATAATAACAACAACAACCCCCCGCCGGCAGACGGGGAGCAGCCGGAGAACATCGTGTCCCTGATGCAGGGCGTGCTCTGCAGGAACTTCCCGACGATACCGTGCGCGCTCATCGTGCAGGACGCGACCCTGAGCCGCCTCATACGCAAATCCATTCAGCAGATCAACAGCAAGAAGCAGCTCCTGGAGAGGACGACCGCGCCGTACGAGTACAAAACCAACTTCCCGGCGATAAACAGCGAAGATCTGTCCAACTTCCTGCAGGTACAAAACACCGGTTACTTCGAAGATAAAGAAGGTGATCGTAAAAAACTGAAGCAGAAACAAAATGTAGATAAAGTGAGCTGGTCACAGGAGAACGTGAAGAGTTCCAAGGTACAGAAGAACGCGAAACGCACTTCATTTTACGGAAGAAAAAAGCTGAAAAAGTTTTATCCGCATAAAGTTAAATACAAAGACAGGGTGAGGAATTCCAATCCAGAATTCAGGGATTATTCAGATGAGAAATTATCGATGTCCGCGGAGGTCCCGGACATGGCGCTGACGAAGCAGCACCAGCACTACTCGTACAGGCGCGAGCCCGCGGACCCGTCCGTGTGGCGCGTCGACTACAGCAGGCACGGCGGCCCCAGCGCCAGCCTGCTGGGCTCGCTCACCAAGACGAGCGGCCGCGGCCTCGTGGAGGACAGCCTGCTGAACCAGCTGCGCAAGGACGTGCTGCACCCGGACGTCTACATCAAGAAGAACTACATCAGAAAGAACTCGGAGCTGCTCGACTGAGGGCGCGACCCCCTTACGATTGTTGAAAATATATCAGGAGCAATAAAAACTTACAGCTTGTACCACGCCTCACTTATTAATCACGCAATAAATATGGTTACGGTTACGGTTATGGTTATGGATACAGCAACTTAACGAACTAACTTTATTTATTTTAGATCTTTTTGTTAACCGTGCAGCTTGCGCGCGTCCAGCTGCCTGCAGGAGAGGCTGTGCGGCGAGCGCGCCTTCTGGAGACCGTCATATTTATTTATCACCGGACGTCCGGTGTTCTCGCAATGTAACGTCTGGCACCGGCTACTAATTTAATGCCTAGTCCTTTACAATTTAGACGTACACCTAAAATAAACAACTAACGCTAATAAACGCAACTAACTAACGTTATCCTTTTTTTAAAATATGTGAGGAGGGCCGCGGCGCGCACACGGAAATACGTGCGCTAAACTCAAAAGCGCCCTCTTTCGCTTACAAGGTTTGTGTTTTAATCATTTCAATTTCAAATATGGTTGCGAAGATATGCTCCATGCATTAGCCGGCAGATGGGATACCAGCCCGCGCCTCGTACCCTCGGGCCGGTAGGAACACGAAAAAAGTTAGCCGTGCAGGTCGTAGAGGGGTGGGCTGCATCAAAGAGGTCCACGGGTTTCCCGGGCCTCTGGGCAGAGGGCTCTTATCGCTCAATAAGCGAACCCGCGTGGAACTGCAAGTGCGGTGTGGCTGCGCACGTGGCGCCGCCGCGCGGGGGCTCACATTGACTTAAAACGGAAACTATATAACATTCTGAATCGTACCCACCGCCCTGGTGATCTTTAGATTTAGTGTGAAATCCAGGACAAATGTCAGCACATGCGAGAGACGATTTTAAATGAAATTACATACATTAAGAACATTTACGTTAACAAAAAAGTGACCTGTTTTGTGAAAATCTAACTGTCCTAATAACATACCGGCTCAGAACAACGTTCACGAGGTGTTTTACAACAATCCTCCGCAAGAAAATATCGATGAGGTAACCATTTTCTTTTCGAAATTTGAAGCCTGATCTTGAAACAAACACCTTAACTATACATGAAAACATTGACAAAGTTGTTACATTAAAAATATACTCGCATTTAAGTTTTTAATACAGTTCCATATTTCAATGTGTTTGATGGTACTAAATATTCGCAGCGGTGTTAAAAAAAATATTTGTATGTGTGATATAAAAATTCATTAGTAACTTTGAGAATATTATACTTCGCAGACCAGGAATACATTCATTAACAGAGAAATTAACAGGCGATAATGACTTTTCTAATTAAACACTAGATTATAATTAGACTACTAGTAGTGTACCTAACATATCCGACGGTGACCACGACGAAACACGCGACGAATTAATCTATCTTTAGAAAACACAGAACTTAAGAGAACGGTTAAAGACATTACTAATAAACGTGATATGGTTATTAAAGCAAAAAAAAATCTTCAAACACAGATAACTTACGTCGGTATCAAAATCTATATAATAAAAATGAATTGCTGTTCGTTAGTCTCGCTAAAACTCGAGAACAGCTGGACCGATTTGGCTAAATGTGGTCTTGAATTATTCGTGGAAGTCCAGGGAAGGTTGAAAAGGTGAGAAAATATGGAAAAAGTGCCCAGAATATGGTAAAAACAACAATTTCACTTTTCCATTAAGGTGACCAGATTTTTAGATAGGCAAAGCGGGACAACTTTGAAGGAGTAATAATAACGTAACATTCTTTTTAGTTTCAACATAAGTACAATTTATAAATATAAAAATGTATAATATTTTATTCCGTGACTTATTTCTATCTAAATTTCTTTTAGGGTTAAGGTCGGTGTCATACTTTTTGTCATTAATATAAAATATTAAGTCTACGAGTATTTTAAGCTAAGTTTAGGAATTATTATGTATTTATGAATTATTTAAATAAATTACTTACTTTAATTTTCTATGGTAAGAAGTAGATTTGTAATATTTATATGTTTAATTAGCTTGCTAGCACGCAGTACGGACACGAAGTGTATCATCTGAGAGACAAATACAATATAACTGGATTAGCAAAAGCAGTATGTTACGCAAAACAATGATTTTCATAAAAATAAAATTTAACTTAATTCTAAAAGTTGTTTATGCGGTTTGCACTCGTGTGACTTGGTGTGACGCGGGACTAATTGTAAAAAATCGGGACTGTCCCGCTAAAAGCGAGAAGTCTGGTCACCTTACTTTAGATACATAAAACGTCAAATATTTGAAGTTCGTCCTGTCATTTGGAAACCAAATACAATTTAAAAGAATATTTTTGATTTTGACATTTGACATTGACAACCAACAATTTCTGATGCAACTATAATATTTTACGAAAAAAGGGAGGAACATGGCGGACGAATTGACCACGTAGACAATTTTTTAAGTATTTTTATTCTTTTATTTTATACGTGTACACGTGACACTGGCTCACGCACACACCGTGCTCATGCCATCAATTGGGAAGAAGAATATTTTGCGAACTTTAGCGGGAATCTAAAATTAGTAAAGGTCGCGTTGTCTCGGTTAAATTTTAATTTTTTTGTGCATAATGCGGTTGAATGTACGATGTGAGTGTATCGCGCAGTAAATAAGTGTGTTCGTGTGCAGCGATTATAGAATCCAACCGGGAACACCGCTGTCCTAAGTTCACATTGGTTCAAAATAGTAGTTAAGTCTTAACTTTACTTTGTTGATCTTTTGTGATAGTGACACTATTAACCGCTGAGTGCGCGAGAACTTTCCTTACTTTGATTATCTACAATTTATACTACCAAGGAGAAGACGTCCTGACTTAGGTCGTCGAAGTCAATCAACGTGTGCATTTAAATATAATAGAAAAACCAAATTAATAACGGGCATTTCTTTTGATTACGAATTATTTTTTTCTGGTTAAGTTTTCACCACATTATTTACTAAAGTTGAAACATTCTGAAATTACCCATACAGCTTTTTTATTTATTAATTATGAGGCGATACGAAGTTTGCCGGGTCATCTAGTCTACAATAATAATTTAAAATTGTACCACATTTTTAAAGTTGAGCGCTGTTTTATTTAATACTCTAAACTTGAGAACCTAAAGCAAACCTAGAGCCTCTTGACAGAATTTGCGGAACACGCTGCAAGTTCTCAGGCGCCGCGTTTTCTTAATCTGGCACTGGGTCCAAAGACGAGAGACAACGATAAATCCAAAATAAATTAAATATTGTCCGAAAAGACCTTTGCAAATGATCAGATCTGCCGCTGTTTGAGCCCGGACTGCGGTATACGACAACTCATTAAAGACATTGAAACTACAACATTACATTACTCTGAGAATGGCTACTGTATAATATTTATCGGCAAAGAAGACGTTAGACAAACAAGTAACCATTCTTCTTCTTCTTCTTAACGTGCCTCCCCGACTAGCGGAGGTTGGCGCTCAGTTCATCATATTTCGCCGTAAGTGTAACCATTGCGAGCTAACAATTAATATTCATCAAACCCTATCGTGACGTGTCAGCTCGCCTGCGCCACCGCAGTGTTGCCAACAATGTAAAATACAATACTTTATACTAGTTTTTGTGATAACGTTAACAATACAAAATATCAAGACTGCCCTGTATTTATAAATTGGGAATGGCGCTATATGTGAAGTAACACCCGGGTCGCCTTCCATCCAGCCGATAATAACAGATGTTAGAGAGTGTTATCATTCATGAAATCTTTTTCTGAACCGAGTCGGCCCCTTCTCTACTCGATGTCAAACCAAAATGCCGATTGTATTATTTTGTTACATTCTGTAGTTAATTTTCCTGTTGCAAAGACGCGGCAACGATATAATCAACTGGCGGCGCGTGCGCGTGCGCGCTCGCCCCCGCCCCCCCTCGTCGCGTATATAAAGCGCGTGAGCGCGCGCGCGGCGACGCAGCGGCGCGCAGCCCGCGACACGCACACATGACTTGCTTTCAACGCGTATCAGTTAATCTGCCGACGCTCGCGCTGCTGCTGCTGCTGGTGGTGGTGGGAGTAACCGGGAGTGATGTTACACGGGACAAACAACAAGGTATTATCAAATATTTAACGGATTGTTATTGTATCTTATGTTATTCTGCAGAGCATCTCGCTATACGTATTAATATCTTGATGATAAACTCGGACGTTTCATTGACGAGTCCATTCCAAATAGTTTTTTATGATTAACTTCACAAGCTCCCGCAATTACATCTCCGAGTAAAGACTGCGTCAGCGCGGGACGGCGGTAGCTGACGATTGAAAGGAAACGGTAATCATTTTTACACCATCGCCGGCACCCTTCAGTGCAATGGCATCGCCCTGGACTTGTTCAAATGTTATTTTCAGACGCATCCGGAGATGGAAACACGCCAGAGCCGCCGCAGGTGACCACCCCGGCCGGCGACATCCTCGGCTCGTGGATGACGTCACGCCGCGGCCGCAGCTTCGAAGCGTATCGAGGCATACGCTACGCGGAGCCCCCCGTTGGAGAACTACGATTTCAGGTGCTCCCCCCTCAAACTGCAATACCCTATACGAGTTTAACCGACTAGCCGCAGACGTTCGGGTCCGCGCACGCTGCCCGCCGGCGCGTCCCGGGTACTCCTCTACTGGTCACGTCAAATAAACACCCATGCACCATATTATCTGAATTTATTAACACATTTTGTAAATGCGTTAAGTATAAACTGATGGATCTGGAACCCCGGACTCATTGTTACTGAAAGCAAAGATTTTCTCATCTCGACGCTTTTCTCATTTACTACATTTTGATCAGCACGACGGCGTGACCATACAGACGGTAGCCGACCGGCCGGCTTGCGACGAAACTAACACGAAGCGGACGGCGGCGCACAACCGGATGCGCTTTTCTCTATTCTTTTAATATGCATGTTCTCCGGGCCGGTTCCGGTGCCATTATTTAATAATCGTCGTTATTTGATAATCGTCAGACGGTTAAAGCGACCGTTTTCATATCGCGTAGGAGCACTAATCACCGTGTGTGATTGGCGCAGCCTCCGAGGCCGATCCTCCGCCACCGGGGCCGCGCGGACGGCTCGCGCGAGGGGCCCGCCTGCCCGCAGCCCGCCGACCCGGCCGGCGGGTACCTCCTCGACGAGGACTGTCTCCGGCTCAATGTTTACACGCACACTACAAAATGGTGAGTAACACTATGAACTTACAAGATTTTCTTCAATTATTTATAATATTTTAACCTCATTTTTTAAAATAAAAGTACTTATTTGAAATCATATCGCACTGCTACCTGCAGCTGATATACCGACCGATAGCAACCGATAGCCGCGGTGTGAGTGCCAAGATTGCGCCCACGGTGCAGATAGCGCCGCGCCTCCGCCGCGCCCCCCGCACCTCTCTTCTCGTCATCCAGCTCCAGCACAACGTGGCAGGAGCAGGTCGACGCGGTGCACTAATACATCAGACAACTAAAAGCTCCTGCGCAGCGCGCGGCCGCGCCCGGTGCTGGTGTACATCCACGCGGGCGGCTTCTACTCCGCGTCGGGGCGCAGCGACGAGGCGGGCCCCCACTACCTGCTCGACTACGACCTCGTCTTCGTGGCACTGAACTACCGGCTCGGTTCACTAGGTAACATATAATTTTTTTCAGTGATTCTGTCTTTTACTGCCGCAAACCGTTAAAATCTTTTGAGAATTCGCAAGCTTCAAAAAAGAAGTGACAAAAAATTACTAACTAACAGTATTGACCGAACTATTCCCCGTTTGCCGACTCAAAGCAACCTGGCGCTGGACGCGGGCAGGATGCGGTGCCGTAGAAATATGCTTACCGGTGCAGGATCAGACAAAAAATTGACAAACTTTCATTGAGCCAAAAGAAATACCGGTATACTTACGCTCAAATCTCCCGAAAAGGTTTCCTGAGCACCGGCGACGCGCTGGCGCCGGGCAACAACGGGCTGAAGGACCAGGTGGCGGCGCTGCGCTGGGTGCGCAGGAACATCGCGGCCTTCTGCGGGGACCCGGACCTCGTCACCGTGGCCGGGTACAGCGCGGGCGCTATCAGCGTGGCGTTGCACATGGTCTCGCCCATGTCTACAGGTTTCGATGATTCATTCATTTATTTTTTTATTCAAACATACTACTTAACTCCATCACAGGTCACTTAGGCAAAACAACTTAGGTATATGAAAGTAATTAATGTCTACAAAGAATTTAGTCCTGCGAATTGAAGTCCATAGCAGGGGAGTATCGTGCCTATGTGACCGCTGCACCCGCAGTATACTGTTGGGGCTGCAGCGCATTCTCCTTAGCAACAACCACAACGCATCGGTGCCCCCCCCCCCCCCCCCCGCTCGGCCCACGCCCACGCCCACGCCGTCGGCTGCACTTCGCCCGGGCACGTCCGAGGACAGCCGGGCCCGGGCTCGCTCCTTTAAAGCCCGCGAACCCGAAAACTCTTTTAACGCGTTATATGACAGGCAGCGCTTACCTTAGACTTATTCTTGGCAGCCCGGGATCACAGGGCTGAGGTTTTTCCCCGTAGAGCTACAACACGAAGTTCTTTAAAAGGGTTAAAAAAAACTCGCTGGCGCGGCCTCTAGTGTCGCCGGCGAGTGTACCGCGCAGCGCGGGCGCAGAGCGGGACAGCTGCTCGCTGCAGGCGCATGAAAATTAATATTTATGACTTATTTGTAAAGTTTTTTCGATCGCTTTTACAATATTTAATTACAGTTAAAATCTATTAAAATTCAGGGTTATTTCACCGAGCTCGCGCGATGAGCGGCTCACCTTTCACCCAGACGGTCACTCCTAACCACCAGTACCACCTCGCAGTGCGGCAGGCCCGCGCGTCCGGCTGCCCCGACCACAACTCTTCGGTGATCCTCGACTGCTTGAAGAAAGTGCCGTGGAGAGACTTGGGCAACTCATTGGATTCTATGTTTGTAAGTTAATTCGCGACGTTTGTAAGTTCAGAGGGTAGTTAGCTAAACCTGTGCGCTGTCACTTTCCGATCAAGTCTCTTCTTATTAGCCCTCCGTTTGTAAGTGCCGTGGAGCTACGCTTCAAAAAGACGCGAGTTTGATTCCCAGTAAGCTTGAACTTACGATTAGGGCAAATATCGAGAGGAAGTGATGTATCAGATGACACTTCAGCGCGTACTGGACAGCTTCCGGCGCGCACCTGGTCAGCGTGGTGGTTAAATGGTTTGGATTCTCTGGTTGTGCGGGGAGGCTCGGAGTTACTACTACGCAGTTAAACTGCCAATGTAGTAGTAATTATAAATTATGTGGATGGTTTGTGTATGAAAGTCGAGTTGAGCATTTTTGAAATGATGATGATGATCCATATAGAAGTTTACATTACAATCACAGGAGTACGGCTACGATCCTATCCTCATCTGGCTGCCGGTAATAGAGGCGGACTTCGGACAGGAGCGGTTCCTCACCGAGGATCCGGTGCTATCTGTGCGCCAGGGCAGGATGCACGCCGTGCCGCTTATGATCAGCCAGACCAGGGACGAGTTTTTCTGGAAAGCATATAGTTAGTTCATTAAAATTAACAATATTTTGCAAATGCACATTTCCGTTATGTCATTGCATGTAGACATGTTAAGTTATTCCACCTACAATAAGATAACGCCTGACTTCAGTTTCAAATGATGTCAAGTGACGACGAGCTGGATCGCACTCATCCACTGTACTGCGGTCCTCGGACTTCGACGGTCGGAACACAGCAGTGCTATTACGGCGGCAGGTTTGGACAACCGTCTAAAACCATTTTTACCTTATAACTCTAAAATGTTAACCCGCAAAAAAGTTTGTCGGTGAATAATGCTTACAGTGGCCATGTACAGCAGCATCATACAGTTACCACCCAACGCCACCGCCACCGCCGGGCGAGGTGCAGTAACAGCCGTGTTGATATTTATTTATTTATTTATTTATTTATTTATTTATTTACTTAAGGACCTCCAACGAGGCATACACGACATGTAACAAGTTTGATAATAACAAATAATAGTTTCACTTTGTGACGTGCTCCTCAATTATAGGAGACCACAGCATGCAAATTTAAACAACAAAATAACAAAAGATAATGTTGAACATAGTTGAGTACCGTACAGTTCACAATTTATTGTTGATTAACAGTTGCAGAACCCGTTTCCTGTACCTTGAAATGTCCGTGATGTCTAGATCATGAGTTTTTGCCAAAGAGTTATACTGCCTACAGAGCCTTGGCACAGTAGCGAAGTGACCCAAGTTGGTTCTAAATGGGGGATAATACAGAAGGTTATATACACCTTTTCGCGGGATTCTGGATGGAGCATTAATACTCAAAGAACTTACAAGCTCGCTGCAGTCTAAGATACTGTTAAACATTTTTTGCAGAAATATAAGATCGATCATCTTTCTGCGTGCGGCTAAAGTACTAATGTTGTAGTGCCTCAGACGATCAGAATAATGAGATATTTCTCTAGCCAACAGATCACTATAACAGAGATGATATAAAAATCGTCTTTGAACGCTCTCCAAACGTTTTACATAGACGTCATAGTGAGGGTTCCACACAACACTAGCATATTCTAGAATAGGAAGTACGAAAGCATTGTAAAGAGTTATTTTCGTTTTGGGTTCTTTAAATTCTTTACTATTGCGTATTACAAACCCGAGGCTTTTAAAAGCCTTAGATGTGATGTTTAAAATATGTGCATCGAATTTTAACTTGCTATCAATCAAAATACCAAGATCGCGAATTACGTCTACTTGTGCAATTTCCTGACCGTCAATATAGTATTTATTAGGTTTAGTAATTTTGTTGCGCGTAAATTGTATGTAATAGCACTTATTGACATTTATAGACATTCTATTATTATTGCACCAGTTAGACATCCTTTTTAGGTCGTCTTGCAGCTGGATGACATCTAAATTTGATGTAATTGGTTTCATTAGCTTAATATCATCGGCATATAAATAATATCTTGAGTATTTAAAGCAAGATGTAATGTCGTTGATGAATGCATTAAAAAGAATTGGTCCTAAATGTGATCCCTGGGGAACGCCAGAAGTGGCCCGAAAAGAGTCAGAGGTGTAACCATTAACTACGACTTTTGAGAATCTGTTATTCAAGTATGACGAGAACCATTGTAACATTTTACCACCTACACCGAGTTTAGAAAGTTTTTTTAATAAGATAGAGTGGTTCACTTTATCAAATGCCTTACTGAAGTCCGTGTATACGGCATCTACAGGAATACCCATATCTACAGACTCCGACAAAGCTGAACTATAGCAAGTGAGGTTAGTTGTAGTCGACCTCGATTTAACGAAACCATGCTGATGGTCGGATATGTAATGTTTGAGATGCCAGGTTAATTTAGTTGTAATCATTTTTTCAAAAATTTTACCAAAAATTATTAAAATTGAGATCGGTCGGTAGTTTGTGACTGTTTGCTTATCACCTGATTTGAAAATTGGAACTACTAGAGCCTCCTTCCAGGCATCGGGGAAGATTCCTTCGGCAAGAGATCTGTTATAGATTGATAATAATGGTGGTGTTAATGATTTAGCACAGCTTTTAATAAAAATTGGAGGTATGTTGTCACAGCCGGCGCCTTTTTTTGCGTCCAGCGACTTTAGCGCCTTATGTACCTCATCATAACTTAAGAAAGTTGTGCAAAAAGTGGATGGTGTTGAGTCACAAGTTAAATCTGCTAAACTCCTATCATTATTAGTAAATGACGTGTTATATACTTCAGAGAAGTTTTCAGCAAATAGATTACAGATATTTTTTTTTTTTAATAAGATAGAGTGGTTCACTTTATCAAATGCCTTACTGAAGTCCGTGTATACGGCATCTACAGGAATACCCATATCTACAGACTCCGACAAAGCTGAACTATAGCAAGTGAGGTTAGTTGTAGTCGACCTCGATTTAACGAAACCATGCTGATGGTCGGATATGTAATGTTTGAGATGCCAGGTTAATTTAGTTGTAATCATTTTTTCAAAAATTTTACCAAAAATTATTAAAATTGAGATCGGTCGGTAGTTTGTGACTGTTTGCTTATCACCTGATTTGAAAATTGGAACTACTAGAGCCTCCTTCCAGGCATCGGGGAAGATTCCTTCGGCAAGAGATCTGTTATAGATTGATAATAATGGTGGTGTTAATGATTTAGCACAGCTTTTAATAAAAATTGGAGGTATGTTGTCACAGCCGGCGCCTTTTTTTGCGTCCAGCGACTTTAGCGCCTTATGTACCTCATCATAACTTAAGAAAGTTGTGCAAAAAGTGGATGGTGTTGAGTCACAAGTTAAATCTGCTAAACTCCTATCATTATTAGTAAATGACGTGTTATATACTTCAGAGAAGTTTTCAGCAAATAGATTACAGATATTTTTTCCGGTGGACGCTGTTTTCTCCTTGTATACCATTTTAGCCGGATAGGCACTGGAGTTCTTCCGCTTGTTTTTAATAAAGGACCAAAATATTTTAGTATTTTTTGATACGGCACCCTCGATAGTACTAATGTATTCATTGTAACATATTAATTGAAGCCTGTTGCATCTTTCACGTAGAATGTGGAATGACAATCGGTCTAAAGGATTATTATATTTTTTGATTTTGAGATGATATTTATATTTTTCCTTGTATAAACGTATAAGATCTTGAGTGTACCAAGAGGGATATTTTTTACTACGCACGTGTTTTAATGGAACTGTTCTTTTAATTGTTTCATGCAAAATATCGTAAAATTTGGAAACCATGTTGTTAGTGGTGGCACATTTCTTAAATTCTATTTCCCAGTTTATTGCATCGAGTAGCTGTTGAGATTTTTTATAATCCGCGGAAAAGAAATTTGGTCTAATGTTATGTACTTGCGGCAAACATTTATTAACTTTATTTATTTTTAAATAAAACTCAAGTGAAGGATGCAACAAGTCCTCGTTAATTAAACTGTTAAGTGGATGTACAAGATTTGTAATGGTTTGTGTACTAAGCACCAGATCTAGCGTTTTGTGTTTATTATTTAATATATTATTGTATTGATGAAAATTATTAAAGGTTATAAAATCTACCAAAGATTTAGCTACTTCATTGTTTCCTAGTTGCTGGAGAAAAAGAGAATTATTATGTGTGACCGTCCAGTTTATACAACTGAGATTAAAATCTCCTACGATAACGCAACTTCCGTCCACGTCGAAAACTTTTTGCGCGGAGTCAGTGAACGTTTGAAGACTATTTAAAGCTACTGGAGGTGGCAAATAAACTGCGCACAAGTAAATTTTGTCCTTTGTTTGCCCTTTTGCCATTTCAATGCAAAGCCACAAGTCCTCACAATCACTTTCGAAGCTAGGCACCCTATAAGAGGTTAAATGTTTTAACACAGCAATAAGTACTCCCCCACCATCTTTCCGATGGCTATTGGAGGTAGTCTCGCGATCACGTCTATAGACGATATAATTATCACTAAATAATTCGGAATCATAAACGCCACTGTTAAGCCAAGTCTCCGTGAGCACGATGACGTCATGATTATGCAAAAGAACGTTGTGATAGAAAAGTGAAGTTTTTGTTTTTAGACCACGGACATTCTGGTAATATATTTTAAGTGACTGAATGAATGCGAATAAAAATGTTACAAAGTAAGCATGGAAATATTAATAAAGTGTCAGATTTAAATTAGTGATTTTAACATTAGATAACTATTGACACATAGACGTTCAGATTTTTCATCTCTTCGTATGTAGATGCGTCCTCCACGCACCCACACAAACTTGTATCCCAGCTCTTTGGCGCGTAGTCGTGCTGCAGCGTGGAGAGATCTATTCTCGCTCGATAGGTGTTCTACCACGTAAATAGGTTGCGGTGTATCCGTAGCAATCCCAAGGTGACTAGTATTCAGCTTATCGGATTTCTTGCTCTTGTTGAATTTTATCGTTGCAGCAAGGAAGCCATCGCGCAGTCGTGGGCTGTTAAATTGGACGAGAACAGATCGAGGCCGCTTTCCATGCGGATCTTTTTTAGCCAGCCGCATACATTGAAGCACATCCGAGTCCTTTACGGGACAATTAATGAAGCTTGCTAGCTGAAGGACAGTTTTTACCAAATTTTCCGACTTGTTTTCCGGCAGGTTTTGTAGTTCTAAATTATTAGCCCTGTTATATTGTTCCATTAAGTTAACCCGCTTGTTTAATTCTGTTAAAGAAGTTTGCAGAGCATAGTTATCCTTCTCTAATTTTTTTATCTTTTCCGAATGTTCTTCAATGGAAACTCTCATGTTCTCATATTTTTCATTGAAAAAGTTTAGGGATGTTTGTAGTCCAGATACCAAGTCATCTATTTTAGCAGTTTGTGTGTTAACTACCTCCTGTAACAATATTTCCATTTCCTGTCTGATAACGGCCCGCAGAGTGCCAGCAGTTATAACAGAGTCATCTTCAAACGAAATCTCTTTTTCAATGTTGGGCCGTTTGTTGCGCAAAGTGACATTATTTTCTCGCAATGGACTCGGTGATCGTTGGGTTTCTTGAACTGAAAAACTATCAGAGTGCGTTGACGGACGTATGGGCGTATTTGTATTGTCACTCTTGGGTTGTTTGCAGTGGCAACCCGGACACTTCCAAATCTCTTTTTGATTGCTTTTCATGGATTTAAAACGTTTATCTGCGACATTAGCGCACAACAGATCGAACCATAATTGACATCCAACACATTGTAAGCAGTCCTTGTTTTTTATTACATTCATGCAACCAGCACATTTTTGAGGCATTGTGTACGGTGCAGTTCGTTGCTGCGAGCGAACCCGCGAAGCGCTTGAGGCAAAAATACAAGTAAATGGCTTTATAATACACTTATTAAAATTAGGGATTTTTGTTAAATTTACAATTTCATAGAAAAAGAAAAAAAAAAAAAAATTAATTAAAAACAAAAATTAAACAAAATACTTTCTTTTTTCTTTTTACGATTTTACAAAAATCCTTAGCGGGTTTGATCTTACGACTCCTCGCGTAGCGGCTCACAGTCCGCACCGCCACACTATCGATGCGATGACGTACAATAACGAATCGCAATGTCTGGTTCGGAAGATTGTGTACATCGACTTGAGTGAAGTTGTCGATATGACCGTGTTAAACACCGAGTCACGTATTTAGCACTTCTAGTTATTTGTCAACGGATAAGATAAATTGTTCAACACCACGATTTCAAAAACTTCTGTTCACTTGTGCGCTAAACAACGCCACCTTTTCCTTTCACTGTTAGATGCATATATGTATGCGGTTACTTAGCCACTTGTTGTTTATGGGTTAGCAACGTTATTGTTTTAACTTTGATATATATATTTTAGACACCCATTTCTATAAGTAATATCACTCAATACATACTTTAAGCACCATTTAACACTATAAAGTCACTCAACAAATGTTTTGTACTGTATTATATTTTTGCGGATTAAATTACACGGAGCAGCGAACGTTCCGTCGTTGACGGTAGATGAATGAATGATGAATATTCAAACAATATCAAAGAAGAACGGGTATCTAACGAGCACTGTGCGTCGGACAGACGTGCTGGCCAACGAGAGCCTGTTCACGGCGATGGCCAGCGACTGGGAGCGCACGGCCGCCGTCGCGTTCCAGCTGCCGCGCGGGCCGGGCGAGGGGCGCCCCGCCGCCCGCGCCCTGCGCCGCGCGTACCTCGGCGCGCGCGCGCTGCTCAACGACACGCGCACCGCCGCCGGCCTCGGCAAGCTTTACGGGGACTCCGTCATCGGCTTCCCCGTGCACAGGTACGAACTAAACTACTCTTTTCTCAGTGCCTGTCCCACTCGCGGTCTTAAGGTCAGAGTCCCACGTTCTAATCATGGTGCCGGGCTCTATGGCGCGGCTGGTGCGGCCGCTCCGGTTATTATTTTACATGACGCAGTGGCCTACGGAGCGCTCCTCCGCCGCCGCACCGCGTGTTGCGCGTTTGCGTGCCCACGAGGGAGCATTTGCTTACGCATTTACTGACGAGCGATGAATTAAATTAAGTTTCTGTAATGTGTATTTTTCCAAAGTTCCTCTGCTCACATCACACACACATACACACATTGTGCGGCGCGGGGCCGCCGGCAGCGTATGAGTCGGGATGATGAACTTTTACTAAATATTGAATTTAACAGCGACTATTTGCACAGGATGGCTGAGCTGATGGCCGCGCACTCGTCTCGGCCCGTGTTCTACTACTTGTTCAACTACACCGGCCGCCACAGCTTCTACGAGGACCCCGTCACCAAACGACCGACAGGTACTGCGCCGTGCCGCCGGCTCGCACCGAACCATTCCGCCCGCAGATGAGCGGCGGCTAACTTGATACGGTACCGTGTGTGACGCACTAGTATTGGTACGCATGATGGTTTATTGGTTTAGACATAGCGTTTAGCCCACGTTGAAGCCGAGAGTAAGTTTACAATCGCCACCAAATTCGCCTGATCGTCGGCCTTTTGCACAATACTCCGGTTAGCAGCTGTTGAAAGGGGGCGGTGTGCGCAGGCGCGGCGCACCACGACGACCTCATCTACCTGCTGTCGCTGCGGCGCGTGTTCCCCGACGTGCGCGCCGACGGCGGCCGCGACGCGCGCCTGCTGGACACCATGTGCCGCATCATGTACCACTTCGCCGAGCATGGGTACGCAGCCGCCGCACAACATGCCACGCAAACAACTCCACTCGCGCGTACTTCTTCACCCTGATCTTATGTAACGGTCCTCAGCGCATTGTACTATGTACACAAACACACACACAAGGAATTTATTTACTTCCGAGTTCACCGTGTGATCCAGTATACGAGCCTCCCCCCCCCCCCGCCCCCCGCAGGTCGCCGCGCTGCGCCGGCTGCCCGCGCTGGCCGCCGCTCGCGCCGCGCGCGCTCGCCTACCTGTCGCTGGGCGCGCGGCACCACGTCGGCGAGAACCTGTTCGAGGAGCGCTTCCGCGTCTGGGAGGATTTGTTTCCTTTAAGTTGATTTCATTGTGTATATAACATATAAAAATAAATCAAATAAAACAACCTCGAGTGCACCGGTCTGTTATGTGTTTTGATTGTTGGTGGTAATATAATCACCGTCGCCGTCGCCGCGCGGGCCACCACCAGCGCGCGCGCCGCCTAATGCCGCCTCTTCATCGTGTTATGTATTGTATATACACTGCAAACTTTTACTTTATTTAAATGGAAACACGATTTCTTCAGTTGTTTTTCTGTAATATGAAAATGGTGGGACGGGGTGGGGGATGGTTAAATATAAATAGTGCGATCCTTATTACGCGGTACGTGTACAATGAATTTACCAATCATGGATAAAACAAAAACATGTTTGTGTGGGACAACTGACCTGTCAAAGTTTGCCGACGAAGTCAACAAATACTTAGATAAAAACAACATTGTTCTAGCGCTCTTCATTGAATTCTCACGGGCATATATATGGCTTACTTGTGCATTCTAAATTATTAAAAAAGCTGGAGAACTGCGGCATACGTAGTGTGGCATAGTCGATGTTCAAATTATCTTTAGAACCGAAAGTCAAATGTAAATATAGATGTTTGCCGACGCCACATGCCTGGTTATTGGAAACCGAGGTTCTGGGCTGGCTGATGCGCTGTTAAAGAAAAATTTTGGTAGTTTAGCTAAATGGTGTCGTGACGTCGGTCTCGTTCTATGCGCAAATAATACTAAACTCCTTCAAACTAAATCAGCACCAGCAACAGGTCCCAATGCCTAGGTGTTACAGCGCACGACCACTAATGCATGCATTCCTGCTGTAGTGCGTGTGACTGTCCAATTTTTTTTTTATCCTTATAAGCGACGAGACGAGCAAGACGTTCACCTGATGGTAAGTGATACGCTTGCCCATAACAACGTGGTGCTAGTTAAGATGGTACACACTGCACCACATTGCGCTCGTCGCCTTGAGACATAAGGTGTTAAGTCTCGTTACCCCAGTAATTACACTAGCTACAGCGCACTTCAAACCGGAACACAGTAATGTTTGTCTACTATTTGTCGGTTGCAATAGGAGCTGCGGTGGTACCCAACCAGACGGGCTCCGGCAACAGAGACCTGCCACCTGGTAATTATTGTACATGTCATGTTTTACCCACGCCTTGGACTTATAATAAACAGATAGATAGATAAATTCTTTATTGCACACATAACAAAATAAGGAAAATCTATTAAAACAGCAAACTTAATTGGACTTATCACATCGACCATGTTTGTAACAAATTAAGACAATTTCTCGCGCATATTGACAAAAGATCGTATTCCGCGCAAGATTCAATTAATGTTATCCGGGTGCACTTTGTTACTAGACACCGCAGCTTATAGAAAAATATATTAACTCGTCGGAACATTAAACCTGAACTGAAATTGTACTTCCTTCAAAATGAATATCTGTCAACCTTCTTGAATATATAATAGTTAATTACGCTCACCTCGCTCTTGTTTCTATAGACAACTATATTGTATTATACATTACGTGTGATCGATGACTCCATGACTGACATAGTATTGCTGACAAATAGGATGGTTTTTCAAAGCCTACTAGTAAGTGTTTTGTCATACGGGGTTATTTTGTAAACATAATAAATAAAGTAATGAGCAACGTATCCGCGCGCCGGGTTTCCCGCCACGCGGATACGTTTTCCTCGTGCTGTTACATTTCCACGGTAATCGTTGGCTTGAGACGTACGTATAGACTAAAAAAAACTGTTATCAGTCTTTACTCAACTCGGACTATTTGCGTTGTTAAATAAATTACTGTTTGAGGAAATATACTATTAAATAATTTTGCGCATCGGAAGCATTCACTTTTTTGAAGTTGAAAGCGTTCTTCAACTTTATGAACGAAGGACTGTTTAATATATATTAAAGGAACTTAACACTGCATCTTAATTGAAATAAACTATGTCATGTGTCCTAGAGAGAATATAGACAGCTTGTGTTTGTAAAACAGTCGTGCACAACAACGACGCACCGATAAGTGTGTGCAGCATAAATAACAACAAAGGTTTTCCTTAAACTGTTGTCGGCGAGACCGCGCGCCGCTCCGCCGCGCCCCGCCCCGCGCCACCCGCCGGGTTGCAGGTTAATGTGCATCGCGCAGATGACTAACCCAGTTAAAACATATCTTTATAGAGTTTTCCTTAAGATTAAGAAAATATTTACATGAAATACGCAGAATAACCTCCCCCCTCCTCCTCCTTACACACCCCTCCGCCCGACCGTATATAAACAGACCGTCGCGGTGGTGGCTCCTCAGTGGAGGGTGTCCGGAGCCGCTGCGATGTGGCGACCTGCATGTGCTCTCGTGTTGTGGTGCGCGGCGGCGGCGGCGGCGGCGGTGTGCGCGGAGGGGACGCGCGCGCACAGCCACGGTGACGGTGACGCTCGCTGTGGAGGTCAGTGGGATCCCACTAATTATTAAACATACTCGTAACGTTAAAATGGAGTACTTTTGAACTTCAAAAATGTCACCTGCCGGCCCAGCACCACATATATTTATTAATTTTTACACATAGTTCACTGGCAGAACGCAGGCCCCTACCGTTCATAACTAATTGCCGTCAACGAGACATGCGCGTAAACATTTCGTGTTTATATGCATCGTTACACGTATCGTTTACGAGTACCATCGTGTGAAGGTCTCGACGGCTCACGGGGCAGTGCGCGGGCTGTCAGGTCAACTTGAGGCCGGTAGGCTGCCGCGCTTCCTGACCTGTTAGGTCATGCAATATGGCGATAGTAATCGAACCAAGATCCGCGGTGACTCTGTGCGCGACTACTTGCGAGCACACACACACACTTGGCTTAACCACCACCACCAGCCCGGAAGTCCGTCCGGTGTGAAGGTGGTTTTCAAAGGTACCCGCCGGCGCAAGGTGCGAATAAAACGATAGCTAAGTATACAATAGTTTTGTAAAAAATTGTTAAAGATAAGATGGCGTTAGTAAAAGCATCGGCAGAAATTAGAGAAAATAGAACTTATGTAATTACAAACGTAAATACTGTAAATTAGTAATGGACGAAATGGTGTGAATAATAAAATGAGAAAGCCCCGAACAATAATATCTGGTAAAAGCCGAAAAAAAAGGTTCAACAAAGAGTTTTTTTTTTTTTATACTACTTTGCGACGAGACGAGCAAGACGTTCACCTGATGGTAAGTGACACGCTTGCCCATGACAACGTGGTGCTAGTTAAGATGGTACACACTGCACCACATTGCGCTCGTCGCCTTGAGACAAGGTGTTAAGTCTCGTTACCCCAGTAACTACACTAGCTACAGCGCTTCAAACCGGAACACAGTAATGTTCGCACACTACTATTTGGCGGTTGCAATAGGAGCTGCGGTGGTACCCATCCAGACGGTCTCCGGCAACAGAGACCTACCACCTGGTCCAATAAAGGAGGAATAAGGAGAAAACGGCACCACATCCACACATAAGGTACGCCCCAATGCTTGATGCTGATTCCACAAGGCGCGCGCCGGCCGCATCCGAGCGACCGCTACTGAGTCATCCCCTTACAGTGGTTAACGATTATTCTGTAATGATACCGCAGGCCCATCGGCAGCCGCGCCGGACAGTGAGCCGGTGGTGGTGACGCCGTCCGGCACCATCAAAGGCTCCACGATGCAGACGCGGCGCGGGCGCACCTTCGAAGCTTACCGGGGCATCCGGTACGCGGAGCCGCCGCTCGGGGAGCTCCGCTTCCAGGTGCTTATCGCTCGCTGCCCATACCCACGCAGAAAGGAAGATGAAGCGGGGGCTTCCTGCAAAACCCAATAATCGGGCTGCCGTCACAAGAGTCACACGTGAACAATGGTATTTATGTAATTTTAGAGGTGCATTTGTCAGTGCGGAGGGCGCCCCCCACCCCGCCGCCCGCCGCCTCTGTCGTTACAATCGTTCTTCAGGCTTTATATACAGTAATGAGTATTCCTCATCTCGGTTTGGCGTAATGGGAGTGTAGTTATATTTCTCAATTATTATCACAGCTTTGTAGCAGCTCATACATACATCTTTTTATCAATTCACTTTTATTATTATTCTAATAGACCGCAACGTTACAATCGACTAACAGTCAGCTCGCTCGTTGGTCGTCGCGATCGAAATTCATTAACCTCTCCTTAGTAGTTTCAGTAAACCAAATACTTCTAGCATTGAAATAAATATAATTGTTTAGTGGTAAGTGTTCACACAATTTCCTCGAGTCCACGAAGTGATCTCCCAATGTCCCGCGCAGCCGCCGCGGCTGGTGGAGCGGTACGCGGAGGAGGTGGACGCGCGCGCGGAGGGCCCCGCCTGCCCGCTGCCCGCGCCGCCCGGCTACTTCGTGAGCGAGGACTGCCTGCGCCTCAACGTGTACACGCCGCGCCGCCGCAGGTGCGCCGCACGCCGCGACACGCACACTTCTCGATACGAGGAACGTCTAGAGAATAACGAACGAATTTATTCGTTTCCGGAGATTACGTTCATTCGATACGCAGCAACACACGAAACTTCTCATCTAACATATATTATCCTAGTAGCGCAGACTATTCATATAATTTCAGATAAAGAAACTACATTCACACGATATTTAAGCTGTAAGCGTAAAGACCTCCGCATGCCCTCACGAGACGCTTCACGTGGAAACTATTTCATGATGCATTTACCCCGCAGTAAAGAACTGCTGCCCGTCATCTTCTTCATCCACGCGGGCGGGTTCTACGCGATGACGGGCCGCAGCGACGTGGCCGGCCCGCACTACCTTCTGGACAGAGACGTCGTGCTGGTCACCATTAACTACCGCCTCGGCACTTTGGGTACGATAATTCTGTATAGCCATTTTTCCAAGTCAAGTTAATTTTCATTTGTAATAAAAAATCATAAGAGTCGCGCGGGCGGGCACCGGGTGTCTGCGAGACGCACGGATGATGGAGTAAGATTACTTCTAAATCTCAACATCGGGTATGCTTCAAAAAGTACGTGATAAGGTTTCTCCGAGTCGGCAACGCGCCGGCGAAGCCTCTGGCACTACAAGCGTCTATAGGCTACGGTAACTGCTTACCACCGGGCGGGCCGTATGCTGTTGCCACCTTCGTGATATAAAAAAAGAAGTTTATTTCCAAGACAAGTGTGCAAATCCTCGTGAACAGTTTGAACTCAAAAACTTTGAAAGAGTTTTGTTTTATAACAGTTTATGCGAGCAGCAGTTAATTTCGTATGCAGTTTAGTTCCAAATTTTGCACAGAAAATGTGTTCATCGGCAAATCGTTGCGCGGGTGAGGGTTTAAATTGACTTGCAGATGACACCGCGGCGCTCGGCTCGTGTACCGACGAGCGCACGCGCATTGTCATTGAGAGTTGCGCCAGGTTTCCTGAGCACGGGCGACGCGCTGGCGCCGGGCAACAACGGGTTCAAGGACCAGGTGGCGGCGCTGCGCTGGGTGCGCAGGAACATCGCCGCGTTCGGCGGGGACCCGGACCTCGTCACCATCACCGGCTGCAGCGCGGGCTCCATCAGCGTCATGCTGCACATGATCTCGCCCATGTCCAAGGGTAATCAATTTATGGTTCTGCTGCATTTGTACTCAAGACGGAGCTGCGGAAATAGGTAGCTTCTCCCTGCTCTATGAACTGGTTATTTCAGTGTAGACCATTACGTGATATATGGTTGAATGTTTGCTACAATCTCTTTTCACAACGGTGGAAACATTTTCATAAGAATTTTCATTTGCTTTTATGCAGGTCTCTTCCACCGTGCCGTGTCCATGAGCGGGTCGCCCACGGTGCCGGGGCCCACGCCCACGAATCTCCTGCATCTGGCCAGGAGGCAGGCAGAGCTGCTCAACTGTCCCACAACATCGACTAAAGTGATCGTCGACTGCCTCAAAACGAAACCCTGGAAGGAACTCGGAGACTCTTTGAACGGTTTTTATGTGAGTCCCCATCAGAGTTCGTAAAGACTTATACGTTTATCTTCTACGCAGATCTAGTATCAGCGATTGCTATGTAATGGAACCTTGTTATCTTATCTCCTTAGGTGTTAAGGTATAACTGCGACTAGTCGAGGTCGGCGGTCAGTTCACCGTGTCCCTTTCTGTGCGAGATTTATCTCTTCTATCCCACGGTCACTGAAATTACTAGCGCGTCGGTCGAGTACGTCGATGTGAAGATTGTAGAGTTGATAGACAGCAATGTTCATTATTGACAGGAATTTGGTTTCGACCCTATCGCCATCTGGTGGCCGGTGATAGAACCGGACGTGGGACAGGAGCGCTTTCTGGCGATCGAGCCGTCGGATGCGATACGCGAAGGCAAGATGCATGCGGTGCCCCACATCATCAGCCAGACACGAGACGAGTTCTTCTGGAAAGCGTTCAGTGAGTTGATAAAACAAGACATTCTCTGCACCTTCTGACCATTGAAGTCATGCAAAGATTCTTCACCACCTGATGGTAGGTGATACAACAACGCGGCGCTATGTAGGATGATACTGCATCACGTTGCGCTCATCGCATCATTGTCTCAAGAGACAAAGAATGTTAAGTCTCGTTACCCCAGTAAATTCACTAGCTACAATGCTCTGCAAACCGGATCAGAACAGGATCTACAGCGGTAACTACCTAGACGCTCCCTGGCAACCTATGACCTATCCTACAAAACACTTCCAAAAGTGACTTCATAACGGTACGTTGATAATGGTGTGAGCAGTAACATAAAAAAAGTATGTTTATTGTTATTACTCACGTTTAAAATAGAATAATGTGCTGCCTTTTAAAACTGTTAGTCTCACCCGCATTCTCAAGCGTGTACGGCAGAGAGGATACGCCGGCGACGACGGCGCCCACTAATAACGGCGGCCGCTACAAACGCTAAGTTTTTTTGTTGCACAATAGGAGCGGTCGTCATTTTGACTAGAATATTCATTCGTTAGCAGCAATACATCACAGCTTTACACGAAAAATTAATGAAATTAATGAACACTAACTTATAAGATATATATAAGACGAGTGTCTCGATGACGCGAGGGTTGCGGGCAGGATATGAAGCTGACTGAGCAACATTTGTGTATAATATTAAAAACCTGTTTTGTTGTAACCAGCTATCTTAAACAACGAGACTCTGTTGACACGGATGAACGAGGATTGGGAGCGCGTGGCGCCCATATCGCTGCAGGTGCCGCGCGAGGGCGCCGCTCCCAAGGTCAACCGTCTGCGGGAGGCCTATTTCCGGGGCCGAAACCTGAGGAACGACTCCGAAACCGCGCGGGAGCTGGGCAACCTGTACGCTGACGCTATCATGGGCTTCCCCGTAAACAGGTCAGCGGCAATGCAAATAATTATCGCATCGCGTGTACGCAGCGCACGAGTGTGAATGTAACGCTGTGACAAAGAAAGCGGTGACCGCGTGTGCTCGCTCCTGGACCTCCCCCTGCTGGGAGCGGGAGGCTGTTCTCTAATGTAGCACGTAGACTACACAGGTACAATTTGATGAAATACGTTTAGCCCAGAGTTGGATTATTAGTACTTATCTAGTTACATTTTTTAGAGATTTTACCTGCGGAGCCAAACATAAATTTCAAGTATACCTTGTGAAATGTAACCGGTTTCAATTTGATATCGTTGTACGGCAGGATGGCCAACCTGATGTGCCTGCACTCGCCCCACCCGGTGTACTACTACGAGTTCGCGTACGTGGGCAACCACAGCCACTACGAGGACCCGGTCACCAAGAGGCCCACAGGTACGCGCTCTCGACCTCTTCACGGGCGTCCAATTGTCGTTTCCGCAAGTTGATGTGAGGGCTCTGCGCAGGCGCCGCGCACCACGACGACCTGATCTACCTGTTCTCGCTGCGCTACCGCTTCCCGGACGTGCGCGCCGACGGCGGCGGCGACGCGCTCATGGTGGACAGGATGACCGCCATCTGGTACACCTTCGCGAAACACGGGTAATGTGTAATATTTTTACAATCGGTACCGTTAAAAACAGCAAACCTTTTAAGTGTTGAATTTCGGTAATTGAAAACGTTTCAATGAATTTAACGTAATCTAGTATTTGCATAAAATATCTTTCTTTCCCGACTTTTACTTCATATGGTCATTAAATGCATAAAACGCCTAATTGGTCCTTGTGAGAAAAAGAAGACAATTTTTTTCCATGGCTTGATGATGCAAATACATATATGTATGTGTGAATCTTAAATAAGATATTTTTTGCTCAATTTGAAAGATTTCCACCTGATTAGTTAATTTCCAGAATGTCAGGCAGCGGGCAAAACGTCGCTCGAGCTCGTTCGCACTGCTCGCACGGCCCCGGATGCACAAACGCAGTCTCTTCAAATCGAATAAAGATATTTATATCTGTAGAACAGACTGTTCACATGCTAACTTTTAATTGTCGTGATTTTTTTATTAAGGTTGTTGTTTCAAGGAACGTACACCGGCGGGCTCCGCGGTGGTGCCGCTCCAACACTTCGCATGCACGAGCTTCACCAAAGTCTCTCGTTCGCACCCAATAAGCCAAAGTCCAGCACGCAGCCAAATGTTTTTGACGTTTACCCATATTCGCGACGGCAGAGAGATTTTACTTTTTCCTCGTCCGTTTTCACCTCTAGCTCATCGAGCTGACCCGGAGTGGCCACCATGGGTCGGCCGGGCTGGTTCTGCTCAGCTTCAACTCCCTGTGACCAGTCAACGGCCACCGAGCCGCACCGCCACTACAAGGCCACCAGTTCAGGGTGCACTTATAGAAACTACAAATCAAATTTGGGTCACCGTTCCTTAATTCCCAGATTGTGCACAACACTGGACCGTTTTATTAATAAAAACAGTACACCAGATACATTCCATTATGCGATACCTGTATTTAAATGTGAAATCGTTAGGGAGTTGGACTCCAGCACGACACAGTCGTACACGTCTAGTGTTCTCACTAGCATGTCTATGTACTGGTAAACGTGTGCTCCTCACTTTCAATTTCAGTTGTGTTGTAATTTTTTTCATTACTATTGTTACTTAGTGTTCTGTCTAGCTCTCTGAATATTGTTCACGCAGCCTCACTCGCTGCTCGCGGGTTTGTCTGCAGCGGATAGCACGCGTCGCCGGTATTGTTAATAATTGTATGTGTAAAAACTGACTCGTCTTTTAGGGATAAACTTGTGTCAATAAACCAAACAAATACACACCCTTCATTTGGACTCTTTCCCGCATAATAATTACAGATATGTTCTCCTTCCAGCAGCATCTTATTTCCGTCGTGCTTAATGTGATACTAAAAGCAATACGGTGTTGATATTCGCGCTTCGGCCCGCAGGGACCCCAACCCCCGCGGCGAGCGCGCGCTGCCGGAGCTGCGGGGTCTGCGCTGGCCCGCCATGAGCCCGCGCCGGCGCAGCTACCTCGCGATAGACAGGGACTTCTCAGTGAGGACCGACCTGAAGGAAGACAGGCTGCAGCTCTGGGAGGAGCTCTACCCGATACAATACTAATTTAAATACTAAATAATATCTCAAAACTGTAAACATTCTCAATTTGCAATGATACACATTTTGTGTTTAATTTTTGTTTTGTTCAGCTCATTGTTTCATGTGTTTAAAAACTTTCTCAGTTACGTTATTATTTATGAATAAGTTACTTATAAGTTTTAGAAATATTCGCTTACTGTTTTTTTACTCTAAATATAAATGACAGATACGTTTATTGTTATTATTACGCCGAGATACGATCAATTGATCTTTCCATTAGTTAAACGTTGAACCATAATAAGCTCTATTCACAATCGCGATAAGCGCTATTTTAGGTAAAACGTTACGCGGGCCGAGTTCCCTTAACCGCGCATGCGCCGCACTCGAATTCGTTCCCTTAAGTAATGGAGATGCGCTGTCACTGGCGAATACCTATCGAAAGGTAAACGCGTAAAGTGAACTTAAAAATTGTTACTCACTGTGTGTAGAATGGCAAAGATCAATTCGGTGTTGTGATGAACGGTGATATTATTCTTTAGTCAAAATAAACAAATAAACCACCAGGCGGCGCATTTAAACAAGTTATTTACAATTCAGGTTGAGAAGTATTTGAGAATACATGAACCGACAAACTATTGATGGTTTAGTCACAAATTAATGCACATATGTAATACGACTTCACCTATAAAATTGCCGTTTTGTACGAAATAATTCAAGAGATTTTTTCTGACTCTTTTATATTCTATTTATCAAAGTAGTCAGCTGTGCTGCAGTACATGCATCTTCGCCGACGCAGTTAAAGACGAGGGCAATATATAATACTTGTACAAGTGTTTCACAAACACTTAACAAAAATAAAGGAGTCAGAAAAATGGATTTTAACTTATTTCTTACAAAACGGCAATTTTATAGGTAAAAACCGTAACAAATATAAACAAGAATAATTCGATATCGACACGGCGCGGGCGTCGCGTCCCGCGCGCGCCGCCGCTCCCCCGCCCCCCCGTGCGCGCGACGCTGTCGGCGAGCACACGAGCACACGAGCACACAGCGAGGCCGCGCCGTGAGAGCCGCCAGCCCGCACGGTTCCCGTTCACCGCGCCGACCCGGCGCCGCCAGCCCTCGAACAATCGGGTTCTGCAAACATCTAGCCTTCCGCAACCTCTCCATAGTTTCATAAAGTATCTGTGTCAATTTAGTTATCGTCGAAGTGCGCATGAAATTGTTGTCGTCCCTTGGGCGGGACACGTACACGATTTTTTATAACAATAACCTTTATATTCCGCATCGCTCTCGCCGGCTGCGCTGCGCGACGTTAATCAGTCCGCTGTTAGTTTAGTTCGGTCGCGAGTCGGCGGCGAGGTCGCAAGTCGCAGGTCGCGCAGCGGCCCGCTCTGCTGACGACTCACTCACTGCGATGTTGTGCCCGGCAGGTGACGTCAGCGCGCGCCCCGCCCCGCGCCGCGCACCGCACCGCACCGCACCGCCCCGCCGACCGGAGCCGCGCGGCTTAATCGAACATGGGAGGTGAATATTAAATCTTTTTCTTCTATTACTTGTTAACGTTTACATATTTATTGCCCCGTTGCTCGGTAAAATGTTTGCCTCGGTTCATGTCGTCAAACTCCTATGTGTGATACAAGACAGGTTAAGTTGAACCAGCTTAATGCGGTTCCATTAAACCTGTTCATGTTTTCAAGGTAAATATAAATATAATGTCACGCGAACGATGCGCCATTGTGTGGCGCGGGCGAGGCGCGCGTCGCGCCGCACATTCACTTCGTCAAATGTGTTGCCTCTCGAGAGGAGCTCGCCTGCTGCTCCGACGCCGGCTCGCCTCTGCACGCACGCACGCACGCACGCACGCACGCACGCGCGCACGCACGCACGCACGCACGCTCGCTCGCACGCTCGCGACAACGTTCAACTTGGAGTGCAACGTGAGAGTTCAAGTGCAGCGAAGAGGTCCGAGGCAGCGGCGTGACGTCACTGCGTTTAAACCGAGTCCGCACGATATACACTCCAAAGGCACGACAGGATTTTATGAATGTTTACAGATGGCACAGGATGTGCGGCCGCGAGCTTCGACGTTATACGTTAATGTAAGATAATATTACCCGAGATGTTCTCAGTCCTTACTCGTAATGAATGCACTCGTTGTGTTGAGAGAATGGCAGCGGCGCGCTCGGTGTATCATACCATGCTCGTACTCATCGTATCACATCATGCAGCGGGCGGACAACTTTCAATGGTTCGCGTAGGGCTGTGTAAGGATTTGAAAGATTGCATACATTACTTATATTGAGAGTATGGTATTACGAAATTGTACACATTAAAATAAAAATCAAGCGTGGAAATGAAGATTCATTACTCACTCGTTATTTCTGAGACCTTTATTTAGATACGAGTTATGTATAGATCAATTTATCATGGAAAAGATTCAATATGTGGTCGTCAATAGTATCCTTGGTTAGTGTTGGAAAAATTATGAATAATTATAATGCATAAATCTGTAAACTGCCTTTCATACTAAACCAACGACCAAGGGGAATTTTAACAGAAAATCTTTCATTACCTGCAAACATTAGGAATATCTCAATTCACATAATGCCCCTTGCGTGCGCGAGCGCCTGCGCGGTGAGCGGTCGCAGTGTAGTACAACGTACGGGTAGACCCCGTCTGACATGTCTCGTTAGGAGTTTTTCCCTCAAACATTTATTACATTTCGTTTGTTGTTGTTTTCAATGAACAGGATTGTGCTGGAACTATCATCTTATTTTAGTATTTAAGTTTATGACTCGTCAGTGTCTGACGTGAGCGAGGGCTGCGCGGCGGCGCGCATGTGGCACCTCGCGTGCCAGGCGCTGGCCGCGCCGGCGCCCGACGACGCCTGGCAGCAGGTAGTGGATACCTCGCCGCCGGATGCCGTCTGGCACTCGCTAAGGAACTGCGTCGCTTACCAGGTGAGTGCACATCGCTGCTCGTCGGTTCCCGTCCACTCTGGACAGCAACAAACGAATACATAAAGAGAGTAATCTGCTCCTGCCGGCACAGTTCCAAATAACGCAAACTTACTCCAACGGAGAGACAACTTGCGCAGCACAGGACCTCCACAGAACAGTCGTGTACACTCCAACGTATCACTTTGACTGCCTCCGTAACGTCGCCGAGCCCTCGCCTCGTCAAGGCAACATAAAATAACGTTACTCGCTCCATACCGCGGCGGTCCGACGAGCTTCATGGGCCGGCTGCAGTGGCAGTGTTTACATGGAAGTGGTGTACGGTGTTCGACAGGCGGGCGTTTGGGCGAACCTGCTGGCGAAGGGCGTGCAGGACGTCGTGCAGCCGGCCGCGTTCAAGCTGGCGGTGGTGCTGCGGCACACGCCCGCCGCGGTCACCGCGCGCCTGCTCGCCGACCTGCTGCACTCGCACCCGCAGTCGGTGAGCGCGCCGTGCTGCACTATATGTACACGCACACACACACTACTACACTCACCGATTATTCTTTTTTGGTGTCAAGAACATATCCTCGAAAAGATGCCTTTTTATCTACGAGCTAACACTTGTCGTTAATTAACGGGGCCGCCACGGCCACTGCGGTCCTCGCGCGCTAACAACGGCCAGCACACAACACGCTGCAAGGTGGGGGCGGCGTGTGCTGGATGTTATAGGAAATAATTACAGTTACAAACATTTAATATTATATATATTTAATCGAAACTAATTACTACATATTATTTTTTAATTTCACTACGATTTATGAAACGATTACATCACTATTACATTAAGTGTATTAAGTTATTAATTGTAATCCATAATTTAAACAAAACGAATATTAAAATTAATAGAATAGTCGTATTTACTTATTGAAAGGAACTTGTTATCGCCATGAGTCCTTGACGACCGATAACAAGGTAACATCGGACACGGGGCTCGTCGATCCGGAGTCCACGGGCTAAATACGAATTGACGTGGAAGAGTTTTATATATCTCATGAGAAGAGGTTGGGCTGCGTATAGGGAGGTTAGGTCAAGAAGAATGTAAAATGTAGTGTTACAGTGAAAGTGTAGTGGCCCCGAGTGTGCGCGGCGAGGAAGGCGTACCCTTCTGCAGGGTACAGACACTACTCTTCATATTTCCTTAACTGGAAGAGCTATTGACTTTTTGTTTTGGGTTTCACATCTCCTTATCGTATACTTCACTTTACCTTGAAAGAGTATCCATGTAGGTGTAGCTCCTTCAGTTTAAAGGTTACAAGCGTTACAGAGTATTTAAAAACTGTGACATTAAATATATATTTGAAGATAAGTGTCTTTTAAACACATCCAACCTAACTCCTCATGTCGCCTAGAATTCGAACCAGGGACCTGCGCTTAAGAAAGGAAGCCTCTATGTCACATAGTCATTTAACTATACTTCGGAAGGGAAATCAAGGTTACATAGTGAATTTTAAAACATAATACAACTGTGTACGCCCGGAGGCATCAGTCAGACAGGCTTGTTCGTATTTACAATATCAACGTGAACGCATACACGCGCCACGCTCTCGGCAGCAAGACATGACGGGGTACGTGCTGTCGCTGCTGACGGACGACGAGGCGGCGCGCGGCGGCGTGTGCGCGGCGTGCGGCGCGGGCTGCGCGGCGTGCGGCGGCGGCGGCGGCGCCTGCGCGCGCACCCGCCGCGAGCTGCCGCTGCGCGACCTGCAGCTGTTCGGCGACTGCGAGCTGGCCGTGCTGGCCGCCTCGCGCGAGGAGTACGACGCACACGCGAAGCTCGTGCGCGCCGAGTACTCCAAGCTCACGCACCACAGCTACGTGGAGCTACGAATAAAGGTACCATTTTAACTTCAAACTCCGTGCAGAAGTCTTAACAAGAATCCTATTATATTCTTGCAAGAATATGCTGTAGACATGCCAAGGGAAATTTTCATGTGTAAAAAGTCTAACAGAAATTGATAAATACAAATTATCTTTAATTATGATAAAAAATACACTCCTATATCAATGACTTATTAATGAACAACGATTGCAATAGGTACTGAACCAGTTCTCACAGATTCCGAAGTTGTTCCATACACCGGAGTTTGAGTGCTTCGAAGCGGCAGCGCGGGAGAACATTGAGCGCGAGATCTGCACACTGCGCGAACATCTGCTCACCGGCCAGGCGGACTGAGCGCACTGCCTACTGCTACGCCGACAAACTTTTCCTGAAACATAACTATTATAATTGTGCTAGATCTAGGTCAGACGCTTTTGTTTTAATGCTTCTTTTTGTCTTAGTCAGCCACTGCTGGCAGATTGATCATGGAACATCTAATCAGTTGGTTACAGTTCCCGGAGACACCTACCCATACATCTTTAATCTTTGCCCATTGTATAGTATATTTTACTATTTTTAAAGACTGCCAAAACATCTTAAAAAACATAGGTCTCAATAATTAATTTATAGTCTGTTTCAACATCATTATTCAATTGACACTGTCTTGTAACACCCCTGAATCAAGTTTAGTATCTCTGAGGGTGGCTGTTAACTTCCCTGTTAGAGGAAACTGTCACTATGTGTTAACAACTAACGCAGTAACTTTGTTGTAAATAACAATATCTTGTCAATCTATCACTACACTGTAAATAACAATGCACCACCTCTTCGATTTACAATTGATTATATTACAAATGACTCAAAAATCTCTAAAACTAATCCCCTGTACTGTTTAGAAATCCATAGCAAAACTTATTTCTTGTGATTCATATTCACTGACCTGTAATTAAATTGATTATACAGACACTTGGCATCACTAATGTAGATTTATATTCAAAGATTCATGGTACAGGTAACTGTCTACCACTTGCAGCTTGTACATACGATTTATAACCTTTGAATGGTTATATGTATGGAGGCCATCAACATTGTGCTTGTTAATATAACATTAAAAGCAATCGTTTTACCGTTTGTCAAACCAGTGTGTCTGATTGCAATATGAACAGGCTACATTACACCTACAATTATTTTATGTTTTTCTTTTGCCTTGCTTCACTTTATATCACGTGTGTGTATCTAAGAGAGAAATAATTTTGAGGTACGGTAGAAATACATCCAAAACGTTTTTTACCAACAGCAAATAGTAATCTAAACATCATGTTGAATATAAATTTTAT
This sequence comes from Byasa hedistus, assembly GCA_029286795.1. Classification (NCBI taxonomy): domain Eukaryota; kingdom Metazoa; phylum Arthropoda; class Insecta; order Lepidoptera; family Papilionidae; genus Byasa; species Byasa hedistus. Next base: position 7,050,897 of record JAGSMW010000011.1, on the reverse strand, counting down.
TAGTGATAATGACTAAATTTGACATGTTACAGAAGATAATTAAAATGAAATACAACTGAACAAACTATAAACGACTGTTATCAACTGTACTAACAAACTACGAAGAAATAATGAAAAGAAACATACGAAATGCTCTTAGAGATCCACATTTCCCGCTGTTTTTATTTGTAAAAGTTTGACAAGACGAAAAGAGCAAAGGTTGTCTTTGGTCGGCAGTTTTAAATTACTAAATTTTTTTTATCATGTAAATTATTTTATGTTTTAAAATTATCAAAATATAAATTGTACGTGTAGATACATTCAAATCAAGACTTTAATTAAGATTTAAATTGTAATTATTACGAACTTATTTACGACGCATATAAAGGTTTAAAAGTTATATTATCGACTTTCACTTTATTTAAAAAGAATTAATTTATAACTATTATGTACATTTCAGAACTGTAACGTTTAAAGTTTTCATTTTCTAATTGTATTATGTTATTTAGTTTAACAGTTTTATTTTTATTTTATTGACAAGTTATGTACTTATACACTTCAATATATTTAAAATAAAAAGATTTTTTTTTATTTGGTTGTTACAAGATATTTTTTTATTCTTCTGATAATAATAAAATTTCTTAGTTTTATTTCAATATTAACGTGGGGCCAACCACTATTACACAATATAATTTTTTTTTATATCTTGCAAGGTGCATATGATATGGCAAAGTAGTGATTATTTGGTCAGTGATTTAGGCTCTAAAGGACTCGTATCCAGAGCCGTAAAAACATTTACAATAAAAAAATTGGTCAGTGATGTGCATGGAAGTAATAAGTACTACGTACAACAGGATTGAGATGATGTCGAAAAATTGAAGCCGAGCGAGACCTCAGTAACTGACCGTTTTGTCTCTTTCTGGCGATGGTGACTATGTTGAAATATGAGTGGTAATTACAGGTGTTTTATTAAACATTACGTTGCGGTACAAAAGCGGGCACTGCACTTCACCATTCTTTTTTATTTTTTAGCACATAAACACAGTGTTTCGCGAAAATAAATAAAATAACAATTAAATGTTGCGCGACTTTAAATAAAATGCTAGTTTTGGAGAAGTTATTAGTTAGCATGACAAAAATAACATTTAAGTTTTTCATGGTAGCTGGCATAAAATTAACATAATAAACATTAATATTTTCTATATAATAAAATAAAAGCATGGTTGTACTTTTGCGAAAAATATTATTTTTTCAATTATTACAGTTATTAAAAAAATAAGTAATATTAAGTGTATCGAACTTTTACAGTGCTTCTGAAATTTAATACTTTGATCATAATGTTATATGTTCGATTATTTGTATGTTAAAAAAAATTGGCGTAACATTTTGTCTATGCACTGTACATAGACAAAGTAGATGTCTGTTTCTAGAAAACGTCTATTATTTGAAAAAAAGATGGCGTGCTTGTCTAATACTTTTCTTTGATTAGACGATTACTAAATAGCTTTGGTAAATTGTAGAATCTTAATGTTTTTCTTGTAATAGTGGAAGGATCAAAAATACATTGAACACGAGTTTCATACAGCAGGTAAAGAGTAGAATGTGAAGAAAAAGATTTGTTCGTCGAGTTATCACTTCGAGGATGGGTCAGCGGCGTCGGGTATGTGAGTACGTTTGTTTCACGATGCTGGTGATGTTCACAGGCAACGATGTCGTGGCGCAGGGACGAACGAGGCTCTCGATGGACTGAACAAGACATCCGGTGGGAGAATCGGCCGCGGACGCCTGTATGGGAGGCGAGACGCAGCGTGAGCCCGCGGCTGTCGCCGTCGAGGGACCGTCATCGTGAGCGGTTTGATCGTGAGCGCGAGCGTGATCGACGCGAGCGCTATGATCGCGAACCCGAGCGTTTTAGAGGCCGCGATCGCTACGACAAGCGAGACCGCGAGCGACGCAGGTCGCCCCGACGATTCGATGACCGCGATGTACCGTCTGCTCCGTCGCCGCCGAATATCAGCGGAGAACCAGAAAGGAATCTCTGCCTGCAGCCTGAAAGCCGCCCAGAAAGCAGGGATCGACAGGAAAACAACGCTGATAGTTCTGAAAATAAATATGATACAAGTCGGGAAAAACTCGAAGAAAATCAAACCGGTAATGCCTCTGCAGGAGATTGGTTTTGTAAATGTGGCTCATATAATTTTAAACGTCGCCAGGTGTGTTACAGGCGGAACTGTCAAGGAAAAAGATCGGAGGGCACTGTGCTAGGTGTTGACTCAGAGAGAGGAAATATTTCTGATCCTAATTCTGGTATAACAAAAAGACTACTTTTCAGGCGTCTTGATGCTTTGACAACTGAAGAGAAGATTTTAGAGGCATTAAAAGAGAGGTGTTCACAACAAATATTAGATTCTATTGTTGGAATCACAATTGGCCGAGAGACATTGACAGGAGCTTCAAAATGTCTTGCTTATATTAACTTCAATTCTATTTCTCAATCTACCACTGCTCACATGGAGCTAATGTCTCTAGATCCACCCCTTGAAATTGATGGCAGAGAAGTCCTCATAACTTTCTACAATGAACCCCCTAAGATTCTTAAACCTCCATCCAATTCTACTGATTATCCTTATTATGCCCAAATGGCTAGTTATAATGCATCTGCACAAGCCCTTTCTGAAGCTGATAGGGTTAATGCTGCGGCTGCTGTTGCCCAATCAGCTATTTCTGCAGCTCAAGCTCGTCAAATGTCTTGGGTGCCAGTGTCTGTGCCTGTATTTGTTTCTTCAAATTCCCAACTGAATCCATCTGGCAAATTACCAACTGGCGATGGAAAAACTGTCTACCCTGCACCAGATGTTAGAACATTTATGTATGATGAGACATCTGGTTATTATTATGATCCAGCTACTGGCTTGTATTATGATGGTGCTACACAATATTTTTACAATAGTCAATTAACTCTATACATGTATTGGGATGCTTCCACCTCCACATATATAGCAGCCAATCAAAATCATCAAAACACTGACCAGCCCAAACTACCCACTCCTCCAGAGGCAACTACAGAGAATACAATAACAAAGGAACCTGAAGAAAAAAAAAGAAAAGATAAAGAGGACAAAGTCAAGGTTGCTAAAAAGATTGCAAAAGATATGGAGAGGTGGGCTCGCACACTTAATCAAAAGAAAGAGAATGCTAGAAGCAACTTTGTAATGGAGCAACCATTAGATACTAGTGCAAGCAAAGGTTCTGCAGATATCGGCTTCTCTGTATTAGGAGCAGGACCATCTGTAACTCATGTAAGGGAACTCTCCCCTCCTCCTGTATCTACAGACGATTTCCTTGTTAAAAGAACAGAAACAGGGATATTTGATAGTGATGAGGGAATCATTGATTGGTCAAAGCTGACTTGTCTCATTTGTAAACGCAAATTCCCATCAGCTGAAATTCTCACAAAACATAAGACATTATCAGATTTGCACAAACAGAACTTGACAGAGTTTCACAAGAAGAATGAATTACTACCCCAGAGCAATGGCTACAGAGACAGAGCTGCAGAGAGAAGAATGAAGTTTGGTGAAGATGAGCCACCTCCAATCAGAAAGAGGTATGAACCTTCTGATGCGTCACATGGCTCTGTCATGTCACATCCTCCTCCATCAGTAGTGGACACTATCGGTGGAAAAATGTTACAAAAGATGGGCTGGTCAGAGGGCAGAGGCTTGGGTAAAGAAGAGCAGGGAAGAATAGCACCAATAGAAGCAGAACAGAGGCCAACTTTAGCAGGGTTAGGACAGAAGAGGGGCGTTTACACACCAACTCCTGGGGAGACTTACAGGGATACTGTGAAGAAGTTAATGATTGCTCGTTACAAAGAAGTCGTTGGACAGGAAGATGGAAATAACTGGTGGGTGCCTCTTATATTTTTGTTTAATATTAAACTAGTTTTGTTCACAGTTTGGATAATGGAGGTCAGTGTTGTAGTAAAAGCCATATGTACACACTAATGGATGGATGCGTCTTAAATGCGGCAGTGTTTTCGCCTGCAGTACACAACGAGGATGGGAACACATCCTGGAGCTGGAGCCGGGCGCTAGAGTTTTGAAAGGTTTATGTTTTACAAAGTGATAGCTGTTACGTGTACAGATTTATTTATTTATTTGTAAGTAGCTCCCGCAGCTAATGCATGACCATATATTAATTTTCACTGTGCAATTAAATGATTTGTCAATCTGTTACATTCTCAATATTGAAGTAGGCCTGCGCCGCTGCCGAGTGCAGGCAGCAGGCTGCCAAGCATACAACTTGACCTGTTAATAATATTCTTAACAATATTTCGATTTTAGTGAAGCGTGAGGATGTATGCTTTGTACGATTTAGCAGTTCAGTTGATAATGAAAGAGCTGGTTGAAGGTTTTTGTGTATTTTGGTGTTTGTGGATTGCGGTGGCGCTGCGCTGCCGTGCTGTAAACGTTTCTAATGTGTTGATTCCTGTCCCACCACACTAGATGTCACCGCTGCGTCGCTCCGTAGGGGCCCGCGTGAGATGTGCTCGGCACACTGCGGTGAGTTGCTTTCCATTCTCCTTACGTGCAGTTAATCAGTTGTCCCAGCAGGTTCCCCGTAGCACCCCCACCACTACCACACCCTCTCCCACCCCACCCGAGCACGGCGCGCCCGTGTTCAGCCACCGCGAGACATGCAACGCGATGGCTGCTCGCAGGGCGGCCCACTGCATACTCTTATTTCACTCCAGGTGACCGCTTCACTGCGGCTCCTCCGCTTTCAGTTTACAGTGAAAGTTGATTATCTCCAATATTCCCTCCTTTCCGCTCTCCCGGCCCCCGCCCCGCCCCGCCCCGTCCCGTCCCCGGCCCGTGCGGTGGTAGCGCGACGACGACGAGGTTTGCTCTGAAGGACGGTAGCTAGCACAGAGAAGAAGACTCGCGCGAAACGCCCGTGAACTTGTGCCTTTGTCAAGCGAGACGCAGAACTATAACGTATGTCGTATGTGGTTGGAACAGTGGACCGCCCGGTGTTGTGACGTTGTGAAGAGCAAGTGGCCGCGCAGGTATACATTGCTATGGTTTTACTGACGAATTTGACCATTTACCTTCCAGAGTCCGCGCCGGCCACCAGACACCGTGCCAAACCAAATTGTCGTACAAAGTACACTCCATGTAATTAATGTTCCCCGGCCGACGCGCGTTTTGTTAAAAAAGTGTTTTTTACGAGTTCATCTTCTACACGAATACTGAGCGCGCGCCTCCCCGCGCGCACCCGTGCGCTCCCGTTGTAGTGACGGCGACTCGCACCGGCCGTCTCCGATAGATAAGCGGATGAATATATATTTAGTTACAGTAATAATAGGTCTAGTTATTGTTAGATAGGTCACAATTTTACAGTTGTAGATTAGATAGGTTAGTTAGGTCAGGCGGTAAGAGCGGCGCGCCCGGTAGCGCCGGAACAAACGCGGAACAAACCGACGAGACACGTTGTGCGGTGGACTTCATACAGATGTAGATGCGCTGGCAGCCAGCGACAGTTTGCAACGCTGAAATGTTTATTTATTTATTTATTTACTTAAGGACCTCCAACGAGGCATACACGACATGTAACAAGTTTGATAATAACAAATAATAGTTTTACTTTGTGACGTGCTCCTCAATTATAGGAGACCACAGCATGCAAATTTAAACAACAAAATAACAAAAAATAATGTTGAACATAGTTATTATGATATTGTCTTCACAAAATGCACTTGAATGCCCATGTTGTGCTGAGTTAGGTCTCGTCTGTGTGGAGTTCACCGCCGCCCGCGCCCCGCGTCTCATTGTTATCATTTGTAAAGTTTAAACTTCGTGTGGACCACCTGATGTTGCACGAGGCCGCTGCTCACCTGTGCACTTGAGATATTCACACGGCGGCACCCAGCCGGCCCGCTTACGAATTGTTGTCCACAAATGCATAAGTTACATTATATTATTAAATTTGTGAATACTACTACCATTATATACGAGGTTCGCATTACACTGGCAGTTTCATTTCTCCCGATCCCCGCTGCGATACGACTGGAAGTGTGCTGCTGCTGCACGCGGCGCGGGACACGCTGGCAATGAAACGAGTAATCGTGTGTTCTATATTTTTAATCTCTACACCCGCGCGAGTGCTGCGGCGGCGGCGCTCAGGTGCCTCTGTAGGTGGTGTAGCCGTAGGGGCTCAGCAGCAGCGGGATGTGGTAGTGCGCGCCCTCCGCCGCGGTGAACGCGACCTGAACCGAAGAGCTCTTATTATAATCAAGCTTGAAATAACTTGCTCGTTCTTGAGAATTGTTCCGAGTCGGGCTGTTTTCTTAATGAGTTAATATTAGAGGTCTCCGCTCCGGAGGTGCGCGAGGTGGTAGGTCTCTGTTGCCGGAGACCGTCTGGATGGGTACTACCGCAGCTCCTATTGCAACCGACAAATAGTGGTGTACAAACATTACTGTGTTCCGGTTTGAAGGACGCTGTAGCTAGTGTAATTACTGGGGTAACGAGACTTAACACCTTATGTCTCAGGCGACGAGCGCAATGTGGTGCAGTGTGTACCATCTTAACTAGCACCACGTTGTCATGGGCAAGCGTATCACTTACCGTCAGGTGAACGTCTTGCTCGTCTCGTCGCAATAGTAGTATAAAAAAAAAAGGTGCGCGCCCACCTACAAGTCAAAACAGTACCGGCGGTGGGCACGGCAGCGCGGACGCTGTTTTGCCGTACCGTGTCACCCGCGATATTCCCCAGGGGCTAACTTTAACGGAGAGTCAGTACCTCTGTCGACTTACCTCGATGAATGGAAACAGAGTAGATTTTTCAATCTTCTTGTAGTAATCTTCCACTTTGAACCTCAGCTTGTAAGTGCCCGCCGCCATAGCGTCGTGCGAGAAGGGAAACTGCACCCTCCCGTCGCCGGAGGTGGCCGTGCTGTGCCACAGGGTCCACGCGTCGTCGCGCTGCTTGTACAAATCGACGAAAAGGCCCACGGCCGGGGTCCCGCTGGACGTGTCCAGCACGTGCGTCGAGAGGACCGGCCGCGACATGTCCGGCCCGCGCGCGCTCAACTGAGAATGTCTCCGACTATCGGACGGGGTCAAACGTCCCTGCGACACGATAAGCGCGGCCCACGCGCGCCGCGCACGCACGCTCTGCGAGTGATAAACTGTATAAGGTGTTATCACAAAAAAACCTTTGGCAGTGCTCTCTCGTGTCCGCGCGGCTTCTTTTTCTGATCACAGAGGAAGATCCTTTACGCGAAATCTTTCAGCGGTACCGAGACGAGCGCGGAAGCGAGGAGCTGCGCCGCGCCGGCTCCGATCTTGCGAAAATATGCAGATGTTGTTTTATTATGAATAAATTTGATAAAAACTTACCGAATAATTTGAGTTTGTACGAGTTTTCAACATCGGACGTGTCCGGTGCGTACCGGGGTGCGGGGCGGGGCGGTGCGGGACTACTCCGCCTCGACGGGAGTGTCCGCATCCTCTCTACCGCTCTAGCTTGAGCTTGTGCTGGAGCGCGTCTTACCAGAAGACATCTAAAAGAATGATTATCTCCCATGAGATGGTGTCGGCGTGATCAGCTTCATGGGGGCGAGGATGTCTATCCGCTGTCCTGTAAAACTACGAAAAAAGTAAATCGTGGCTACTTTAGTCGATGTTATTACGATACAACCTGTCCTCGCCTCCCGCAGGGCGCGGGGAGTATTGTCGCCACCAAACGTAAAAAATACATTGGCAATATAAACGTTTGTGTTGACATGTTTATTGTTTGAAATTATAGATAAATGGTTATGTTTGAAAGCAAGCAGCTCCATATGACACCCTTTCTCCGGAGCGTGACCGTGTCCCGTTCTCTCGCGTCGTGCGGCCGCGCGCCGCTCCCCGCCCCGCCGCGCCGCGCCGCGATCCACTGCGCTAGAAGTCGCACACACCTCGGTCGCTCTTCACGTCCCATCAATATTTCAACTGCTTTCGTCTGTGCGGGAACAGTGTTGTGATTAAGTGCTTGTGTACTCACCGGGCGGCCCCCGTCCGTGTGTATTGAATTAGCAATAATGAATCGACGGGTACTTAAATATTTGGTGAGTACACACGAATTTGTTGCATTTTAAGTAAATAATCGGAGAAATGTTGCGAGGGAGAAATATTTATTAATTTTAATATATTCGCAACGTCTCGAAAATGTGTCCCCGGAGACGTTGCGATCAGACCGAGCGCCCGCCGCCCGGCGGCCGGGACGCTGCGCGCCTGCGACACCTGCACTGCACTGCTGCACGTTGTCTGCACGCGCGGCGTCCCGACGGGACAGACGTCTCAAAGCGCAAGCGTCTCCGAGCAGAGATCTACCATCGCTGGCCATGATTTACCGTCAGTCCGCGTGACGTTCCTATAACGATAACGGGTAAAAACTAATTGAAGTAACTGAACGCGTCGAGGGTGGAGCTGAGCCGTCTCATGCGGCCATGCAGGTAACACTTCCTTCCGGTATACGCATGTAGTTAAAAAATTACATTGCCGCGAACCCCAGCCCACCTCACGCTTCATTAGATGCAACCTGTGGCTTGAACAGTTTGGATGCTGGCGCTGGTGCAGAGTCTCTCGTTAATTAATAATGTCAGTCCACAAATACAGCAAGCTGTTCAGGTGACGCACGTGAACAGTTGATTTATCCGCATCACGTTGTGCTGATGCAACGCGCGCGGTCGTTCAGCTCTTACCAAAAGGTTGTTTACAAGAGCAGTGCGACGGCGGGCGGTGCCGGTCGGCAGCGGATGCAGCGCTGACGGCGCTTGATCTAGATTTCAAAACAACCCTATCACATTAGAAATGCTTTTCCGGACTGCGCGGATTAAAACCTTTGTTCATGAAGTGAAGATACTTTCTCCTTTACTCTTTTGCTAGGACGCGCCGCAACACACATCGCGCTTTACTCCCGACGTCTTACCCTCTCCCGGGTAACGGATTCCCCCGAATCCCTCTCCCAGAGGCCACAGAAGTCCAGAGAGAAAACTCCCCCGGCTCCCTGCGGCGGGTCTGGTGTGGGCTCCGCTGCCAACTGGTGCACGGTTGCGGAGAATAGGAAGAGCGGCATATCGCAGTGGCGATCGGTCCTCCTTGCGGTCGCACCGCCACCCGCGAGCTGAACGGCAGCGGCACACCGGCACTCACCAGAAAATACGTAACGAGAGAATGATAGAGGGCTGAGAGAATTAATCGAATAGAGCGGGCGGTGCGCGGCGGGCGCGGGTTCGATTCCGTTAGCGATGAATACTGCATGAGCGCGCTACAGTTAGCGGCCCACTTGCGCGGTCCTGCGCGCACACCGCGCCCGCTGCCGGAGCTCCTGCGCGAACGAAACACCTCACAATTCGTCGGCCGGCGCGTGCGCAGCGCGTTCGTGAACAGTTACGCGCACGTCAGCGAGAACCCGTTAAATCGGTAGCGTGCGGCGTGCGGCGGGCGGGGGGCAGGGGGAGGCGCCGCTTCTAAACAACGCTTCGAGGTCGAGGCCGAAAAAGGCAATAATCCCGCAGAGCGCGGCGAGCCGACAATCCGGTTTGAGTAAACGGAGCCCCGGCGCGGCGCGGGGGGTGGGGCAGGCGAGGCGCCGCGCGTGCCTCAGGAATGCGGTCGCCGCGGGGCTGCGCCTAATCCGATCACGCATCCTGTGTTACCGATTTCTCCTTACGGTTTGAGGCTTTGTTCTTCATAATTATTAAGCCAGTGTATGACGGCGCAGATTAAAAATGAAACGTCACGGGACAAGACGGAGCGGCGCGCGGGCCGGCGGGGGCGCGGGCGGGCGCCGCTCACACTTCGGTTTCTTTTTATTTATATAGTTTGTTTGTAACAACTCCGCCGGAGTCGCGGCGCGGGGGCCCCGCTGCTGCTGCTGCGGCCGGCGGCGGCGGTGCGGGTCGCGTTACACTTTCCCGCGGCGCGGCGGCGGCGGGGGGGGGAGTCTGTTTATCAATATAGAACATTATGAGCAGCGCTAGCAAACGGAAGTTTGTTTCAATTTAAAGAAACAGCTCCGCTCGAGCTGCGCCAGCCCCCGCGGGTGCAGCCCCCAAACCCTCTTATTTTGCATTAAATACGTGATTTGGCCCGTGATAGCCTAGTAGTTTAAACGCCGGCCTTCCACTCCGGAGCTACCGGGTTCGAATCCGGCCTGCACCAATGAATTTTACAATTTATGTGCAGTTAGTATAACACCAACTAATATCACGCGCTTTGAAGGTAAGGGAAACGTGAGGAAACCTGCATATCTACGTCATTACCATCCGTAGTATCTGAAACGGAGAAGGCAATGGGACCACCACTTCATTAAAACTGACAAGTAAATCGTTGTGACTTTCATCACACTTGATGACCACGGCCCTCAGTCACGAGGAAATACGACTTAGAAGAAGGTCATTTTGAACAGCCGCACTGAACAGTTTAATCCGGGTCAATCGGTGGTGGTTTCAGTGTCAATGCTTTGCAGACGCGACGTGACTGCCTTTAACAGAAGATCAATTGAACAGCGTGCGTTACCTGTGCTGCGGGCCGCCCCGCGCGCCGCGGCCTTGTCGGGGGGCGCGGGGAGCGTCACGTCCCACCCCGCGCCGCCCCGCCCCGCCGGCCTCTGCAATGAACTCCGTCGTCGCGGACGTTACCAATGCTCACATTATGTTTTGGCAAACAGTGACATCACTATTACAGCGCACTTTTATATTTTACACTATTATATCGAAATAAAAAAAGTTTGGAGCAGGGAAACGATTCAGTTTTTTTTAAATAAACATTCGTTTTGGAGGTGAACGAATCCTCCGCCAGTACGGTTTAAAGAAAAGTGTGATCTGGTTACACAGCAATCCGTTCACAATAATACAAAAACTGCTGCTGGCGGAGGTCGGGCCGGCCGGAGACGGAAACGTTTTCTTCTTACTGTGCTGGAAGGCTGCGGAATTAAATTATTATGACCTATTAGTTAAATAGAACCACTAGTAGATTTCATTGACACGAAAATGAACATAGTCGTGTAGTCAGCGGCGAATGATCGCGAGGGGCCTTCGTCGAACTGAAGTTATTTTAAAAAGGTTTTTGGGGGATGCGTGCCCCCTATATATTTCTGTGTTCAATGGCGGGACAGGATTCGGCAGGTAAAATAATTCAGCTTCTTTATGTTGAAATGTGACATGTACTGAATAATTAACTGTTACATTAAAATACAGAGTACAACCGATTTACGTCGCGTCAGGTCAAAACGCCAGAGAGAGTTGTCAAAATCTCCTTTGACAGCTTGCCCCTCTAAAGCAGGCAACTAGTGTTGCCACAGGTTTTACACTACAAAAGACTGACACGAGTCTACGGGAAAGGCACAGCATTGTTATGAAGACAGCCGACGCGAACCTGACTTGTCTATCAGGAGGAGGAGCACGGGGAAGGGTTACCCGTAACATTTTCGTTTTAAACATAGCTCCTGCAATGCCTGCATGCTCCCTGGCACTCAACAATGGTCGCGGTGCTGCAGTGCTGTTACCTGGACGTGCGCTCCAGGAACAGCTTCCCTGGACAAGTGACCCCCGCCACCCGTACGTACATAAAAAGATGTACACGTCGTATTTTATTTGTTCACGCGCTAAACGATTAGACGCACGACTCGGACCGAAGCCGAGCTCGCTGTCCACCATCTTTTTAATCTTCTGATGAAAAGTAGCCCACAGCACACCGGTGGGTGCAAAAGTTGGCGATTGAACGGCGCTACGACGTAATTGACGGACGCACGCCCCCATTTGTGCCAATAATGCTGATGAACCTGCGTAACTTAACGCGATGTTAGGTAAAGTCATTTTTTTTATACTACTTTGCGACGAAACGAGCAAGACGTTCACCTGATGGTAAGTGACACGCTTGCCCATGACACATTGCGCTCGTCGCCTGAGACATAAGGTGTTAAGTCTCGTTACCCCAGTAATTACACTAGCTACAGCGCCCTTCAAACCGGAACACAGTAATGTTCGCACACTACTATTTGTCGGTTGCAATAGGAGCTGCGGTGGTACCCATCCAGACGGTCTCCGGCAACAGAGACCTACCACCTGGCAGATTTAATATAATTTTTAACAGTACTCGCCGAACCCCCGCTGAGGTCTCGGCGCTGGCCCCCTAGGACCCGCGCCGCGACTGACAAATCAATATTTAACGATTACTATTGATTAAGTGACATTGTCGCACGGTGTCCGCTCCGCCGGGCTCGCGGGGAGTCCGCAGCAAGTGGACGATTAACAGTTACTGAGAATAGTTCCCGGTGCGGAGATCCATTGACCGGTAACCCGGTATTTGGAAGTATGGGTAAAGCTTAACTTTGTTTATATTAATTGCACTGTCGGCGCGGACGAGTGTCGCTCCTTTCCTTAAAAGTGATGCGCCGGGCTGAGCGGCTCCGCAACGGTTACCTGACCTCTATAGCGAGTCACCACACTCATGGAAACGGAAAGTGAACACGATTCGAAAGTTAGACAATTGTATTTTGTAACCACTCACATATTACATTCTACTGCACGACAGACAGTAGACCTGCTGCGCTGTAACACGGGTTTGTTGCCTGCCACAGACACCAGCGATCCGGCCGTAGTTATTAGTGTTATGCATAACTTAAGACTTATTTGTTTTTCGTATTGGTTTGTGGTGACAAATAAAAATCTATCTTATTTATTCGCGTCCAAACGGCGCGTGTCCCCGGCAGAAAGGTTATGTTCTTAAAGACGAGCATGAATATTTAAAACTAACCGGCCCGTCCACTTGGAGCTGTTTGCCGCCGGGAGCGCGCTCTGTTCCCCTGCTCTATATTCAGCTGAGGCTCGGCTGCGCCGGCGTCGCTTAGCTACCTCGTTGCTGGCCGGCAGTGCGCCGCCCTTACTTCCCGCACGCTTCTGTCAAGATTGCGGCGCGTCAGTTTAACTCCTCGCCTGGGCTTGCCGCATGCGCCAGAGTACATTGCGCAGACAGTACTGTTACTATCCATCGTTGGCAGCGACACCCCCCCCCCTCCCGCTCTTTGTGTGTGCGCTCCAGTTCTTGCGTTTTCACTCGTAAATTGCCGTAGCGGTCGGTGAGCTTTTCTTCTTTGTACATTTCACTGAGTGACCTCATTCTCACCCAAAAACGCATACCGACTCACCGCCGTGTGGTCGTGTGGTGTATCATAATTTCAGGATATTAAATTAATACATTTTGGTATTTTGATCAATTCGTTGAAAAAAGTATGTTTACTACAAAGTATTTTTTTAATCGATAGACTACGGAGACACTCCCGAGAGCGGTAGATTTTAATTCGACAAAGCTTACGCAAACTTTCGCAATGGCAATGTCTAATCGTGGAAACATTCTAAGTCCGCAGTCCGCAGGGCCGGCGCGGCGCGAGCTCCGACAATATTCTACGTTAAGCCAAACCAAGTAACTATCGCTCAACAGGTGCTGGCCGCGCTGTGCCGCGCCGCGGCGCCCCAGGCCTCGCCGCCCGCGCCCCAGGCCTCGCCCCCGGCCGCGCCCGCCGCGGAGGAGGGCGACGAGCCGCCGGAGGGCTACTACGCGTTCGTAGAGTCGCCCAACGCCACGCCGCCCAGGTGAAACTAATGACACTGCTATATACATACAAATATATGTGTGTGAACGTTGCCTTATACATGAATCGTTAGAGATGTGTCAGCACGTGTCATGGCAGACGAGCGGCGGTCGGCTACACGCGCAGTCTGCTCGATTCTTGTGAATTCTGAGATAAGGATGGGATTTCGGAGAGAGGCGAGGGTGCGCAGGGCGTGTGTCCAGGTTCGTGCGAGGTGTGAGTATGTGACGGAGGATTGTGTGCCGGCAGGGTGCGCCCGCCGCCGTACCGGCAGTCGTCCGCGGAGTGCGCGGGGCTGGGCGCGGCGCGGCCGCACGTCAGCGCGCACAACCTCTGCGGCGACCTGAACCGCGGCGTCATCCCGCGGAACCCGCTCGGCCAGGCGCCCGACGGCCAGCCCTACCCCTTGTGAGTGTCGTCTCCCGCGCGTACTCATAAATATTACTATACGCCCGTTTAAGATCAACTCGGTGTGACGCGCTGCCGCTGCATCCGGCGGCCGTGACCACCGCAACTCCTGGATAAGGCGCCGCATTTGCTTACGTAATATTGAAATAGATCGTGAAGAGTCCTAAAAATACAGCGACTTTGTTGTTCACGGTCGACTCGGTGTCGGTCTGCTGTTGAACCGAACGAAGAGCTCACGGCGACGTCACACGCAGACGCGGCGTGTACACTCTCTTGATAGTAATCTAATGGTATATACAGGAGTGTTAATGTTTGATAAGCGTGATTGCGCGACATGATATAATAGCATTTGCGTCGGTACGCAGCGAGCTGATACGCAACGAGACGCTGCGCTTCCTGTCGCGCACGCTGCCCGTGCTGCGCGCGGACGACGCGCTGCCCCGCGTCGCGCACCTGCAGCAGCCCGCCGACCTGCCGCAGCTAGCGGAGCTCGCCGGCAACAGGTCACTCCTTGCGACTGTCCGACATCTGTCCACTGCGACCCGCCGTGCCCAGCGCCGGCTCTGCTGCCGGAGTTTGTCTGCGGCGCTTTCGCAGCTCCAATTCTGACCCACAGTAGTATAGTGAGAACATCTCTACGCTTCGTATGTTGTCGTTCGAGGAGACCAGAGGAAGAATTGTGAGCGAGCGCGCTTCACCTGCTTCAACTTCGTTGCGACTGAATATCATGTGATATTTGGATCAAGTCCATTGTGGAATTTTTTTTTTAGAAAAAGCTCGTTATGTTCTCACAGAGACCATCTAACAGAATGTTTCTGCGCAGACTGGAGGACAGGGCGAAGCGGTCGGCGCGCGCGGAGCCCGGCGCGGAGGACCAGCAGGCCGCGCAGCTCGCGATGGAGCACCGCGCGGAGGAGGCGCCGCGCGAGAGCCGCAAGTTCTGCGACGGCGGCGGCGTGTGAGTACCGTGTACACGCACACGCACACATGCGCACTGACGTAAATGAAAAATTTAGGTTTGGTGATGGAGTCAGCGCTCTGAATTGTAGAATAATTTAGAGCCGCGTTGTGACACCCGGGATGAGCAGACAAACTTCCGTAGCTGTAATGTAACTCCATGAGGAGGGTGTGCAGCACTCTCCGCCCCGCCCCACATTTAAAATAAAACACACTCCGCGAACTATTCCACAATTTATTTATATCAAAATATAAATAACTTAATAACGATTGAGGAGCGCGGGGCCCGCCCCGACCGGCGGCGCTGCCGGTGCGGTGGTGCGGCTGGTGGTGTTGCAAGTGAAAAATTGTTTTAAATATACATAAATTAATATTTTGTCGTGCCGTTTACAGTTTGGAAAGTTCATATAATTTGAAAGTTTCGTGTAAAAGTTATTTTTGTTTTATAGCTATTTCTTCGCCTAAATATTTCATTAAGTTACTGACTACAAATAAAGCACAAAATAAAACGTTTTCAAAATTTTGCACGACCTTAACTAAGCCTGCTCTTCATTCATTTCACTGGGCGTCGCGCGCGGTGCGTTCACATTTGATGCACTGATTATCAAGTGAGAGCTCGGGCTCGCGAGCGTGAAAATATTTCTCATTCGGTCCCGTTACATGAAAGTGCGTGTACCCGCGCTAGGCCCGCGCACCGCACAGCGCGCGCACGTCGCGCAGCACCAGCTCCAGCGCGTCGTGCCGCCCGCCGTCCAGGATCACCACGCGCTTGTCTTTCTCTATCTGGAAAAACAGTTTCGAAACTTTTAAACGGCTTCCGCTTCCGGTTAGTTCTGTTTAGAGAAACAAGTGATATAAGATCTGCGTTACAGTTATTACATAGCTAAATGTAAAATACTAGTTAACAAGTTTGCCAGGCAGTTCGGTGTGTAAGGCGGTCGCACACGTTGTACGTGTCAAAGAGGCGCTGGTTCGATTCCCGGTGGACTTTTGTTAGCGGTTTAGGAAAATTTCGTGAGGAAACCGACATGTTTCATTGACTACGGCTTCTGTAGACGTGGGTTCTGACCAGAGACCTAATCACAGATATTATTGTGACATGTGGACGTGCCGCGATGTAATTGGCTCCCCAGCCACCGCGGCGGTCGGCGCTGCTGCTGAGCAAATGTGACGCAGCAGCGCGCCGTTCGTCGGCAGGGCCCCGCGTGTTATGAAGGAGCACTGACCGCGGCCCGGTACTTGAGGTGCTCCGGCCACACGCAGCGCTCGAAGTAGCCCGCGATGTCGGGCGGGTCGTACAGCCGGTGCGCGCGCCGCACCGCGCACTCCGCGTACTCCAGCACGAAGTAGTACCTGCGGCCACGTCACCTGCTCATCTATACATTCCTTTTCGCTAAGCGCTACAGCTGCCGTCACCAGTGGGTCACTAGTTAGCAAGTTTATGAAGCACCACGTACCGCTTGTTGCGTACTGAAATAACCAGGAACCTATCCACGTCTCCACTACTCTTAAGCAAATAATGGAACAACTTAACGGGAACAGATGGTAGTTTCCGTCAGCAGAAGTCTCCAATAAATTTGATAGTAACAAATGGTCACTGTTATCACTGTTGTCGCAAAATGTCTGCATCGGCCAGTGCAAGTGCAGTGTATGCGGCCCCTACCAGCGCCACATAATTTTGGGCGGGCGTATTATTCTCTGATGGTGAACGTCCTCTTCGTCTCAGAGTATTCAAATAAAACTGCGTTGCATCACGAACTACATTACGACCACCACATTCATGCCCCGAAGAGAGGGAGTACAAACCTTAGATTGCAAATACTGTTGATGGGCGCGTAGTTCAGTACAGTAAATCCGTCCACTATTAAAAAATTCTTCCCCGGCACCCGCAGCCGGTCCTCTTGCTCCTCCGTGCAGGAGCTGTGCGACCGGTCCTCTCCCTCCATGGTACACATTATATCCTTGTACATCTTGTCCATGTCCAGAGCCGAGAGGATATCATAGTTGTTGTGCTCTAAACCCTCGCACTTCACGTGGCGGGGACTGTCGTCCGGGTAAAAGTATTGGTCTTGGTGGAATACGTACACGGGAGTGAGTTTGTGTTTCAACTGACTCGCGAGGGTCGTCTTTCCCCCGCACGTCACCCCCGACACGCCTATCACTATCCAATTATCAGAGTAGTTCTTTGTCATTGTCGCCGCAACTCCGCGTACGGTGGAACACTTGTTCAGAGTGGATATATATGGTACAGAGTGAATAACATGAGCCCACCGATGAAGAAGAAACCCCAGATGGCGCACAGTAGAAGAACCCACTTTGGGTTTGGGATGTATTCATATATAACCAAATCTAAAAAAACAAAATACTCAATACTATATCACTTTACTGGATATTTTTTTTAAATGCACAACGACACATGGGCTCAATTTTCCATGGTGTTAAGTGACGATGAGACCACGTGGTGCACAGCGTGCGCGCACAGCACACCCTGACGCCTATCAGCAGTTTTAATTGTAAAGTTTCAACATTTACAGTTTGTTACTTGATTGAAGGTTTATTCACTCGCAAATCTCAATAATTGATGATACCAGATAAGGTTGGCGGTGATCGTCAAGCACATGATGGTGTCATCTATAGAGAAATATAACCAGGTGTGGCTCCTGCTTCGGCTACTATTGTGTGTAGTAAATTCTCTGTAGCGCAAAGTTCAAAGAGTAACTTATCTTAAAAAAAATAGCAATCAGACAATGTGAATAACAATTACCTTTATCAATAAATGGATAAGTATTGATCCAAAACACCAGTGCCACAAATACAGTGGTCGTTGATACCAGTATCAGTTTGCCCAGCAGTGCATCAGATACATCCATATATACATTACTATGTATAACTATATACGAAGAATTAACTACAAAAATACTCTTTTTCAAAACTCTTGAAGGATTCTTCAGGGAACAGTATTGATTTGCCCTCTTCTGTTTTGATTTCAATTTTTTCTGCGAGAGGTTTCCGTTTTACAGCTCTCTCAACAATCTGTAATTAAACATTTCATAAATGAAACCTTACTTGTTACTACAGTCATTTTAAATAAATGAATATATTTATATGTAGACACTGAATCTAAGTACATTGTAGCTTAATGCAACTGGTGGAGGGATCCAGTTGCTGGGGACAGTCTGGGTTGTCCTATTTACCTTCGGGTGTACGTCTCGCTTCTCTCATCGTCCGGTGGATTTTTCAGGGTTGGGGATTTTTATAATAAATTTAAGTAACACAACAAAAAGTTAACAATCAAAAAACAATCACTAACCACTTGTAAGTAGTTTGAAATGTTCTAAGAGTGTATTCACAATCATAGTGCTTACAAAACACAGAGTACATTAACTAAATAGAATTGCAAGAACAAACAGCCTTAAACTAACAATGATCTACTTTTGATTGCACATTGCTGGATTAATTAAACAATGGTGCACAACAATGCTAACACATGTGACACCAAAACTCCAAAAGCACACTGTGTTTTGTTCACATTCACACTATACATAACAATAATTATATGTCAATGTAACATTACATAATGCTTTATAGTCTGTGTGTATATAACTTTTATAAAATGTTAACTAAAACCTTGTCCTTATCTTATCACACTGCACACTTACTAGTAACAAATGATTTGGTGTTACAAAATTAACTAACAATACAAGCAAGGTTACGGAACAAATTAAACTTGTATTATATCAACGTACCACTATTGATTTATATAAGATATTGAATAACAGTAACTGATTGATTGATTGATAACTGAAAGTTGAAGTTTAAATAACAGTACTAATATCACTATTAAAGATGTGGGTTGGTTGTAGAAGTGTGAAAACTAAGGGTCATATGTATTTTTAATGCCTTATTATAAAAAAAAAATTGTAGAAAAATAAAAATAAATGATAGAATAGAATAAAAGAAATGTGTAGAGTAATTTTAGAGGAGTTGTACTTTAATTTTATAACCTATATATGTAACCTATGTATTAAATCATTATAAAGGCCTGCCGAGGGCCTAAATGTGGAAAATGAGAGCCCACAACAATAAGTTAAATCCTTTCTAGAGGATTTTTGGTTTCTGACTTGTTGAGAGACGACATGTGCAAATAGTTAATTTTCAAATTGCATCAATCAACAAGTACACAGCACAAAGCATTGTTTACTAAATTGTGCTAAAAAAATAATAAAATAAAGAATCTACTTTGTTATGTATTAAGTGTGAAACTTTTGTCAATGTGCAATGTTGCTACTTACTTTTTCTGCAATAGAGCTGCTGGCAACAGGCTCAGACAGTGCTATTAATTTTTTAATATTTTCTTCAGCTAGTTCTACCTCTGATTTATTTGTTTTTTTATCTGCTTTCTTAATTTTATGTTGGTATGGATGATGGAAATCTGTAAATTAACATTAAAATAATACACTTAAACATTAATATTTTTCAGGGAATTTTAATCAAATTTCGAGGTTAATCTATAAATCTATCTCGTTGGATATACACCATGATACTAGTGATATTCACAAAACGACGCACCTTAACCGAGCCGCAAAACAGTAAACTGAATGTTTAAGTAGTAAAATTAAAATGATGCAAATATCAAACGGTAACTATATCCTAACCTTGAACTATAGCCGCTTGACGTCGCGTCGCCTTCGCTCGCCGCTTCTTCTGGACACTCTCTGCAATATAAACATGCAGTTAAAACGACCACGTTTCACGCGTACACTGTTAACACGGTATCTCGCCGACTCACCTTCGCCCTCAACGAAAGCAAGTGCTTGTCGTACTAAAGCTGAGGACATTTTAATGCAACTAAACTCTGAGGAAACATTTATTGCAAAAATTTTCCGCGACTTTATTAAATTGTAACCTAAAATGTAAACTTCAGATTATACAGACTACTACAGTCACGACATATGTCATCTGTCAAACGTAACTGCTACCTTGTGAAATATAAATTGTACTGTACAATGCGACGAGGATCTTTTGACGCCACTTGGATGACATTGACAGGCGGCGTATTTTTTTTTTTAAATGATTTTACGACTCTAGATACGAGACCTTTTGAGCCTATAGGCGGCGTATTTGTTGGGTTACCAGCTAACAAAATTCTCTTTCAACTGGACAGTTTTCACTTCCTCTATTTTTCGTACAATACTCGTAAATTTTCTTTCGCAGCACTTCAATACCAAAATTATCCTTAATACCTTTGTGTTTTCTGGTGTTTCTGTTTTTTCCTGGATTAACAATCCTACTTGAACATGCTTCAGCTATTCTTCGTTCATTTGTAAATCTTGCTACAGTATGTAAAGAAATACCTGAAACAGTTTTATCGATTAATATTTAAATTAGTTTTACTTACGATTGAAAATATCTTTTGTATATGAGGTAAAAATGTACTGATGGCATGACTTACCTGGTTCAACGGCAATACCATTTTAAACAGAATTATTCACGTATAAGATATTTTTTTTTTTTTTTTTTTTTTTTTTTTTTTTTGTAAATGGTTTTACGGCTCTGGATACGAGTCCTTTTGAGCCTATAGGCGGCGTATTTTTTTTTTTAAATGATTTTACGACTCTAGATACGAGACCTTTTGAGCCTATAGGCGGCGTATTTGTTGGGTTACCAGCTAACAAAATTCTCTTTCAACTGGACAGTTTTCACTTCCTCTATTTTTCGTACAATACTCGTAAATTTTCTTTCGCAGCACTTCAATACCAAAATTATCCTTAATACCTTTGTGTTTTCTGGTGTTTCTGTTTTTTCCTGGATTAACAATCCTACTTGAACATGCTTCAGCTATTCTTCGTTCATTTGTAAATCTTGCTACAGTATGTAAAGAAATACCTGAAACAGTTTTATCGATTAATATTTAAATTAGTTTTACTTACGATTGAAAATATCTTTTGTATATGAGGTAAAAATGTACTGATGGCATGACTTACCTGGTTCAACGGCAATACCATTTTAAACAGAATTATTCACGTATAAGATATTTTTTCCTCCATAAAACAATATTCGTCCTTAAGTAAAACCTCTCTGGCATCACTTCTTATCACTTTCGGTATTTTCTGATAATTTATCAACAAAATCACACGACAGGCTCCGTTAACAGCGTCCTGACTTAGATGTGACATTTCCAAGATAGCTGGCTTAGTTCCACGTGCAAAAGAAACTTGTCGCACTGTACAATGTGCGAGTGAAACCTATTCGTTTCACACAACACCGTTAAATAAACGGTTAATCCGGTGTTGAAATTTATCTGAAATCACATTTCCAAACGCTGTACCACATAATAAAATATGAGGTTAAAGAATCTTTATTTCTCACAAGAATATTTATAATTCACTTAGGCGAGAAAAGCAATAATATTAGGTGAGCAAACATTGCGAGCGTACAGAAATATTATGTAATGCAACAAACATATCGCGACAGCCAATGCAGCAGACGGTCATAGGAGGGTAGACGGAAGTGGTCGGCGGGGTGAGGCAGGGCGGGGCGGCAGGGTTTTGGTAATTGTCGGAGTCGGAGGCAGTTTTTCTTCTTTTTCCCAATTAATGGCATGAGCACGGTTTGTGCGTGAGCCAATGTCATGTGTAGACGTACAAATTTAAGGAATACAAATCCATTAAAAATTGTCTGCGTGGTCAATTCGTCCGCCATGTTACCGGCCGACGTTTTCAATCCGGAGGCAGTTGTTAATGTGTTTGACGACGGATACACGGAGTGCGTCAAACTGGATAGGTCAAAGTTACGCGTGTTAAGTTATTTATGCTTTGTTTTTATTTTTAACTTTTTTGTGTTATTATTTTATTACTTTAGAATGAATATTTTTGAAAGACTATTATACAACATTACGCCTTCATACACAATTTTATTCCCCAGACACCGCGAGGAACGTAAATTTAAATTATTTGCTCTATTTTTTGGGCAAACATAATAACTCACCTTTTTGGTAAAGGATATTTTAGTATGAATTTCTTTATTTAATATTTTGTATACTAAGATGCATGTGCCAAAGAAATATGTTTGAGAAATATTCATAATTTTAATTTCTTTATATATCTTTTCCGATGAGGTGAAAAAGTCGTAGTGGAAAAGGACTTTTATAAGGTTGTTTTGGTTTATACTAAGTTTATTTCAGTTACTTCTTGCGGAGGCGCCCTAAATTTCAATCAAATAATCTATGTGGGGTTTTGCTAATCAATTGTATATTGTATACTTTATTTAGGTTGGTAAACATCGAGTAATGCGCCGTAGTGCACCTGTTAGACATATGATTTTTGTATTAAAATATTATTTTAATCATTCGTCCTTTGACTGTCACGGTACAGTTACACGTTTAATAATTTTTTCTCTTAATTTTAGATTGTGTATGTTGTACCGCGCCATCAACGGGGACAGCTCGGCGGGGCCAGAGCGGCGCGAGGATCCCGGTGCACCTTCGCCCACACCTGCTCGTTATGAGGTTAGATAAATAAAAAGACTATATTAACAACAACGTCTTCAGTTTTGATGAAATGTAAACTTAAAGGAGTTGCTGGATTATTTGTGAACGTTTCTTAAAGAGTTCCCAACCGGCGCAGGGCCCGCCGACGCCGTGCCCGGCGCGCGTGGAGTACGCGACGCCGGTGTTCGCGCGCAACTACCAGGGCGTGTGGCGCTACGTCGTGCAGATACCCTACGAAGGATACTTCACGCAGACCGTGGAGGTCACGCGGTAAGCAGCCTCCTTCTGTATCCACTGATTCAGCGCCGTGAACGACACGACCGACACGACCGACAAGATGAACATAACAGTCGCTTAGAAGGTGAACCCAGAAAATCCATGTTTTGTGCCTTTTTTTACGACTTTTATAAATTACAGAAATAAATATGAACGAAATTAATTATGAGTCTGTGAGGCAGGTGCATGCAGTCGCGCTGCCACTACCTGGAGGGCGGGTGCCTCAGCTCGCCGCGCTGGGTGTCATTGCTGGTGGCGGAGCTGCATCAGCAGCCGCAGCATCCCGTGAGTCCACTCACCGCATCTCGCTCGATACAAATAAAATTATTCCATGCATCTCTTCAATACTCCTTCATGTTAGGCTTTACACATTATTTTGTCTACCGCTCGTTATAAAATTCAATTATTTCATAGCATTTCTGAAAATTTGTTCCCAAAAAGCTGTGCATTGGCTCAATAAATAAATCGAGTGGCTGCATCGAAGTAGTTTTTGACAATTGTAATGTGACAATATAATTCTCGTAGTGTGGCAACACCACACAAAACGTGTCGAGCCGCTTGCTGGCAGCGGAGTCGTGGTGACGCGGGTTTTTTGATTGTTAAGTGCATTTTTAAGGATCGCTCGTGGTACGGCGCCACCGAGGCGAGGTGACGTTATGTAAGAGGTTAGGTAGCGGGAGGAAGTTTTTGCTCGGAGGGTCCGTATTCACGGGATACTTTTAATAAAAATGTTGCCAATGTAACGTCAGCAGAGTAAACTCACTTGTGTGTATGATGATTGAGGATAAATCGAGCATGACTACAGCGATACTGTGACACGTGCACACAGGAGGGCGCGGCGGGCGGCGGCGCGGAGCGGGCCGCGCACTGCGACAGCGGCCCCGCGTCCGGCTGCTACCAGGTGAGCAGGCGGCGGCGCGCGACTCCGGCGCGGGGGCTCCGCCCGGGGAGCTATTAGGTCGGCTCGACTTGAGTGGAAGGGTCGAAGCACTGCTTTACGCCCGTACGGTGCTTACGGCCCGTACAGTTTAGAAACGAGACGGTCAAGTCGTGCACCACGCGGGGAGCGGGACACCGACCCATGGGGCCGCTTACACGAGGCAGCACATCACACGCGGACGGTTACATATCGGGTACATACCGCAATGTGACCTGCAGTGGTATGTCCTCCACTACAGACCGCAATGACTTAGTTACCGCCGCGCGATCCGTCGGCGATATCAAAGGAAGGAAAGGACGCGTCGCGTGCGCTGACGCCTTTTTATGAGCAGTGAAGTTCATAGACACCGGAGCGCTCCTTTTCAGTCCTGGTCTCCGTGCTGAGGTGGGCAACGAACATGATACACTTAGCAGCTGTCTCCGCAGGTGCGCCTGTACTACGACTGGTTCCTGGTGCCCGGCTCCTGCAAGTGCTGGCGGCCGGACTACTTCGCGCGCTACGTGCGCCGCCACCACGAGCTGTGAGCGGCGCGCGCTGCGGCTGCGTGCTCACCGCGAGCCTGAACAGTCAGTCCGCGCACCCGCAGTGTACGGCGACAGGGATATGTATGTACATAGTCGTGATGCCTCGGCGCCTCACATGAGCTGTGAATCTCAACGTGTTGTCGACAATTAACATTATTTTAAGTAAAACCATATTTATTTGTAATTGACTGATGCCACTCTCTCGGAGCGGTAGTGGTGCTGACTTATTTAATAATTTATTGTGTAAACGCGTTCGCGGATCGCGCGGACGATTCGTTGAATGGATTATGTTAAGAATCAAAGTGCTTGATCGTAGGCGCGCGGGGGGCTGGACGGACGGGTGGAGGGGAGCGCCATTTGGCTTAGAAAATGTATTCTGATATGTACTTATTAGTAGTACTTGATAAAAAAAAACATAAATATTTAATTTTCGAAACGTAGCAATGCCTTCCGTTGATTAAATAGGACAGACCAAAGACCAGAAGGCCGGGACCGCCTCCCCCCCCCGCGCGTGCGCTCCGGTCGGTAGGCGATGTACATAGTAAGAACACTACTTGTGTAAGTGACGTTGTATATAACATTTTGAAAATAGTTCTAAAAAGCAATGTATTTAAAAAAATTACTTTTACACAAATTTTACGCAGTGCTTGTTTCAGTACTCCCCCCCCCCCCTCCGCCGCAAACCCGCCACGTCCTCCCCCCCAACTCCCGCCTCACTCCGCGCACGCACAGCGCCGGCCCCGGGACACTTTTCAATAAAATTTTGAAAACGGGCGGAAACAATTACTTTTAGTTGGAGTAAAGCCGATGATATTCATACGGCTGAACCGAATAGGTGCGAGTGAGACGCGAACACGCGTTACACTTGGTTTATACCCCTTTCCGTTTGGTGCTGCGCGGCTGTACGACTTTGGAAATATTATTTCATTTATCGTCATCGTAGACCTCTCGCGCTGATAACTTGCTTTAGGAGCTGGTTCCTCTTCCTCTTCGAAGCTCACTGTTGCAATAAGACTATTTTTCACGAAATATATTAGTTTATAATAATTTGTAGTAGTACTTCGCAAAACAAAACATTTCAGCATTCGCGTAAAGCGCGCTCCGCCGGATGTAATGAAATAAGGCGTGCCGCTGAAGCGTGCATTTATACTCGTAGTCACCAACCTCCCCGCTCAGTTGTACGTTTTGTTCATATGCAAACACTTCATTAATAAAGAGCACTATCACCAAGCCACTCAACATTTTATTTACCCTATCGATTCACCTCCGTCCTGCACGCGACTCCGTAGTCCCGCAGCCACCAGCTCTGGCTGGCGCGACCCTCGCTCCCTGCCAGGGAGTCCCGCCGCATCAACGTAGGATATACTCTGTGGGTACCGCACCAGGCCGCTCGAGTCCGGCCGCTGGGAGCCTCTGGACTCAAACAGCGTGTGACCGTGTTTTGTAAAACACATTACGAGAGACGGGTGTCTAGCAGTGGACTTTCATCGATCGAGATAATGATGTGCACCGCGAAAGGAAATCGTCCTGCCTACTATAATGCTTGAATTAATCAATTTGTTGAACTTTAATCTAACAGGGCACAGATTGCCGCAAAAAGGAATTACTTACACGGACGGCACTCGGTCACCAAGTGTGATGATGTATGATACGTGCAGTCTATTCGCCGAGTACGTTTAATGCTGCCAGGCGTTCAGCAGACCGATGCAGCGCGCCGCTTTTTCCTGTGCTGTCTTAACAACAACACCGTAATAAAACTACGCAGTGATAATATTTCAAATTATATTCAAATCATGTAAAGGTTCACAAGGACCGGCCGGTTCCTATGTACTTACAAAATACCGTTCATAACTCTAAACCTACATCTATACGGACGATGGATCTAGAAGTGAAGTTCTCCGTCGCTACGAGGGTTCTAATGTGTTCGCTAATTTACCGTACTTTAGAAAACTGTCTACGCCTTTGCTGCTGCTGCTACTGCCGGTGGTGATCGGGGAATACGTGTACTGCTAATCGGTTATCCCTGAATCTGAACTCGAGTCTTAAGCTTAAACTTAACAGAGCTCCCGGCGCGCCTCGTCCCCGGCCGCGCGGCGCCCTGCACTATCACAACCGTCCGCTTTGTGCGGGTCTGTTCGCAAACTCGTCGCATCCTCGTTCATTGCACTTTGCTGCTCGTTGCCGAAGCTCTGCCCTTGCTCGTTGAAGAAGCTCACGGAGGGCCCGCCGCGCTTCGGGTCGGAGAAGGCCACGTAGCACGCGGAGTAGGGCGGCGGGGGCTCCTCGGGCGCGGGCGCGGGCGCAGCGGACGGCTTGCCGGCGGGGCGCGGCGCGGGCGCAGGCGCGGGCGCGGGCGCGGCGCACTCCGAGTAGGGCGGCGGCGGGTCGCGCGCACCCGCCGCGCCGGCCGGCTCGCCGTCTCCCTCCGCCGGGTGCTGACCTGCGGACGGCGGACGACGTCACGTCACTCACACACTCTGCCAGTAATTTGATGCAAGTAACGAGTGCGCTGCGCGGTCCGCTACAGCGCTTATAATCCCGGACATAACACATCAGTAAATTGAAAAGCTACTTTATTTCTATGCAATCAGGTTCACATCTGTTTGTAAATAATGTTTCGACGCACCAGTGGTTGAACCGCTCTTGAATTAAACTCAGCCGGACCCGCCGCGGCGGTCGCGGAGTAATCATTCAAATAACAAACTGCTATAATCTCATTTTCTCCGCTGACAACGTACAGATGTATAATATTATTTTACTACTTAATACTTTATTACTTGGTTTAATGCGAGTCAAGTCTGTATGCTATGTATAATAGTAAAAAAATAGCGCAGTTGAGAGCAACTAAGTGAAACGTGGAACCCCGGCGGCGCAGCGCGCGCTCTCCGTGGGACGGACGCAATGTGTTGTTCCAAGTTCACATCGCGACACTCCTGAACAACTCTAACATTTTCACCGGTAACCTTATAATTTAGATAATACTAAATATATTGTCCATCTCAATGCGTGTATTGCGTTTGTGTGTAGGTGGTAACGTGACCACGAAGGGGACAGTGGGTGACGGTGACTTACGACTGGTCGCCAGCACGGTCGGCGTCGGCCACTCCTCCGACTGGCGCCGTCTCACTGAAACCAGTTTCATACAATTATCTTTGCGTCGAGGATCAGAGGATAGCTCGCGGCGCCGTCGCGTGGCCGCTGGGCGTCAGTGGCAGGAAGTTATACAGTTATAAAAACCGTTCCAAAATAAATTAATCAAAATTGAAAGTAATCGGATATGTATACATTTAGAATTAATCATAGCACACCGTAAGTGAATATTTCACTAACTGTACCGGCGGTGTAACTGAATATATCAAACACTGGGCGCGCCGGGTGTGCGTGTGCGCGGCGCAGGGAGCGCTACAAGTCGACTACATTATGTAATAAAACGTGCGGGAAATCTCCTGGTGGCAAATTGTGAACGGCATTACATTGCATGATCCTGTACCGGTACTGTTATTTCGATAATGGTTTCATCCAGTAATAAGTGATACGCCCGACTACGACGCGCCCACACTGCGCTCATCTCCTCGTAACAATATGATAAGTTTTATTACAAGAGTGACGGCGGCGGCCGGGGCCGAGCCGGCAGAGAGCTGCACGCTGCACGTGTCAGAGTACTCACAGCCGAGCAGCTTCCTGGCGAGGCAGCGGTCGACGTAGCGCACCAGCAGCAGCGCGGCGAGCAGCAGCACGGCGCCGGCCACCCATCCGGTCGCCAGGTTCCCCCACTCGCTCCACGGCCTGCTCGCCGAGTGCCCGCCCGGGGATTCCTGGTGATACTCCTTTTATACAACCGAACGAACAGACGAGAAGCGACCGGCAGCGAGTCTCACATGCTCGTATATTGACTTGAACAAGTGCACGGGCGCCGAGCCGCCGAGTGCTCGGGATCACGTGCAACTTGGCGTGTAGAGGTGATGCAGAGTGAAGCGGGTGCACTTACATAGGGCGCGAGGGCGGAGGGCGGCGCGCGGGCCTCCCGCGGCGCGCCCGGCGCCGCCGTCGCGCGCCCCAGCGCACTCTCCAGCCTGCACCGGCAATAACACACATAGCTACAGTACCGGCCGCGCCTCCCCGGCGGGCGCCTGCAGGAGCGGCCCCGGCCTGCGGAGGTCCAGCGCGCGGCCGACGGACGCACGCGCGGGGCGGGGAGGGGGGGGGGGGGAGGGACAGCGAGTACCAACCGTATGAGGTGCTGGATCTGTTTGGGCGTGTAAAAAATAAAGTCGGGCCGCGCGACGTGCGGCCAGTCGATGTGCAGCCGCTGCAGGGCGCGCAGCTCGTGCAGCGACCGCGCCTGCAGCTCGTGCAGCTCCTGCAGCTCGTGCAGCGTCTGCAGCGGCCGCTTGGAGCCGAGCAGCCTCTCGGCGAGGCCGCGGCGCCGGCCCCAGGCGCGCGGCCGCGGGGCCCGCGAGGTCGGCCGCATCGCGCATGGGGCGCGGGCGCGGGCGCGGGCGGGCGGGCGCGCGGCTCGGGCAGGCTGCGGCGCGGCGCTGCACAGTATAAAACGAAAACAATCTCGACGCGGCAATTCACCAGCTCGTGCCGGCGAGCAGTTCAATCACACAAAAATGCCTCCGGCCGCACCGGGCGCCGGTGCCGCTGGTGGTCCTCGTTGCTCTCGCCGCAGCCGGGACGACGTTACGAAAAGCTGTGCGGCCGCTCGGTAGCACTTTGAAATACTGATCCGTCACCTGGTCACCGGCCAGCAGCGCCGGTGACCACACTTAAAGAGCGTTGCGTAATCGTGCAAGACGGTTACAGTTACAGAGTAAACAAGTTACTCGAAATAAAACTAATTACTTAATTACTGAATAGACTCAATAAAACTAAAACATTTCATGCTTGTGTTGGGTTGGGTGGTTTTTTTATTTACTGTTAAGCAGGCTTTGTCATAAAATAACATATAAAGTTAAAGATTTACGGAGGTGACTGCGGGCCCTCCCGGACCTCGGCCGCAGGGTACAACGGCAACGTCAACTTCACGAGCTGATAGCAGTTAGTAGTTCCGAATCCGGTCATGAAGCGAGAGCTGACCTGCGTGTAGTATGGAAGCTGTTCATGAATACTTATTTTGCGCTGTGTTTCAGTGGAAAGAGCTACAGAATTTTCCTTTAACCCGGAGCCTGCACACGTTGACACTCATATTGTGGAACTGTCCTTAATTGATAGTGTTTAATGGAGACCAATCATATTTTTACCGGAAGCAAACACTACTAATATTCTTATATAATTACGTATTATTGTTTTAAATTTTTAACAAAATGTTTATAAATTTATACTTCAAGCGCAAGAGGACCTGCATATTATGCGTACCTGGTTCCAATGTAATCTATTAACAATAGATACAACTGAATCTATATACATAACCTTTAACAATAGAAATAAAAAAATATACTGCTATCCAAATCTAATTATTGGTGGCAAGTCTGTAAAGAAAAAAAAGCACAATACCTAGGATTGAAATTAGATATTAACTTGACAGGGAAAGCACAAACAACACTTCGTGAACTGTCACACACTTGTGCAGGTAACAAACAAACGCAGTTCAATACACAACGCGCCTGTGACGCCGCACGCGCTTTACGTTACTGAGGCATGCGCTGCAACCCGAACATATTCACAGCCTACACAATGAAATCATAACAACACTGAACAGCTACGATTTATTGCCTAATGAAATAATCTATAAACAAACAGAACGTCTAAATACTTGCATAACGTTTAGGCGTTCTGTACTAGTTAAATAACAGCAGCTACACGCGTGCAGCGAGTCAAGTTTTGGCTAGTCGTGAGGCTTTTTTTAAAAAAACAATTTAATTAATTAATTAAGCCTAATACACGAATGTAGCTAATGGTGGCTCGATACAGAATGGGTTTGATACGCTTTCGCCGGAAGGGCGTGATGGTTGTTTTGACCGTTATAATGGCCGTTGATTCTCAGACTGCCACAGTCAGTCATCTCTTATCTGCGCTGCGTCGACACTTGTGCAATAGGCCCCGTAGGCACAACGGTTATAACTAGCGCGTACGTTATATATACTATACAACAATTCATGGACTTGTACAATCACAAATAACTTTCCTTGCGGACAACAATAACAACAAATATACACTAAGCACCCGCCGCGCCTCCGGCTGCTTACCTATAACTTGCTGTGCGCTAACGAGAACTTGATGCGCTCTGAATAACGCAACACGGGGGGGAGGGGGGGGGCGGCAGGTGTACAGTACTTGACGTGTAAGAGGGGCGAGTTCGCTAATTATATTGAAATATAAACAATTTGCCTGTTTGCATAACAATGCAGCAACATTTTGATTTTGCTAATGACGTTACGTCAACGCAAACGACCGGGGAGACCGGCCGCGGCCAGGAGGTACAGCCGGGCACCCTCGCCATTTCATTACTGTTGACACTATTCACTGGATTCACTGCACGACCGTTGTAGTAACACTTCATAGCAATTACGTAATATAAGCTGTAATAGTGTAGTTTATGAATCATTGAATATCATCAGCAGCGTGCACGTAACGAACACAGGGCGAGGTGTGTGTTTCATTGGTTTTGTAAATCTATTGGTATTATAGCTACCGCGAGCTATGCCGGTGATGCAGCGGCGCGCGGGGGCACGCACACGACCCGGTTGTGGCACCGCAACGTGTCCGACGCGCGCGGCGACCTGCTTATACTTTGCGTCACGGTAATGTTCAAGGCAGACTCACCAACAGGGACCGTAGCCCCGTAGCGGCGGGGTTCTCGTAGACGCAGCGCAGCCGGGGCTCCGCCGGGGTATCGCACGACTCCGCGCCGCCGCCCCTGCACTGGAAAGTGCAAGTAGCCCGCGTTAGCAGGCGAGCGCGTGGCGCGGGGGCGCGGGGCGGGCGGCGCGGCGCGGCGCATGCGCGCGGGGCACGCAGCCGCCCCCCACCCCGTCCCGCCCCGCGCGCGCAGACAGTTGTCTAATAAGTTTTGATTCCCGAAAAGTCACAACCTGGCGCGACTTGCAGGCCCGGAGTCTTTACATAATGTGTGGCACTACATATGATTGTTGATACAAACGACGTGCAGATATTAACGAGAGTGCGCCAATTTTACACGGACCCGCTTGTTCCGCGGCGGCGGGGCGTTGGGACCACTAAACGTGCACTATGCGGCACCCCGTCGTGCATCGAGCGGGACCGCGGGGTCCTTGCAGCGGTCGTGTGGCTACCGCGTCCACACGCACCGGAAAAACTTTGTGCGAAGTAGAGAGAAATAATGAGGTGTGATGTAGTATATATGATGCTGGCTGGTTATAAATTATATGTGTCGAGTAACAGATGAATAAAAAAGTTAGTTACCAAAATGGCGTTTCACTACATGGTGTAATTAGGAATAATAATTACTCATAACGTGTGTAAGTTAACTGGCTACACAAGTGCGACGCGCTGCTCACCGGCTGCCGCGCGCGCGTGCACTTGTGTACGCTCGTTGTATTGGCTCACCTTAATATTTGTTGTTTTCCTCGCTTAAGTAAATTTATGTTTATTTGATGAATGTATACGGAAAACAATAACTCGCATTAACGTTTATTCCATACTGTTCGGATAAACTTTTGTTCCACGCTTCCCTCCAGCACTTTATATCTTGGTACCTACATGACAGTTAACATTCTTGTGGGTAATTATGATTATTAAACGACAAGAATACCAAATCTACAATCCCATTTACACGCGTAGTACCCTCCATTTCCTAACAAACGTTTTAACCTTTGCACTGAATCGCTGACAAAATTTCTGAAGTGCAATTAAAAATTCTGTTGCGTGTGTACTTAAATATTGTCTTATCTAAACTGATTTATAACGTCTACTGGACTTAGATTGTAATTTAAATTACAATGTTATTTTTTTAAGTTGTTATTAGTTATGAAATTGTCTTACTTGTGTTATAAAAGTAAACTATGTAGCATTATACATCCACTTACAGAGTACAGGCACCGCCGCTGCGTGTACTGCTAATTCCTGAACCGCAGCCCGGGTTAGTGTAAAAATATAACAAAACGCTGAATGTACCGCGCCCGCCTCAACCATTCATACATATATTATGAAAATCCTGTAAACCAAGCAGCTGCAATTGTATGCCAATCAAACGTGATCTTACTGCATTGTCACGAACATCCCCGTCGTCGGCTCACATCAGCACACCGCCGGGTACAGAGCACGCGCCTCTCTCTCACTCTCTGTCTCTCATCGATACATCTCTTGCAACTCTATCGCATCATTTTGTAATAAAACCACAAACTTATTCAAAACATAGACATTTTATTGAACTTCGTAACAAGACTACACGTCTACACGACGAGTGTGTCGGTTCGTGTGTACGCGGCGCATAAATATTATATTGTATTGTGTTAATCGACACTGTTCTTAACATTATTCAACATGTACACGGATGCCGGATGCGGACATTTTGCAATTGCAAGAGTCAGCGATCACTACTGCACCGCAAACGGATATCAAAGTTGTGACTATGACTTTTACTGACGAACTCTAGATACTCCTGAGCCAAAGCAGTTCAGTATAATTTGCAACTCTGTAATAACACGAGGTTCTCGCTCCCCTGCGCCCGACTGAGCGGCCGCGAGCTGAGGGAATGAGTTCACGCGGGCGCGTCTATATGGCGGTTTCCTTCCTCTGCGCGATGGCCAGCATCTGCAGCTCGTCGTAGGCGGGCGGCGGCTCGTCGCAGCACTCCAGCTCCAAGTCCAAGTCGCTCTCTGAAAGGATATCGCCTCGCGTTACAACTCCTTGTTAATAACACGCTGCGTTTATTTAAAGCATTTCGTAAAACTATACGCAAATTATATGTTAACTTGCGGTTTTGTTCCATCACT
Source organism: Byasa hedistus (assembly GCA_029286795.1). Taxonomy (NCBI): domain Eukaryota; kingdom Metazoa; phylum Arthropoda; class Insecta; order Lepidoptera; family Papilionidae; genus Byasa; species Byasa hedistus. The sequence goes on along the minus strand of JAGSMW010000011.1, from coordinate 7,017,762 downwards.
TGCTCGCTACTTCCTTGCTGAATGCTGAGTCTGTGGAATCTCGTCGCCAGTTAGTAATATAACTGCTGTGTATTCGTTACAACCAGCGCGTGATGTACTGGATCCGGATCAGGACGAGTGACCGGTGGTTAGTTCAGTAGTGGGCGGTGAAAAGGTAAAAAGCATAGAAGTATTAAGTGAAGCCAATGCAATGGGATGAGTCAATGAGGGGGAAATTTGAAAGTGAAGGATGTTTTTAACAGATTAGTGAAGATGACGCAGAGGATATCATGGTCTCGCAGGCCGGTTCTGCAGGCTGCGTTGCGGCAGGCAGGCTGTGACGGTAGTTCGACATTCGTCGCGCTGGACCCGTCGCTTCGTCGAGTACAGGAGGTGGTACAGGCGCAGCGGCATCGGAGAGACGGCGGCATGCCGCAGGGCTCGGGGGAGGCGCACGTTCAGCAGCAGACGTCTGTCGGTCGGTGATGATGTACCGGAGAGCGCGGCGGAGTGCGGGCGCAGCAGCGGCGCGAGCACGTCGCCGGCGCTGGCGTGGCGCGCGCGCGTCGCGCACTGCACGCCGCCGCACGCCGCGCCCGCGCCCGCGCACCCGCGCGCCGCACCCTCCGCCGGCTCTGTCGCCGACAAACACAAAACGTTCATAAACTTGCACCAGAAGTGGAAATGTAATTGTGTAAGCTCGCATCGTATTAAAATTATATTTTCGATTCAATTAATCGTGTACAGTTCCCGGAGTGCTCTTTAATTTTGATCCCCTGGTGAAATAATGGATACACTTTTACCCGCGGAGAGAGGTGGGTACGGCACCGACGGCGTGTCGCAGTAGCTGGACCTGGACTCGTCGAAGTGGTGCACCGCCCCGGAGCGGTCGACGTCGGGCCCCTCCGCCGCGCCGAGCGCCCCGGACACCTGGAGCTCGGTGAGCGGGCCCAGGATGTACCGCGGCCGCTCCCGACACTTCAGCGACTCGTTCAGCGATTGCTTCAACTCTTTCACCTTTATCGTTTTCTTCTCTCTGTGCTCTATGTTCTCTTTGTTTATGACACACGAAGAGTCTCCGATGTAAAAATTGGACAGGCTCGACGTCCGCTCCGACAGGTCTTCGTCCTTGGTCTCCTTCGCGGCCAGCTCCTTGCGGGTCGGCGCCTCGCTTCTGTTGCGCGAACTTTTTATATTCGCGTAGTGCTTCTTGCACGGCCGGCCGACGACCTCTTCGTCGCTTTTGAGGTCCCGCTGCCAGGGGGCGCCCTCCGCCAGCCCGCGGTCCGCGCCGCCGCTGGAGCCGGGCGAGGCGGCGGGCTTCAGCGGTATGTGCAATTCCTTGGTGGACCTCTCCCAGTCGCGCCGGTGCAGCACCTCGTCGATGACGCTCGGCGCGGAGTGGTACCTGGCCGCGTCCTCGCGGGGCTCGTGCTGCGACTTGCGGCGGCTGCGGATCTCCTCGTGGCTTCTATGAGCCGACAGGGGTTGCTTCTTCACACCTAAACACCGATGTACGTAATTCAACCATGAACTTTTTTGAAATTTACTATTGATAGTAAAAATTTAACGACGATCGAAGTTATATTGAAATGAAGGTAAATTCTACAGGCTTAACCAACCCCGCCGAGTGTCCCGTAGGTTCTCCTCGAAAGAAATCTGGTCATAGAATAGCTTACGCTGTTGTAAGTGAGAAAATATAATTATTAATCGAAAGAATAAAAAGAGTTGAGTTATAATTTTATCTTAAAAAAACTTCGTAGAAGCTGATTGCATAAAGGAGCCGAAGTTTAAGTGAGAGTGTTGCATGAACTGGCTCCGGAACAGCAATGAGGCAGTATTGAGTGGAGTGCGCGGCTGACCTGAGGTGCCAGGCAGGTGCAGCGACACGGCGCTGCCGCCGCGCGCCAGCCCGCCGCCGCGGCGCCGCGCCGCCTCTGCGTGCAGGTGGTGGCGTTCGGACATCGTCTCATTCAACGTATACATTGTACAAAAACGTATTATATCTGAGAGAAATACTTTGAGGTTTCACTTGTTTACAATAGCTTATTTACAATTTTACATATCCATTCGGGAGCGGAGGAGAGGGACACACTCCTCCAGTACACTGAGCACAACTCACCGCCCGCGAGCACCGGCTTCCTGGGATGCTTCTCGGAGCTGTTGTCTGCAAACAGACACATTATAAACGATATGACGAGCTAAATTAAAACAATATTTATGATTGATATATTTAACTGCAGTAATCACTGTAGCTGCCAGACTACCGGCGTCTGACCGTACCGAGCTGAACTTTGCATTTAATCGTACTCCAAAAACTTGATCCCTCCTTTAAGATTTTCGACTCTATTGACGTTTTCCAAATATTGAATAATATTATATTTCAGTTGAATTTAATATTCATAACAAATGTTGTCCCGCCGGGAGTGCTCTGTCCTCGATGTTAATGATCGCGTCGGCGCTGCAGCGCTGACATATTCGGGACCGCGTACCGGAGCTGCCGTCGTCCGGCCAGCAGCACAGCCAGCACAGCATGAGCAGCGGCGCGCACACCTCCACGCCCAGCACCGCCGCCGCGCCGCCCACCGCGCCCATGCCCACTCCGCTCCTGCACACACACACACGCACACGGCTCCGATCATTACACTTAACAATGGAATAAAAAATCAGCAACACTGCAAAAGTGCGGTTTTGGTGAATAAAATATTCCTCGTCAACATTGTTCGGATGCAGATGTAGGTAAAGACTTGAGCTGAAGAGGGTGGTGATGAGCGATTTACACTGCCGACGTATTCCGCTCTCGTGTATTTATAATTTAATTACAAAATTTACAAATCGTCCGCAGCGGAACCTGCGGCGAAGCCGGTGAACTTTAAGTGAGTAGACAATTTGTTTAAATTATAATAAAAATTTCCGCTTTTGAGTTCTTACAAAACATTGATAGATCGCCCGCTTTAAAATGTTGATTACTCATTTTTTTAAAACAGAAATTGTGCAAGATTTGAACGTTAGTTCCGTACCTGTGCAGACGGAGGCGCCGAGGGTCTCGTCCGCGTGCCGCGGGTCCGGCGGCTGCTTCTGAAACCATTAGCAGCACGCACACCAATACAATGCTGTGCTCTTTCTATAATAATTGTTCAGGAATTTTTCAGTTCTCGTCATCAATAAATTTTGATAATGTATCACTGTGACACGCTCGTTGTGAAATAAACCAATGCGTGTGCTGGTGGCAGGTGGCAGGTGGCAGGTGGCTGGTGGCAGATGTCGCCGACGTCGCCCGGGGCGCTCTACACCGCGGCGGTGTGCGGAGCGCGCGGGCCTCTGCTGTACTTTGTGTAGCGTTTCAGTTTCACTTTCATGTTGTGGTGTTGGTCGGGGCGGGGCGGGGCGGGGTGCGCGGTGCGGTGCGGGGGAGGCTGCGCGGCTCCGCGGCCGGGCCCGCGACACACCGGCACGTCGGCGGCGCGTCGCGCGGCTACTTTATAAAAGAGCCTTAGTAAAAGTAACGATAATCAAATTCAACTTGAATTAATTAGTACCCGGGGCGCCCGCTGCGCAGCGAGGACACGCACGCCGTGGAATCGTGTGAGTAATACGAGCTGTCTCGCCTCGTGTGGCGCTCCTCGGTGCCGGCGTGTGGCGCTTCCTCGGGAGACCAGCGCGGAGAAGCGTAGCCTCGTCAAGTTCACAGGTCCGTCATCTCCCGGTGTGCCGCGGCGCGCGCGTGTGGCGCCGGAGTGTCGCCGCTCATCGATCCTCCGCCCTCTTCCCTCCGCCGCGCTCCCTCTCGCACGTCGCGGGACCCCCTTTCGTTTTCTCCAGTATCGGCGCTGCGTGCTGTTGTATAACATCACATGTGACATGTTCAGCTCGCAGACTTTCGTGCGCGCGTGCGCCGGGCCGGTATTATAATCGTATGAAAAGTAAAATGCCCCGTGACGTCACACGCCGGCGACGCTCAACATTATATATATTTTTCTAAAGAAACTGAGCAAGCGAGCGAACAGTTTAGGTGATGGAAAGTGATGACTGCCGCGCGCGGCTGGCGGCCGACCTTCAAGAGATTAATAAGTTCTTTCGTCGAAGGCCATTGGCTGTGCTAATATTTTATCATAATAAAATTTAACGTATTTATCACATTACTGTGCAGTCTACAGGCTGCGGGCCGGACGAGCCGGGCAGCCGGCGACACCGTAACGTGTAGCCGTAGCAGAACGCGTCAGAAGCACCTTGCTCTATTACTCTGCGGCGTGTGCATCAGCACGGCGCACAGTGGTTCCAAAGTCAGTTTTTGAGGACATAGGGATCAAAGTTGATGCAGAGGTCTGATTTTTTTTCCTAGGTAGCTGACGTCACCACAAACGTCTTTTACTGATTCACTTTTTTTCGAAAAACGTCTAGTTTACGAGAAAATAAGTATTAAAAAAAATTGTATGGACGAATTCATATATTATTTTTTTTCTGCTCATGGTATCATTTGGTTAAGGAGTGGTGTGGGTGTGTATATCCTGTAAGTCCAAGTTGCCCTGTACATATAAAAAGTTAAGTCAGCTGCCGTCACCTGCCGCCTTCGGATTTATGGGGTTGCGAATGTGAAGATATTGTTATTTGTATATACCGAAAGGTAATGGCGTTTTCGGTCTGATTATTTTTATGGTGGTATAATATTAGAAGCTTAACAAAGGCACAGGCGCACAGGCACCGCGCGGGACGAGCGCGCCGTGCCGGGAACCTTTGTGATTGTGTTTAGTTAAAAATCAATATAAGTAAAACGATCAAATCTATTTCTTTTTTATGGACTAAATCTCTGCGCCAGAAAAATAATTGTAAAAAATGAAGATACTCGAGAGAAATATTAACAATTGTTACTGAGGGAGCGGGACAAAATGTTTTCGATAAGTTGAGACCTCGTGAGCCGTCATAGTCTAGTGGTTTGAACGCCGGCCTTCCAATGCGAAGGTACCGGGTTCGAATCCGGCCTGCACCAATGAATTTTTCAATTTATATGCAGTTAGTATAAAACACCAACTAATATCACGCGCTTTGACGGTGAAGAAAAACATCGTGAGGAAACCTGCATATCTATGTCGTGACCATCCGTGGTCGGACTAGTATGTGAAATGGAGAAGGTAATGGCAAACTACTCCATTATAACTGCCAAGAAAGTCGTCGTGTGTTTCACGACACATGATGACCACGACCCTCAGTCATGAGGAAATACGACTAAGAAGAAGAAGAGATCTCGGCGGAAATTGTTTATTTTGAAGGAGAAAGTCCTCGAGACGTCCGCGTGCCGTAGCGTCTCTACGCGGGCGCTACGGCACGTAGGCCACGCGCCCGCTACGCAGCGCACGGTGTAGCGGTGTAGCGGCTGGTTCAGTTCGTGTGCAGTGCGCAGTAACCTCCATGAATGCTGCTACAGATCGTTTTACTAAACATATTCTTTATGAAAGAAAACGTTACTTTTCATGTAAACAATTACAATTGTTAATAACACCAATATGTAATTTTAATAATCAATACTTTACGTTATAAAAATATTAGGCATTATCAATATACACCTGTACCATTCGTCACACGTAAAGCAATCAGCGCACCTACATACACGCGTCCTGTGACGTCATCACACGCGCTCATTCATCAATTCTTACATTTGGTTTGGTTGGATGGATTAAAGTGTGTTCCATTCTATTTTTATTTGGCACTATGTATCGCAAAAGGATATTTTGAAGAAATGTATGTTTAAATAATTGATTGTAAACATTGTAAATGCCCGCGCGGCGCGACACCTGGCGGGAGTGCGTGCGTGCGGGCGCGGCGCGGTGCGCGGTGCGCGCGCGGGCCGCTAGATGGCGCGGGCGGCGCGCGAGCCCGCGCTGTGGTTGCGCCGCGCGGCGCGGTGTCGCGGGCCCGCGCGGCGCGCCTCCTCGCATTACCCTTGTATCTAACATCCTACATTGACAAATACTGCTAATCTAACAATTTTTGGGAAAGTTCCTCTCGGGAGGAATTTAGAACGCCCCGGAGCGCGCGTCGCTTAGCAGCGTGCCCTACGCTGTAGCGATGAATGCTATTGCAGACAGTAGAGCTTGCAGCTTACTATTTACCTTATGTTACGCTCGTCGGCGCAACGCGCTCTCTACGGGATTAAAAGAGGGTTGCAACGAAACCCGGTTTTAAACAACTCTGTCGCGACGGGTTCGTTTTCTGCAACGTGTTTTTTTTTATACTACTATGCGACGAGACGAGCAAGACGTTCACCTGATGGTAAGTGATACGCTTGCCCATGACAACGTGCTGCTAGTTAAGATGGTACACACTGCACCACATTGCGCTCGTCGCTACAGACATAAGGTGTTAAGTCTCGATACCTCAGTAACTACACTAGCTACAGCGCGCTTCAAACCGGAACACAGTAATGTTTGCACACCACTATTTGGCGGTTGCAATAGGAGCTGCGGTGGTACCCACCCAGACGGTCTCCGGCAACAGAGACCTACCACCTGGAATACGTGTGCGCGTGGTATAATTTTTTTGCTTTGATATATTATTATACTTTAAAGTAAATAGGCCGACACAAAGCTCGCCACAAACCCCGTACCGCTGACCCGGCGGTGCGAGCTGTCCTCATCGTCTCAATGAATGAAACGAGTACGTACCAATAAGTATTATGTTTATTTAACGAACATTTGTCTATAAATATTGTTGTTGCTGCGTAAATATATTTGCCGAACGTTATTTATTTTAAGCGAAATAACTGTAAATATAAAAATTTTAATTCTCCTTAAACTGTACCACGTGCAACAACACCAGCGCGGCGCGGTACATGTATGTATCAACATTGGTCGGAACATTTTCCACTTGGCACAATTTTTTTCATTAAACTTAAGTTTCCTTACACAGCACAATACATTTATAACATTCTCTTGTCATTACACACAATGCGAGCAGACCTTCCGGCATTGATCCCGTATCCGGGGCGCGGCCGCGTTGCTTAGCCACTGAAACAAATACTCAATAATCCCTTAAACTAAGCATTTCATATACCGACCTGTAAATACTTCGCCATATTTAACAAATAAATTGAAACTTAGTTGCTCGCATGCCTGCAACAACTTGATCGACAACACAGAGCTACACTTCGTTGCTACGAGGTGTAGCTCTCGTAGTACTTGCGCGTTGTTGAGGCATTCCAATGCACCGAGTAGTCGAGTTCGTTCGCACAATCTACTACAATAAAGTTAAATAAACCTGAACTTAAACATAACCTTGCTTTGAATTGTAGAATTTTTTTCAAAACTATACATTTTACAAAATTATCAAAACGTTAATATAGTTTTGTATATATTTAGTTTAACAGTTATATACGAAACCTAATTTAATCACTGTAAGTATATAATTGTGAGCAAGTCTCGTTAAGTTGCAGCCGGCAGCCGGCAGCGGCAGCCGGGCACCGCACGCGCCGGGGGCACCGGAGCTCACGCGGCGGTGCCGCTGGGCGGTAGTTCGTGTGCGTGAAGATTACCCAGGTTTCTTTATAAAGATTGCGATTGGCGGTTTCGTGCGTTAATGTATAGAGGGCGGCGCAGTGTGTAGTTGTGTTGGTACTGCTGATGAGCTACCGCGCGAGGGCGGCGCCCGGCGGCGCGGGCGGGCTGGCGGGCCGGCTGGCGGGGGACAGCACGATGTCGGGCGGGCGGCGCCGGGCGGCGGCGGGCGCGGCGGGCGCGGCAGGCGCGGGGGCCGGCGCGCGCGCGGCTGCCCTCGCGGTCTTGCGCGTCGGCGACAGCGCGGCCGACCCGCGCCGGGGAGAGGTCGGGGACAAGGAGCGCCGCCCCGGGGACGTGTAGTATGCGAAGGCCCTGCGGTCGGGCGAGGCGGGCGAGACGGGTGAGGCGGGCGAGCGCGGCGGCAGGCCCGGCGAGCCCGGCGGCGCGGCGCGTACGGGGCGCGCCGCCGGGGCGGGAAACACGGCGGCGGGCGGCGCGCGGCACAGGCGCGCCAGGGCCGCCGCGCCGTCGCGCACGCCTGCGCACACGCACACACGCACTCGCACAGCGCGCCCGCGAACGGACACAGTTCGCCTGCTCAATGTTATTAATAGAAAAATAAGCAGCACGTGTGCAGCGCTAAATGTTTCCATCACACTCATCAGCCATCACCGATACCGTGGAGTCCAGTTTCCATCTTCCGCGCAGTCATCTGCGTATATCTCTGAGAAAAAAATGAGTAGTATCACCTTCAGGTTGAGGTCGGTAACCTACCCGGCTGCACGGGATACAGCGCGGGCGCCGGCGGCGGTGCGGGCTCGGCGGCGGGAGGAGGAGGAGGCGGCGGCGGGCGCACCGAGCGCACCTCCCGGAACTCCTGGTGCGACAACTCTGCAAGCGACGCGGACCGGTTTAGACACCACGAGATGTACAGACAAATAAATGTTTTCTTTATTGTACGAGGCGACGCGACCGGCGAGACTCACCTGGTGGTCGCCACGCGGCGCTGCGGCGCTCGACGCGTTGAGGTATAACGAGTTATGTCTCGTTCCATCAGTAATTTCACTAGCTGAAAGCGTCATTCAAACTGCTGCATAGTAATGTATACACACTAATGTTTGACGGCAAAAGTGGGAGCAGGAACCGCGGTGATGGCTACCTAGACCGTCTCTAAACTGCACAGAACTGAACTACCAGGTGGTAGGTCTCTGTTGCCGGAGACCGTCTGGGTACCACCGCAGCTCCTATTGCAACCGCCAAATAGTAGTGTGCGAACATTACTGTGTTCCGGTTTGAAGCGCGCTGTAGCTAGTGTAATTACTGGGGTAACGAGACTTAACTCCTTATGTCTCAGGCGACGAGCGCAATGTGGTGCAGTGTGTACCATCTTAACTAGCGCCGCGTTGTCATGAGCAAGCGTATCACTTACCATCAGGTGAACGTCTTGCTCGTCTCGTCGCTTAGTAGTATAAAAAAAAAAACACCAACGTTTCGGCTTTTATACCCTAATGTACCGGCCACGAGATCGGCAGAGGAAGTGCCGCGGTGTGCGGACCTGGCGCTGTCTCCGAGCTCCACGTGTCACCAACTCGGAGGTCGGGCACGCGGCGTGATCCATGAATAACTGTCAGTAGATTACGGGATCTTCATTGCTCAACGGCGTGTACACACGAGCTACGCGCTCACCTTTGACTCTGCGCAGACAGAAGAACACGAAGTAGCAGCAAACGAGGAGCAGCAGCAGCAGCACGCCGCCCATCGCCACGAAGTACGCCACGTGGCTGGGCACCTTGGCGCTGCCCGCGCCGCGCGCCCCCGACACGCCCATGGCGCACCGCCCACCTCTACAATAACACATCGCATAAATAACTATTATGTTTTTTCTACTAATCCTGATTTTTTGTACACTTTAAGGTTTCTGCTATTACTTATGTATACATTTAGAATAAGTACATGTAGCGCGCGCCGCACACACCGCCGCGCGCTGTGCGCTGTGTCAGTATTTCCTGGTCACTAAATCCTTACTGTGTCTATTGAAGACCTAAAAAACTCTAAACGTTATTAAGCGCAACCAGTTTTGTTAACCGAGTGTATATTTTTATTTTATAACCGAGTAATAAATATATTTCTTGTCAGTGGATTTTGTTTAATGAAACCTGTTTACGTTCCTAGTTTTATATTATTTAGAAAATGACGGATTTGAGTTATCAAAAATTAATTATGAAACTCCCGGCGTCACGGTACTGTCGGGGGAAACTTTACAAAACTACAGGAAATTTTGATTGTCCATGCGCAGATGATGCACCAGTGGGAAGCTACACACGATCCGATGTGGTCGCGACTCACGCGTCGCCGAGCGCGGCGCCGTCGCACACTCGCTCACATGCTGCCCGCCCCGGGCGAGCGCGACCCCAACCGCAGCCGCAGCACAGCACGGCCGCAGCCGCAGCACAGCACGGCCGCAGCCGCGTCTACACCGAGCACATCACTGGCGCCGCGTCAGCTCCGCGCACCACATTCCACTCCGGCCGTGCAGCAGACAGCGAGCCGTACAACTTGTTTGTGGGGCGGAGTCGCGCGCTCGGGCGCCGCGCCGTGCCCGCGGAGCGTGCGCGTGTGCGGCCGCGGCTCCCGGCGCCCGGCGCTGCTGCCGCGGGGCCGGCGGGCCGGGGCGCGGCGGCGGGGGCGGGACGTCGCAACAAGTGCGGCGGCCGGCCGGCGCCAGCGCCGCGCGCAGGGCTGCCGCCTCTTACACATCAATCATCTTTCCCTCACTTTTCAGCGCCTCGTCGGTATGTCTGTAGCTGTAAGTGAATTAGTTCGACTCGCACGGACGTCGCGCCCAACTTCACGACGCCGAGGTGTAAATAGACAATAACATGAGCTGCTGTAGAATTAGATATTGTTTTATAAACGAGAAGTAAGCACCACCCGTTGCCACGAGATGTGTACGAAAAGGTCAACATCAAGTGAACAATTTTTGAGGAAAATATTTTATAAACGATCATTTGAAAGTAATCACATCTCAAGTTTACTTTTACCTGGACTGTTTTAAACTTAACGTTATTGTATCAGCACTCCTTAACATTACATTTAGTACACCACCCCCGTCGGCAGCGCGGGGCAACCCTGTGCCGGCGCCGCGCCGTCGCCGCGCGATTTCGTTGACCCTCCGCCTCCGCCGCGCCGCCAGACGCGTCTCCGCGCCCTCCTACACTTTCAAAGATGCGTGCAAAACATCACATTATTATTTCTCTAACAATGTATTCATACGCCAGAAAAATATACATTCACATACAATGATACATCTAAACTCTTATACACGTATTATATACGTACATATGAAGCTCTTCGCTTTTCAGGTCAATGGTGAAGTAGCCGCTGAGCTTTCGGTTTCTCTTTTCGAGAACTTTCACTGAAGTTAGCCCCAGTTTTTACCAGACGGTGTCTACGGGCCATAACTTCGGCGCCGAGTTTTTGTAGCGGTATTTCACTTTTTATATTCTACCTTTAGACTAGAATTTGTTACAACTTTAATATGCGTACGTATTTAGTTTATTACTTTCATATTTACAACCAAAAACCAATTGAAAGTTTTTAAATGTGCTTCCAGAAAAGTCATTTCTCCCAAAATGTAGTGAGTAAATCGGCAACGTATTATTATATCAGATTATTGTTAGTTAGCATTAGTAATTATTATTCAAGCTGATAAGATTATACTAATAATAATTTAACTTAGTTGTGCCAATATTATACATTTAATAGAGATTGTACGGATGTGATGGCGTGTAGATTTATTTTACTGCCCCGATGCTTGACACGAGGGTGCTACGTGAGGACTGCGAGGGCAGGACGTCGGTCAGCTCAGTTCTCCCGTGACCACGGCAGTTGTAAAACACACCGAAGCTCTTGGTAATAAAATTATTAAATAAACGCGATAAAATTTAGCTCCATTAAATGATTATTGTAATTTTTTTGGAACAATGTGTGAATCTAATATACAATAAACTAGATTTATGCGGGGAACTGTTCCATTTAATATGCTGGCACTTGGCGGAGTGACAACGAAGAGCGGAAACGCGGCTTGAGCTGGTGGATAATTCTAGGTCATTTGTCAATTTGAAAACAAAGTTAACGAAACCGAGTGCGGCCAACGTTCTCGCGCAAAATACTTTTCTCCATATGTGGGCAGAAGGCTTGCTGTTGTGGCGGCAGGTTTATATGAGAGTGGTTAGTACAGCAGGTTCGATTACAGCTGTATCAAATACATAAAATACATTCATATATTGTGAATATTATATTCCATGCTGTAGTAATCTCCCAAGAATGTATGTAATACATGCAAGGTTCTACCGGGGAGGTTCACCTGCCTCGGCGTTAAACCGCAGTAGCGCATCCGCTGCAGCAGGCGGGCGGCGGCGGGACCCCTCAAGTTTTAACTCAAATAACATACAAATTAATGAAACCAACTTTTTAAACGAATAGTATTTATTTTATAAGAAAACGATCATATCCGGCCCCCAAGTTCACACCAACAGTAACACACAGACTTGACGCGATCGGTTACTTTAACATTAAACATTTACTTGACAACATTACAGTAACAGCGATGCGCTCGGATGTAGAGCGCTGCAGAGATGTCTTCCGATGTTGTTACCGGTAATACATGCACTGTAACGAGGTTTGTTTGTCATCTCTTCAATCCCGTCCACCCCGGCGACCTCATCACGTCCGCTACATTTCATAAAACTAACTACTTGTTTACATTGTTTATCTATCTGATTAAATATTGTAAATAATATAGTCTTCATACAACAGACATTCATTGAGCGAACACCTATCGACGCATTGGCGAAAAGTTGCACACCAGGGGACGTTCAACAGGCCCGCGCTCACATTCACAACAACGCAACAGTACAGCGACAGACTTCGGTCGAGGCAGAACAGCACCGGACCAAGGAGCGGCTCCATCATAAGTTCATCGGGGAATGGTACTCGAGTGCTCCTTGGTCCCAGTTCGGAGCCGCTCTGCCGACGGCCGCAGGCGGCGCGCCCGCCCGACGCGACAGGGGAAGGGAAGAGAAAAGCAATCTCTCATTATAAACTTGTAAATATTAGAGAATACTGACTCGGATTACGCGCGCGTTCTTTACGTTGTTACATGGTTCCCCGCGCTGCGACACGCCCGGTGTTGCCAAATAGAAAATAATATCCCAAACAATGAATAAAATGCATTTTTATAACTTAATAGTAATTTAAAGTACCTACAAATAAACGCGTCACATTAATGAACATTAGCACCGTTTGCAATAATATGAAAACATTTAATGTAACCGTTACGCGGTAAAGTCAAATGCAGTTCAGGCAATTAATGGATACGGACGGAAGCAGGCTTTATAAAATTATTTATGTGTTACAATGAAAATGTACATCCGATGTATGTATTGGACCCGTGTCACGAGAGGCATTGGTATAACTAAACCGCCGGCAAGTGCGGCCGGTCGCAGCGCAGGACTACTCTAAAACCCGAAGTGATATTCAAAATCAGTCTTAGAATGTATGTAATAAGAGGGTTACAACAAACATGCAGATAACTTGTATAATTTACTAACTATAAAGAGATATACATTGAGACTTTTCATTTGTCATATCAATTAAATGATTTATTAAAATAAATACACAAAACATTATTTATTACCTTCAAAACTCTATCTCATATTCTCTTTATATGATATGAAGTGCTTTTTTTATATCTTAAATAAGAGATACTGTTTAGATTAATAAAAGCCGGTCATTATTTTATAATCATCATTATCAAATAGTTAGTTAATTGATATATCAAAGAAAGCGACAGACAGACGCACGCGCACCTCGGTACGCCCGCGTGCACACACACATTGACAATTTTTTTTTTTAATATAATATAATATAGGTGGACTAGTGTACCATACAACAATCAGTAATCCTTTAAGAAATGAGATTAAGCCTGTGTCCACCACACTCGCCGGTTGCGCCAGAGTGGATGATTACACGATTGATATTAGCATAATTAGTCGATACACATTCATTGAGATTTAAGCAGCAAACATTAACCTGCTGTAGTGCTCGTGACTTCCGTTACAAGCTCACTGCAAGAGGTGCGCGTTGCGGATGTGGTTGACAAAATAAATCTTACAACAGGTAATGGAAGTCGTGAGCAGCGGAAGGTACGCGGTGAACCAGTTATCATTGTCTAACGATAGCTCGGCTCCTGTGCAAGTTATCCATTACAGAGACCAGCGGCGCGTCCCGCTGACCATAGACAGGCCTCCGATTGACAACTCAGTGTTTCGAAAAGCAAATTACTTTGCATATACAAATTATGAGCAGTTTTGCTGTTAAAAGTTCTGTTGCTAAGTTGTAATGTATTGAACTAGAGTGCAGAAATACGGTAATTTCATTTTAAATGATAAACGTTATTAGCTAATAGTTGAAACTTGCCTAACCGGTGGATTATTTAGTTTATCTGTTACACAACAAGCTGCGCTTCAACCGAACAACCTTCACTCAACTATACATTCCATTTTTATTTTCAGGGTATTATGTCGTTAACGTTTTCGAGTTTTTCCAACAAATAATCTTCTCAACGTCTAGCTATGTGTATGGTGTTCCTCGCTTTTGACAATCCCACAGCGATTGAACAGCTGTACAATGTGCCGGCGATCCCGACCCCAGACAGAGCTCAATTAAGCTACGACTGGATTCACATTTACCCATATGTTTGATATCACTTTCTATTTTCTTTAATCGCTACGTGTAGTGTGGTATTGTATACAAGAGTGTAGTTAATAATACGAGTACATCTGCGACTAGGTTTTGGCAACATTTAATATAATACTTCATTAAATGTTTTATGGAGAACACAGAGTTTAAGGAGGTAAGAATGTCATAGTATTACATCTATACACGAGATGGCTAAATTAAAATGGCGTACGTCTCACTTCTGGCACGTGACTCACTATTATTTAAATAATCTGTTAAGGATCAGGCATCAATCAGAGGTGGTGACGAAATTCAACTGTTCTATATGTACAACACCGAATATCCGCGTATCCGAGAGTTGTTCACTGTCCGCCATTTTAATTCAACGGATATATTTAATTATAACTATCATAATACTTATACATTAATAAATTAATGACAATAAATTCGAAGAACATGTGCTAGTGACGAGCGGGCGGAGCTCCCTGGCGACGGGACGTGCCTGCCCCAGCGCCCCCGCGCGAGCACCGCCGAAATCAACAGTTATTGTACTTACAAGCGCATAAGATATTAATACGTACATATATCACAAAAGTAATTATAAAAAAAGATATAAAAAATAATCTCTTTCAACTTAAACATAAATACTTTAGTCTGCGTACATTTAGTATTTACGGCACTAAATAGAAAAGTTACACCGATTTATGCACTGCGCAGGGTGCGCCTGCGCCGAGTAGCGCAGATTCCGGTCCGTGGTCAGGAACACCGCTGCAGGAGCACCGCGCGGGCTGCCTGGTCTCTGCTGTTTAGTGGTGGCCCTTACCGATCGCTTGCTCGTAGGAGGGCGGCAGCGCTGCGGACATACGACACGCAATTACAAATCCATATGCGAGTGAATAACTAATCAACTTCTACAAGTCTTTTGTTAAAGTTTAAATAAAATTGTACAGAATTGCAACACAAGTATTCAAATTCTATGTTTCTCAACTGATCGCTAAAACTGAAATTAAACAATTATTCACAACTACGTGTGTACATTACGGAGAATGAATGACCGGTGTTACCAGCTGCACCGTGATATAGAACAAAAATGTTTTACGTCATGCCGGTCTATCTACCAGTCATTATTTAACCTCTTTCTATGAACAATTATAAACATGATACTACCCGTGATGAGCTGCAATAAAACGACATTTACTATAAACGTCTACGCAAACGTGTGCATTTAAATTAAGTGGCTATGGTCCATGAACATATTGAATAGAGGCAGAGTAGTTGACCGTCTCCGTTTACTGAGCAAAGTCAGCGTAAATGATACATCTGGATGTCTAATACAATCGCACAATAAAGCAGTCGTCTTAAACAAACACAAACTCCGCGTCGCGCGACCTTCTCTGCCTTTTTTTTCTTTATCAGTTATCCACTTCTATTGTGATGCGTAACACATAAGTAATACTTTGAAATTGTAAAATATTCGTTAAATGGTTTTTGTGTTTAGGATAACAAACATTGATATTTATAATAGCAGAAATGGACCGCCTCAACATGTAAATAAGTTTATGGTAACCATGGAAACAGTAAATTACTCTGATCGCTACGCTGGTGCGAACAAAGCTACAGTATAACGACTGTACATAATGAGCTGTAACAGAAGGAGCCCCCACCTCGCGGATGCCAGCCCGGCGCAGCCATCCCGAAGAACGCTACAGACAAGCACACGCCGCATTACAGCCTCGTAAGGTATTTAAATATACAAACAAACACGCACGCGCACACATGCGCATTTGATTTTCATTCGTTTCCCTACAATGTTATACATAGGTCTAATTACAACTTGCCACCAGGTGGCCGGCAGCTTTACATATCACGTTTAACAAATTTCCTTGCTATGTTTTCAATTAGATATAAACAAAGTATGCCGTCAAGACAACGTCCGCCGGCTCCTGCAGGTACTTTACAAGCAAACCAGCGTGCACGGCAAGTAACGTGGCCGAGTGCTTTCCGCTTTCACCTTGAATAATTTTTTTAACATGATGTCGAAGGTCGATGAGACCTCACAGTCTGCTATTAGCGGGAAAAAATATAACAAGGTTACATTGTACTTGTACTTTAATCTTAATCCAGACGGAAGTTTTACATGATGCAGTGAAATCTTGCTTTATTTATATATTTTAGATTTCACAGAAACTTTAAGAAAAAAATTTAAGGGACGTTTCACGCTTTCATGTCTCACTCACCACCACCGGTCTGGGTGTCACTCAACATCACGCGAAATTGATGTTCGACGTTAGCTCATCGTACATAGTTATGTACCGTAAGCTGACACCTGGCCAGCCCCACCGCCAACTATTGCAATCGTTCCCGTCTATGACCAAGTCATGTGGGATAACAAAACATATCACTTCTTATTAATAGGCAGAGCTTCGCCACAATTGCAACTGCGTTAAGAGAGAAAATAGTCTGCTGCGGTAGAGCGCAGAGGCACCGGCATTCTGCTCACCCAGATCCTGGATACATCCATGCCATGCAAAGAGAACAACACAAAGTTCTGACTGATGAGAATTAGCAAAACGTACCACTCGCTTCCGGTGCACTTGGAGCAGAAGGATGAGCGCTCGTCGGATACGGCGCTCCGGCCATCGGATAAGGCGCTCCGGCTGTTGGATATGGCGCTCCGGCTGTAGGATATGGGGCTTCCGCCGAAGCATATGTTGCCGTCGCGGTAGGATACGGAGCACCCGCTGACGGATACGGTGCCCCGGCCGTCGGATATGGCGCAGCGGCCATCGGATACGGAGCCGCAGTGGTAGGATATGGAGCTCCGGCCGTCGGGTACGGTGCAGCGGCCGCTACTGGGTAAGCGGTCGCTACTGCTACTGTAACGTTAAAATTATTATTACTCTTTAGTACTTGGTTAAATTTTAGTTGTACTACTGTGTTGTTGTAGTGTACGGTAATTATAAGTAACGTATGATTTTTAGTGTAGTGTACTACGTGACTTAGCACCAGTTTATGCTCGTCTCGACGTTTCCTCAAATAAAAACATACAGGCCGCACGCTTGGCGCAGTTCCGAAGGTCTCGTCTCGCGTGACCTATCTGTCGCTTGATGCTTGGGTCACTTTAGTAATTTGTAAATAAAATAAATACCTGGGTAAGCCGTGTACTCCTGCTGGGGGTAGGGCGCGGGGCCCGGCGGCGCGACGGCCGGTGGCGCTGTGGAAACGAGCACGCGAAAGTATTTATTTTGACAAGTTTTATATAAAGCAGCTCCACCGCAGTACATAACAATGTCGGCAAACAGTAGAATGTAATCATTCAAAAGAGGTCAAGGTAGTTGTGTACTGGTGCTTATCGTAGCAGTTTAATGGTATCCTTATAAACATAAGGCAACAAAGACCTACTGGTCAATGTAGTGTGCATAATTAGACAGCGTAGACACTTACGTGATAGCACCTGACCGCGACTTCGTCTCCGGCAGCAGCAGGCGATGATGCAGGCCAGCACAAACACAGCCACCACAACCGTCACTATCATGGATATGCTCATGGTTTGATGGTGGTGATTATGTAACCCCTGGCAATTTAAAATGATGATGGCACTGCTTTATTTGTACAAAAAAAGTATATAAAGACAACTATCTCATTCATTTATATATTTATTTCCAATAGACAATAAGTGTCACGGCAGAATCTTAACACATACATTTTATATTACTTGCAAATAATACATTAAAGTAAAAATATAGAGCTATAAATAACGGCGATTGGTGAGAGCATAGGGCAAATGAACAATAAAATCTTCTGTATTAGGCATACACATATTACTCACTATATTATATATATATATGTATATCTGCATGGAGACACATTGTGTAATAACTAGTAGATTGAGGTTAGTATTAAACTTCTGATGAAGTCTCCTCTGTGATTTAGCATTATATGGTGCAATGTTCATCATCCTGACTAAAACCATATATTTATAAGCAAATTTATTTCTTCCTATCAAATAAATGTTTTTTATGTTTGGTCTCTTTCACAAATAAAAAAATACTAGTGAGATAGTTAATGTGTTTCAATAACATCAGTGCAGTGGTTTCAAAAAGTTAATTAATTTACAAAAACTCACATTTATACAGTAATGTGCTAAAACTCTATATCAGTGCATTCATGCTTCTTAAAACCAGGTGAACAACCCCTCCTATAGAAGTGTTACTTGAAAAATTGTTAAATACAAAAACATGTGTACTAAAGTGAATCACCAAAGATATTAAAAAATCTTATAGCAAAAAGAACATTTTCCAGTATATTATGCAAAAGTATATACCTAATATACCTGTTGTTCAACAAAGACCAATAAAGACTAAGATATTTGTATGAAAGCAAATATGAATTGCTTACAAAGCTTATTTATCTTGCAGTGGTAAGATTACTTACGTTGCTAACAGGCTTAATAGAGATACGCGCAGCTGGGAAACCTGAAAGTGCATACGAAACAAACCACTCTGTTCTTAATTTGGACTAATAATGCCCATAAACTCAATTATACACTTTTATTAAAAATAAATGATTATTGGTTGCCTTGAGCATACGTCACAGTCACAACGGAGAGCGATAAACCAATGGATCGTGACTCACCTTTATCTTATCGAAAAAGTCGTCGTCGAATTCGCGTGAATCAAACATATTGTCCTGCTGAAATCGCACCAAACACTGTCCTCATAGCGGCGAACATGGAGCTATATGATAAATAAACTGTGACTAATCTCTTGTGTTGGGTATTCCCAAACACAATTTCCCCGCGGTTGATAATTTATATTCGCCTACAGGTGTGGTATTGTATTTTTAAAATTAAAAGACTACAAATAGAAATTGACTTTTTTCTTATATATTCCAAACTTGGGCAATTTTTATCGATAACTAGAATAATTTGATAAACATTTATAGCTAAGTATATATATAAAGACCACAAACATTGATGAACAATTCGACAAAATAGTTTTTAATTTTGACAAGTTACATTGCAGTGATACCATATTAAATTAATTACTATAAATATTTGATTTTAATTTATATTGTATTAATATTAACTATTTTTTGTTATTTCATTCTAATAATTTTGAAGAATGAAATGATGACTTGAATAAACAAGTCTTTTTTTTTTATGCGTAACGTAAAAAAAACGCGTTTTAGTCAGCCGTAATCGATTTCTTTGTTGACAACACTTTTACTTCGATATTTCATATGGGCTCAAAAGGACTCGTATCCAGAGCCGTAAAAACATTTACAAAAAAAAAAATAGACATTTCAAATACATAATAACTTGTAACCTAAAACGTAAATAAACTAATTTTAGAAATATAAGCGAGAATGTCTGTAATACGTAATTTATATCGCACGTCAGTGAAAGTGTGTAATGTTGGTTTTCGTAATGTAAATTCAGTAAATTTACATACCACAGCTGTATGCTGCGCGGGTGTTAAAAAGACCACAGCGGCTGCTGGAGGTATATTTTAATCCAAAAGAATTACTTGAAACTGTTTTGGTGGATAGATTGTAGTTTAAATTAAAGGCATCACTAATTAGCCTCTGTGTACTGAAGAATTCATGAATGAATGGTTATAATAGACTGATTGAAGTTGACAATTTTCTTATTTCTTTTACATTTTTGACAATAATTCGAAACGAATGGAACGGCTGCTTTCAAAGAGTTTATTACAATCATATGTTGTTACACTGGGTATAGTTTACCCGCAAAAATCCTTTTAGAACTTAAACAATCTTAAGTTTTAAATATAAATGTTTTTATTAATCATTTTCTTGATATATTTAATTTTTTTTTTTAATAATAAATGCCTGTTATGTTCTAAAAATATTGGAATATGAGCATGTAATCAGCAAAACCTTGCCGATTAACCTTTCAGGTGTTCTGGGCCTTGGTAAGGGTAAGAAAAAGATGGGAAAACTTAGTACAATGGAGAAGAAAGAAATGGCTGTCGAAACAGATCCTAAGAAATTGGTGAGCCAAGTGTGCGGCTCTAATATTTATTTAACTGGAGAGGATGTTAAGGCAAGTGTTTAGCATTTTGTCAATAAAAACAAAATTGTTTAATCATATTTTTTTGATTCCATTTTTACCTCGAACCTTTGTGCAGAAGTTTTAATTGAGCACACACACAGCTAGTGTCTTAAATTTATAACAGATGTTTTTATTTGTAAGTTCAAGTGTACATGTATAACAACTGTCTATTGAAACATTACATATTTCAAACTTTGTCAAATTGTTGTTTTCAGTTACAAGATGACAGTGAGTATCCAGATTGGTTGTGGACCTTGAACACTGGTGCTCCTCCAAAAATTGAAGATTTGGACCCTAATACCAAGCAATATTGGGTGCGAGTCAGAGCTGCCGGAATGAAGAGAAACAACAGATTAAAATCTATGAAAAAGTTCTAAATGTTGATTAGTATAATAGCAGATTTGTGATAGCAAATGTCATTGTTATGAATTAAGAACATTGTTGAAACTTACACATAACATCTGCAGTGGGAGGCATAAACACAACATTTGATATTCTGGCAATAAATGAAGAGCCTTATGCATTTGTTTTTGAGTTTATCAAAGTGTTCAAACCATGTTATTTTATTAATGCTTGTGAAAAATGCACATGAAGACTCTCAGTAATTTTTTTATTGAAATTATGATTTTGATAATGTATGTTGCAGTGTGGTGTTAACTTTATTTAAATTTGGTTATAAACAATTTAAAGGATATGACATAAAATAACATTAATGGATTATCTGTTAGTCTAACCATATAGTTTCCTGTTGCTCCTGTTTTATGTTTAGTATGATCAGGGAGTATTCTTACTTCCTATGAGTTTCTGAAACTGTAACAAATTTCTTTCATCCTGAAAGTCATGTTGTACGCAATATTCGCATGATAAAGTGTTTGTTTCACTGTGTACAAGAGGGTGTAGGATACTTAGACGAGAAATAAAACTTTGTTAAATATCATTGTATGAGTTTATTTAGTACAAACGTTTACAAATTACAATACAAATATAAAAGACATAGAAATTTAACTACGGCAGAAAATAGCACGAAGATGTAAGAAAATGCATTTTTTTGGATGTAATCATTAAAAAATTACAAAATTTTACTGTCCACTAACGCAATTGCCAAAAAGACTAAACATTAGGAAATAACTTTGTAAAATGCGTTTGACTAACGTAGATTAAACTGTGCCATAGTCCTGCATGACGACGTCGGTCCTTCGGTTGTGTCGCGTGAGAAACAATTTATTCAGGCTCCTCACCGCCTCTCCTCGCAGCGTCTCAATAGCAGTTTATTATAGACAGTCCATGGTATCTTCTTTAATGATCATCGGAGGCGCATAATCATGATGCTTCGTGCCAAAGGAGTATGCATACGGGTTCTGAAAAGTAGTTTAGTGTGTAGTACTTTGTTACTTTAATATTTGGCAAATACAGACTTCTGGAGACGTAATTACCGCTAAAATAAACCTGTGTAATTTTATTATTCTTTCTACTTTATATTGACAGTGTTAACGGACAGATTCTTAAAGATCAAGGCAATTATGGCGAAGCAAGGAAAAATACTACTTACCTTTTTGGTGTTGTAGAGGTTCGGTGGGTAGGCGGCCGGGCCGGGCGTGCGCGGGCCCTTGCCGGTGCCGCCCAGGCGCGCCGCCAGCGAGTAGCACGGCGGCCTGCAGCGGACAGACATTACACTTGCGGGTTCCAGCAGTGTCTTAACTTATAAAATAATTACTTTGCTGCTTTGAGAAAAATAATTTACAGCTGCGAACAACAAGCTCTACTGAACAGTAAAATTCATTAGAGGAGATTGTCCTGACCTTGTCCTGTAGACGTCAGCGTCCTGCTGGAAGTAGACGGCGGGCCCCGGCGAGCGCGCCGGCATGGAGGAGCCCAGGCGCGCGGCCATGGAAAACGCGGGGCTGCCCGGGCCCAGCAGCGGCGCGTACGCGTTGGGGGCGGGCCCCACGCGCTTCGCTCCCACGTTCGGGCGGGCGCCCAGAGAATACACAGGCGCCTGCGGACCTCGCGGACAGCGCTCCGGCGCGTGCGCTCCGGGCCCGGGGATGCGCAGACCGGCCCTAGCTGCCAGCCTGCAATGTTAATGAAACACTTACTACTTTGATGACAGCGATGGTGATGGCACTTTGTGAATATCCCATCTAACTCGTCATTTTTGTGGGCAGTTAAACTACCGAGTGAACATCCTACTTAGAGCGTCATCACTTGCTCGTTATTTGATAAAAACTTGCCTAGCACCAAAACTCCAGGCAGGCGAGGTCACGACTCCGTCTCTGGTGACCCTGTCGATGCGGTAGGCCGGGCCGGGGCCCAGCGGCGCCGCGGTGAAGCCCCCGGAGCCCGCGATCGAGAACATCGGGTTCCGGTAACGCGACGGATCATGTTGCTGGAAGCCGACAGTTGGCGGAAGGGCGTAGGCCCCCGGACCTGGCCCTGGATAATTCGATGATTTCAATTAGAATAAAATATCTAGTAGACTACTAAAGAACTACTAAGAAAAAAAGAACAGCGTTCCAGTTACACAGTCTCACTTTAGAGATAAGTAATAATCCAGGTAAACACTCTGGATTTACTTGTTTTCTTTCAGTTTCATCAGTTAGGTACTCCCGCTGCTATACTGCTGAAAATATTTTAATGTATTCCACAGCTAAACCGGGCGAGTACGCGGTGCTCCTCCGGCATAAGTTTTATAGAGTATCAGAACAGAAACTGCCTAACTTGAAACTGTTGCAAGTTAGGCTACTGATTGTAGTAGTTTCATTCAGAAAATAGTTAACCAGTGCCGCCAATGATGCGCGGACGAATCACAAAATCTATTTTTTGAACAGGGGGATCCTCCTAACAACCTCAGACTATTCAAGGAGAGTCGAGTAGGCCATTTAAATTAAGATGAGAAACAGTGACAGTACTGATGGTTGGATGCGAACCAGGCGCCGAACCCGTCGCTCATAAGAAGGCATAGGTGTCACGGCTGAGGCCTAGGATGAAGTCGTCTGTTACTGTCGTAAATCAAGTTGGCTTAAGTTTGCGACAAAGTGTTCCACTTTGATGGTTCTGATCAGAACGCACTTCACGAACTTACCTAGCGGTCTCTTTGCCATTTTTAAATTTAGTTAAATGTGTGTATATTCACTGAAATTTTACAAATTCACTTCAACATAATTTTGACGTAGCCCAACGGCCTTGCGGCTGACAACAAACAAATGAACTGACAGACGCGCGTTCCTTCGCCGGCCGGCCCGCAAGGAGGTGCAGGTTCACATCGCACCTCATGTTCATGGGTTGGATGGAACCGCGAAGTTTGTGAGCTCAAATTTACTAACTGATAGATGAAGCCAACAAATAATATTACCTAAAAATACATAACTCTTATAAAAACTACGTAGAAAAAACTTACAATAACAATATAATTCCACGGTTGTGAATATACACATACACAATACGTTACGATCATAGATGTTGCAGCGATCTTTAATAAAAGTTCTTCTTGACTCGTGGGTTGATATGGGTGAATTGAAACGTTTTCTGGTCATAGAAGGAGAGAAGTAACAAAGCAGACCCCGTCATTAGACGGGACTAATGCTAACAAGTGATGATGGAGACTACGCTCTATCATTTGGGATTATTTGTAAGTTTTTTAAGAGATTTATAAATATTTTCGTTCGTGGCTTTACTTTTGGGAAAGATACGACTGATAACTTTTAGGGGGTAAAACAAAAATTCAGGTAATTTAATAGAGAGATAATTTAACATTAGTCCGATAACTTGTATCATGGAATGTGTTAAAGCTGAAGTCAAAAATGTACATGCTGCACGGAGGAGGTACTAAATAGTCTAAAAAAGTTAAATAGGGATAAATGAAAGATACGCAATAAAGAAAAGAGAGAAACAGTATTTATTGGGTACAATGTGGATGACAAGGTAAAAAGACAATCCTTTTTATAGATTACGCACACTTATTTGATACTACACAAAGGTACATAGTACCAAAAGACTAACTTAAGGATAAAATTTCGAAACGCGTATCGGAGGAATTGATCAAAATACATTTAAATAGATTATGAATAACATTACTAAATTAATTGGTTGTATTGTAGGAATGTTTAGGAATATTCTATATATGTTCCCGTACAGTATGTATTGTTAGCATTAGCTATGATATCTCGTCTGCAGGTCGGATCCATCAGCGACGCAGCTAACGAAGCAGCATCAGCTCGGAGGCTTCCACGTCGCTATCGTCGTCGGTGGGAGTTCCTGCCCCCCACTGGAAGCACACAACAACAGTTGAAATTACAAAAAACGACGGATTCGTGCGCTTATATTTAAGTATGTATATCATGCTCACCTGTTTGTTGCGATGTCATTAATTGACATGTTACAATATTATATTGCAAGTATAAGAAATGGGTCATATGGTGTATACATCAGCAGCGTAGGATGCGTCTGTTCTGCTCTCTAGCGCGCCTCGCCGCTGTAGACTACATCGCGAGAGCACTATGGCCTGGCGCCAGTCTGTGTGAACGAGAAAAGGTCCACAACCTGAGGAGACAGCGGTTGCGCACGCAGCGCCGTGTAGAGCAGTGCTGCGTACAGGAGGTTGGCCACGCCCAGCGCCCGCAGCGCGGTCTCGAACCCAACCGCCCACGACAGCACGCCGCCCACAACTGGACCTGCGTATGTATAAGAACACTCATTGAACGTCTGTTATGGACTGAATGTATAATACATTACGTTGCGCCACATTCTACCGGTTCACGATCCCTACCAGGACTACAAGCAGATACGCATGCATCTGGTGTATTACTCTGAACAGCGTCCTGCTGTTAGGCTAAGGATGCGTAAACATAATGCGGTGTGAACGAGAAACTGTATTATGGAAATTTGCAGATACGTCGGCTTGTGCGTGAGTGGCGCAGGCAATGTGTTCAGAGTGTATACATGGGGAAGACCTAATGCGTAAGCGGCGCTCGCGGCGGCCTGCAGCAGCGCGGCCAGCTGCGGCACGCGGCGCGGGCGGCGCGCCAGCAGCGCCGGCGCCAGCGCCGCGTCCACCGCGCCCAGCCCGCCGCCCAGCCACAGCTGCGGCGCCGCCAGGCCCCACACCTTCGGTCAATATACATATCGCAGGTGTACACTTTAGATATACACAAAAGGCGCTTACATTTACATGTTCTGGCCGTTATGTGTGGGTACGGCAAGAATCCGCTTCCGGGAAACGCTATTTTCAGCATTAAATATCAATATATATACAAATGATAGTATTGATTAATAATAAATATCAACATCTTTTGGAACTCCCTGTCCATAGGCGCCTAAAAGCATATATAGATACAAGTGTTACTTAGTGCATAAATGTTTTACTTTTGAGTACGTACTATATTACCAAATAGACTATTTCTATTCTGCTATATTATTTAAAAGTACTCCTCACGGAGGTAGCGTAGGGTATGGCCAGGGACGCGAAGCCAACTGACACTTGTCCGACCAGAGCCACCCTCTCCGCGCCCAGCAGCTTCGTCACTGCACCCAGGGAGCTGGTCGCTATCAGATAGCCAAAACTATCTGCAAATTGATTGAACAATGTGATGTGAAAAGATTGTACTGTTTTTGACGATAATTCTGTGCTCAAATGATTTACAACATCTTGTTATTGTTTCTAATTGATTACTTGTTACCGGGTAGAAAAGCGGCGCCAGTCTGCCACCGTTCCGATCGGAACTTCTTCAGCATCCACAGCGGCAGGCACGGCTCGAGGGCGGCCATCACGCTGGTGGTGAGCAGCACCGCGCCCGCGCACTCCAGCGCCGCGCCGCGCCGCGCCGCGCGCCACATCGGCTCCGGTCTCGTTTCTTGCGTCCGGTCATTGTTGTTATTGCTATTCTGGAGGGATCGCGTCTAGAATAGCGCACCGAGTTCTATTTAACTAATCATTTAAACAAACTAACCATATTTTTTTTATTATTCAATAACTACCCGCATTTCTTTGTTTAATTAAATTTGTTTTGCCTACATACATTTTAAATTGTAACTATTTTACGGTCGATTGGGAAGGTACCATTTTTAACTTTGATTTTACATTAACATAAGTAAAATTGTAAACACTGCATACTTTGTAATGCTCCATTGGACTCAACAGCGCGTACTGTAATCCTGTAAATAGAACATGCGCGTTACTCTCCATTCACCGGCGCACCACGAGGTCGCGCCACAGCAACACATTCCGTACCGAGGGTCAGAAGTAGCGCCGCGCATATGAGTTGGAACGGTGCCGCCGGGCTCCACAGGACGTACGCCGATCCACCAAAGGGATAACCAACAAGTACTCCTGTAAAAAGATAATTCACTAGATTCGGAGCAAATGCTATACATACTGATAATGGAGTAGAACTATTATATGTTTGATGTACATCAGATAACAGAAAACGTGGTAGACAAGTTAAAAACATTAGTGGATCTAAAAACGATAGCGCCTGATCTAGAAAGAGAAAAATGAAATTCCGCACCACCAAGAATGTACGGCTAAGAAGATACAAGTAAATGCTAAGCGGAGAGTTTTGTAGCTGCGCGCTACCTATAGCTAATTTGTATTTATATTTATCGTATTACCTACGCATTTACCAACGAGACGTTTTGTGTAGAAACAAGAGACGTTTGGTATAGAAACAGGAGACGTTATAATATCGTCTCGATACTGCGCAGCGCTCGTAGCCAACACACGCTGCACAATGCCGCGCACCGAATGAACGCGCCTTGCACCGAGCGCCATTGTATACACGCCGACAAAGAATGCCGCCGCGCTTTTGTTCGGCGCCGCTCGGACGCCTCGGCCGCACACCTGGCGGCCATATTTCGCCGCAACGCATACCTGGCGAGAGGCTAACGCGCTTTAACGATCACTAATGTTTATGGATACTTTTCGTACAAATAGAGCCTACTTTTCACAAAATAATTGAGTTCCACTACAAGCGTCGACTAAGTTACTTCTCTCCAAGTCAAGATCTCCTACAAGCTGCAAATCTTCAGAAACATCGTTAGAGGCTGTCAAGCACAACACGCTGCTCGACGGACCATCTACAGTTTTTTAAATAATTTATGTAACCCCACCACACTAGATGTACGTACATATTATAGTTTACATCATTTTATTTAAATTTAATGTATGTAGTGTTAGATTGAAGTCAGTTGTCACCGCCCAGAGCTCTCAATACAAGGTGAAGATACCCGGAGAAGAAGATGAGCTTCACAGACCGTTAAATGAGCGCGCCAATGCACAGCTGTTGATACGTATGAAGTCACGGATCGTCATCAGAAAACAGTTACCGAGCGCCACGGCGCCGAGCAGCACGGCCACGGCGTCCCGGCGCTGGCGCGGCAGCGCGGCGGCGATCGCGAGCCCCGCCACGCCCGCCAGCGCCGCGCCCGCGCCGTGCACCGCGCGCCCCACGCCTGCGCCCGCCGCGCCCGCCGCGCCCGCCGCGCCCACCGCGCCCTCCGCGCCGCGCCGCGCGCACCACGAGAACACTGACCACCGCCAAGCACACATTCACGCAATCATTCATTAACTACATTTTTAAGAATTTACACATTGCTATTGTGTACATTCTGCCTTTACTATATTACATCGAAAAGTCATTAGTGGCCGCTGTTCAACTGCTGACAAATAGCAGAGTGCGAATATTAGTAATCTAACTTTAAAGGTATAGGCTCAACGCGACGGACACAGTGTGGAGTCTACACCAAACCTGGTGGCACAATTGTCATGGGTGGTGGGTTATCCCTCGCCACCAGCTCATCGTCCCGCTCACCTCTTTAGCGGGGGACGCGGTCCAGAGAGCTCTAGTTGTATTTCAAAGTTTTAGTTTCTGACGGTTATGTACATATTTAATGAAATGCACTTGGTTTAGTACTGCTTTAGCATTAGGTACTCCTTTAGCTCCTGCTTTAACATATGTGTATAATCAGCGTCCCCAGTCACCGGCGGCGGCGGTGGCCAACAGCGCGGTGGCGGCGCGCAGCACGGGCGCGGGCCCGCGGCGCGCCACGGCGCAGGCCGCCGCCGGGGCCACCAGCAGCTGAGCAGCCGCCTTGGCGCCCAGCACGGCGCCCACCGCGGCCTGCGACCCGCCCACGCCTCGACAAAAATATTCAACATACTTAACACTTTTCATAGATGTTGAACAAAAATGATTTTTTTTTATTGAACAAAGCGTGACGAGAGACGACCTGCTGTTGCGCCAATCTCGGTATGTGCTTACTAATATCTGACAAAAGATTTAACAATTCATCATCAGGCTGTCTTTAGTATTCGTTCACACAGTCGTCGACACTTAGTGTGTAAAGTATCAAAGCGAGCTCTGAGTTCAACAACGTTTCACAAAGCTCCCAGAAAAAGTTACTTCAAGAAGTATCAATCAAATATTACTAACCCTCATCTTCTTCAGCGTCGGTGATTTTATGGACAGTGTGGTTCAGAAACTTGACGAGAGGGGCATCGTGTGTGGCCCAGTAAGCTAGTGACTCGCCGCGCACCCAGTCAGGAATAATTGGAACTGAAATTATAAATCTGTTTTAAAATTCACAATAACAGCTATTTACGTGTATGTGCTTGTGTACTTAACTTACCAAGTACAGTAAGTAAAACATTGTCTAAGAAAAAAGTTAGATAAACGATAGCGAATGCTACTGAGCTGCTCGGAGACGCGCGTTCGTCCTGCATCGCGGGGTATAATGCCGCGCGTCGTGTCGCGTCCCGATAAACCGCCCCGTGCGCCTTTAATCAGAGCTCGGCCGCGCGTGTGAGCCTGATCTAATATAATTTTCTGCTACACTCGCGCTACTTCATCGAATTGTTACCCGCTCTCTTCGGCAGCTTCCGAAGCAGTTTGTACATCGTTTGGTTTTAAACAACCAATACAAAAAGATCAAATTTATGGTATATTTATTTAATATTAATCATTCATCGGGCAAACTACCGTGCGTTAGGCATTTTTTAATAAAATTTAAGATACTACTAAACACAGGTTCGCGTTGAATGAGGGCTTCGTTCTGTGTTCATGGTTTCGTACATCTTAAATTACGATAGGCTCAAATTCGCAAATCTATCGGCCAATCTCCAGTAATAAACATGCATTTTAAACAAAAGAAAGTAACACGTAGTTTTTGTTTTAAATATATATTGAAACAATATTCAAATATACAAAGAGACAAAATAAAATGTAGCTACTATTTGTCGGCTGGATACCAATTCTCATTACACGCCTGTTAGCTTCACATCTGAGTTCATCTCCTTTGTCCTTGTCGCAAGCTCGTACTTCCGTGTAAAAGTCGTCAATTAAAGACACTTTTTTTTATCTGAATGTTTTTAAGAAAATACCGAACATAAAATCTATAATAACATTGTGTATAAAGTATATAAAATGTCTTAACATTGTATAATTAAAAATAAAAACAATTAAATTTTGTACAAAAAAAATAACTTCATATAAAATGTTTAGAGAAAGTAAGACTTTTGTTTAAATAATTTTACCTTATATAGTTTAATACTATTTAAGTTAAGATGTTGATTTTTTACATAAAATATCGTGGGAAGAACGGAACGTAGTCTTCGTTTACTGTCAGTGTCATTATAACCGATTCCAATTGGCTCTCGTGCGTCAATGTCAAGTTAGTTTAGTAGAAAATCTACGAGTGGTGGTGGTGGTGTTTGCTAAAGTTTTATAAACCTTGCTGTGCATGAATATATCGAGCTTACGTTACCTAGAGTGATGTAGTAGTTACTGAATATAACACGACTTACGCAGTGACTGCGACGTGTAAGTTGAGTGCAGTTCACAGCAAGAGGCGAAGTGTCCCTATTCAAAACGTTTCCTGTGCCCCCCAAGATTACCGCCCCATTCTCCCTTCTCGTTATGGTAAGTTCGTTTTATTTCACATTTATAAAAGTTTCTTTTAGTTTGATTTTAGATTTTACTTTACGTATGGGCTATAGTTTTTTTTTTATATATTTATTACTGCTTTTCAAGTTTACGCTTTAGTTAATATAGTAAATACGGCAATTATAAAAATTCATGACAAATATACAACACACACATTGAAAGGAAAGAACATTAAAAATACATAATAAAACTGAAATAATTAAACATGTTTTAGTTAAAAATATTTTAATATTTTTTAACATGCCTGTTATAACTGCTGAACCTTGTGTGTGGTAACAAATTCAAACTGAGTGTAGGGCTATCGTGTTACATCAAGTGCACTAAACAGCTATAACACATTGCTGTTTAATGGTAAACTTGTTCGTAAAGTACATTTATCTTTTGTAATTTTTTTGTGTGTTATTATTTTTTTCAAAAGTATAATTTGGTGCTTATGTAAATCTGAATTAGCCAGATTTAATTGTTAAATTTATTAATATTGCTTATATTAAGATTCCTGCTTAGTTTTTAGTTCCCTTAGTTGGTTTTGTGGTTTTCTGATAATATAGATAAATACTTTCTAGGGCCAGGACTTTTGAAAAGCTTTAATGATATCAAAGTATTCTAGAGGACTAGACTATAAGAATTGCTTGTTTTGAAAATATTAATTAAACAATAAATGTTTTTTTACATTAAGGTCACTTCCCATTGTTATATTGCAATTGTATAATATTATGTGTATCTTTAAAGACACTTTTTTCTCTAATTAAGCTTGGATAATGTTAGGACATAAAGGTATTTGTTCACCTAGAAAATTATATTCATCATTGCTTAGATAATCAATGTACTAGGAATTAAGATTTTGTTGTAATAATAAATAAATTACATATATTTATATTGACAAAGATAAATGATAAACTATTATAAAAATCGATGTTGAACCAAGCTGAAGAAGATTGCAGGGAATCACTGTCTGCAGATGCCATTGTATGGAGGTCATGGAAATTGTTGGAGGTCTGTCTATCTCCAGCAGTGGGCACAAATACACTAAAATTACCAAACTGTTTATTATTTAAACATAATCTACTGTGAATATTCATTTAATAATGTTCTAGCTATGCAAAATTTGATAATCAAAATAATTTGAAGCTTATAAGTACACATTAATTAATATGCATTTACTGCAGCATGTTCACTACAGCACAGAACAATCAGTTGCTGGCACGGCAGTCATACAGTTAATAATGGTCAATATTGACGATGACAATGGAAACAATTATATAATTGTAATAGCAAGCCTTATTTATAAACACAAGAATAGATGAGACGAGCAAATGATTTCACTTAAAAAATAATATACCATTGTAATATTGTAGTGTAGTAGTGATGGGCCTGGTTATTAGCGGTAGGTCTTTCTTCTTAGCTGTCTACACGTAGCAACCAGTACAGAGTCCATTTCTATCATGTAGGAGTAATAGTAGGCAGTGTGATGCATATCATTGAACAACATCATTCAATTCATATTTTTTCTTTAAATAAGATTAATACTTAAAATAGTTGTTTTAAGTAGGAGTTTTGATTTGGTAAAACAGAAACCTTTTCCTCATTAGTAAGCTTTTCCCACTCTTACCTCCCTTGATTTTCCTGCAGCCATTCGGCCAAGCACATGCCAATTGTACAAGTTCCTCTTGTGTGTGAGTCAACAGGATCGAAACATTTGTCTGTGATAGCAATTGGTTGTAATTCAGTGGAAATGTGTTTTTATGCATTCAGAGATATTATGACTCAATGCTGTGGCGAAGAAACATTAATGTAATAAGGGTTGTCACTCTCTGGGATTTTTATTAATATTAAAAATTAAATGTATGTGAAATACTTTAGATCGAGAACAGAGGTTTTATTATTCGCTTAATATTTTAATACATATGTGTAATATAATATCTAAACAAAATCTTGCTTATCTCGGTATAACATTGTAAATAAGTAGATGCGGAAAAAGCGACGCGGAATACTTTTAGTGATTAATAAAAATGTATATTGCACTAAGTTGTGGAAGGGTTTTCGACACATAATATCTTTATACTTTGAAACCACGAGGCGAGCAGGTTGTTCGCCCGGTGGTAAGTTTCCAGCCAGTCCAGAGAACATTGCATCACCACCACCTCTCTTGACAAAACGCGGCACCTCCTGTTAAATTTTATTAGTCGGTACACAACAATGTCACCATATGACTGCAGCCTCCTCCTGCAAAAGAGTATATACTAACACTGTGCAATATAGATTTTGTTACGAGTCGCTTTTACTTTAAACCATTTATTGTATGTTAGAAAAATCAGCGGTTTTTCCCAATGAATACATAAACGTTTGTCAGAGCGTCAACCCTGACCGCGCGGTGTAATTGCTGCAGGTAGCTCGGATTCGTGCTCAGCAGAAGGTCATCGACGTGTGCCGAGGAGTGGATCTCAAATAACCTATTTCGTTAGCTAGTTTTTCCGTAACGTCTGTTATGTCTACGGCGGCCACAATCTGACCTGCCACGTGAAGTGCGTGTAGTGTAGCGGCAGGTGTTGGAGGTGCATTCGCCGGCGCTGTTCACTCCCACTCCCATTCCCATTCCCACACCTCGGACATGCTCACGTACTCGCACTAATGGAGTACCCGCATGTATTCACGTCATTTTTAACACGTCCGCTCGAGCGGAAACGCCGCAGAATTTTTTTTTATACTATTTTGCGACGAGACGAGGAAGACGTTTACCTGATGGTAAGTGATACGCTTGCCCATGACAACGTGGTGCTAGTTAAGATGGTACACACTGCACCACATTGCGCTCGTCGCCTGAGACATAAGGTGTTAAGTCTCGTTACCCCAGTAATTACACTAGCTACAGCGCCCTTCAAACCGGAACACAGTAATGTTCGCACACTACTATTTGCCGGTTGCAATAGGAACTGCGGTGGTACCCACCCAGACGGTCTCCGGCAACAGAGACCTACCACCTGGAAAATTATTTTGTATGTATTTCAAATATTATTTACTGCAAGCTCAAACACTATGTACTCTTATATATTTGTTAAACTATTGATTGGCTACTGCGTGTACTGCTTCAAACCCATACATACAATATTTTTATTGTTTATGTATCTTTAGAGAAAGTTATTCATGCACGCGTATAACAAAAAATCGATGTGCAGAACTAGTCGACTCGTCCGGTTATCCTTCGCTCGACTAA
Source organism: Byasa hedistus (assembly GCA_029286795.1). Taxonomy (NCBI): domain Eukaryota; kingdom Metazoa; phylum Arthropoda; class Insecta; order Lepidoptera; family Papilionidae; genus Byasa; species Byasa hedistus. The sequence continues at coordinate 6,984,330 of JAGSMW010000011.1, read as the reverse complement.
TTGTAATGTTTGTGTAAATCGGGCTTGAGGCCGCCGGCGCTGTTTGTCGTCGCAATAGCATCGCAAATAAATTGTAACCTCGCATTTATTTGTTCGCGATTGCAGCAGAACAGGTACGCAACGCGGCCGCGGGCTGCGCGTCGCCTCTAGTCTGTTGTCACTCGCTGGAGCAGCTGAACATGCGGACAGAGAATACGGTTCACGGCGCCGCCTCGTAACCCAATACACCGTAACCGTTATAAGGTTGCGCTCCGAAGGCACTCTGCCTCTCGACGTGGAGCTGCGGTTATGTTAGATCCCAATGCCTCTATTTCAATGGTGAACTCTACTCGTGACGTGTAAACCGGAAGCTCCTTTTTTACCGCCGCGTAGTTTGAGCCGCCGGGTTGATGCCTTACGCGTGACGTTTTGCGTTAAACGGGACCTGTTAGGGTTTTATTAAAAATAAAAATTATGGAAAATAAATTCCCCGAAGAAAGTTTATTTTATTCTCCGTCCGAACAGTTAATCTCGCCGGATGTAAAGCCGACAGCGGCGCCGCTTCGATGCGACAGGTGTCCGTTGTGTCCGGCAGCGTCGCCGCCGGCCGCCCGACCTTCAGCGGTTATCTGCGCGTTGGGCATCATAGCTTTGCAGACCTGCGCTATATGGAACGGGACCAGGATAAGATCACCCCTCGCGTACGGCGATTAGAGGGCCCCGTAGAGCACGGGACACGCAGGGTAATGTCCAACTGTAAGCAGCATCTATTGGTTCACGTTGGAAAAAACTCGGCTTCTGATCATTCAGAATATTTGTGAAGATGTTGTGTATGGTTGCGGCGCGGGGTGCGACGCATTTTTCTTCTGCTATTTATAACGCAGCCGGAATCATCAACCAGTTTATTTATAGCCGCATTAAGTGTACCTGGTTTTTGATGGTGTGATGATGCGCTGGCGGTACGCGGCGGAGCGGCCCGGCGCTCAGCGGTTGCAGCGGTTGAGCGTTACAACTATTCAAGAGTATTGTTGCGCACGGACAGCCAGAGCTCTGAGAAGCTGAAGAATGATTATGTAGCGTAATGCTTGTAATTAAGGTATATGTACACACAGTATGTACACTTGTACGCAGTGTACACCGTCACCGCGATCACTGCCGCCTGTCTGTGCGGCCGCAGTATTCATAAAGTTACATAGCTTGTGAGGTATTTGTTTCCACCTGCCCGGTGCGAACCAAAGTATCCGAAGCTAAGATTAAAAAATCTTTAATAAACCCGTTTCATAATTTTGCATAGACAAAAAAACCTTTTTGTTTTTCACGGCGCCGGGGTCTATGTCCGTCGGTAGTAGCGACACGGGTTCGAACCCGGCGCGGCTGCCATGCAAAATGTGCCGACACACTACGCGCATACGCAACACTTGCGTGCGTGCTACCTGTCCTTCTCCCACGCATCACGACCGAATCCGATGGAGCGAGCGAGTCGTGACAGTGTGTGCGCGACGTCGCCCTCCTCTCTCCCCTCCCTCATCCCCCCGGCGAGGGCCTTGACCCTGCGCCGGCGCAGTTGCCCCTCGTAAAAAAGCTCAGACGTTGATCTCGCAGCCCGCAAGGAAGTGTTGTGAATTGGCAACGACTGGCCGCGGGCGGCGTGCGGCGACCCGCGCACGCGGCCGACCCCGCATCCGGTACGTGCACTTGCTGTTTCTCTGCTTGTCTATTGTCGGTGAAGTGCCTCGGCGAGCGAGCGGCGACACGAGGTTACGAGTGTCGTGTACACGGACACCTAGAGCAACACACATTGTATCTATTAGTAAAGTTCATTGAGGGTCAGAAGGCTAGAGGCATCGCAAGCGTCCTGTCGGCTCCAAAAACTTCTGATCACATCCATTTTCAACCCTGGGGTAACGTGTGAGAGAACTTCAATGGAACTGCTCCACACGTGACCACTGTCCGTGTAACGACTACCTGGTATTAAATTAATTGATGGTGGGTATGTGATGGTAAGAGGAATACTTTATGGCTATAAATTCTGTTCTCTCGTGGTTTGGGATTCCATTTGGCAGTTCATTGAACAGTTGCGCGGGCTGGTGCCGGCCGCGTCCGCCGCGCGCGCCACCTGCATACTGATGAAGCGGCTGTGCTCACTGCGCACTCCCTTGTGCTCCGTACGGCACATTTTTTAACTTGATGAGATGAATACATTTCATTGATCAATGATTCTATAACGGAGACCTTAATTTGTAATTATCAGGGCAAACTTTTTAAAGTCAACTGCTTCTATAGAGAAGTCAAGATTATGTGGATATTTGTATCCACTAAAGCGCTCTCGGTGTTCATTAAAACACGACCACTGCAAGCAGTCGGGTTCAGCGAATATCACGAGAAGTTTCAATACTATAAACTTAAATACATAATATAATAATAATGAAGTTACCATAACGATTGCGTCTGTGACTTAACGTAACGAGTTCCCGTGGACTTCCGGAGCCGTTCCGAAGGAACCAGGTGTCGGTGTACCTTCGCTGGTAATCATATTCTAGAAAACTGGTGGACACAAGAGTTATTTAGGGCGCGAACTATTTACAAAAAAAAATTGTTTGTCGCTGTAAATGTTAATATATGATAATGACGCGCGATCGTTGAGCTCCCCCCGCACCCTGCAGGAATGTCGCACCGGCGGCGACGAGAGGGGTGGGGGGGGTGTATTAATTAAGCGTTTACAATATTCGGATCACGCGAATAATGTCCGAATGTGAAGTATAAAATATCGCTTATAATTTGATCGCAAAGGTAAGTGAAGGTCAGCTCCGCGCCGCGGCAGGTGGAGATAGGTCACGAGCTGGCGGCGTGCGGCGGCTCCCGGCGCTCCGCTTTGGCATTCCGCGAGCTGTGCGTGTGACGTTATCGACACTAACCTCCAATCACCAACATTATTTAACTTTTTGAGATAAAACAATCCGCATGCGCGAACTGTATGTACACATACATACACGCGTTGTATACAATCGACCCATTCGTCTCGTCTGCACAATACACGTCACTGCAGCGTGCAGTGTGTCGCAAATGCTTTAAATTATAAAAAAAAGTACATGAAACGAGGAAAACGATCTTCTTTGTAGAACGCTCAAGAGATCTTCATTTTATACGACTATCGGTTAGATTCCCCCGGCGCACAGTGTCACAATCGCGTCACAGTCACGCAAGTCACCAGCACATTGATTTGAGACGGTAACAAAAAAACCCGTGAATCCACGTTCACGTTATCGCAAGTTAACGGTAATTGGCAACTCGTGAGTGGCGGACGTCCTTGTCTCCACGTCGTTTGTGTTCACCTGCTTTGTTTAGTGTTTAGAGTACTTAATGATGTTGTTAGTTAAATGTGCGATGCGCGAGAGGTCGTCTCATCTGCCAAACGACTTGAACAAATTAATGTTCTTATGTATGCGCTGTTCATAAAACAAATAACTGGTGCGGGTGCTTTATTTCCGCAGTTCATTAAGCGAATTGATTTTATTAATGAACATATATCTCGATCTAGTTCATTAGTATATCGATGTGGTCTCATTAATATTTATCGAATATGAATATAAAGTTTCCTGTCCGGCGACTGCGCACGTGGCCGCGGACGTGTCCGTGTTACACGCGACCTCTACCGCGCAGTTTCAGTTACTTCTATTTGTATTTTTTTTATCAAATAGAGACGAGCTCGCTGTTCCCGGAGGCAGGTGTCCCAATCCGTCTGAGCCTCCTTGAGAAACTAAATGGTATACGACATCTACATTTTTGCCTGTAGATGGTCTATAGCCGTATACGTCACGCTTGGCATGTAGTGTAAAAAGGCAGTAACCTTTTTCCTGGAATTGTTCGCTCTTAGTGCCGTAGAGACATATTTTTTCCCGTCTCCACATGGGAAGTACGTCGTTAGACTAGCAAATTAGTAATAACTATAGTCACTTTCCTTAACACTACTCGGTCAAAAACAATTTTTTCAGCAGTCAAATCAAAAAGTATTAGTTCTATAAACAACGTTTAACATTTTAAAGTGTAAACTTGTCATGTGCTGTGTGATATTATAATTGCAATGTTGGTAAAGTATTGATGAAGACGTCGCGTACTGCTGCTGCTGCTGCTGCAGCCGGCACAAGTCGCACCACCTCACACTTGTCTAAATTAAAAAAAACTTTTATCTATATAGCTTGGCCGACGTTTAACTGTTTACAAGCTTAACGATTTACTGAAAAAATCACTAAAACATTAGTAACAAAGTTCTGTAATAAATATATTGAAAAGGGAGCTGATAATTGTTATGAATTCATTTCGTTAAGTTGTAACCAAGCACACACACATTCTTTCATCATCTATTAAACTAAACCTGTTCCTCGCCTGTCCAGCCTGTACAATCACTTAGCCGGTATAACGACATCGACATATTTGGGGATAAATTGTCGCAATTTAAGTCAAAAATTTTAAATACCGCTGAACAATAATGTCATTATGTTGTTTTATTGTTTATATTGTGGCTCATGCTGTGATTGCTTATAATCAGAGTTGCAATTGTGTAAGCGACCATAGTCATATGTATGTAGCATTATTTTCCAAGCAATCCTTTACCAATAAAATAAAAAAATAAACAATTATTCTTCATCAGTACCTCTAAGCCAAGGATTGTGTTCGCCTTCTTGATGGTTTTCTATATGATCTTTCTCCGTCCGCCTGTTACTTTCTTTAAAACAACTTGCCTCTTCGGACACTCTCCAGGTCTAATCTAGTCAAACTAAAAATACTAGACCAAAAGTCCGTGCAGTCCGTTAGTTGACGCGGACGATATTTGACTTAATCGTTTCCCAGCAACAAGTTGCAGCTGTATAGGCGCTGAATTTAGCGAGTGTCGTTTTACTGAATGTAATCTGTTTCGGAAGTGCGAAGGGTTCCCCGTTTTAACACGTTCACTGCCACCCCGCTTTTGACGATATCTTCCCAGGGGCCGCCATACATTGGGTGTCGGTCACACCATTAGTGTCGCCGGCACTGGAGAAAAATTTCGGTGGACACAACAGTTGTGTCACCGGCACTGAACGTGTCAACACGTGCACGATGTGCATGTGTGTGGTTGGCGCTAGACTGCTTCTGCGACGAGCTGATCTGATCGGTATACGTTGGCTGGTATATTATATGTTAAGCACCGCTTCGTGTTGTTGTTAAGTTGTCCTCATCGTTTCGTCTCTCGTTATATCTGTACTCTTGTTATACGAGTACAATGAGTTTTATCAAACGGTCAGTTGAGGCTTGTGCGACTGACATGCTTTCATTACTGTATACAGTAAACGATCAGAAATAAACTACAGGTTATAGTGTTACAAAAGTAGTCAATTTGTTAAGAAATTATTTTTAGGTAATAAATGGACAGAAAATTGACAAGAAATATTCATTGAATAGTTTTAAAGTGCGTCAAAACTTTTCATAAGAACGTTGTCGGATAGTTTCGGATTTGAACGCAAGTCCTATAGTAACGCTCTGGCCTAAATGCAATGAGTTTATTTCAGTATTGTGTGTCGAGGTGCGATGTGTAATGCGAAACTCATTATCTCCGGCAGTAATGTAAAAATAAATTGGTCCGGCGCGCGCGACCCCGCAACCCCGCAACCCCGCGAGCAAGCGATACACCCACATGACGCGCTGGTGCCGCAAGACCGAAGCTTACAAGCCTGACCAGCTCGACGGTCTGTTTTATACGAAAAACGAGTTAACGATCAGGGTGGTGATCAGGCGGTAAGCGATACGCACATTATTAGTCCATAAGATAGGGGAGACAGGACATCTGATAAGGTAAAAGTGAAGTCTGGAGAAATCGTCTGCTTCTGTAAAAAGCTTCATAATACGAGGTCAGAATTTAGCTACAGTATTATAACTTAAAATGGATCTGCGCTATACCATCAGGATACTAACAGGAAGTTAGACATCGCACGTTGTTTCTGTCCGCGTCGTGAGTATCACAGCTGCTGAGCTGACGCAGCAGGTAAACGTCGCTCGTGAAATACGATTCCGGTGTAAAGTTGGCGTCATGTTTAAGCGAATTATACATAAATACAGTTAGCGGTTCGTTCGCGATGTGGCGTCTCAGGCATTGTATACTCGCAACGGGTTCAGGTTCGGTGCCGGAACGGAAAGTGTCTTCCTGAGATGAAAGCGAAAGCATTCGTTCAGCTGACCAGCAGGTCGTGCACGCTTCAAATAAAATCAACTTTTTTAAGTTATGAGAAATTACTTTGAATTCCCATTAAAAAGATAACTTGAAAGGTGTGTTTATTTATTCTCTTTATTGCAACGGAATGTATTCACCTGGTGTAAGGCAGGCGACAGTGTGGTCAACTTTTTCGTTGCGTACTGTAGGAAAGAGTGTTAAGAGGAGTTCCCACCTTTACGTACATTTTTCTCATGTAGTTATACATCATTATTGTGTAGTGAGGTTACTGGACTATCTCGACACAACGGCCGCGCATGCGCAGACCAGCTCTTGATATCGAAAAAGTTTACTATTATGTCGCTGGTTGCCGAAAGTCATTTTTTTTTTTTTTTATACTACTATGCGACGAGACGAGCAAGACGTTCACCTGATGGTAAGTGATACGCTTGCCCATGACAACGTGGTGCTAGTTAAGATGGTACACACTGCACCACATTGCGCTCGTCGCCTTGATACATAAGGTGTTAAGTCTCGTTACCCCAGTAATTACACTAGCTACAGCGCCCTTCAAACCGGAACACAGTAATGTTCGCACAGCTGCGGTGGTACCCACCCAGACGGTCTCCGGCAACAGAGACCTACCACCTGGTGCATTTAAAAAAGTAGCGCAACGCTTTTTCTGCCTCTGAATAGTTCTGTGCGAATATTAGTGTGTTCACATTTAAAGAATACTGTAAATTAGTGGAATTATAGAGAGTAATGAGAGTTTAAAATTTGTATTAGAACGACGCGCAGCAAGTAGTGCAGTGTGCGAATATGAAAACTATCCGGCGCTACATTTGTTATGCTTACGCGTATCACTTATTAACGAATGATGGCCGAGAAACAGTCAGACGGATTCTAATTCTATTTCTATAGTATAATCGTTCGTTTGTACTCGGCGAGGAGTGGTTAGTGTACACAACGATGTGGGACGTCAGCTCACACAAGGCAGCCGCGCTGCGACCGCGGCGCGGGTGCACTTATACTTAGCGTTGCATGAATCGCAGTCGCGGGTACAGAAGTATGTGCTTCATAAATCTACTTCTTTTCCCTATTTTTCATAGGAACCTGAACAAATTTTAGTGTAGAAAATTTTAGAAATTTTTTTGTTCATGTTTTTCTACTTCGACTACAGTCTCCTGTATGAGGACTTGCACTGTATGCGCCGAGTTCAAAAGTAATAAAAATGGTATAAGTATATCTATTAAAATCATAGACGATAAGTCTGATTTCCAAAAATATTAATGTAATTGACACCTGAAGCAAATTAAAGTTATAGACGTAATTAATCTGTTTACCTCTTTTTCTACGCTGCCGTGAATGTAACATTTAGTCATCGTAGCGCGAAGGCCTGCGCCCGCCGCGGCGACGCGTCACCAGGCGCTCGCGTTAAACAAAGTTTTTGTATTTAATTATTTATTACGTGCTTTGCTACAGATGTCGCTGTCCTGTGTCGTGATCACATATAGAGACGTGGCGCGGCGTTCCGTAGGTTTTCCTTTTCGCGTGAAATTATTTCAGCCTGTCTTTTGGTATTTAAAATGTATCATCTCGATTTCCAGAATCTGGACTAACTGGTCACCATGGGCGTGCTGGGCGCGGCCGGCGGGATGCGGCGGTCGCACGCGGCCGCACTCGGCGCCCTCGGCGCGCTCCTGCTCCTGCTGCTCGCCCGGCACACGCCCGCGCCGCCGCCGCGCCGCCGCCGCGCCCGCCGCGCCGCCCGCGCCCCGCGCCGCCGCCGCGCCGCCGCGCCCGCCGCGCCGCCCGCGCCCCGCGCCGCCGCCGCGCCGCCCGCGCCCCGCGCCGCCGCCGCGCCCGCCGCGCCGCCCGCGCCCCGCGCCGCCGCCGCGCCCGCCGCGCCGCCCGCGCCCCGCGCCGCCGCCGCGCCCGCCGCGCCGCCGCGCCCGCCGCGCCGCCCCGCGACCCGCGCGTCGTGCTCACGCGGGACGTGTACGTCGCCGGGCACGAGCGGCCGCACCCGGAGCTGTGCCCGGCGCTGGGCGCGCGGCTGCAGCTGCTCGTGCTGATCACGTCCGCGCCGTCGCACGGCAGCGCGCGCGACGCGGTGCGGCTCACGTGGGGCCACTACGCGGCGAGGAGCGACGTCGCGCTCGCGTTCGTGCTGGGCTCGCCGCCGGCCGCGCTGCGCCCCGCCATCGAGGCGGAGGACGCGCTCTACGGCGACCTCATCGTCGGCCGCTCCCTCGACTCCTACTCCAACCTGACGCTGAAGACGCTCTCGATGCTGGAGTGGGCGGACACGTACTGCCCGCGCGCGCCGCGCCTGCTCAAGACCGACGACGACATGTTCATCAACGTGCCGCGGCTGCTCAAGTTCGCGACCGCGCCGGCGCGAGTCAACGCGACGCGCACCATCTGGGGCAAGGTCGTTAAGAAGTCGCTGCCCAAGCGGACCACGAAGTCCAAGTACTACGTGTCGCCGCTGCAGTTCCCCGGCAAGGTAAACTGGCACCGAGTAGAGGTAAAATCACGTAGTGATAAAACCGTGTAACGTTTCTGGTTACAACGGACTAGGCAGAAGCATCGGGATTCAGGATCACAGCCGGAATCCCGTGTATGATGGTCTTGATGCAATCAATTGTTTTAGAACAAAATGACGACATAGACTGAAAAATGCGAGTTAACGATAGACGCAGGCTTTACGGTGGTACAGTTCTCCTGACTGTAACGATCTAGTGCTTCCCAATGTCGAGACTCGAAGCAATCCTAAATTCCCCAATCATTATGTACCGGTAGTATAACGTATGAACGCCGGGCGTTTCCAGGTGTTCCCGGACTTCGCGACGGGCCCCGCGTACCTGGTGTCGGGCGACTCGGTGCGCGCGCTGCTGGCGGCCGCCGGCGGGGAGCGCTACCTGCGCCTCGAGGACGTGTTCGTGACGGGCGTGCTGGCCGCGCGCCTGAAGATCGCGCGCCAGCACTCGCCCGAGTTCTACAACCGCAAGGTGGCGCCCCACCCGTGCGCGGTGCAGCGCGGCATCGCGATACACATGGTCAGGTACCACGAGCAGTTCGACCTCTGGAGGAAACTCCTCGACGGGAAGACGAAATGCGCGAGCTAACGCTGAGGGTCAAGTGACAAACAAGAAGACAAGCAAGCGGCGGCGTGCGACCCTGGCGGCCGGCGGCGCTCCTAGCTTGTAAGGTGTATAGTCTGCTATACCGACTTCTACTGTATACTCAAATGTGTAACTCTCACTTTAAATGCTCATTATTCTAGTGAAGATTTATAACTCAAACCGGAAGTGGTTTCACAGACAGCCGTCGCTGTCTTTACAACTCTGGAGTTGTAGTAACTCGCCGGCACTGTACAAGTAACTGCGAGCAGTTTATTTTTTTTAAAAATTTTTTTTTTGAAAATGTATTTTTTATACAATGTACGTCAACGATATTTTTTTGATTTATTTTGTTCTTATATGATTGTCGCGTTTTATAATTTCACGAACACAATCTTCCGCCTCGTGAGATACTTTTTTTATTTCCTTTTACACGTTAGCGTGTGTTTGTGTGATCGACCGCCGGACTGTTTATATAACATGTTAATTAACCGCCGAGTTAACGCAAACACGTTGAATCGCACGGTTGCGTTATAACATTACTTCCACGAGAATAGAATCCGACAAAAAACGACACTATCGCTCATGACAAAATGTAAATCATTCATTTCATTGCCACTCTGCCTGCAGAAGAATACGAGGCAATTAGGTTAAGAGCAATTACATAAAGCTCCACTACAGATAGTAACCCCTTTAAGTATTTTTTATATTATACGTATAGAAGTAGCAGCTGTAATCTGGGCGCGGGCAGTTCACGATCAAAAACAGTACTCAAACTGCGCGAGAAAGAGAAAGAGAGAGAGACGGTAAAGAGATACAGGAAGGTATTTCGTGACACATTCTTGTCTGTTTTGAGGCCGTTTAAAAATATAATAATCTCGTCCCCGTGGATATGTATGGAGGGAAGCTATGTATTATCGATTTACTGTAATTGCATTGAATCTCATATGAATCTAAGGACAACACAAGCTCGGAGAATCGGCGAGACTTGTTCTAGTTTCCGTTAAGTGATTAAGTAGTATTATTGTCTGTGTACACTTCACAGAAGCGTCGTCTCGTGCTGGACGCGGCTGCGGCGCGATGCACCTGCTGCTATTTCTCTCTCTCTACTAGTCATACGTCTCGTTCGCACATCGGTTCTCATTGTTGCACACTTATATTTTTGAGAATATTATTTTTGTAGTTTTCTATAGCAGTTTTATTTTTTTATAATATTAACTTTCTTATAAGCAAAGAATCATCTTTAACTTGTTAGGTAAAAAATATATATTTTTAAATACATAGACTGGTGCTTGGCCACGACCTCAGCTGGTGGTGAAGCGCACTAGTCTAGACATAGGTTCTCGTACTTTCAAAAAATACTCATAATCAAATGTGATTTATAAATGTTTCGCTCTCGTCTATTATTTTTGTATTAACAATTTATCGTTTTCTTTTGTATTTATTTATTTTATAGCAATCTGTGTCACCCAGAGATTTTTTTTGAATGAACGAACATATTCTGTCCGTTTGTATCCTGAGAGCTGGCTGCGATAGTGGCGTGCGACGGGACAGCTCCGACGCCTACATATTTCAATATGTAATACATGCTTTTCTTATTATCTTTATACCTTCTATGTCGTGTGTGGTGGTATCTCCACTGTCGGCGTCGCATCGCGTTCGCAGCGGACTCGTCGTGTACATTTGTATAGAGTACAAAGCGCGCACCTCGCCCCTCCCGCGCACTTGTTCATTACAAGCGGCTTTGCTGGTTCGAAGACTTAATTATAGCTATGCACAAATTATTTAGTGACAGATGTAATAAATGAAGGTGTAGATTTTTTTTTTATCCCAGTGCATAACCCTTACCGCTGACGCATAATGGATGGGTGGCCGGTTCACAAAAGTTTTTAAGTACTGCACATGCAATATGTATGCGGCAGGCCACACAGCAAAACATTTCGATATGTTTGCCTGCGTGACAGTTTAATGTACGTTTGTTGTCTGTATAAATTGTCGAACTTCCATAATCTGCTTCTGCGGTTCAAAAAGGAGATAATTCCAACTTACACTTAGCTAACTTAACACTTATTTAAATTTCGCATTTAGCGACTTATAACTCTTAGTTTATTGTTGAAGACGGTGTAGGGTGTAACGTTCAGGCAGGAGTCCTGTGCTCGTGTAGTGGTTTAGTTCTGACTTGTCTCCTTTTTTGCTGCGGCTGCTGGTGTTCACCGAGAACAGTGTTCTGTATATAAGGGTTGAATGTTCGTCCGGTGTTGCAGGGAGCGGGGACGTTGTAGACATGGAATTGTGACGTAATCAATTGTACATGTATATCAATCGTTGGGCAAATTGCGCCCCGTGTAAATAAACTGAATATTACCATTATACCTTAACAAGGACTGTTTTATTTTACGTTATCCCTTGCCACGGAGCGAGACCGGGGGTTTACCTGGTGGTTACTAACACGCCTGCCTACTGTGCGAGAACGAGTCATCAGTTAAGATGTTTACAAAGCATTATATTGTGATTATGGCTTTAACACTAGTTGGTCAGCCTTTATTAGATTACACAAAATAAAACAATAAATACATCAAAAGATAGAAAATTACAGACATCGCTCTAATGGTTACTTTTTAATACAAAAAAGTATGTAATGCGTTTTAAATTGGTACAAATATGTTATAAACATATTTATAATATTGAAAACTGATACTACATATTATTCATTTATGCAAATTTCTTATTTCACAGCAGCGAAAAGCATAAATTAATATAAATGTTTATAAAGTATTCTGTTTATATAAATAAGTTTTGAAGCAAGATTTGAACTTGTCGAAGCTGTCCGGTGTGGGACAACATTACGAAGTCCGACACCGCGCGACTAGTACAGAATGGGGTACAGCTCCTCCCACAGCATTAACCGTTCTTCTTTGAGGTTGGTCTTGACTGTAAGATTCTTGTTGATCTCGAGGTAGGCTCGCTTGTCGGGCTTCATGGCGGGCCAGTGCAGACCCTCCAGCTCCGGTAGGTGGACGTCTCCGCGCGGATTGGGATTCCTGAAGTAAATGTGGTTTCCTCGTAAAAGACAAAGAAGCGATGTGAGAAAGGAATTGCAAAAATTGTCTAAAAAACAAATGTTTAGTTCAGAATGTGACATTGGCATGTAGCATTTGATAACTCATTGATGATACAAGTAAACATATTGGTAAAGCAGGTAGCTAAGAACACGATATAATTAAGTAATGTTTATGTACACAAAGTCAATAATGCGTATGTAAACACAGGAGAGACCAACGACTGCATGTTACGTCCTGTACTCACTAACGCAACTTTCCAGCCATAATTGAAATTGTAAAGCTTGACGGTACACGAGTAAAGTTGTTGCAGTAGCGGTCAGAGTGTTGCGAGCAGCTCACCCGTGTTTCGCGAAGGTGTACCAGATGGCGGTCATCCTGTCCACCATGAGCGCGTCGCCGCCGCCGTCGGCGCGCACGTCCGGGAAGCGGTAGCGCAGCGAGAACAGGTAGATCAGGTCGTCGTGGTGCGCGGCGCCTGCGCAGAGCCCTCACATCAACTTGCGGAAACGACAATTGGACGCCTCGGAGAGGTCGAGAGCGCGTACCTGTGGGCCTCTTGGTGACCGGGTCCTCGTAGTGGCTGTGGTTGCCCACGTACGCGAACTCGTAGTAGTACACCGGGTGGGGCGAGTGCAGGCACATCAGGTTGGCGGTCCTGAACAATTGTAACGAATTGAGAATATAGCAAAACAAATTGTTTGTGATGTATCCCATTCCGAGAACTCGACCGAGTGAGCTTAAATACGGTTCCCAAAATCTAGAACATCATGATCATTCTTATTTAAACATATTAATGTCATCTACTGAACATAGGCTTATCCTATCAAGGTTGGTATACTCTTCACTTTAAGCATGTTGGTAAAGATAACAGGAAAAATATTACTTTTTCCTGAAATTACTCCCTCCTACTTTTAGAAGATAGTGGCGACGGCCGCGATGGTGAGGGAATTCTGAAGCGTCTTAAACGGGAGTTCAGTAACATATCTAATTAGTAGATTCTCTGTTCTCTAGTTAGTTTTTAAGAAGTTTTGTACGTTTTGGTTTGATCTTCAATTTTTAATTTGTTATGATGCTCTCCTCTCACCTGTGCACTGGAAATCCTACTATCGCGTCGGCGTAGAGCTGGCCCAGCCTCGCGGCGCTCACCGAGTCGTTGGCGAGGGGCTGGTCGCGCAAGTAGAACTGCCTTAAGCGTGCCAGTTGTCTGGTGGAGTTCTCCCGCGGCAGCAGGAACGATATGGGCGCGACCGCGTCCCATTCGTTGTTCATCCGAGACCTCAAGGAGTCATTCTTTATAACATCTGTGGATACAATTGGACCACACATTCATGAGTCGTCCGTCATATCAAAATGTTCATTATGTATATAAAACTAAATTTCAAGACATTCTCATCAGAACCACCGCGAACTCACTGAACGCCATCCAGAAGAACTCGTTGCGCGTCTGGCTGATGAGGTAGGGCACCGGGTGCATGCGCCCGCTGCGCACGGCGACCAGCGGCTGCTCCGTCAAGAAGCGCTCCTGTCCGAAGTCCAGTTCCACCACCGGCTTCCAGATACGCACCGGGTCGTATCCAAACTCCTGGAAGTCCAAATACACTAATCAATTAATTAACACCTGTTACAAATACGTATAATAGAAACTGTCCGTTTGACTCAAAAATATCGCCTAGATTTTTAGAGAAAGATTTTTTGTCCAAAAAACTATTGAGGCGGATACCATCGCATCATCTATTTATACTTTTAAGCAGCAGTGAACTAATGTTACCATATTAGGTTGTTATATAATGTACCAGCGATGTGTGTAGTGTGATTACTGGTAATGACATGCCGCTGTGTGTGTGAGTGTAACAAATGGACAAGCTGCACTTACATAGAAACCTCGTAAAGAGTAACCTAAGTCTCTCCACGATTTGGTTTTAAGGCAGTCTATGATAACTTTGGAACTATTTGTGGGACAGTTGAGGAGCTCTGCTTGGCGGACGGCGAGGTGCTTCAAGTGATTGGGGCTGGGCGAGATGCCAATGGAGGAACCGCTCATGCTAATCGCTCTGTGGAAAAGACCTGGATACGGGCGGAAAGCGAGTAAATACTGTAAAATTATAAATAATCAATTACTAACTTAACCAACTAGATACAAAATCAGGAAAAATCCCAGCGTGCATGGAGTAAACTCCCGCAATGCAGCAGGGCTTAAACACACAGTAGACAGAAGTGACTCAATTTTTATTTGCTGATCGATGAAATAAAGGAAAGGTTGGATGATGAAAGTAAAGTGTACCTTTAGACATGGGCGAGATCATGTGCAGCATGACGCTGACGGAGCCCGCGCTGCAGCCGGTGATGGTGACGAGCTGCGGGTCCCCGCCGAACGCGGCGATGTTCCTGCGCACCCAGCGCAGCGCCGCCACCTGGTCCTTGAACCCGTTGTTGCCCGGCGCCAGCGCGTCGCCCGTGCTCAGGAAACCTGGCCAAGTCACTTAATATCATGAAAATGTTTCACACTTGTTTAATGACGCAGGCCCCGTACGAGCGCAAAGTTAACGACTCACTGTTGTGGATTAGGATAATATTGTTTGCGACTCATGAGTAAATTAATATATCTTCACCGAGAGTTCCGAGCCGATAGTTGATGGTGACCAGCACGACGTCCCTGTCGAGCAGGTAGTGGGGGCCCGCCAGGTCGCTGCGGCCCGTCATCGAGTAGAACCCGCCCGCGTGCATGAAGAAGATCACTGGTAGAGGACGGGAACTGGAAACGATATAGCGGATGAGTAAAATCATTTGTCGTTTAGCAAATCTTTAATTTTTTCGCATTTATTAAATGGTCTTTAAATTATTATTTTGATCATAAGTAAGAGCGATGTATCTCTTTATGTATTGCAATATTGTATATGATAAATAGTTAAATTATTATATTCTGTATGTTCTGTATGTACATTCTTACCTTCAAAAAACATTTAAAACTCTTCCTACTGGAAAAACAGTGTATGTGAAAACACTTCATTGTGGCATATATTATTCTCTGTCTTACGTACGATATATTTAAGTAGGTGTGTATCTATTGTTAACAACTATATATTTTTTTAAGAATAATTTAATTTAGGAGCAATGAATCACTCTTAATGCGACCGCACTCTGGGCGGTAGCTGAAAATCAGTGTTTCACCTCCAGCAGGTGAATAATCCACAGAGCTATGGCCTTTTGTACCATTGCAGCACACACACTATCTATATTTATATCTGAATTATTGTGTCTAAATGGTTAGTTGTAATTATGTAAAAAAAAAAACCTTGTTTGTTTGCGTGTATGTATGTGTGTTTATGTTGGTTACAATAAACGTTTTTATCTATCTATTATTTGTTGACATACCTGTTGTGGCCGGGGGTGTAGACATTGATGCGGAGACAGTCCTCGTCCAAATAGTTAATGCGGGTGGCGGGCAGCGGGCACGCGGGGCCTTCCTGGCTCGCGTCCACTTCCTCTGGATAAGTTAAGATGGGCACAGGCGGCTGCGGATCAATTGTTTGACATATTTATGAATATCATAACACTGCTAGACTATTTATGGTCTGTTGCCGGAGACCGTTTAGGTTGGTTCGGTATTACCTACCGCTTATTTTTGCCGCTAACCAGTAGTGTGTTTATTGATAATGTTTATAGAGTTTTAACCTTCAATGCCTTTCTGATATCTCAAGACGGCGACTGTGGTGGTGTGCGAACTGCCTTACCAGCGTTCTATTGATACGAGTAGACAATATTACATAAACGTTCTGTTCATCATGTCACTTGTATAAATAAGGGTCTGTCATCTTTGTGTAATTATTTTCATTGTAACGTATTATTTGTATGTATATTTTGGAAATTATCAACCCCCAATAGTTTTTTTTATACTACTTTGTGACGAGACCAGCAAGTCGTTCAACCGATGGTAAGTGATACGCTTACCCATGACAACGTGCTAGTTAAGATGGTACACACTGCACCACATCGCGCTCGTCGCCTTGAGACGTAAGGTGTTAAGTCTCGTTACCCCAGTAATTAGTTTAATGCGATGTTAAGTAACAATATAAAGTTTATATTTATAAACATACAGTTAGTAGACATAGTAAAGGTTTAAAGGAATGCAATTTAAAAAAATTACGAGTTTCAATCCGTCATCCGACTATTCTCATGAATCATCTAGGTTAATTACCTGGTAATGTTCCTAGAAAGTATAGAGACAGTAATTGTACCTGGAAGCGGAGCTCCCCGAGCGGCGGCTCCGCGTACCGGATGCCCCGGTAAGCTTCGAACGTGCGCCCGCGCCGCGTCTGCATCGTGGAGCCTTTGATGGTGCCGGACGGCGTCACCACCACCGGCTCACTGTCCAGACCTTGCGACGCTATACACGAATAAATTTATTTAAGTGTTTGTTTAATGCACTTTCCAGGTTTCCACGTTAAAGAATTAATTGAAAGTATAATGAAATATGATACATCGCGGTGCGTTCCCTTTGCACAACTCCACCAGCTGCTGCACCTTGCCGAGTCTAAGGTAAAGTAATGTCTATACACTACTGAATGATATCAGTAAAACGGGCTTTCTGAAGGAGTCTACAACTTATTAATAATACATTTTTGGATATAAAGGATTTGATGTTTGTGTGAAATCACTCTGTCTTTGCCAACTTTGTCGATCTTCGGACTGATCGCGGTCATCGAGTAGTTTTAGTGAGCTGTTAGTAGACGCTTTCACTCCTGGAGCACAAGGCTGCAGCTACTCGCTTATCACTTATTAATTATTTGTTCTGACCATTGGCAGTAGTTGGACGGCGGTCGCTGAACTCGCCGGCGGCGGCGCCCAGCGCGAGCGCGCTCAGCAGCAGCAGCAGCAGCGCTGTGCACATGGCGGCGGGTGTAGTGCGGGTGAGAGCGCGCGGCGTGCACTGGCACCGCGCGCGCTCGCACCGCCTTTATAACGCAAACACGAACGCGCCTCGTCACTCACAATACGGCTAAAAATTCTGAGAATATTAATGATTTATTGGTATATTATTACATCTAGAATAGTAAATATTTACATGTATTAAAGATGGAGGATGACTTTGATCGAAAATTCCGAGCAGCGCAATCAGACAAAAAACTAATATCGACGAGGATATGGGTCAGATATTTTCAAATACAATAACATTAAATGGCAGACAACATTACCACGATTTGTGAAATACAAGCATCATATCGTCTAGGGCATTCAGCTAGATTCTAGCTGGTAGCTGCTGGAGAAAACGAAACAAACTTGTTATTCAGATCAGCACAGCGTGGGCCAGCACAATAATAAGGAAAAATGTGCGTCGCGGGAAACCCGCGCGGCGGCGTGCGCTGTCACATTTGTATACACTACTTACTCATATAAACATCAAACCATACATTTCGTATTGATACCGACCAGGTGGTAGGTTTCTGTTGCCGGAGACCGTCTGGATGGGTACCACCGCAGCTCCTATTGCAACCGCCAAATAGTGGTGTGCGAACATTACTGTGTTCCGGTTTGAAGGGCGCTGTAGCTAGTGTAATTACTGGGGTAACGAGACTTAACACCTTATGTCTGTAGCGACGAGCGCAATGTGGTGCAGTGTGTACCATCTTAACTAGCGCCGCGTTGTCATGGGCAAGCGTATCACTTACCATCAGGTGAACGTCTTGCTCGTATCGTCGCATAGTAGCATAAAAAAAAATTCGTATTAATTCAAGAACTAATAGCTCAGGTGGTCATAAGCAAGTTGAGGAGTAGTGACGATGCGCTGTGACATCCGAACTTCGCCAGCGTGGTGGACAAATGCTCTTGACCTTTCGTTAAAAACGAAGGCTTCGAATCCCAGCAGGGGGAACATTAGAGGGATGTTATCATTTATTATCCGATTTAATATTTATTATGTCCTGTAGACATATTACTGCACGCGTTGATTTATTTTATTTGTAATATACAGATGTGAGTTTATATAAAAAATATTTGCCAATGAAATTGATAAATGTATTATACAGAATAATAATGTTGACCGATTGCTAACGTATTCGCGTGGAGAAGTAATTTGTAACAATAACCTCTGGCTCTGCTCGTGTGACTCGTGACACGGTTAAGGAAAAACTGTTTAAACGCAAGCAGGAAAATAACTGAATGAATGTGTGCAGTAACTAATTAACTCTTGAGGTGCAGCGAATGGTTAACTTACGTGTTTGCGACTTTTTTTGTTTTATGTTGTGTATTTTTAATTTCATCTAAGTAAATAATTGTTACAATACATTTTTGCAGAATCTCTTTTACTTCCGCAAGCTAAATCTTTAGCTCGATATCACACGATGTTAAATGATTATGCGAACACGGATCAAACTCTAAGAGATGTGATCCGAAATCTAATCAGGGACCTCCGTGTTATTAAGCAAACGATCATTTCTTGCTTGAAAGGTATTGTACGTATACTGTTATATAAAACAGATGTTAATTGTGTACTGTACATACAAACTCTCCCAATAACACCTGGGGAAACTAAACTAGGAGAGGCTGAAAATCAGCGCTGATCGGAAACTATTGTCCCGATCAGCATGAGCTGAGCCGCCTTCTTTTGCCGCTATTACATTACAAGGAAAATGTTAATTTTACGAAAATGTTTTTTAAAGAAAGCAATAAACGTTTTTTTTTATTAATCAAGTGTCCTTGAAATGTACAAATTAGGCAACTGTGCAGATATATTCGTAGAGAATAATGTGAGCCGTAATTGTGGCGAGACGCTTCCTCCTTGAGGTCGGCGAGGAGCTCTCGGTCAAGGCAGACGTAGACATAAACAATGCGACAAAATTTCCAATACAATGTTTATTAACGGCAGGGACTTATGTCAATCATAATTTAATGATGAGTAATGTAATACCTTCTTTATTACAACTCTTGACAGATCTGACGAGGTCATAGCGAGCATTTTCCTTTCCTAGTTGTTTATGAATCGCTGTTTGCGACTTTTAAACAAATGTAAATACCTGTTATTTGTACATAGCAAACTTTAACAACAAAAATTCGCCGCTGGTCTCCATGAGTTCTCTTTAGGGTTCTTTTTCGGCTCATGGAATAATTGTTTTTTCTTCAATTAACTTACTACTCAACTTCTCTCACTATTGGATAGCCCTTTTAGTGGGTAAGTTCCTGTAACATTTAAAAATGTACAAACATGTTAAAGGTATTTAAATCTGCACATAACCAATAGATGGCGCTGAAATATAATTATTATTAAAATATTTTTTATAAATGCTAACAAGAAAACGTTTTAGATTTATTTAAATTCAATTTTACGGATTTTATCGCGTTTTAGATTTAAGGTATGCGAAATAATTCGAACACTTTAATGTACGCAAATGAATAATAAAAAACAATCGGTTTCAAAGTGCGTAATAAGACAATAAAACGTGTGCTCGGCAGTTGGGTGCTGTGGCCGGACCGACCTCGGCAACGCCTTCTCTTACAACTACTGACTTACATTATTTTTATTAAAACTATCAATTACTTTAAAACTACCTACATTTGATGAATACCGTTACAGCGTCGCTAACACAACTAATAGATGGCGTTGAAAAATATTTATAATTAAGAAAATTTTATATTTTTTTAAATGTAAACAACGAAACAGTTTTAGATTAAATCTAATTTAAAATGTAGTAATTACTTTTAGCCTTATAAAAAAATTTAAATAAATTTTGTTTTTTAAAAAAATTTGCATTAAATATGTGACCCGTAGATGGGTAATAGATAATTATCTAGCTAACAGATATCTATATACACTTTGTTAGAAAAAAAATAGAAATTCAGTAGCAGTTCAAAACTTTAACTACATGGCTACCGCCCGCTACACGACGACAATTACTCCGTGACGGATGGACGCAGTCGTCGTGGACCTACCTCCGTGCTGCAGCGGGTATGAGGTAAGCACCAGCACTTTACATACTCACAATTCATATGAGTTAGCTACATTTTCATTAGATATATATAAAATTGAGCTCACGTCACTAAAAACAGCTCGAATGGTGATAGTAAGATGATACGAGCGCGCATGTCGCTGTCCCATTCGCCGCGTCGCTACTTTGTACAGTAAAATTTATAGTAATGATTACTTATGCACTTTATAGGTTAAAGTCATGCAAAGACACTTCTAATCGTGTAATTGCGTTTGCAGCATCAAAAAACATCACAAAAATATACGAAGGTGTCATAAATGAGAGCAAAAAGGTTTTTCGGTTCCGTGGTATTGAACATCGCTGTGGCCACAAAGCGAACTGTCTGCACGCGCTCGTCACTAAAATGTATTAAATGTCCCCAAAAATTAATTTATAAGAGAAACTCATAAAGCGAGCTGCCATATCAGGCTACAGATAAAATAACTCATTATTGCATTGCGGAGGCATTTTATGAAAAAAAATGTAATTGGTGTCAGGAGGGACATTGTGATGTGCCGACTTTTTCATTGTTTTATTTTAATTACTTTGCTTTTGCAACGTACCCTTGACGTATAAAGAAGAGTGTTATTAGTTTAACATGGGTAACTTTTCAGCGTGTTTACCTGTACTGTACGTTATAAACAAGTAGATCGATTTTATGTAGCTATAACTGTAGACAGATAAAATAATTACAGTGCATTATCACAGCCATTTAAAAACAAATCGGTTTCCGTTGGGAGGGGCGGGAGTGGTGGCGGGGGAGTGGAATTTGTTATTTATTTATAATATTATACATTTAATAGTACCTCCACTTTATAATGCGAGAGGACTTAGAAATTTTTTGTAACAATTCAATGTAATTCAATTCATGTAACGTCCGCCGTTAAAACAATACATTTTTTTTATTTTGACAGACTAATACTTGTGTGTGTTCCACCGGTGGGACATTGGCTGTCGGGATCAATTGGTGCAGAATGATGATGATGATTGAGGTGAGCGGAGGCGATCCGTCAGCGGGCAGCGCGCGCGCGTGCCGGCGCCGCGACACCTGGGCCGGTGGGCTCTCCACACCACTCCACACCGCTCCACACCGGTCCACACCGCTCCACGCCGCCAGGCAGGTGTAGTGTAGTGTAGTGCAGTGCAGTGTGGGTGTGGACGGAGCGCGCGCGCGGCTCCGCTCTAGCGTTGCAACTTAACCGTAACACAAGCGGCGCGTGCTTCAAGTGTGTGACATTTATCCCGCACTCGTTGATGTCTAACGTACGTGCTCGTGTGTTCCATGGAAATTATAAAAAAGCCTGCCTTACAACCCCGCGGCATTGTTACGCGAATAAACAACCTATGAGACATAATTAAGAAATTAAATTTACGTCATTAAAACATATTCCCCTGTGCCTAAAATAAAAACTATATGGCTCTGATGTACAAGAAACGCTTTAATAAAAATCGTTATATATAATATTGTTATCGTGATTAATAATACAAAATGCCATCTGTAACTTTCCCTTTTCTATGTAATGCTTTACAAAAATTATTAAATGTGTTACTTAAAATTTAAAAATTAACTAAGTACATTTAACAGAGACACAAAATAAGTATTGAGGAAGTAGTAGATCACTTCAAGTTTGTTTTATTTAGAAATTTTGCAAAAAAAAAAGCAATATAATTGTGTTAAACGTGTTAGAAAAAAATGTAGATTTTGTGTATGTTGCGCTAAACTTTCTAAAATATTTCGTAACAGTTTTTATTTATTGCAAACATTCGCTAGTTCAATACATAGTTATAAAATTCAATTTATTGCTACATAACTGTCGACTCCGTTAAAGATCCGGGAAAGTTTCACTATTTTTTTTTAAATATAAGATGACAAGAGTGTATACACTACATCACTAGCCGTTATAGTCAGTTAATGCTGTTACAAACTTTCCTAACTTTTAATCTGTCTGTGCAAAAGCCCCACAGTGACGTTTTGTTTACTTGAAACAATTTTTGTTAACTGTTCTCACTCAGCATTTCATTTGTGTTAGAAGCTTCGCGATAACGTTCGAATGAAGGATTTGAACCAGCAATCTTTAATTCCTGAGCCTATACACTGAATAGTTGGGCTGTTAGCCTATTTGCTAGTAGATAATTGAAGTTTGTTTGGAGATATGAACATAAAATAATAGTTTAAATGCGCGATCGTAACAAGTGTGATACTATTACGACATGATGGTTATTTTTACTGCTGCATACTTCAGACGACAGAAGCAGTACATTAATAGCGAAATAATTATTAAACATTGACTCGTGAGAGAATTAGGGATATAAATGTATAACTCAGGGCACACCGCACAGAAAAAATGTGACTGACGTCTGCAGCCAGCAACATTAGCGGCTGAACCAAGTTCGATCTATTTTCTTTGTTTAAAACGTTGAGTGCTCGGCTATAATTCAATTAGTGCCTACGATGGTGGATTCTTGCCACTGTTACCAGCAGACGCAGCCGGGTGAGAACAGCTGAATGTAGACTGATAGTCTTGGCATGCGGCGGCGAATGATTATGATAATTCCCGTCGCTGCTATGCTATCACTTGCGATAGCGCCCCGCGAACTTAAACACTCTAAAGTTTGTAAAATATTACTGGACGGCAGTAATAAGGAATACTATTACATCGGCGTAATAACCTAGAAAATTATCTTACACATACAAACATTTAATGTAATAAAATCAATGTTTACATTATAACTATTTATGAGGAAGTTTGCTGATAAAACTCAATAAAGTACTATTCATATTTATGACGGAATTATACACCGCACGAGCAGCGGCTAGTCTCCAGGATTTGTTCACGTTTATTTTGTAACCTGCAACTTTATGGGTACATGTATAATTTGAACGTGGGTCCCTAATTTTCTTAATTCTCAACCTTTACATATTGTTCCGCCATGCTGCAGGGGACCGCTGAGCTGCCTGATAGATAAAGCTTTTCTGGCTTTAAGCACTAATGTGAAAATATCACCGTGTTCCAGTTTTCAAAGTGTGGTGTTAGCTAAAATGAGTTTACTAACAGGTCTTATGCGGTGAGTAATTTTTATGACCAGCCGTAAAACGTACTATCAGGTCCGAAGCTGAAGCGATGGTACTTTAAATATTTTTCGAATCATTGAACAACACAAGCTCACCCGGACACCACGGTGTGAGTTACGCGCGCGTCTGGTGGCACGTCGCAACTGGTTATGCTAATTGGTTGAGAATCTCCGCGAGCTCCTCGCGCAGCAGCAGCGCTACTGCCGCAAACAAAGGTGCGCCCAATCAGTCTACGTTAGCTTAAAGTAAACACCAATATATGTACTTCTTGCATTAAGTAACTCTTGTAAGTTTACTACTGGCAGGGCCCCGTAGCCGCAGACCGTCTAGCTACCACCGCGGTGACTATTTCAACCAAACAGTAGTGTGTGAACTTTACTGTGTTCCGGTTTGAAGCGCGCTGTAAGCTAGTTTAACGAGACTTAAGACCTTATGTCTCAAGGCGTCGAACGCAATGTCACATTTTGTTGGCGAAGGAAGTCCATGCAAGTCTTTAAGTTACCGCAGCGATGGAACTTGTAAGCTGGGAAGCTACTAATCAAGTTATCAGTTTCCCACAAACCATTCCGCGGCGCTGCGACGCGCTCACCACTTTCACCTGTCCGCACTGCACATTCTAATTTATAATTACCTGTTACCTAGTTATTACATTTAGAGATCCCTTTAGCGACAAAAAAACCCGCTGGAAGCTATATAAACAAAGGTTAAGTTATATGCAATGGGTGACCTTCATGAGATGTCTTCTAATTAATAAGACAGGTTGCTGTTGTGGAAACGTTTCAGAAAAATTTATTGAATACGAAATGTTTATGTGTAGCACTAGGTCTACCGGTCTAGATAAGCTTTTTGCGTTCCCAGTAATGCAAACATTCCGTTGTAGCCTCGTTGTGTTTAGAGAAATTTTTAGGATAGACACATCGTAGTGCTGTTCAAATTCTCTCCGAGCGACGCCACTGAGGTCGGGGACACAGATTCAGCTGATCGTTTCTTCGTCTTTTTCTTAAGGTGCCCTCTTCCTGCGAAGGTCGGCGACTTTTAAGGCAACTCTGATCGTATAACTAGTATCATTTGTCCACGTAAAATACAGGTTAATATAGTAAACTCTAAGCCGACTACACTAAAATAAGAATTCTTGCTAATTGTATGATTCCAACATTGTCTCATAATACACTTCGATATTTAGTTATTCTTAGTCCTGTTATTTTGTAGTTTTGTGAAACGTGTACGGAACCGTCGTAAAGCAATAATTAAACGATTACGAGATTTAAAATATAGTGTAATTGCTCCGCGGCCCGACGAGCTTTAATTCAAACTGTTAGAAGATTAATTGATTTTTTTTTTTCACTAATTCACTTATAATTGCTCCACGTCAAAAAGGAGAGTTAACCTTTCGGAGATTCGAGCGCGGCGGTGTTTCAAAACATCCACCGACGTGAACATGTAAGGTGAAGTGTTGATTAAACATTATAAAACACAGTTTAGTAATCGAAAGTGAAAGTATATTAATAATGATTTCCGCGGAGACTCAGAACGGTCTCCACCCTGACAATAAGAACGAAGGACACGAGAAACGGAACGGCGGCGAGCTGACCGAGGACTCGGAGGACAATTCCAAGGAGATAATCATAAACGTGGACAGTTCTGACGGCTGTCGAAATGTCAATGCGGAGGAGATATCAGGCAACGGGACCGGGGACAACAAGAACAACCTGGACCTGCCGAAGGATCTGCTGGGCGCGCCGCGCAGGGAGCACCGCAAGTCTCTCATGGAGGTGGAGAGCGCCCAGGAGAGGTTCCGGCTGGCTCTTCTGAAGCAGTGCTCCGCGATCCTGAAGCAGGGCGAGCAGCGGTACAGCAAGGAGTCCCTGCATCGCGCCTTCCAGGACGAGGTGAGGTGAACTTTATATACTACACAAACTACTTACCGGCGGCTGGTCTACCCAGGCACCACCAGAGTGTCTAACTAGTGAGTGCACGCCCGTGCGCACCGCATACCGCCGGATGATTTTTTTGGCTTTTGGATGTTTGTTAAATATTTTTCACCGTACGGTCTGATTCATATTACTACATTTGTAAATTCTCAATTAACAATATTAGTACCAAATTAATGTTAAGAATTTACTCAATATCGTGGGAAATCGCGGTCAAGTGATTGTCGATATAACTTAAACGTAATAAAATGTTGTTTTCTCATCGAAGTAAAATTTAATAACTTTCAGTTATTACACAAATTACATTTCGTACATTACCTCTGTAAAGTATAAATGCTCGGATGCTTTTGTGAGCGTGTGGGGCTACTAAGGTCGCGACTTAGTTACGTGTTATTTAATTTGTTTTTTTTAATTTAGGATGGACTAGTGCTTGACTACGATCCCACCTGATGGTAAGCGGCGATGTAATCTAGGTGGTAAAGCGCACTAGTCTAGAAGAAGCCTGTTCACTCTTTTTTTGAAGACCCCCACATCATACTCATTTTCGCTTAAGTTCCGATTTTAGTTTTCACATAGAACAATAAAGTTCTTGGATTTTTAGTAATTACAAATCGGCGGGGGCGGACTGTATCCAGCAGGATGATGGTGACTTTTAATGCTAACATCTAAATTGGCACTGGTGATGGAGTATCCTAACTACAATGCAATGCGTAGACACAAAGGACAATAGACATAAGTACAAAAAATACATAATAAAAAAGGGTTATATTATTAAGTTAACGCCGCGGTGCTTTTTCTCATGGTTTCGGTTTGATTAATCACCCAGCTTCCGGACACGCGCGGGTTTTATTGTTTTGATTTATTTATTTATTGTACACACAAAAAAGACAAAATATAAGTACATAGGTAAGATAAAAGTACATAGGTAAGCTTAACCCTGAAAGAGTTTTCTTCCAGCAGACCTGTGAAGAAAGGAAATGAATGAAAAGTATAGTTTGATATTGTTATAGGGGACCATTGTCTATCTATTTTAGTATATTTGTGTATTTACAATATTTTTATAGATGTCTGTACCAAAAAGAAAAATATATGTGTCAATTAGAGAATTTACGTTGGTTTGAAACCGGTTAAAATTATAAGCGTCCGATTTACAAATCGCTCGTTGCATTTCCCCGCGCGCGTCGTAAAATTTAAATTCGCAATATCAATGCAACTTTCAAAAAAAAAATCGCGCCGCAGTGCCGTGCGGTCGGCGGGGGTCCGACGTGGACCTTATCGCAATCAGCAGAAGGACCACCGGATGTGTTGAGGAGGCTCTGCAGCCTCACGGGTACGTAAGGTGATCGTCTCGATAACATCGCGTTTGTTTGTTTGTTTGTTTGCGAGGCGAGGTCGGGCAGCGCCGGCGACTCCGCGGCTAAAGTGGTTTCTTTTATTGGTGCGCTAATGAGTTGAAATAATTCGGGTTAATTTCGCTTTACATATCTCTCGTAGTAATAAATTCTGATATATTTAATTATTAGCATTGAAATCAATGTTTGTGTAACGATTTCACATGCGACGGCTTTCGGGTCGGACTTTAATTAATCCGCGACCAAACGGAGCGCATGCAGGAGCGTGTGCGCTACTTGTTACTGCTACATTCGCTCTCCACCGATACATTAACTACAAATTCGTTTAACCATTTAAATATTAACAAGCATTTTTTAATATTTTGACAGCGGTGCATTATATTTTAAGTGCATATAATATAAACTGATTATTGAGTATTAAGTTACAAGTTGTAGAAACTTTTGATGACGAAATATTTTCAGTTTACTTTCCAAATGGACTAAACATGTTGGATATAACTGAAGCTTTTATTACGTACAGCGAAAATATTGTACGATTTTTAAGGATTTTTAACCGCAGGCCGTGTAGTTTGTCATCATCACATATACGTACGAGTACATACTCACGCCTGCATGTCCTATGGTAATGTGCCACCACGTCCGCGCACACAAAAACAACTCACTCGTGAATAATGCATCCCGCACGCTAGATCCTATCGATCACTCCCTAATGATCAATAATCGATCATTGATCTTTTACAGATATGATTTATAGCTGCAGGGTTGCATTCGAAGAGTTAAACGTATACAAAGTAAAAGAAAAACGAAAGTATTAATTTATTTGGCAAGTTGGGTAAACGATTGTCGAGACGACGTCAAATTTTTCTAATTTACGCAGTAATGTTAGTAAAAACAGCTACTTTTGAATCGGAATTTACACTACTGCTTAGCGGTAGCTGTTGCAGTAGTCATGGAGTATGCATGTTAAATATTATGGATGTTATGGTAGTTTTGTACATTCAAAACTTACAGGTTCTCAACACGACCTTTTCGGTGATTGGAAATGATAGCTCTATTGTGCGGAGGTGGGTGACCTTCATGAACAACATGAAATCAAAATGCAGTTATGGTGTAACACCAGTGACGCTGCAATTTCAAACCGCAACTTGAGAGCTTTCAGTGCAAATTACTCGATTGTTTAATTAATCAGTAGTTCAAACAGAGCCCCGCGCCGCCGGACCGCGCCGTGCGCTGCCGCGCGCTGCTGGTGATTAATGGTTACCGGTAATTACATATCGATGAAGATATTTCGATTGCGTCGATTGCAAAATATTTATTTGAGGCCCTAAACACGTGATCGCGAGGAATTAACAAACTGATATTGCGTCGGTGTGAATTCCTTAGTTCACGCAGCTCTCCAACGTGACGTTTTTATGTTACTGGTAAGTTTTAATGACGGAACTTTTCGAAGCCATCTAGTTCTTTTTTTGGCAATGTGACCTGAAAGACTGTGTCTTTGTACGTAGACGGCTAAAAATGGTGGTGACTTTTAGTAGTGCAACAGGAAGGTCGCTGATTCCATTACCAGTGAAAGAGATAAAGTTTAGTTAGTTAATTTTCCGTTTTCTCTTGTCATATTGATAACATACGAGAGTCAGAACATTGTAGGTGTTACGTCATTTTAAATCGAGGTCCTGCGTCGGGTGAGTGGATATAAATGAAAGGTTGTAAATAGATAAATAACAACGCGACGCATTTGTACGATTAGATTAAATTGATATTACATATGTTAATGTAATGCTGAGTGACCTCCGCGGCGCGCTGGGTGCGCTGGGCGCGCTGGGCGGGCCCGGTGCGGCGCGCGGCCAATCCGCGCCGGCTGACCCACATGCGCCATTGTACCTAAACAATCAGCAGCCGGCGCAGCGACGCCGCTCACCTTCAGCTGCTGAACTCACTTTTCAACATTAAGTCACAGTAGCATTTAAACTGAGGCGGATATACATTTTTTACCAGGTAACGATAAGCGTGCACGTATTAGTAAGGTGCACTTGCCCATAATAGAGAGATTTTTATATAAATTGTTAAACAACTCACTCGATAACTCAGAATTACTTGGTCAAATTTCATTTGTTGTACCGCCTCGTATACCACGCCACTTAAAGTCTCTTCTCACTCATAGAACGTACAAATCGAATTTGGGTCACCATTCGCTGATCCCTAGAATGTGCAGGCTATTTAACTATTTTATAAAAAAAGACAACACTCTTGATATATTTCACGATAGATTGCCAATGTTTAAATCAAAAATTGTCAAGGTATTAAATCCCCCACAGACGCAGACATCTAGCATTCTTCTATGTAATGTTTATAGCACCTGTCTTGATACGGTTCATGCACCCATACTCAATGTACGCAGTGTTTGTCTGTAATTGAGAGTACATGTCGCTTATTGCCTAAGTTAAGAAATGTATACAATATAACTGATACATGTATTTTTGTAGACAGACCAAATAAATAAATGCTACTTAAGGATGTCCACGCGGCGCCTAATTATTCCCCTGGTCTTGAGTCAAGAGATGAAGCGTCTCGTAGCCCCAGCAATTTCATTTTCAAATCGAAACATGAATGTCTGCTCCTTCGTTCAGGATTTCTGGCAACTGAGATATAACACAAAGAAACATTATCTATAAGTTAATATGAAAGCTCTCTGTTGGTCAGTTGTTTCAAATGACGCGGTCGCGCGGCGCGTTGCGGCGGCGCAGCGTGTGGCTTTATTTCTTAATTAGCGTTTCTATTTGGCTAAGTCTAGACCTGTATGGAAGCCTGGAAGCTTGTGACTAGCCTAGAAACGTGTTCGTGGTGTTCCACATATGTTCCCCTCATAAGGGGTTTTTAATATTGATCATAAACAGCATTGCTCTACCGGCACGTTACCGTAGCTCGGAATACAGTATCCGAGATTAATATACTAAAGACGTCTAATCTTTCCGCCATTTTCTGATCTTCTAAACGTGTCGCTCACAAACAAACTTCAGACGGAACAAGCATTTAACGATTCCATTACATTTTAAATTACCTTTTCTCTTCTTAGATAAACTAATTAATCTTTCTGGCAACTCGATATTTTCTGATTAGCAATCGTCCGTATGACATGGTAACACAGCTTCAGGCTGATGAGTTTGCGTATTGAAATATTGAATTGACATCCAATATTACCCATCGAGTGTTTCCTTACTCGGCTGGCGTGAGAGATGCGCTGCTTGTAACTAAAAGCCAATAAGAGCCCGTCCGCGGCTGCTCCGGCGCGGCTCCGGGTCCGCTCGTGCACGGGAACCGGTCGCAGCCCGCGGGCGCGCCGCTCGGCAACAACTTGTTTTAATTAAATAATTCCCATTTTACAAATGTCACACGTCAAGCCGACGCGGGACAGCTTCCGCCCGGAGCGGCGGATTAGTTTTAATTCGCACTGACAGACGGACAAACGTTAGCGGCCATTATAAATGTATATACATAGGCTCGCCTGATGGGAACCGGTACGGCGGGCGAGCTGCGCCGCCGACAGCTGCGGATGAATTAGATAATCGTAAATCTTTCTTTTTGTATAACACCATCTCCGTGCCACAGAGCAGTTTATAACAACAGTCCTGTCTATATTAACAGCGAGCCATTAACACGACGGCAGATAACGACCTGGCATGTTCACATAAATTTTACGTCTCCTCACTCCAAAAGAGCTTATTTTACATCGTTGGAATTTGAGAAACTCTCTCATATGCAGCAACACTTCTATACCCGCGACCACTCCAACTAACGAGTGCAGCTTCTAATTGTGTGAGTGGAGATCATCCAACTTCTCACCTAAATGTTTTCGCAGTAACGTATAGAGTCGAAGAACTCGGGGCGAGCACGCTTTACCATCAGCGGTCTCGTTATTACTTAACATCGTGTGTATTCGAGATGAAAACAAAATATTGTATACAAGTGCACGTGACCGCTGCACTGTGCGCGCTGTGCTGTCGGAAGCGCTGGGGTTGGCAGCTCTCAAAACATCTCATAAGTAATCTCTCTTCTGCTTCTTGAAGTGCTATCGAATGTGTGCGGTCGTTAGTGCGGCCTGCACCCTGCACCCTGCACCCTGCGCACCGCGGCGCCGACGAGCACACGAGTGATCCTTCCAAACACACACTTCATTGTATTTGAATTTGTGCGATGAGCTGCGCCAGTTCATGTTTCTTGTTCTTCATGTGATCTAAATAATCTGAAAGTTTTGTTATTTCTTGTGTATAATATTTGTGAAATTTTATTTCCACACGCACACCAGATCATTTGAGAGTTACAATATACAATGTATTATTTATCTGTCGTCGTCGGCGGCGGCGCCCCGCGGCGCGGCTGCGCGCGCGCACCGCACACAAAAACCCATGCAATTTGTATATGGACACGTCGTTAAAGCGATTTCTCCGCAAATCCACGCGCCGCGCGGTGCCTGCGCGCCTCGCGTACTGCGACACCTCGCCGCTAATCAATACTCCGGCACAGGAAATACTGCAAGCGCTTGCTGAATTAAGTAAAGAGAATTAATGTATATATTTATTAAAGTAACTTACGTATAGGAGTTATTACGTAAATACTTACGAGAAATGTTATATTATTCTTAAGCTGACTAGTACGGCGCAGACAAATTTTGTGAATCATCGCTTTGTTATTGACAGCGATAGACTCCAGCAGGCCCTGCTCTCGAGTGTCGTTGCTTGCTGCAATGAGAACATAGTTTAATGGTTTTTATCTCCATGAACATTTATTACCCAAGAAACAAAAAGACGCGCCGGCACTGCGGCTGGTCACCATCAGTCACGGGGCGCGCGACGGTGATAATTATGTCATCTGTATCGGCGCTTGATTTATATCCCGGGGCGCGGTGATCGCGCGATAAGCTCACCATTTAAATACAATGCGTTTTACCGAGCCCGGCGGCGGCGCCGCGCGCTCACCAGTCAATACATTAAGATGGAAAATTCCTGTTGCACACCTCGAGAAATTATCTCGCAGTGATCTATAACGAGATACCTTACAGCTAAATGATGTTTTTTTATAATACTCGCTTTGGTAGTGATCAGTATAAACATGATAAAGCAGCCGAAACACAACGATGCTGTTACAGCGGCGGTTTGTCGGCGTGGTGTGTGATAGTGGGGCAGACGGTTGCGAGTACACCTCACCGACATCCTGACAGTTCTGAAGGTGCTTCCGTATTACAAGGTGATCGGTTTAGCCGCTGCGTAAGATGTTACAAAACTTGGATCACTTTAATGTTTTAAAGTAACCGCGTGCCGCGCGACTCGCGTTTGCATAGTGCGCGTTGGCTCTGCTGGCTGAATGTTATTGACTTAATAAACATTAAACATATCGCTGGAGGGCCCTCCTCAAGGTGAACTGAGGACCTGCTGAAGGTTGCTCGAAGCCGCCGGGTGCAAGTAGCGGACGACCGTCTATGTGAAACTGTTTGGAGAAGGCTTATGTTTGTTTGTTAGATGTCTATCTGCTGTGGATGATGATATAACTTAAGACATACAAGACACACAGGATATAACTTATTTTATTGCGCAAAAATGCTAACAACTTACATATATTAATCATTATCATTTGATATAATTATATAATCAAACATTTGTATCTGAACTTATTTAAAACGTATCATTTGCGCGCACACAACTACTTGCTAGTGAAAGGTTATTTGGTGCGCACGAGCATGTACGCCGTGTAAACATTCACATGAACTAAGTAAATGGTGTTACTTCGATATTACAAACAGACAAGGCCATTTTATATATGTTGTATACATTTGATTCATTTTATTTTATTATTTATTTATTTATTTCAAACTTTGTTTGCACACAAATAAATATTGTACAAAAAGGCGGACTTAATGCCATAGGGCATTCTCTCCCAGTCAACCTCGGCAGTGGGGAAATGCAGTGGTAGGTGAGGGTAAAAGGGAAGTATTGTTTAAAAAAAAAATATATAAAAAAAGAAGATATATACTAATATATACATACATATAAATACATAAATAAAATATGATGTATTTTCGTTGACGTCAGAAATGTTTTGAAATTTCAACTTGCGATAGAAGTACTTAGGATTACTTGGACGTCGGTGGTCTCGGTGCAGCGTGATGTCACACAACATTCGTCCTCACCGTTGGATACCTCCGGCGGCGACTCCACGAATGATTCCTTCAACAAGATCTCCACAAATGTTTTGCAGTGTGCACCCGGCTCCAGCTAAACACTGTTTACATCTAGCCGACGATAAACAGGAGGTGTTCATTTGAACACCTTTATACTCGTATTCATATAATATAGCTTTATACACGAAGAGATTCGAGATCGGTGATTTTGTTCAATTAAAAAAAAAAAAAAAAATTAAAAAAAGTTTATTAGTTTAAAGCCTAATAGCTAACAGTTGCTGGGACATTCTTTTGAGCACACAAAGTGCTTGTGTTAGAATGTCCCGCTCTTCCACCGACATTTGACTTAAAGAAAAAAAAAAAAAAAAAAAAAAAAAAAAAAAAAAAATTAAAAAAAAAAAAAAAAAAGAAATACATTTTACTTTTCGCATTTGTATTATAAATCAAGCATGCGCGTATGTATATCTTTGTGTGTGTGGATGTATGCCGTTCATGTGTAAATGGTTGATCTAGTCCAGCAAAGCTTCTATGTCATCATAGTTTTTACCCCTCAAACCACGTTTTTAATTTTTTTTTGCATAAAAATAGTATTTATGGGATTTATGTCTACGTGTGCGTTAATCGTTGTCGACTAGGTGAGTGATCTTGGCGGCGACTTGTCTCACTGCCAAAAAGTTATTGAAAAAAGGGCACCGGAGCTACTAAATCTTTTTTTCTTTTGTATTAGATACTACTGTCATATTTTAAATTTTTATGTAACTTTAAAATTGCATGCAAAACGTATAATTGTCTAATTGAGAGAACATCGGCCATAGAATATAGTTCTACTGTATGAGATCTGTATGGCATAAAATTCAATCAAATGTTCTTTTAAAAGCACTCAAGTAACGTGCGAGTGGAGGGAGGGGGGAGCGCGTCACCCGCGGGCACCATCGATCAGAGCGGCGTCTCGATTACACGTTCGATTTTATCGCTCGATATTAATCGATCAACTTTCAACCGCATTAGAGCGTGGACTAATTTATAAATACCCTCCTCTCTCCCTCTGATCCCTCCCCCGCCGCCGCCGCGTCTCGTGATAACGGAGGGACGAAGCCATAAAAAAAATAGTATGTACATTTCTGTCTCATTCTTTCCTGGCTTCATCCTGCACATTTTTGTATTTGTGTCTCTTACCTGTCGTTTTTTCCGTTGCATCCGGTTTGAAATCATAACGATTCTAAAGAAGTTTCACGTCAAAATTAAATATCTTTAAAAGTTTTGAATCAATGCTTACGGCAATCATTGTGTTCATTTCTTTTAGTATGTTGTATATGAATAGGACGTCTGTGCGCCGTCACCGCCGTAACACATGGTCAGTGGCCACACTAAAAAAGAATCTATTTCCATCTATTGACGCGTTATGTATTAATTGAGTTTTGCGTTGTGCGGCTAATGAGGGGCGCGGTGGCGACCAGCGCCATCTGGTAGCTTTGTATTAGACGACTAAGAGCGGGCTCGGAATTAATTACTGCAATATTTATGGAGTGAAGCAGAATACTTAACGGCCGTTTACGTTAATGCCGACAAGTATTGTTTGTACACGAATATAATATACTTTTCTAAAAACGAAACTAAGCAGTTTTGTGAGTATAGCATGGCTTCGAAGTGAGCATTTCCATGTGACGAACGCAAACGCATCGTTTCACATTTGCAACACACAATTGTAGCGGGCAACACATTAATAAGGTTGCAGCGTGTCCCGCACTACGCTGAGAATGTCGCTCGCGTCGCTTAGGAATAAAAAAACCAGCAAATCATGTTTGTTATTAAACGGAAATATCATTTAATAGAAGCATTGCGCCGGCCGCGCACACGCATCCCATATAAATGTCTTGCTAATTGGCTCGGCGGGCCCGCCGCGCGCACCCGCCGGGAAATCATAACTAACAGCCACACACACACATCTACACAC
Source organism: Byasa hedistus (assembly GCA_029286795.1). Taxonomy (NCBI): domain Eukaryota; kingdom Metazoa; phylum Arthropoda; class Insecta; order Lepidoptera; family Papilionidae; genus Byasa; species Byasa hedistus. The sequence continues at coordinate 6,949,543 of JAGSMW010000011.1, read as the reverse complement.
ACACACCTACACATATACATACACATACACACACTTACAAGCACACGCCGCATAAACCTTCATTAGTATCTAATACCAGCGCTGTAAATTGTCATTCGAACTGGTACCAGTGCGCTCACAGTTCAGAATAAGTTAAGCACTACCAGCTTACTTTATATCGTCTAAGAGACTAACGGTATGTTCAGCTGATAGTAGCGATGATGAGCTCACACCAAGTGCTCCACCTGATGATGTATACCGTTTGAATATACGAAACGAGGAGTGACTAAAAGTCATCGTAAAGTTCTTATACCACTTTAAGGTCTTTTAAACACGATCACGCTCGTGTCTGCAGCGCTTTCCGAATGGGAACACAGTGTGTTTAGTCAAACACATTGAGAATGCTTCATACTACATGCTTTTACCAGGTGGTCACTGTTGCCGGAGACCGTCTGGGTGGGTACCACCGCAGCTCGTATTGCAACCGACAAATAGTAGTGTGCGAACATTACTGTGTTCCGGTTTGAAGCGCGCTGTAGCTAGTGTAATTACTGGGGTAACGAGACTTAACACCTTATGTCTCAAGGCGACGAGCGCAATGTGGTGCAGTGTGTACCATCTTAACTAGCACCACGTTGTCATGGGCAAGCGTATCACTTACCATCAGGTGAACGTCTTGCTCGTCTCGACGCATAGTAGTATAAAAAAAAATATATCGCTCATAGCGTATGCATTATGTCTGTTTGTATAATTTATAGTTTAGTAAATTTTCCAACAAGTCGCCTGATACCTCTGGGTTCATTATTTTTTAAATAATGATAACAATTTTCTTCATAACTTATTTCATTCTTTAATATATTACATCGACGCGATCGTCATAAAATCATCTGTTCGTTACAATTTCATTGATTATATTTTTAAGTTCAATTTAGATGTAATTTCTTAAATTCAAGCGTGGTTTAGTAATTCCGGTGCGAGCCGGTGCTTCGTCATATATATTAATAACGTAATAACTATTCAATAACTGTTAACAAAGCTTTTCTTTCGGACGCCAGTATAAAATTACTGTAATCAAACTGGCATGCTGAACCTTCACATATCTCCTTTTTGCTTTTGGAAATCAGTGGCTAATATACAAAAATTATTACGTTCACAAAGAAACATGTATTTCGTTTCCCGCGCCCGCCTGCCTGTCCGTTTAAGGGTCAAATGCTCGTAAACGGATAATTTTGATCTAATTTCAGAAGCCGCAGTAACCATTAGAGCGATAACTTATAACTCAACTTCATGTTTACGACAAAATAAATACGTCTCATCCATAATGGATGCGGCGGGGTCCGGGCGGCGCGGGTCAAATAAATAAAACTGAATTGATAGCCGCCGCTACTTCACCAGCAAATGTATAGCGGCAGTTCCTATTAGCGAGCTGGTACGTCTTACGCAGTGAGTTGGGACATGTTGTTACGATACTTTATCACATACGATACTGTGATATGATTCCGGGGGCTGGTAGTTACCTCACATTATTATTCTGTCGCTCGGTACTGTAATATGGTCGCTTAGCCAATTCTGTAATAAAGCGCGTGTGGACCTCCCAGCAATTAACAGACCTCCTCGTTGTATAAGAAGCGACTGTAAGAAAAATAATCCACCTGTGTAGATTAGTTTTATTTGTAAGATAAACTAAATAACGTTAATAATTGTAACTTTCTAAACTAACAAAATAAATAATTTTGTATACAGTTTCGTGATAATGTTAACATATAGGTAATATTTACTTTAAACACCTTGGAGATGGTGAACAGACATTGATGATTTTGCTGATCGGCAATTACACTTTAGTTCAGTGAATAATACTCTTTATGCTTGTTGGTATAGTTTCAAATCAGCAGCAGCAGCAAGTCGCCCCACCTCGCTGACGAGGCGAACTTGGCACCTCCGCCCACACTGCTGCAGGACCGGTTCATTAGGGAACCACGTACTAATGTTGTCTTCCGTTAGTTCACGTAGAAACTTCGCAGACTTCTCCATTTGCAAACCTTCACAAGCGAAAAGCTTTAACGGAAACACAGCGCGTTTACTCAAACACATTGAGAATGCTTCTACACATGCTTTTACCAGGTGGTAGGTCTCTGTTGCCGGAGACCGTCTGGTGGGTACCACCGCAGCTCCTATTGCAACCGCCAAATAGTAGTGTGCGAACATTACTGTGTTCCGGTTTGAAGCGCGCTGTAGCTAGTGTAATTACTGGGGTAACGAGACTTAACACCTTATGTCTCAGGCGACGAGCGCAATGTGGTGCAGTGTGTACCATCTTAACTAGCGTCGCGTTGTCATGGGCAAGCGTATCACTTACCATCAGGTGAACGTCTTGCTCGTCTCGACGCATAGTAGCATAAAAAAAAAATATCGCTCATAGCGTATGCATTATGTCTGTTTGTATAATTTATAGTTTAGTAAATTTTCCAACAAGTCGATACCTCTGGGTACATCGGTGATAACTTTTGACACAAAGCCGGTAATCATTATTTTTTAAATAATGATAACAATTTTCTTCATAACTTATTTCATTCTTTAATATATTACATCGGCGCGATCGTTATAAAATCATCTGTTCGTTAAAAAAAAAAAAAAAAAAAAAAAAAAAAAAAAAAAAAAAAAAAAAAAAAAAAAAAAAAAAAAAAAAAAAAAAAAAAAAAAAAAAAAAAAAAAAAAAAAAAAAAAAAAAAAAAAAAAAAAAAAAAAAAAAAAAAAAAAAAAAAAAAAAAAAAAAAAAAAAAAAAAAAAAAAAAAAAAAAAAAAAAAAAAAAAAAAAAAAAAAAAAAAAAAAAAAAAAAAAAAAAAAAAAAAAAAAAAAAAAAAAAAAAAAAAAAAAAAAAAAAAAAAAAAAAAAAAAAAAAAAAAAAAAAAAAAAAAAAAAAAAAAAAAAAAAAAAAAAAAAAAAAAAAAAAAAAAAAAAAAAAAAAAAAAAAAAAAAAAAAAAAAAAAAAAAAAAAAAAAAAAAAAAAAAAAAAAAAAAAAAAAAAAAAAAAAAAAAAAAAAAAAAAAAAAAAAAAAAAAAAAAAAAAAAAAAAAAAAAAAAAAAAAAAAAAAAAAAAAAAAAAAAAAAAAAAAAAAAAAAAAAAAAAAAAAAAAAAAAAAAAAAAAAAAAAAAAAAAAAAAAAAAAAAAAAAAAAAAAAAAAAAAAAAAAAAAAAAAAAAAAAAAAAAAAAAAAAAAAAAAAAAAAAAAAAAAAAAAAAAAAAAAAAAAAAAAAAAAAAAAAAAAAAAAAAAAAAAAAAAAAAAAAAAAAAAAAAAAAAAAAAAAAAAAAAAAAAAAAAAAAAAAAAAAAAAAAAAAAAAAAAAAAAAAAAAAAAAAAAAAAAAAAAAAAAAAAAAAAAAAAAAATATCGCTCGATAGCGTATGCATTATGTCTGTTTGTATAATTTATAGTTTAGTAAATTTTCCAACAAGTCCCCTGATACCTCGGTTCATTGGTGATAACTTTTGACACAAAGCCGGTGATCATTACTTTTTAAATAATGGTAAACAATTTTCTTCATAACTTATTTCATTCTTTAATATATTACATCGGCGCGATCGTTATAAAATCATCTGTTCGTTACAATTTCATTGCTTATTTTTAAGGTTCAATTTAGATGTAATTTCTTAATTCAAGCGTGGTTTAGTATTCCGGTGCGAGCCGGTGCTTCGTCATATATATAATAACGTAATAACTATTCAATACTGTTAACAAAGCTTTTCTTTCGGACGCCAGTATAAAATTACTGTAATCAAACTAGCGTGCTGAATCTTCACATATCTCCTTTTTGCTTTTGGAATCAGTGGCTAATTACCAAAATATTTACATTCAAAATCAACAAATGTATTTTCGTTTCCCGCGCCCGCCTGCCTGTTCGTTTAAGGGTCAAATGCTCGTAAACGGTTATTTTGATCTAATTTCAGAAGCCGCAGTACCATGAGAGCGATAACTTATAACTCAACTTCATGTTTACGACAAAATAAATACGTCCATCCATAATGGATGCGGCGCGGGTCAAATAAATAAAACTGAATTGATAGCCGCCGCTACTTCACCAGCAAATGTATAGCGGCAGTTCCTATTAGCGAGCTGGTACGTCTTACGCAGTGAGTTGGGACTTGGTTAACTTTACTTTATCACATACGTACTCGATTGAACCTGGGCCTGGTATCGTTACTCACATTATTATTATATCGCTCGGTACTGTAATATGGTCGCTTAGCCAAGTCTGTAATAGAGCGCGTGTGGACCTCACAGCAATTAACAGACCTCCTCGTTGTATAAGAAGCGGCTGTAAGAAAAATAATCCACCTGTGTAGATTAGTTTTATTTGTAAGATAAACTAATAACATTAATTTTTGTAACTTTCTAAACTAAAAATAACATATTTTGTCTACAGGTCGTGATAATGTTAACATGTAGGTAATATTTATTTTAAACAACTTGGAGATGGTGAACAGACATTGATGATTTCGCTGATCGGCAATTACACTTTAGTTCAGTGAATAATACTCTTTATGCTTGTTGATGTATAGTTTCAAATCAGCAGCAGCAGCAAGTCGCCCCACCTCGCTGACGAGGTGAACTTGCCACCTCCGCCCACACTGCTGCAGGTCCGGTTCATCAGGGAACCATGTACTAATGTTGTCTCCCGTTAGTTCACGTAGAAACTTCACAGGCTTCTCCATCCACCTTCACAAGCGAAAAGCTTTAACTGAAGGATTAATCGGAATCGTTTAAAATCAACACTACTGCGAACATTATACAGCATGAATAATAATCACTCTCTTCCTCTTAACATTGGCACTGTCTTATTATACGGTTTGCTTTTCTACTTTCACTTCGTTCGGTCCTGGAAGAGGTCCTGGCGATTTATCCACCTGCTGACCAAATGCGGGTTGACAGATGTCACGGGATATGTTGTTTTTGAAATATTCCGGTATCTTCGTGCTTATACCCTTAGCGGATATTTTTAATTAAGTAACAATGTATCTATCGTGTAAAGTCAAAAAACCTTTCACAATGAACAGCTCCAGAGCTACGATTCCTCAGATGGATATACACAAACGAACTGACAAAATCGATCTTTTTGGTAGAAATCTAAATATAGATTGCAGCAAAAACCAGCACGGGTTCCATGGGTTCCTTTCCAATGAGCAGCCAAGTGCGGCTGCGGGAGAGGTCGGCCAGCTGCCTGCTCCGCCAATTGTGGACGCGAAATGTATTGATTGGTCACCGCACACGCGTACGGCGCGGGCGCACTTCACTTTGACTGACAGCCGACATTCGGCTGTCGAGGGCTGAGGAACGGATTTAGAAATTAGCTTTATTCGCCTTGAGCTTAACTGTTTGTTTTAATACAGTTAAGAACACTTTCGATTTGAAAAGGTAGGATGACAGACGCAAACATAAAAACATGAAGTTTGGGAACGCCGCTTCCCGTTCCCTGGAAATATTCTCTCTTTAATCGACTTTTAGGACATGCCGAGAGTTGCAGTTGGGATATTTAAACCTCTCTCCCATACGTGGGAGGTAGACTAGAATATCCCTCCATTTTTAAAGAGTTTATAGTTAGAGATTTATTTAGAAGATCATTAAGTTCTAAAGAGAACTTAAACCTTTGTTTATTCTTACTAATTTTTTTGCGATTTCTCGCATTATCATCTTTGTCTATATTCCACAGGAGATAGTATAACCGCGATTTAGGTATCGTAATAACATATAAGTTTGCTGTGACCCGTTCGCACCTCTCAACGTGACTGGTAACGAAACTTAAGATTATGCATTATGAGATGCAGTGTAAACATCCTAATTAAGGAGTAAAGAGAATGAAAATGTATTGGTCGGTTAAGCAGCAACCTATCGTTAAGGGCCGACGCATCTTTTCGCCAAGTCGTTTCATCAGCGTGTGGTGCAATTAATAAATTTATGATCAGTTTCAAATCGGCGCCGACTTGTTTTCAATTAGCTGCCGGCCTTCGGAACGGAAACGGAGTTACGTAAAGACGTTTCGCGATCGACTTCCACGCGGCTTGCCCACGCGCCCACGCCTGCGCAGTTGCGAGCAATCAATCCACAACCAGATCATTACCGTAGGAGCCGCTCCTCTGACAGCCCCACGTCCCACGGCACGGGGTGCCCCGAGGTGCCGCGAGGTGCCGCGAGGTGCCCCGAGGTGGCCCGTAATTGGATCGCGATGCGTATCATGCAATAAGTGATTAACGAGTGCTCTAGTGCCGGCCCGCGCTGCACACATTTAAATATCGATAAAATATTTAAACCCGATGCCCTGAGCCCGAGCTTGCGGTGAAGGAAAACTTGTAAGTAAACCAATATGTTCCAAGAACGATTGGTTTCGTGAACATGTAATATCTGCTCTTTGTTCGTGTAGTCGACTAAAGGTCTGGACTCCTCACTCAGCAGCGGGAACATTACACGGTTTATGTGAAATTAATGTTTTAGATATACTGCGCGGATCTCTTTTGCCAAAGACTGTTCACACAGGTGCTCCGATTGTACCGGTATACGGACTACATACCGGCAATGCTTCGGTTTCATAAGCAACACTGATCAAAATAGGTCTATCTGTGGTTTTTATCTACAAAGGTTTTCCATTTATCCTAGACTTCATAACTTCTACACTATTCCCTTAACTTAATTTGTATTCAATCTCACTCGTCGCCACGCAAATCCCTAAACAGAGAATGCGAAATAAATAAACAGCCAATCGTTTAAATCATCGACATGTCTCACCCCTGTTCCTGTGAGAAAATGTATATTGTTATTGATAACACGCTCCGTGTTGTCACACGGCGGAGTGCCGCCTACAAACTGATTTATTGGTGGGTTCGATTCCGTCGCGTTGATACGCAGAGTACATCGAACGCGCAGTCGTAGCCATGAATTATTAATGAGATCTGAGTCCCGCCTCAAAGCGAAGGCGAAATTAGTGACCTTTTGTTAATCTATTAAACGTTGATCCAGTTAGATATATCGGTTAGTTAGGCGGCGGGACCTTGCGCCGCGCAACCTGCTCTTCACGCTTCACGTCAGTATTGAGGTCGAATGTGAGCGGGTGATCGCTGGCGGGGTTCGTGTCTATGCATCCTTATAACTAGCGCGATGTCGGCCCGTAACGGCTATAATTATTTATGCAAATGAGTTCACTTCATAATCCTCAATTCTCGCCTCTTTTACATCAATTTTTCACATTGAAGATCATCTTTATTTTCCCATGTCTAATCAAATGTCTCTAAAATTTTCGATACCAATTCTCTCCGGACGAAATCCTCCAAATAGTTTAGCGAGTAATTTTTAATTTTGTTTCTCATGCACCAAAAAAAATATTATGTATGTAAAAGAAATGCATGAAAATTTCAAAGAAACGGAAACCGGCAGCCGTGTCGCCGCAACTGCTCTTTGAATAAGATCATCATTCTGAGGTGCCCTCTACAAACGGGACTTTGGTGGTTTGGATAAAAAAAAGAACTTTTGAAACTTTTAAAATAAGGATATGTCTAATACGGGACAAATGCTAAGGAGAAGAAAATTCGGTTATGTCTGTGTGCTAATCTTTGGCATGCAGTAATTGTATTGTGGCACCAAAGATAAGGGAAGTAACGTGATGTGCCCTGGTACTGAATGTTTACAACTACGCGCAGGTTCTGCAGGAGGCTCTGCTGTCGTACGTCTTCGTTAGGGCGCCGGTCGGTTTCGTTGGGAATGCGACTATACCCCGCCGCACTGGTCGCCGGGCGCGCGCCGACTGCGTACTGATTAGTTCCGTATAAGGCCGCGAGGTGTCGTTGATTGATCTGTAAGCACACGCCGCCATCTTGGGCATAGACTAATGGACATTTTCTGAACGCTCCGGCAGCTCGTTTATTTCTGCCATAACGATTAATAAACAGGCTGTAAGTTATAATTAAAACAATAATTTTAGCTATTAACAACTTCTACGTTTGTAACTTTATTTACTTAAATGAACTTTACATCATATATGTATTTTAATTAAACATCGGTTGGAAAACTGAAAGTAAAAAAATATTGTTTTTTTTTGTTGTTAAATGTATCAGACGTATGCTATATAGAATATATTACGTTTTCTTAATACGGATCGGAGCAGGCCCGTCAATTTCTAAGTTACATTCGCGATTGGAGATACTTTATAAGCTCATTGGCCTTGTCGCCGAGTGGCGGGGCTCTGCGAGATGTAATCCGTCGCCGCGGTGGCGCGGATGTGGCACGGAGCAGCGCGGCGCGGCCTGCCCGCCCTCCGGCGGCTCGCCTTACACTGATTGCACACTGTGCGACTCTGAACATTGCTCCATATTATTGCATTACCCTGACTTTAAACCTAAGCCCCAACCGTGGCCACTTTACCCTGCTGCAGGACCCCTTCGAGCATGATGTGTAGCAACAAAAAATATTCGAAGACAGCCCCATTTTCAGATAGTTGCCTTGCTGACCACTTTTAGCATGCGAGGTGGAGAACAGTAGGTTAATAAAGATCACAAAAGTTCAACCTACATAGATGTTACCCTACTTAAGTCAAATCAAGAGACTCAATATTACTCAAATCCTACAATTTTTACAAGTTATACAGCCCTGTATCCAATAGCGGGGCTTTAATCTTTAAAAAAAAAAAAAAACCTACATAGATGGGCCGATGACTTATAAACATCTCTATTAACAAGATTTTGTTTAGTCTATGCTCAGCAATGGTCGACGTGGTAACCACGGCAGTGTGATGTCTTCGCGTCTAGAGACGAGAGATGGTGGGTCAGCCAACGCGAGCTGTGCGCTGCCGCCGCTCGTGCGGTGCGTGCCTTAGGGACGTGAGCTGATCGCTTAGTCACGACTGTCACATTAAAGCACTAACTGCGGTGACAAGGGACATTGATCTAGTTGCGTGTGCGAGTGCGGGGGGGCTGGGGCCGAGCGTGACTGCGCCGCGCGGGGCTCGTGCGCCGCGCGCCGGATTATTAACACTGACACTGTTTAATAATTTGATATTAACCGTATTGTAGATTGTGATATTATAAACAAACGAGACTACTTAGAATCGTAATCACCATAACTAACTATCGATATTCATTGTCTTATATGATTGATGGCGAACTCGCGCTACAAAGGGCACCAACAGAATACCAGCGCTGTGGCACTGGGTACTAGTACACTTTATGCTGAGTTGCGCCCTTTTAGGGGGTGCAGTACTTACCTTAAGCTCTATTTCTATTTTATTTATTTTTTTGCTGTGTAAATTTCCTGTTTGTATGTACTTGTTCCCTAATAAATGGTTTCTTTCTTTCTGCTTTCTTTACTCATCTGTAACGATATGCTAAGGGTAGAATGCTGGTGAGGGTGCTCTTACCGGACTCCCCGAGGAGGAAGGTTGTTATCAATCAAAAGCTATTATGATTTTGTGGATTTTTTGTTGGAAAGAGATCTACGTTACTTATATAAGAAAATCCAAACATTTTGGTAAGGAAATCAGGAACCTGTTAATTAGTATTGATGTATGTTACAGTACATATTACATACAAACGGCGAGCTCAATTTTCACGAAATCGTCAAATGACTATCGAGTTATACACTATGTTTGCACTTAGCTTAACTTGTTTCTACATTACTTACGGGCCTCCAATTAACATTAAATAAATCAGCGTAGGAGTGGTAAACAAGTTCGTTAGGAATAATTGATGGTGCAACTGTCGTATGTAACATCAATTGCAGCAGCCGCGGCCGGCGGCCTGCGGAGCTGACGGCAACCAGGTCACAGGGACCACACGATCACGTGTTTCTCTGGATTTACTGTCCCAGTGCCAGATAAGGTTGAGTTGGATCTAACGCATTTATTTTATATTACACACAAACTATCCACCAAGCCACACTTGGCCAGCGTGGTGGAAAAACTGCGTTGAACCTCTCCTTGTCAGAGAAGGCTCCGAGTTCTAGTAGTGGGAGCAGTGCTTTCAATTTATTTATTTATTTACAAACACAATTCATAAATATAGTTCATATAGTTAAGAAAAAATAATCTCCATGCCACTATTAGTTTATTTATATTTTTGAAATTCGCCAGTAAATTTTCTTCGGACTAAATTTGTAAACAAACAAAAAGATAAATGTAAGATTAAATTTGTTTTTATATTCTGCGTTAGTACATTAAGTTTTTGATCATAACCTCACGTGGTAGCAATAAAGACTAACTCAAAAACGCCGTCTTACTGATTAACCGAACATTTTTACTTAAAAAAAACCTCTGTAAAGCCTCTGTTTCATATATATAAAAAATGTTCTCCACGTTCTCGATATAACTTCTATGAAGGTAAGTGGGCCCCAATTAACGTTTTTCCAAAAAAAAATCCGATATCAACAGAAAGCGAAACTGCAAGCACAGTACCACACACGCAGCGGAACGACGCCTCTCCTGACCTGTCACCTGTCACCCGTCACCGTGACGTCTGTCACTCGCGCGAGTGACATTCGCGCCTAATTAACACTCGAAATGATCAAATTAAAACATTCCCCGTCATTAATTACACCAATTCAACTTTCACATTTAAAACCTGTACTTTTTTTAATGTAATTTATATCGTTACAATTATGACAAGGAACAGTCACTTATCACTTACCATCAAGTGAACGTCGTACCTACTCGTCCCGTCGGTTCGGCACATAAACAAAAATCTAGAGACAAATGTCTAAAGTATGAAAGAAAGCACCGCGCCATCTATTACATGTTTTTAAAACTAAGTTTTAGCATTTACTTAACTAAATTGTAACTATTAAATATAACTAATACGTAAGTTATTTATTCTGATTTAATTGTAGCTAAATGTAACAAATACATTTTTGTATACAATAGTAAATATTAAATTAATCTTTAACTTAGACAAATCTTTTTAATTTTTAGTGCAGCGACATCTGTGAGGGACATTTTGTAACTAAGAAAAAGTTACATGAAATGTATGGTTTGAAAATAATTAGTCTTTGTGTATGACAATACTTAGCTATAGCGTTAAGTAACATTAAAAATTTATAAGCAAAAAAAAAATAATAGCAAATTTCAAAACTTACTTTTGAAAATTATTTTACTTTTAAAAGTATCTTTGTATCATTTTGTGAGCTTACAATTTTACACATATTTATAAACAAAGAAAAGAAAACAATTTTTATGTAAATGTGGGCATCACTTCGGTCTATTGTCGACAACTTATGAATGTAAACAAATATCATAAACTACTGGAAAAGGCGGTATTATAAAAATAACTAATGATATGATACCGTCCCGTCCACCGCCGAAAGGTGGTGTCATTACAAGGAACGTATCAGTGAATAAATTGTGTTGCGATTGTGTTTTGGTGTATACTGCTCATGATGCAGAACTAGTGGCTCTAGATTATGTAGGCCGTGCGCAGGAAGCACTACATTCATACAGTCATACAAACAACTCAAGTTGAGGTTAGTCGCCACTTTGAGAAAGGACTTTGCAGAGACCCAAAAAAGAAATATAATACAATATCATAATTAGGTCATGTACTAGGATAACGGAATCTGTCTTAGGTCTCAAGACGATGATGATGTGGTTCTGTATATCCTCATTAACATCTTATTGTTATGGGCAAGCTAACACTAACCTGCTCGTCGCGCTTTTTTGGTAAACAAAGTAAAATAATTATTTCTGGATAACCATGTCCCTAATATTCATATATTTCTAATGATGTAGGAGCTTGATAAACATTTCGATTTTTATCAGGACCTACTGGACAGGATATTCCGTCTGTTCGACGTCGAGAGACAGGACCACCTCGTCCAGGAAGATTGGATCGAGTTCCTCAAGGAGAGGCTGCCGTAAGTTTTATTATCTACTTTATTACTTTATAACCCCTTACTTTAATGTAAGTTATTTCATATTTATTTTGATCATGAGTACACGACGCAAAAACTGTGTAAGTCAAATAAAAGAATTTTTCTCTGATAACATTTATTGTAACGAATTATAAAATGAAACTATCACCAGTAAAATTCAAACTTCAAATGTTTTATTGCACCAATTGAGCCATAAGTTAAAACAAGCACCTAATTAAAGGCTTACGTAAGAACTGTTTAAGAAAATATTACGTAGTTTGTGATATGCGATACGCTTGCTTATGTAATAAATAAAGTTTTTACACAGCGCGATTCGTTTTCAAACCAATGTGAAGTTCCGTTAGCTGGGTAATTAAAACGCTCATGAAACTGAAGAAATTTGTTCTGCAACGGTACCAATTAGAGACCAATTCCGAAGAGGTTCGGTAGGCCAATGTTTCGTCCGGGCAGTAAATAACCCGTAAAAGCTTTTCGGCAGAGAAGAGAAGCAGCTGGAGTTCGTGGAGCAGGTGGAGAGCGTCGCGTACGCGCTGTGCGGGGACGGCGTGGTGACGCAGGACACCTTCCGGCTGATACTGCACAATAAAGTGGTGAGCGGGCGGCGCAGGAGCTGGCTTACCGGATAACTTAAAGCTACTTGCTCTAGCAGGCTAACTTGTCTGTATTTATAAATCACCTCTTCTCATTTTTAAAATTTAAGAAAACAGCTGAAATTATTTGCTAACTGACGTTAAAATTATTTAAGTTAAGAAAATAGTTTACATTGCCACAAAAGTTAACACTTTTGTCAGTTAATTAAACTTGATGGTTAACGTATGACGTGTTCTGAACCACAAATATTTTGGCGGTAACAAACAATTTCGATTCTCTATCCTATGTTCACGTTTGCAGGTCACAAAGAAACTGTTCCGTCTGGTGGACTCCGACGAGGACGGCTACGTGACGGCTGACGACGTCATGGAGTTCATAGCGACAGTATCCAGTAGCAGGTAGGTGATACCGAATGGTATTGAGGTAAAATAGAAAATTACCGACGCTACTAACATTACCATTTTAACTTTTCACCAACTTGATGGTGAAAGTGCATTTCGTGCATCCTCCGTTTAAAGTTACACTGAGTAACAACTTAACTTGATTATGTTTATGTATGTTCAAGTTTAGTTATTTGTAATCCATAACTGTCATGTAACAGACCACGCGTGGGCATCGACAAGCCGGGCGTGGACCGGCTGGAGCAGCTGTTCAGGGACACGGTCGGTGATCAGAAGGAAATCACACGTGAACAGTTCCAGAAGATTGTCGTGTCTAAAAATGTAAGTTTTATACAGTTTAACTCTTTCATTTTCATATCCAACGCTTGAGCTTCATTTCACTTGATGTTAGGTGGTGAAGAGATGGTTCTCATATGTTGACAGAAGAAATACAACATAACACAAATGCTGTTATGACAACAGATTTATGATATGAAGGTGGTAACTACCCACACGTGATACTTAGATCGAACCAGTGACCTCCTTGTTGTTAAGCTAGCATTAAAACGAATGTTTTCTTCTGTAATAAACTTATATTTTTCTTTTGTAATTTTCGTGCTGAATAGAAAAAAGTTCTGGTTCTCCTCCAGCCGTTCTTCACGGAGCGCGTGTTCCAAATCTTCGACGAGGACAACTCCGGCACCATCTCCCACCAGGAGTTCATCGCGGCGGTCCATCGCTTCGGCAGGCAGACGCCCGATGATAAGATCAAGTTCCTGTTCAAAGTGTACGATTTAGATGGTGAGTTGGTCACGACGGGTCACTATACAATCGATCTAGTCACGGACTGTTCCGTGACGTAGTGGATAAAGAAGAAATAGATCTCACTTTGCTGGTTACAGGGTAACTGCGACTGCTGGGACTGTGTCCGGTTTTATTTCAGCTTTTGTCTACTAGAGCAATGATATGCTCGTAAACCATCACACTCATGGTTGAATCATCATCATAAGGTGCCTTCTTCAAACTGAAGTTTGGCGGTCAGACTGAGAAAACTTTTCCGTTCTTGGGCTAATCTTTTTAATTGGTGGTATTTAAGCCACTCCATTCTTTTATATCGTCGAACCATTTCTTACGTGGTCTACCAGGAGCACGTTTTCCGGGAATTTTGCCCTCCAGGATCAACCTTGGGAACTCATAAAGGGATCCTCTTTGCAAGTGTCCGAAAAATGCAACCTTTCTCTGCATGACGGTTGTCATCAGCTTACGTTTGCAGTTAGCTTTCTCAAGAACTTGAGCATTAGAGACAAACTGCTTCCACGTGATCTTGAACATACGACGGAGTCCCCACATCTCAAATGCTTGTATACGACGACAACATTCCTTCTTTAAAACCCACGTTTCACAGCCATATAAAAGAACGGACCAAACATAACATTTTAGAACGCGATATCGAGTGGAAAACGGTATTTTGGGGTCGCATAATACTTTGGACATTCTGTTAAAAGCAGTTTTAGCTTGTCCAATTCTGCATTTTATATCATGGTTGAATACTCGCTCGCAATGCGCAGGGGACGGGCTGATCCAGCACCGCGAGCTGCAGCACGTGATGCGCGCCTGCATGGAGGAGAACGGCATGTGCTTCAGCGACGAGCAGCTCCTCGAGCTCACCGGCGCCATGTTCGAGGACGCGGACGTGGAGCAGCGCGGCGCCATCACCTACGAAGCGCTCCGGGACCAGCTCGGCAAGCACGGCGGCCTCCTCGAGAACCTCTCCATTAGGTAGCCTTCTAAATGAAAATGTAACTTTATACAAATCAATCTAATTAAGTACATGTGCTTTCGAATCGTGTAACTGTTACCTTAGCTTCCACTAACCTCATAGACCTTGAGCAGTCCACGCGTCGGGAAACTGACGCCGCAGACTGTTCCACTCCATTGCTGTTACCATTATGAAGAACGAAATGATTAGCTTGATTATATGGAATATTGACCATAAAATGATAAATGATTACCATGTACACGTACACGTGTGATGATGAATTTGCGGAGGCAGTACTCTTATCAATTTATGCAACTCCTCTACGGATTCTTCAAATCGCAACTGATGTTCATTTTAAATTCTGTAAATATAATTAATACTTGTATTTCCAGTATAGACCGGTGGCTGGTTCCACCGCCACCGGAACCGCAGCCGACCTCAGTCCTCCAGAAGCTGTACAGCATGAAGCCTCACCAGCTGTCCTGGCCGTACTTCAAGAACAACCTGGTGTTCCTTGGTTACTTGGCGCTGTTCTTCTTAGTGAACCTTGGTCTTTTTGCTGCTAGGTGCGTGGAGTACAGGAACGCGAACGGGTTCGTGATGTTTGCTAGAGCTTGTGGTGAGTCCTGCTTTATTATTTCAAGTGT
Source organism: Byasa hedistus (assembly GCA_029286795.1). Lineage (NCBI taxonomy): Eukaryota > Metazoa > Arthropoda > Insecta > Lepidoptera > Papilionidae > Byasa > Byasa hedistus. The sequence continues at coordinate 6,934,291 of JAGSMW010000011.1, read as the reverse complement.
CAACTTTACTTACTCTTTTCTGATTTTTACTTAAATCTATTTTTTTCTGGCTTAGCTCGTCTTATGTAGTCTAACGTTATGTACTCGTAACTCTCAGGTCAGTGCCTCAACTTCAACTGCGCGTGGGTGCTGGTGCTGATGCTGCGGAACTGCATTACTGCGCTGCGCGTGCGCGGGCTGGGCTCCGTGCTGCCGCTCGACCACCACATCTACCTGCACAAGCTCACCGGAGTGCTGATAATCATCTACAGCATCGTCCACACCGTCATGCACCTGTGTAACTTCAGTGAGTTCAATTTCCTTTTCTAATACTTCCAGTAAAGATGCTCGACGGGGTAGTTTTCTCCTTTTAGTGCTTTGTAAAACCAATGCAGATTCAACACAATGTTCTCTTCTAGATTTGACAATTATAAACGCTTCACTACTTTCTTAAAAGTTACTTCCAGAAGTGAATACATCTTGCTATACATTTTATTTTTAGGTGTCATTGTTGTAAACGACCCCGTGCTGAACGCAAACAATTATACGGTATGGGAATGGGTGGGCACCAGCCGGCCGGGACATTTCGGGCTGATCGGCGGTGTAGCGAACCCCACGGGACTGGCGCTGGTCGCCATCTTAATCGTACTGACCACGTGCAGCCGCCCGGCCGTCAGGAGAGGGGGCAGTTTCGAGGTAACCAAGTAAATAATTTAAGAACTCTCGTTGACAACTCTTAAGAAATTAAAAGCATGTGCGAGATGATAGATGCTCTTCCTGGCAAGGATAAAACCTTCTAACTGAGAAATCTTAGACCCTATACAAAACATGTTAAAATGCTTGTCTTGATTAGCAATAGATCCTTTTTCATTTTATAAATAAAATAAAAAGGATTCGCCGCCGATCTCAATATTGGATAGGTAATTGTTTTCTGCTTTTAGATTTTTTACTGGACCCATTTGCTGTACGTCCCCTTCTGGATCTTGGTGATATTCCACGCTCCCAACTTCTGGAAATGGTTCATTCTGCCGGGCGGGATCTACGTCGCCGAACGGATCATGCGCTTGGCCTGGATGAGGTATTCATTTGTTATCCAGTATTCTTAGTTTAATATTCAGATGTCTTTATTTTCTTAGACGTAACCAGATATTAACCTTCTCTGTCTAATCTATTTTCGTTACCGAAGCTACTGCATACCACAAACGCAAAAGTGATTTTTTAACAAAAAAGTGTATAACTTTATAACATCGTTACGCAATTTTACAATTGGTATAAAGAAACTGCTTTATTTATTTATATCATTTCCTGTGTTGCCATCCGCTGCTGCAACTCCTGTAAGATCGGAACGAGGCAAGAGCTACATCTCGTCGGGCATCCTGCTGCCGTCGCGCGTCACGCACCTGGTCATCCGCCGGCCGCCGCTCTTCGACTTCCACGCTGGAGACTACGTGTTCGTGAACATCCCCGCGATCGCCACCTACGAGTGGCACCCCTTCACCATCAGCAGTGCGCCGGAACAGCAAGGTTGGCGCCTTTTGCGTCTTTATAGTGATTTGATACCTTCAAAGTCTCTGTTTATATTTTATTCACCACTCGAGCCAGGTCTATCTGGCATCATATCACTTGCTGATGACTTTTTTATTTTCAAATATAAAGAATGGGACTAACTCACGGCGAGAACTTTGATATCTGACGATGTGTCCTGTACAGAAACTTCGATTATTCTATACTAATTTTTGCTAAAAAAACATAAAAAAATTTAAACAGTTATATTAGTAGTGTGCGAACATTACTGTGTTCCGGTTTGAAGGGTGCTGTAGCTAGTGTAATTACTGGGGTAACGAGACTTAACACCTTATGTCTGTAGCAAAGAGCGCAATGTGGTGCAGTGTGTACCATCTTAACTAGCGCCGCGTTGTTAACAAGCGTATCACTTACCATCAGGTGAACGTCTTGCTCGTCTCGTCGCATAGTAGTACAAAAAAAAAATAATTACGTAAAATTTTAATAAGGTTAGTACAGAATACGGAAATCTGAACGTGTCATGTAGTAGCTAGTGGTGGGTGAGTTGAGAACGGCCTCGCTTGCAGACTACCTGTGGCTGCACGTGCGCGGCGTGGGCGAGTGGACCAACCGGCTGCACGCGTACTTCGAGCGCGAGCACCGCCGCCTCAACGCGCACGACTCCGCGCACCAGTACGTACGCGCACCACTGCCCCAACTGAACAGCACAGGGGAAGCACGGGGGAGCTAGACGGAGCCTGGAAAAAGCAATCAAAACAAGACTGCAGTTTCTGTAGACACGAGATCTTTACATCATATTCAGCCACCTGCTGCCATGTTTGTAGGAAATTGATATTCAGTGGACTCTGACATCTTTGATAATATATTTTATTTATTTGGAAAACAAACAGTGACAATGAACATACAATATTAAATTTCTAATTATAATAATTTAGCACCATTTACACGTTCTCTTTTTAGTTATCCGAAGAACATATTTTGTCGTTTGATTGATTTAGCTAGTTTTCGAACCAGTGTTTGCTTAATAAAGATTTCAAAGTGTGTTTTCGTCGTAAAGAGATCAAGTTCAGCGAGGTCAACCAATTAATTAAACACTTTTGAGGATCTATTGAAAAACGAATGCTTTCTATAATTTGACTTACAAAGGGGAACACATAAGAGCGTGGGTCTTCGTTGTGGCCGTGTTGGGGGACACATATATTTATTTGGAAAGTAGTTGCGGGGCGTCTATGAACGATTGTGCTATCTTCGCCAAAAACACTATGTCCGCAATTTTGCGTCGTTCTTGCAGAGGAAGTATATGATGTCTCTTGCACCTTACTTCATAGCTTGAGTCATAAGTTTTGCATTTGTACTGCACGAATCTTAAAAATCTGCATTGGATTGATTCTATTCTGTCTGTGTGTATATTATACTGAGGGTTCCATATCTGGGAACAATACTCAAGGATACTACGCACAAAAGAGCAGTACAGTATTTTTCACACTTTAATATTTGAAAAATACTAATACTAATATCTACTGACAGATTGGGTACCGAGTGAACTAGTTGCATTTTCAAGATTACTTGCATGATGGTTGACGACATGTTTATATCATTTCAGGAAATTGAACCGGACAATATCTAACCAGAGCAACAGGAGCAAGCGGCTTGGCTCTACCAGCACCCGGGGCAAGCGCTCCGTGGACTTCTCCCCGGCCTCCTACACCAACGACGCGTTTTGCATTGACGAGGAGCCGGCCGATTTTGAGTCGAAAGGTGAACCGCGCAGCTCTGTGGAGGCGATGAAGCTGTGCCATATCGTGACCCTGACCTAAAGCGATCAAATAAAATATCGCAAAAGTTTTAGGCGGTGCAAGTTACAAACAAACTGTTTTACACCAGAGAAACATACCCGGCTGCTCCATCTATTAAAACCACCTGAACCCAAAAGTTCCCGAGACCTGAATAATCCTAAAAGTCTCAAGATACAAAAACAGTCTTCCGACACTCCTTAGCATACTCACAAATTATGTTTTTAAAATATGGAAACCTGTTAATATTACCAGAAAGGCCATTTTACCAGTGACATGCTCTAGCTGAAAGTAAGCTGTTTACTTAACATGTGCACTTGGATGTGGGCAGGGCCGCCGCCGGCGCGTCCCCCCGCGCCGCCGCGCTCCTCGCGCCGCTGCGGCTGCTGCACAAGTCCAGCTCGATGCCCGACATGCAAAACAACGCCACGAAACAGCGGCAGCAGGCGTGAGTTGTCATTACCACTCCGCCATCACAGTTCTTGTAACATTTTACTCGTCTTCATCACCCATTGACAATTTTTTTTTTTTTATACTATTATGCGACAAGACGAGCAAGACGTTCACCTGATGGTAAATGATACGCTTGCCCATGACAATGTGGTGCTAGGTAAGATGGTACACACTGCACCACATTGCGCTCGTCGCCGGAGACATAAGGTGTTAAGTCTCGTTACCCCAGTAATTACACTAGCTACAGCGCGCTTCAAACCGGAACACAGTAATGTTCGCACACTACTATTTGTCGGTTGCAATAGGAGCTGCGGTGGTACCCACCCAGACGGTCTCCGGCAACAGAGACCTACCTTACTTATTAACAAACCCGAACCGTTGTTCACAACTTTTTCAATTTCCCGTAGCAAGAGTTCAGTTTTAGTTTGCGAGCGCGGTGTCTCAAGTTTTTAATTTTCAACCATTGCATGTCCCAGTCTCCGCGACTACACGCGCTCGGAGTCGGAGCTGGGCTTCGAGCTGGGCGAGCTGCGGCGCGCGCGGCTGCGCTCGTTCGCGCGCTCGCCGCAGCACCGCGCGCTGGCGCACAGCTTCCGCTACATGCGCAACAAGCCGCCCATCGTCGCGTTCAAGACGCCCAGCCTGGAGGACTGCGAGCGCAGGCGTTCCAACGAGAGCATCCTCACAATCGGTCAACACTAATTTCTTATTCAATATCTTCATCTCGAACACATTTGGTTGTCGGACACCCATAGTCCGATCTAGTGATTCATCTACGACTTTACACTTATGATCCCTTTCTTTATTTACATATGATACCTATAACTATATACAGTAAGTAAAAATTCTGTTTCCCAGCGAGGAGACGTCTGTCCAAAAGTCTATCACCGGATAAGGACACCGAGGCGCACAACGAAAAAACAAACGGGAACCCGGCGACGGCGACGGGCGCCGCCGACGAGCACGGTGCGGACGAGTACCCGGTCGGCAAGCCGCTGGAGGTGAGCACATTGTCACTCGGAAACATATTCTCAGCGCGGGTTCATACAAAAAGAAGGGATTCTTATTAACTAGTGTAGATGTAGCTGTGTTTTGTCGAAGATTTTTTCATTATTATTCACAATGGGTTAACACCTGACCGCTTAAACTAATTATACACCGAAAGTGATGACGTGTACTCGCTCAGAGTACTCCGACTCACATACACATCAGCACCGATATCTGGAGGATTTCAAACCCTATGCTCTATCTAATTAACTCCGTGGTTGATCTTGGGCTTCCGTGTGTCAAGGCTAGTTCGCTAATTTGCACCATCGATTATTCTAGATCTACCTGGACGGGCCGTACGGCGCGGCCTCCTCGCACATCTTCCGCGCGGAGCACGCGGCGCTCATAGCCGCCGGCATCGGAGTCACGCCCTTCGCGTCCATACTCCAGAGCATCATGCACCGGCACTGGGCCAACAGGAACCTGTGCCCCCGGTGCGGGCACAGCTGGCCCAGCGCTATGCCGCACGGGAACATGAGCCTTAAGAAGGTACTCTCAGCATTATAAATGTAGATGTTGTTAACGTTACTTAGTGTTCCAGTTGTAACGAAAAGTTTCAAGATGAATTTGTTATCGCATCAGTGCAGTGGTGTGCCAACATCACTGCACCCTGGTGATAAAAGCTATAGCAAGTGAACTTATTCGCTTCGCAGGTGGACTTCTTTTGGATAAACCGCGAGCAGCGTTCGTTCGAGTGGTTCGTGTCCCTGCTGTCGCAGCTGGAGATGGAGCAGGCGGAGCTATGTGGGCAGCGCTTCCTGGAGATGCACATGTACATCACCAGCGCGCTGCAGCGGCACGACATGCGCGCCGTCGGCCTGCAGCTCGCCCTCGACCTCCTGCACGAGAAGGTAGGAAATTATTTAACTTCTCGCACACCTCTGACGTAGTGCGTTTTCTCTATGATTTTATTATACCCCGGCAGTGGTGTGTACTATCTGTGCATTTTCTGTTTAAGGAAAAGCGCGACCTGATCACGGGCTTGAAGAGCCGCACGAGCGCCGGCCGCCCCAACTGGGACAAGGTGTTCCAGCGGCTGGCGGAGCAGCGCGTGGGCAAGGTTACCGTGTTCTACTGCGGACCGCCGCGCCTCGCGCGCACCCTGCGCCTTAAATGCGACCAGTTCGGCTTTCATTTCCGCAAGGAAGTCTTCTAGATTATCACCACAGTCTAGGATTATTCTCGTAGGAGTGTTCCTGAATTAGCCTTGTACTTGTTAATTTTTCACGCTTTGCTTTTTGTTGTACTTAAGTTCAAACATTGAACACCTTTTTGCAATAAAAACGTCAAGACTTATGTTCTATGCTATCTCATAAAAATACAAATTATCCGGTGATTAATAATTTTCTTCTTCATATCTGTTTATTGACCATTATTTCAAGTGTTCTTATTTTTATTAGTTACCATTATCTAAAAGTAAAAGACTTAGCGTAAGTTATGTTATTTGGTAATGTAATTGTATATAAAAACTAATAGTTTTCTTGGTGTTGTCATACATAATTATTTGAACATAAATAAAAAAGAAATCCTGTGTATAAAAAGTCAAATATTTACTGATCATTTGTTGTACAGGTAAGGTAACAAGTAAGCAAATGTTTAAATAAACTTTCGCCGATAGATGGCGTGGACATACAATATTTTATAGCACTTGATTTATTAGCTAATTTAACTGGTTTGTAAAATTAAAGAAACTCTGTGACAAATGTATAAAAAAGAATCAATACGTTAATAGAAAATAATTACATAGCAAAACAATAATATAATGTTTTAGTACAATTTTTAATTTTCTAATTTGACTCTGTTGATAATTTTATGAATAAAAATGTTTTAATGTTGCCATTTTGCATTTCATTACAATTAACATTAAGAGTTTTAAAGAAAAATAATAACGGAGTGAAAAAAATTATAAATATTATCATTACACAAGAAATACAACATGCATGTTTTTTAACAATATTTATTGAAGAAAATAAAATGATCATGTTACCGATTCCTATATTCCAGAGAAATTTCTTAAAAAAAATCATTTGTCATAAAGATATTGTAAATAATTATACGTGCCTACTTTTATAAATAATAACGAACTGAATAATGTATGTACCAATATATTAATTACACATGTCTATGACTCGCTGTAGATAATTCGCGGAAATATCGCAAGCGACCTTGCTGTCAAGGTGAGGGCCACAAGGTTGACATGTGTCCTTATCAGAGGCCAAGTTTATGCAGACCTTGGACCGAGGACAGAACCTTGATAGTAAGGACGTATCCCTGAACGAGGTTACATTGAAATTTTATGCGTGGACTCGATATTTACTAAGATATTTTTAATTAATGTTTTTTTTTTGTTGCGTGATTTATCGCTGCGTAAGATTTTGCTGTGTTTTAGCGAAAAAAATAATATTGGTAATAAAAAAATATTATAAATTTTTGTTGATGAAAGAATACTTAAAATTGGTATTTATAATAGACAAAAATTTATAAATGACATTCTTTCATTTAAATTATTTTTTATTTGAAATTTTATCGTTGCTTGCAACACTACGACGTAACGTAAATAAGCTTGGATACAAATATTCATTCCTAAATTTATGGTTTGGCGGGATTTATAAAATCGTACACATTTAAATTAAAAAAAGGAAACTTTATGTAGATAGAATTTTAAACCAAAAAATCTAAATTAATTATGTTGTTTAAAATCTGGACGTTTAAAAACTCAGTTTAATGGCGATATAAATAATAGATTCCTACCTTTTTAAGGTTTTCTTTTATTAAGTTACATAGTTTTGATAACGAAAATTGTTAAAGTACAATTCCTGTGCCCATCTATATGATTCCATTGCTTAGAAATTTAAGGTCGTGTGCCTCGTTACGCCTTTTCTTAGTTATTGTGGCTTAGAAACTGGTAAACGTACTACTTCAGTGCGTGCGATCCTACAAAAAGACCACGAGTAGTTTGAGTAAAATGATGGCACATTGGTAAAATTATTCTTATAAAAGAAATCAATAATAATATGATAGCACGCTGTTTACATTTTTTGTATAGTTTCTAAGGGTACTAATGATATTTTTTTCGTCATTTATCTAACTGTTGGACAACTGTCGACTATGATTATATATTGCGAACAATACCATCACACGAGATTAATAATTTAGTTTGCTTTATATGTGAATAATAGCATCAGTTTATGAATTAATGACGCATATTAGAACTTAAAAACACGAGCTTTAGCCGATGAGCATCACCATCAAGAATTTATTATATTGCTAAAATGTCTAAGTCATGGATGAATATAAACATGAATCAAGTCTACGTTACTTATAGTTGTAGTTAAAAAAACATATCGTCTGAATTCTCACCTCGTTCTAACAGATGTTACAAATGAAACCAACAAATAAGGTTTTAAATATTATTTATTAATATCAGTCTCTGAATCTGTTCAAAATTTTTATTTTGAACGGTTTTTTTTGTCTTTAACATATACAATAAATATCATCAGTATATATTGTACACTAAATAAGGGTTCAAAACACAGCTTAATAATATAATTGAAACAACCGAACATTCTCTCCTCGCCAATTTATTTGAGATCTATATACGTAGGTACAAACAAAAATACAAATCTGATTATAAAACTATGTACCAAGTTATGAACACTACACGTTACTATAATAAAAGGCAAGTTGTGTAAGTTTATTGCTTCCGTTTGCTTCACAGCAGGCGTAATGTTTATTTATTGTAGGGTGTTTACCATCTAAATAATTTTAACAACATCCCTAAGGATTTTTTTAATAATTTTATTTTACAAAAGCATTATTTTAGTACAACAATTAAAAAAAACAAATTCTTGTCGTGCAAGCTACATAAAGTAAATATTTGTGAGTAACCATAATAATCTTTATATCTACATAAACATCAAACTAACATAGTATGGTCATGATTTACTTATGTCTTGACGAAACCGCACCAGTGACCAGCAGTGGACCGGACTTAAATGCCATCAGTTGAAATGAGTAGCTCAAGATCGGAACGGTTCAACCACTCTGCCCGCCAAACTTCAGTTCGAAGTTACTTCACGATGGTGATGATTATTAGTAACAAAGCATTCTACAACTAAACGCACGCAAACTTTATTAAAGTAGTCTGCTGAGGATTACAAGAGCGTTAAAATACTCGGTCAGTTCTTTATGGAGACGGGAGTGATGGATAACGTGGTTCAAATTAAATTAGAGTATCAGACAAAATGCATCAACTAATTATTACTAAATATTATCGAGAGTACAAACGATATATTAAATATTAGTTACGAGTACCACACAATGTTGTAGCCATAAATTGCTCAGTAATGTTTAACAAAATAATTATTTATTTCTTTATCATGGCAACTACAAACTCTTAATGCGCTTAAACTTAATTGGCAGTAAAAATGTGGGCAACACAGTTAGTATTACACAATCATGTACCTCTGTAGTACGAATTTTAGACTGAAATGTTGAATAACTTTGCAAGTACCACAACTCCGCGTTGTCAGCTTCTGCACGAGGTATTATCTCATTTAAAACTTAACTCTGTAACTAATTTCTCAATGCATTGTTTCTCGCCTCCGTTAAGTATGAGTAACTCATCGCACACTACATCATATTTAGTACCGTAAAAAGAAAATAGTCCTATCAAATATACGCTTAAAGTAAGATATGAAAACACGTTAAGAGTGGAGAAGAGTACTGAGAAATGTCAGTTTGTTCTAATCTCACGATCATTTAACTGAAAGTATCGAGCAAGGCTTAAAGTTAATAAACAAATTTGACAAAGGTATAATTTCTATATAAATATAACACTAACTTCCTGTTCACAGTTTACATTATTAGCTTCCAATACATAAAAATTATATTTTTACAAAAAAAAACTTCAATTCAGTTTGGTTAAGGCGCAGATAGAAAAAAAAATGGAACATGTTTACATGTCAGCATTATTATAACAGGAGTAGTATACGAATGGAGCACATTTGTTGTACCCAAAAGTTTTTTAAAATTTTCTTAATTACATATTTATGTTAAAAAAAAATATAAAGCGTTTATTGAAGAAAAGAAACTAAGTGTTATAGTGAATTTAATAGCTAATGAAACTACATAATTTCATATTCCCGAGTGTAAACCGGAACGCTGTGCACTGCTGCATACATTCGTCAGTCCGCGCGTGGGCAGCGTGGGGATAAACAGGCTTGACTTATCTCGCGGAAGGTCTCGAGTCCCAAACGGGTGAAGTTTAAGTGAGCTGTTATTTTAGCGAACACGCAATAAGCGTGTAACTACTTATACTGCGTAAACTTAATTATTCTTTATGAAATATAATGAATTTGCATCTGTTACTTATAAATAAACAGCGCTCTTATTGCGCCCACTGCTGGGACTCGGGGCCTTCTCTCACATGGGAGAGTTTAGCATAGTTATCAACGACGCTGCCAATGTGCGAGTTGGTAGATATCACACGTCCACAAAAGTTTTTGCTCTTGGAACATGTCAGTGCCCCCTCGATGTTTTCTTTTACCGGAAGCTCACGCTCGCCGGGGATCGAACCCGAGTCTATACGACACGCAAAGCGCGTATAACTGTCTCACAGACTGTGGTATTGCGGCTTCTCCTCTGCTCGTTAGTAAACAAAACTACTGTCATCTATACATGGTCTGCGTGTTTTATAAAATAAATATGTAACAGCTTCTTCAACGATCACTCAAGTTGTAAGAAGTTACTCGGCACGGGCTCGCTGGAGGGAACGCATGCGTATACAGCGTACGTGCGTACTACGCGTGCGCTCGTCCGTTTGTTGCGAACAATAAGACATAACCTATAGCAGGGTGACGGTAAGCCTGCTGGCTGCGATCATCTTGTTGTTGAACTTCCTCCTAAAGTTCTCAGCGGCGACGGAAGTCTTGAACGTTATCTTCGCGGTGCGCTCTTCTTTATTCAACATTAAGCTCTGGAACATCAATCCGGGTGTTTTCACTATACTTAAATAACTATGTCCAACTTAAACCTATTTACATATTTGGTGTCGCTCCGATGGAACGGGAAATGTGCTAATTAACATTCACTGGTGCACTTCTTCGGTAGACTCTCAGCAATAAGCTACTCTATATAGTATGTGAGAAGGTGAAATACAAGTGTTATATACCAAGGGCTTAAGTGACAATGAAACTGTATGATGAAGTGTACTTGCTCAAAGTACTCCGACTCTCATATGTTTACATTCGGGACACAGCGATGCGATGCCGGCAGATCTACATTATGAGGGTGGTTGCTAGTCAGACGGATTCCAAAAAGCCTTACCACCAATCTTGATATCAATTTTCGATTGTATTTACTTTTTTTTTTTTTTTTTTTTTTTTTTATTCTACTTTGCGACGAGACGAGCAAGACGTTCACCTGATGGTAAGTAATACGCTTGCCCATGACAACGTGGTGCTAGTTAGGATGGTATACACTGCACCACATTGCGCTCGTCGCCTGAGACATAAGATGTTAAGTCTCGTTACCCCAGTAATTACACTAGCTACAGCGCCATTCAAACCGGAACACAGTAATGTTCGCACACTACTATTTGGCGGTTGAAATAGGAGCTGCGGTGGTACCCACCCAGACGGTCTCCGGCAACAGAGACCTACCACCTGGTAAACTGTTATGTAATAGATCTGTAGTGTATAAGCCAATAAAACTTGGTCCTACTATTTAATCTGCAGCCTGTTCTCCAAACCGTTTGTTTTGTTGTTTGGCCACAATTTACAGTTTTATATTATTTTAGGTAAATATAACGAGATAATTAAAAAAGTTAATATTATTAATAAATTTAAGTCTAAATATAATGATTTCAATTAATAAAAATTGGTTGTCACTTAACACATTCCCCAATCCAAACTTACCAACTAGTCTGTGATACAAGCTTTGTATAAACAGGTTTGTATTGCTAACTTACTTACGTATATTTTTGATATATTCACCTATATAATATAAATATTGCTCTGTAGAACTCATATTTACATACACATAACTTTATGTTCATGGATCACAATTGTTCATGAAAATATACATACAGTGTCATCGCATATAGATCATTTACATATTGTAATGGTTTTGCACAAGTCATCAAGATATACATACATATATAAATGTACAATGTTTAACTGATCAATATTGTGTGACCGTTGGGTCGTTCAATAACATGTAATAACACATAAAACATTCATCATTCAACAATCAAAATTGTTTCAGTTTCAGGACATCATCCAAATTTATTGGATTCTTCTGATTTCTTTACTTAATATTAATTCGTTTTAAGACACGATGCACAATATAAAACTTTGTAACAAATGCTTTTCAGTCTCATTTTATAATAAATTTATTATAAATGTATAAAATAAAAACAGTATGTCTATTAAACAGTGTGAAGAACATGTTTCAATTGGATACAGAGTCAAAACATATCTCAAAGCTCTTGATAATCTGTTACTCCTGGCACAAAGCTCTTTATTAACAAATGACTCATTGATTCACACCTAAACATAAATTAACAGAAAAATAAAAGTTTATAGTTTACTATATACAATGTGTAGGCACAATAATATCACAGTTCAGTAACATATTACTCTATATAAAATGTTTCATGATTCGATGCTCCGGGAAGATATTTAAAAATAATCAAGAACGGCTCGATATAGAATAAACATTCAGCGGTAACCATTTCCACGGACGGACCGAAGTACACAATCATTGGTGGAGTCTCAATGATCAATATGCCAAAAATAAATAATATTCCCACGAAACACACGCTCCAGAAACGGTTTGGCTAGTCGTAAGAGACTCAAAACTAAAAATTCTTATTTACGTCTCCAGAATTGAAAAACTTGAGCTCATCAAGATTTTGAAGTTGGTCACTGCTTGACTACGATCTCACCTGATGTTAAATGGTGATGTCGGGGAAAAGTGTAACAGCCGATACACAAAGCAGGGTTCCATTATTAAAATAATATTGTTTATTTCAAAACACACTGAGATGTTTAGGTCACATTGGTACACTGATAGAAACATGGCTACAATACTTGGAAGTAGTACTTAACGAAACGTGGATTAGCGGTGAAATGTATGTAAGTGAAAAGTACAATTGTTTTGTTGAAAAATTTTAACAATTGAATATACAACTAGCTGTGCAGTTTTTTTTTCGCACGATGTTGATGATGTTAGTCTTATTGACGACTTGAACACAAGCTAAACAAATGTTTAGACTGCTTGGCATGTAAGGAGAATTGCTAGAAAGTTCGTAATATAATGTGGTGGATGTGACGATAATGTGATGAATATGACGACAAAGGCAAACAAAAGAGTCTCCGAATGTAAACTCAGTAATACCAGCAAACTTTAACTTTGCTATATAACGTCAGCAGGGTTTAAGATTGTAATGTCATTGGATGCAGGTGGCATCAGATCAACCGCGCTATACACCGATTGAGGATTGCATTCAGCAGTAGACGCCAAAAGGCCCAAATGATAATGATGAAAGTGACAAAGGTTGGTTAAATATGATTGTACCTTAACAACTAGCATTTGGCTTAGATTTCACATGACAATGAGGCTGTAAATAGAGCAGAGTGCTTGCTCAAATACTCTGTTGAACTATGTCGACAGTCAGTACAAAGCAACACCGTCATGGCGGCAGATTTACAGTATGAATTTGCAAGTAGCTAACCCGGCAGGCCGGAAATCGTCATCAAATTGAAAAATATGTGGCCCCGGAATCAAATCAAGAAGCTCCCAACGGTTGTTTGTGTTTTGTCGTTCTTCTATAATTGTCCATGCAAGCAAGCATACAAAAAGGTATTTTAAATTTTGAAGATTATGATGGACATCGATACCGAGCCGTATAATCCCCCCGAAGCATCAGAGCAGCGAGCGCGCTGTCATTACCTGCAGCTCATCCCCGGCGAGCGTGCGGAGGCGCGTGTCGGTGATGCCGTGCGGCAGATTGTCGACGCGCGCGCGGGTCGCCGCAGCTCCAAGCGCGCTCCCCGCCGCCGGCTCCGCTTCGTCTTCGTCGGAGGCGTACTCGACGCGCGGTTCATCGGCGCGTCCAGCGAGCAGCGCGGTGCGCACCGCCCGGCTGAAGATGCCGACGGGCGGCGGTGCACCAGGCTTTCGCTGCAGAACCACGCGCCTTTGGCCGAACGTCTGCGATTTTGCTTTCTCTTCCTCTTTAGGTTTTTCGGGCTGAAGGTAAGCAAACATCGTTTTAAAAATAATTAAACGGGTAGACATTAATTCATCTTCGCTTTATCGATAATCCGCGTATTAGGATAATTATACATTTAGATGATAAAACAGCGAGGTATTGAACAGAGAAGCGTAAATAGGCTTCTTCTATACTAGTGCATTTTACTATCAAAATGTACAACACCGCTTACCATCAGGTCGCATCGTAGTCAAACGCTAATCTACATAACAAAAAAAAAATGGAAGAGTAACCGAAAAGAAAACGAAGTTTTACTATTGCCTAAAATGCCATATTTTTGCACAGGCGAGTATTTTTTTTAATCTGTTATCAGTTTACATTGCCTATATAGTACTGAAAAATCAAGCCCTGAACGGCAATATCTACCGTCATTACGTCGCGCTCCGTGTGCTGATAATGCCCAGAGCATTGCCTCGCAACAGAGCATGTAATGTTAATCAATGAGGTCGATTTCCAGGCATTTGAATGTTATTTAATTTGCCCTAAAAAATTTATTTATTACAGAAAATTTTGATGAAAATATATTTTTTAAAGTTATTCAAGAATTTACAGAAGACAGTGGCCGGCGGCTCACCTCTTTCTTATCATACACGATCCTCGGCCGCGACTTGGCTGCGCCCGCGTCGCCGCGCTGCCTGCCCTGCTGGCAAACAGCGACGCTTACCATATACACGTATATCAATAAAATGTCCTGACATTAACTTGGTTTTCATTAAAACAAAACCTCTACCGGTAGTAGGTACCACCGCAGCTCTTATTTCTTCTGCCAAACGGCAGTGTTCACCATGTTAAGTGAGAGTGGTGAACATTATCGTAACTACCGCCACATTGTTATAGGCGCTCACGCGCGCCGGCATCGAGTGAATGTAATGTTCGCCTCGAGGCCTCATCGAATAAAAAAATGTAACTCTGATCTGCATATCTGTCTGTAGCAGCTCCCAAATGACTCAATTGATTTCTACTGGAGAAGTTTAGACAATATTGCCAGACTTGAATATTACATTGTAGTTATGGACTATGCAAGATGCCTAATATTTTTAACTTCATTATTACTTATAGACATTAGATACGAAACGTCATTACTCCAATTATTTCATTAGCACTATTCACACTGGAACATAGTAATGTTTGCACACTACTGTTATCAGCTAATTACTAAATTAAAAAAAAATGTAATCAATCAGAAGATGTGTACATACAAAAAAAAAATACCTTAGCCGTTTTCTTTTCCCCACTGTCATTGACAGCTTTAGTGGAGCTGGTGACTAGAGTCCTGCGGACTGGAGATTTTTCTGTAAATAAATATTAATAAACTATAATTATAAAAAATTATATTTGAAAGAAGAATAAATTTCTAATTAAAGGTATTAAACCGAAGCAGTGAGCTCTCTCTATGTATATGCTTGTCACTGCAGCACATTTTCTAATTGTTTGCCTTATAACATGAAAGCTACTGGTTCGTTTCCAGAGATATAAGTTATAGTTATTTCCAATCCGGCTGGGCAGTAACCACCCTCATAATATAATTACATATACATAAAGGTATTTTTTAATTCTAAGTGAAGGTTATTTTCATTCAGTATTAAAAAAATTATGTGGCATAAGTACTAATCGGAAGTAGTTGTGCACATATAGTCACTTATATCTTTAGGCGGTCATACGAAGAGGCGCTGGTGCGATCTCCACTGAGCTTAAACTTCCGGTGGAGGCAAATATTGTCCGGAAGACGACATATTCTAAGAACTTTGTTTCTGATTAACTGAACTGAGCTTTCATGGATATGTGGCATTCATCAACATGCACTTGGCTAGCCGAGACCCAGCCGTGGGTATATTAACAGGGCTGTTTATTTAGGAAGCGTCTACACTCAAACTCGTTCACCCACCTTTCTTCTTGCGATCATCTTTCTCGTTGAAGACGATTTTTTGGCGCGGCGCTTTACTCTCGGTCAATTTCGGCGGCAGCTTGCTACGCAGGTCCACTTGCGTCTTCTGCTTAGGTTTCTCCGGCCTGTGTAAATTATGTATAGCAAAAGATTTTAATATACACTTAAGATGGATTTTTTTTATTCGACAAAGCGGCGAGAGGAGCGGAATGTTTGCGTGATGGTTGTAATACGACCCGTAGCTATGTGGCGTTAGTTACGATTATATACACTGCATCACATTGTGCTTAGCATCTACCCCAGTAATTTCTCGAGCTATAACACATGTTAAACTGGAACACAGTAATGTTTGTACATTACCGTTTGACGGCAGAAATTAGTGCCGCGGTAATACCTACCTAGAGATGGTCTCCACCAACAGAGACTTTACAGCCAGTATAAAGTTTACTATAATCAATATTAATGCTTTTTAAGTATTTTATTAGTCAATCTTTAATAAGAAAAAAATATTCAGATCAACTAACTCTTTCTTCTCTTTGAAGCGGCCGGTGTCGTCCTCATCGGAGAGGATGCCATCAATGTCATCGAGGATGAGGTCAAGCTCGTCATCGCTGTCTAGCCCGCGGCTCCGCACCGCCTCGGGCAGCGGCGGCGTCAGGTCGCGGTCCGGCGTCGGCACTCTCTCGACCTGCGGCATCTTCTCCCGCGGCGGTGTGAGATTCTCTGCCAGAAACAGTGTTTAATTATTAACCTACGACGCCGAAATAGTGATGCTGTAACTAAATTATATTAAATATGGTGGCTACTTAATGATATAGGCTTATTTAGAAATTGTCGGAAAGTTTGAAATTTATTTTTTTATTTATTATTAATATTAGTGAAAAAGAAATATTTGCAACATAACATTTGTTATTTTGAATTGATAATAATTTAGCAATATGACAAATTAATGGTCTGGACATATTTGTAATAAAGATCGGTCACTAGTTCAGTAAAATACTTGTTTTTTATTTTTACTAATTATACACATGTAAAAAGAATGTAACATTTACCACCCCAGTGAGTTTGAGATGACTATTCTGCTTGATCTTTATAGCTTGTAAGCATTTCCCCCATTACAGGATTAAAATATCTACATACCACAAGTAGAATTGATTTCCGTATCATCCTTCACTAGCTTCACTGGTGACCTTTCTCTTAGTTTTTCCACTTTCTCAACTTTTTCAGTAATCTCAACATTCTCTGGAGACTTCCTGGTGGTGTCGGGCTTGTCTGGTTGTGTGCTGGTTGGATTGTTGTCTGCATTAGTCTCTACAGGTTTAAGGTTTTCTGGTTTTGTAGGATTCTCAATTTTAGGCGCTTGTTGTTCTTTGGCTGTGTCTTTCTCTTCCTTTTCACGGTCCCTAAAAATAAGTATAAACTATTAAAACTTTTTGTTTACCAAATATAGTAACATTGTTGTGTTTTGTAAATGAATGTTTTTTTTCTCATACGTTTTTTTCATTGGAAAAAAAATTGCGCAGTATCTTCCAAATAGGATAACCCCTTTCTAGAATTTCAATAATACTATTTGTACGACTTTCTCTAGTGTCAGAAAAACAAAAGGAAAACCACAAAAACTTGACAGACCAATTTTTATCAATAACTGTCACTCACTTGTCCTGCACCTGTTTCTGCAACGCGGCCGCGTTCTTCCTGCGCCGGACCTCCTTCGCGCGCAGCACTCGCTCCCGCATACTCTCTTGTTCCCTTACCCGTCTTCTGTATTCAGTTTCCTGTAACATAACAATTCTGCTTTAAATTATTCTGTTAACAACTGAGTTATTCACGTCCCATACACATATGGTAATGTTGTTCCTTTATGTATCTACAATGGGTAGATGGCAATGGTAATGTGAGCTGAGATAACACGACCGTGTTTCAAATGCAGGGCTGTATTGTTATGCTGTCGGTGGTATTACTGTACAGGTGCGTGCGCGAGAGTTTGTGTGTGTGCGCGTGTACGTACTTCGTCGTGCACGTCGGTGCGCGGGCGGCGCGGCGGGCTGCGGCGGGGCGATGGCGAGCGGCGCACAGGGCTCGGCGAGCGCATCCTGTCGACATATCGTGGGGATTATATTTTATCATATTTATATATAATTGTAAAACTTAAAACTTTGTGGTCTAATAGACAATTTTATAAGAAGTGTTGTTGTGCACTTTTTACTGTTTTTGTAAAATAGTTAAAATCATGGGATAGTATAAAAAAAATAAACTACCTTCTTCTCAGGCCGGCTCTGTTAGCGTTGATGAACTCCTCTTGGCGACGCAGCAGCTCCTCGTCCTCGCTGCAACGCGCCAGATCGTTTTTGATTTCAATTACTGTGTTTTCTATATATCTGCAAGTAATATAATTTGTTGGTTGAATCTCATTGCAATTTTCTTACGGGGCAGTTAAATAGTAAGGATCTGTAATAAATCTAATGGGTGGTGAATGTCTAGCTCGTGTTTGCTGAAGTTTGAAAAAAAATTATACACGTCATGGAAGAGGTGTTAACGAGTATGTGGTTGCGTGATACCTCTGCGGCGACCTCCTGACGATCTTCCTGTTGGCGGCGCGCGCGAGGGCGTTCCTCTGCTCGGCGATGAACCTCTCAGCGGCGTCGTCGATGTCCTTTATGGGTCCTTACATCAAAGTTAACACAATTGTTTAATTTCTTTATCTATTCAATGAAATGACAAAAAAGAATCGAGTACGTAGTTTTTTGGATCGTGAGTCGCCTGGTCGTAACAACGTGACCCTAGTTAGGAAGTTAGACTATACTGCAACACATTGTGCTCAACTCCTTAGGATACAAGATGTTTAGTCTCATTACCCTAGAAATTACACTATATCACTACCTACACACTAGCAAATTGATCTTTTTACAAATAATAATTTAAAAAATCGTGCAGGTATTATAAATAGATAACAATAAACATAGATAATTGAAACTTTTTTAATACAATTTAACCATACTTAATATATATATTACATGTGTGTTAGGACTGAAAAGAAACTATTGCATAAAATATATTAAACTATATACCACAAGAGTGTACACACGACAAAACATGTTCAACGGCCATTAAATTGTTGCTGAAATGTGTGAAAAACATGCATCAAGTCTGGCAAGTTATCAACATAGATAAAATATGTTTTGGCTTCACATCAACATAAGCAATATTAATCCGTCGAAGCCCGCGGCATCGGGCGATGTCGCGCAAAAATGTGGCCCCCAGAACCATGGGCATCGAGCGATGCCGTGAGTTCCGAACTTTGTTTGAGTGTGTTTTAAGTACGTTTATAGTCAATTTTATATTGAAAATTGGGTGTCTATAGATTCTTTATGAAATTTGTTACAAAATGAGCTCAAAATAATACTGGCCACAATAGAAAAAAATTATAATTTTACAGTCAGAAAGTTGTGTCTGCCTCGGCGTCAACGTGAGTATTTTTTTGTGAACCGGTTCCAAAATATTTCAAGCGAAAATCAGAGAAAATTTTAAGGAAAAGGCTAATTCAGTGTTTTGTTAGTAAAATGGTTGTATAATTTAGATAAAATACAATGTTTCGTGCTATTATCCCACGAAAAGATTTTATAAACCTAAATGTCGTTCGCGCGCAAAAACGTTCACGGCCCGTTTTTTCACTAATTATAACATTATATTCATGAAGGAAAATACATCATCTTATTGTAAATTTATTGTAGATTCTATTTTTACGTGTCGTTTTTTGAAACAAACACGTAAAATTATAGATTTTACGTGTTGAAGCTGTGTTTATAATTCAGACCCACCAAATAACACTCACACAACGACAAATCTACGTCTGTGTGTATTACAAAATGACCACTGGGCAGGACCCGCAAACAGGATAACAAAAGGACCGCTAGGCTCGAGCGGCAGACGCACAAACAGGATGTTCACCTTTGTGTTTAGATTTGAGACAGGATTAAGATTTTTTATATTTAAAATTTTTATTTCTAATTTTTTTTATCATTATTAGCGGCGCAGCGGCCAGTTAAAGAAGTGTCGAAACAATAACTACAAAACACATCTGCGATGGAGTATCATTGTATGAAAGGGCCGTCTACTAATCCGCGCGATTTACAAAATATTTATTGTAGTAATAAAAGCCTATACTTTATAAAGTCCGCTGGGCTGTTATTGTCCAACGGTCAACATGCGCGGGTAACGCCAGCGAAAAGTTCTGCTTGTCAAAGTCTGTACATCTGTGTGTAAATACGATTTGTTTACATGGTTGTTTGTGATTTAAATATAATTTCTTTTACTTTATATCAAGTCTATTAGCTTTTAGCGTCGTCAAGATTTGACCCTCTCGCATTTCGCACATAATGTGCTAATAACATAACAAAGCCCACGATTCCACAAACCACATGGATTGTCAAATACGGTTTGTCAACTGTTACGCTTGATGTTCTGTAGCATCACGCATATGTAAATACCACGGTTTTTTTTTTTCGAGGGAATACTGGCGGCAAAGCGAGATCGACTAAGTCATGCGATTGTTATGCCGCCCGCGCCTGGTCGCTGGGACTCCACCTTCGCGGATAGGCTGTGGGCCAGCCATTTTCCCTGCTCCAGAGCAGCGTGTTGAAAACGCCCAGCATGCTGCTCGCACTCCGAGCCGTGATGTTACCGAGTGTCAGACTCCCCATCCAATACCCGCGGCTCCGCTCATAGGGCGGCATCAGGCGAGCATAACTGAGCCTGCGTATGCTGAGCTGTGTCATCATCGCAATCGCAATGATGACACTCCGCGGTTGGCTCGCTTCCTGCGGTGTGACAGAGATACCTCCCGAACTACCGTGCCCCGAGGGGATCTGCACCAGCCGGAAGGTAGGCGACTTGTGGCGCCGGTACACCCTCTCTTTTAGGAGCGGACGAATAGCCTCTTCTTCGCTGCTCAGCTCTCGGCCCAGCGAGCTGGCGTTTCCACTGCCGCATGATATCCTCATGGGCTGAGCGACGCCTTGCCTCTACCTTTTCTAGAGGTGGAGCTACACCTTATCGCCATGACCCGCTGCACTCTGTACAACAGGGCCAGACTCTCCGCGGATAGGACATCGGCCCACAGGTGTTCCGTACAGCGCCATCGAGCGCAGCACGCCAGTGTAAAGTTTTGTAAATACCATGCTAACCGTTTTTTTTTTTTAATCATTCCTCTGTAAAGGTGGGCAGGGCTTTGTCATTTCTTTCTTTTACTTTCTTTCTTTTACTTTCTTTCTTATTTTATATTCTTTTCTTTTCCCTAACATTTATACATTTTATCTTTCTTCTTTTATTCTTCACTCTTTCATTCTTTCACCAGTTTTATCATTTCCATTTTTTCTTTCAGGCATCACCTCTCAGACTACCGCCGCATATTCTACTTTTCTATTCTATTCTAAAAATATGCGGCGACATCCGTCATCACTCATCAGAGAGGCGATGCCACCAGCTGTACATGCTAACCGTTAGTGAGGCAACTGCTGCCTTCGATATGCTTTGTCAAATAGGTAGAAGAACTTTTTATTATATAAACTTTTTTCTTTCGATTTAATTTTACAGTACAGCTAGCTGCGGCTTTTTTATGTAAATGCTCAGAATGCAAAAAAAATTCACTTTAAATTGTCATGTATTTTCAACCTCTTATTTGTGCTACATATATGTATATACTTTGTGTCACGATAAATGTGCATGCACTTTTTACATTTTCCTTTTTGTTATTGAACAAATATTTTATGTTATAGATTTTAACCCACTTTTAGTTTCACTACCTTTTATAACAACATCAAAACTCAGCACTGGCACAAAGATAACTAGTGCCATAAGTAGAGTAAAAAAAAGTGAAGTTAAGTATATTCCGGACAGTACAATCCTAAACTTTAAGCACGCTGTATAGCGGACCTCTGGTGACGTCACGCGCTTGGCCCCGCCTCTACCCCAGCACGGACCCCGCAGTCGCTTCGATGTCGTGCAAAACCGCAAAGATAAGTTTGTGCGCAGTATCAAATTTCAAGTGCGTGAATGAGTGGTTTATATTTACTATTTCAATTGTTATGATACAGTGTCGTGTAGAGAATTTATTACTCAAGCGATTATGAGTAATTCTAGACGCGTTGTTGTGATGTGTATCCCTACAGAAGCCTAAAACCGAACGTCTTCAATTGTAGTGAAGCGATGTCCCGCGTCGGATATTTTGTCTCACCAAAGGTTCATATTCATATATTATAGGCTAAATTGTACAAATTTGTATTTGTGAATATATTATCTTTTTAGTGGTATATAAAAATCATACAAAGGTGCCTATAGTTTCAACACATTTCGACTTTCAATTCTCGTGATGATAGCCGCCGCATACTTAACCGACCGCGCACTTAAGCGGTCGGCCGTCTATAGGGTCCGGGTGTGGGGGCCACAACGTACTTTTGACGCCCGGGCTTTGACAGGTTAATGACCAAACAATTTCTAGAATTAAAATTAAAAAATAATAATATTATAGACTTTATTAAAAATTGCGTAAAACTTTCCAGACTTTTATAACGAAAAAAATGTTAAAAGCATTAACTTGTGTTGTACTGAATCCCTGATCCGAATGTACACAAACAAACAGCCAGTACATAATTAGCTTATAATGTATATATACAATTACCGAATTTGCTCTCCAGCGTGGGACTGAGCGGCGGGGTCTTTTGAATCCTTGTCGGTATGTACGTTGGTAGCCCTACGACATTACACAATTGTATTTCTTTACATCAGCGTTCCACAAAATGCGCCTATGAGCGTTACCAGGTCTACATGGGGTGTCAAAAGACCAGGAGAACGAGTTCAGGTTATTTAATTTTTTTTCCCTATTCTAGTAAATCTTTTGTTACGCAGTTTTTTATAATAAAATTATTGACCTCTTGTTAACAAAGCTCTTTGATAATGTTGCTGGACATCACTAATAAAAAAGCTGGACTATTTATGGAATGGTTCATTTATACTGTACAAACCATAAACAAGCATTGCTGGTTTGATGGGATTTACATTTTATTTTTGTACTACATGTGTAAACACCTGACCACAATCTCACATAATTATAAGATGTATATACAGCCTATGATAGTAGTGAGCACCGGCTTAGACCATTTAACAGCTTTTTTAGAGGACCATCAACATCACACCACTTATTATTAACAGAAATAAAAATTTGCTTACCTTCAACCAGAGGTTGAAAATTGCCTTTGAAGTGAGGATTGATCAACACTTTCTTCCCTGCCAGGCCACCTGGTGAATATTAGGTGGCAATTGCAGCGGCAACATTCTCACTTCCTGCTCGAGGTTCATTTTAGGAGGAAACTTATCCATTTTCGGCAAACCTCCCCCAACTGGCATGTGCTGACGGATAGTCACTTGCGGTATATGGCTTATATTACTTGGAACTATGTCATGAATGGGTGGGTACCTAGGATAAGATGGTTGGTACTGGAAAAGAGGTTTAGGTTCGAAATTGGATCGGTTGTTCGGTGTGAACGACCTGGGTTCCTCATTCGATCTAAATGGGGGGAATCTTTGAAAGTTCTGGGGGAAGCGGTTTTCAATAGGTCTGTAGTTTGGTAGTTCTTGAAGAAGAATCGTCCGTTCGGGAGAAAGTTCCGGTCGCATCGGTTGTAGTGGTATGTCAGGCCGCATTTCTGGTATAGTAAGCCTGATCTGGGGAGGGGGTTCGGGATTTTGGCGAATTTGTGGCGGGGGGAAGGACGACCGCGACGAAAAGTTGTTCTGAAACAAGCATTAATTATTACTAAGTCCCTTCTATGTATAGTACAAGTTTAATTATACTTTTTCGTTTTCGTAGTGTAAGTTATTCTCCTCTAAAATCCGAAGTAATTACAAAATATTAGTGTTGCATGTTATCCGGCTCGTAGGACCAGATGTTTGATGTGATTTGGATTGAAGGACCAATGTGTGGTCTTTACCCATAAAAATAAAATTTGCGGCTTTAACAACGTATATTAGAAGTAGTGGTCTGTACAGTTGCGCTGCGCGAATGCGAATGTAATGTTGCTTCTGGTCGTCCGCACCCCCTCCGCTCGCGAACGACCGCCGAATGAACGACGACTATTGCGGCCACTCATTCCTCGCTGACTTCCGGCGTCAACAATTAGGATAGTACAAATAAAAATAAAAGGTGATAGATATCATAAAGGAATAATTAAAAACATGCCCACATTTTATATGATGTAGAGACCAGACAAGGTTGTCTTTAACTTCATGTTAATGACGTATCCAACAGTCATACTAGTTCAGTATCCCCTTATCACCACATTTTATTCTGTTCTCAGATATAGATGGTACATCATATCTCTTAATCTAGTAAATTTCCTATGTTCAACACCCTTTGAACTAAAATAGTATTATAATATTTGCATAATACTGCTTAAAGGCAGAAATACTCGCCTAACAAGCAGTGCAAGAATATTACACGTTAGTTAAACTGGTTATTGACAGCATAGCGCATGACAACTGCTTAACAGATCAACCGACGACCCTGGTAAAAACCGCACGGTACACCATTAGATGCTTGACTCTGAACTGCTCACAATGGAAATTAAATGAGGCCTATGATCAACAAAAGTTAGGAATAGGCAGAAATTAGGATGATGATTATACTGCAAGTATATAATGTGCAAATACTCACCCTTTGCGTGTTATTTCTACGGTAAGGGTGGGAGGAGCGGTATTGTGGGTTCCTCCAAGTGTTACGCCCGCGCCCCGCGATGCCTCCGCGCGGCACGTACACTTTATCTATAATACAACTTTAATTTTTAACTACTGATGCAAAAGCGTTAATAAATTTCATAACATTTCTGTTATTTGTCATTTATAAAATTAATTGGTGTGAAGATTTTTTGAGAAGATCTCTGTCTAGCAGAGAAAGTCGATTGAAAATGTTGACAATAGATGTCAAAACTAGTCTACTTTTTATATAGGATACTATACATACGTTAAAATAAGACTGGGTTAGTCTCATGTAAGAAGTAGCTAAAATGAGCGTTACATGTATGTATATTTATATCTTTAAATATAAATATTTATTCGTTTTAATTGGTAATAAATATCTAAATGTATTTTTAGTTCACAAAATAAATAACAGTTTTCAGTTCTTTCTCTGTTCCCTTTTGACACAAAGCTTTCATAGTATATATACATAAATTCCAGTAAATATATCTCTGTGGTAACTTATCATACCAAGACTATCAGGTATATCTCTGACTTGCGGCATCCTCTGTGCACCAGTAGGCCTCTCTGAAGTAAACCTCTCACGGGGTCCAAGATCGCCATCTGTTGATAAATAAAAGCTATTAAACTAATCTGTTTAGATACCAATTGTTGCTAAAAAACTAAACAGAATTAAACAGAAGCATGTAGAATAAGATCCCCATATACAGGATATTTATTATACTGGTGGTAGGTTTCTATAGTTGACCATCTAGGTAAGTACCACCCCAGCTCCAGTTTCCGTAGTCAAATAATAGTGTGCAAATATTACTGTATAACTGTTTGAAAGGTGCTGTAGCAAGCTAGTATAAAATGTAGCGTAGTGTACTGGGGTAATGACACAATAACTAGCATCACATTGTTATGGGCAAGAGTATCATTTACCATCAGATGAATGTCTTACTCATCTCGACAAAAAGAATAAAAAAAAATCACAAGAAATATGCACATATATGTAGGATTGGAACTGTATGGAATGTAAGCAGGTTGTAAGGAGATAGTGTAAAGCAAGAAGGATGCAAGGAGATTAAAAGTAAAGGGAAAAACAATGGAAGTGCAGAGTGTCAGAGCGACAACGCGAACGAGAGGATATAGAAAAAGCGTGGTGGTGATTGCGTGGATTGCTGGTTTAGATCACGACGCCTAAATCCCACATATATTAACCTGTTAACTGGGGAGTTCCCGTTCAAATTATGCAACATGTACCGGGCGCGTATGTTTCGCTAGGACATGTCAATACGTCATGGATGACGTATTGACCCCCATCGTGGATCTCAAATATACGATCCGTCCATTCCAGGGCGCAAATAAATTTTTGAGGACGTATTTATATGTCCTACCCGTACCGATATCGTTTACGCCTGACGCATTTATACGTCTTGCCCGGTTAACAGGTTAAGTTCTGATGACATTCGCATATAATGATCTGCACATATGGATTAGTCTATGATTTACATGTATTTATAATTCAATTATTATTAAGAAATTATCAATTAATGCTACTACTCACTTAGAAGTGGTGCATTAACTTCCGAAGGCACAATTTGAGGGGACTCAACTGGTGCAGCAGGCTGAAATAATAAAAACATGGAAATTAATTATTGTGGTAATGGTTGTCTGACTAAACTAGGCGGTGCACTAGAATTACCATTTATTCATTAGACACAAATTGTTAACATACAGAAGAGTATTTTTAAATAAACATATTTTTTGATGGCCAGCAAAGTACATTTTAACTGTTTGTTTTGAACATTCGCTAAATCATTCTCATATGAAAGTGACACTAAGAAAAGATTATTAGTTATAGAGAATTACATATTAATTTTCACAAAGTAAAAGTTACAGTACCTACAACAACTACAAATTCAGAGATTATTAGTATTAAAAAGGATAATAAAAATCCCTATAACTCTCAGATACAATACCAATTTAATTATTCAAGATTTGATCAGAAAAAGGATTCATTAACTTACAATAGCTGGTGGAACAACAGCATGTTCTGTCTCATAGACTGGTGGTTCAGGGTATGGTGCATATGTTGAATGTTCAGGTAGACGAACATTTGGTACTTCCACTGATATGTTGGGCACCACACATTCACTATCTGTTACAGGATATGGCACTGCTTGCTGAAAAATGAAATGTACTAATATTATGCCGACATGTTGGCACGGGATACGTTCTCTTTTATTGTACACATAAAATTACTTTAAAATATACAGACAAGAAGAAATAATTATCCATTCCCACGACAAATACACGACGGCGGAGCGATACTTGTCCGAAAACATTAAAAAACCTAGAAATCATCAAAACAATCAACTTACCGCGGTATATTCCATACTATGACTGGAGTATTCCACTGGGCCCATATCAACACTCTCATTGTAACCAGTGGCGACAGACGTAGGCACATTTTGTGGTGCATTGTGATCATAATCGTCTGCCAGAAGCTGTTCCTCTTCCTCGTTCCCCAAATTGTAGTCTGCGAGACTTTGATCACCAAGATCGTCGCCTAGCAAGTCCTCACTGAAGATAAAAGACTCAAATTATAAATCTAACACATGGAAGTCGCACTAAAGCTGTTGTGAAATAGTTGTGGTGGAAAACTAAAAATGTTGTTATTTTGTTTCTCAATATAACCAGATGCATAAAAATAACACATAAAGCAATTTCATTAAGAGTACATTCTTATTTAACATTAAAATATACAAAACACTAACTTGTCCGACATGTTGACAAAAATTTCATGCGTTCTTTCTCTAGGGTTGGACGCCACGATCTGGAAAAGTATTGATAATCGATTTGACTGTAGAAAACATCGATCAAACTTTTTAGTGTAATCGATATTTTCGTTGAACTCATAAATTTATCACGTAACAGAAACAGCTTTTTAACGCATAAAGTTGTTATTTTAGTCAAAAATATAAACAATGATAAAACAAAATATTGTCTACATATATTGTAACCAAACAAACATTACATGTTTTATAATATTTTAGTCAATATTTGTTTAATTAAAAACAACTTCTAGAGTATACATTTCTACTGATATTGGAGTGGACAGTAATAAGTTTTAGTATATAAATCGATTAATTTTTACTGATGATTCTAGAAGTTGTTTATTTAACTGTGGGCTTCCCTATAGTGTGACAAAAAATATTGTTGGTTAAGTTGTAGTTGTTATTTTGCGCATAGGTTTGTTATATTCTGAATTAAGACATGGCTGAAGATGATTGTGAAATAGAATATCTTGATGAAGATGAAGATATTGTTCAACAATGTGTACAGACTGTTGATGAAGTTCCCGCTCCTAAGGTTCACGTTAATGTCCCATTGCTTGTAGAACGCAGACCTGTAGGAAGACCTAGGAAGAAAAGAAAAGTTGAAGATGATTCCGACTACGAGCCGCCTAAACATTTTCCACCTAAGAATAAGAAGCGTAAAAATCAAAAGGTATCTCGTAATACGTCCTTAAAGCCCCGAAAATACGAATCGTACGGTCAGATTGTTCAACCTAAATCGGAAGTTAGGGAATATGGTCAACGTAAAGTTATAAGAAAGCCGCAATATTTGAAGAACGAGTTGTTACCACGCAAGCAGTTAGACATTCGGATTCCTGACTACGAGGACCCATTGTGTTTGCCCGTGCGCGCCATCAAACGTAACGACAACGACTCGAAGAGGCTGAGGGCTTGGAACGATTTATGCTTGAAACAATTAAAAAATAATGACACCGCGTTGAAGCCTGGTAACGAAGATGTCGTTTCTTCTAAGAGGACCATTGTTATAAAAAAATTCAACAATAAAGTTACTGGTTGGTATGGAAGTGAACATGTTAATTTTGTATATTTATTGAGGCATGGCTTACAGTTTGGTTTTTGTTTTATTTTGTTCTTTAATATGCTCACTAACTGCAACTGTCTCGTTGTTGCAGAGACTAACCACTGCTGTGGGTTTTATTGTTTTTTTCTTTTCAGCTTTTTCCTGATATTATTGTTCAAGGGTTTATTAACCTACTGTTTACATAATTTGCTGTTATTACTAACTTATCAACTGTCATTACTTATAAGACTATTACATTATGAAAATTCAAGTCTATTTGTCCTTATTTCTATTATTAACTATAGTGCATGTCTTTTAACAATATTTTAAAAACTTATTTCTAACTAGTTTATTTTATATTAACCCATACAAACTATCAATATATATTTTTAACCCTATATCTTGTTCACAGTCATCCCACCACTGCTGTGTTATATGTTAGTTCTTGGCATGATATCAGGTCACTTGTGTTGCTGTTTGGATGGTAGGGCTTTTCAAACTTAGCTGCCTAGTATATTTCCCCCATCAAAAGCATTATTGTATATTGAGTTATCAATATATAAGAACATTAGTATTTAGATTAAGAAGCATGTGCGACTATGCTTCATAGTCTTTAGTGTTAATGTTACTTAACATAATGTGCAATTAACATTAAGCCTTTTGAAGATTAAAAAACTTTAAATTGTCTATTATGTTATAAATTGAAGAGGAAACCACTTTTTAGGTATACCTGAAACAACAGTATGGAGCAAAACTAGTGTACAAGATAAACTTGGTGAAAAAAAATCAGAAGTAGTACAATGTGTGCTTCCAAAATATAGAGAGAAGAAAGTATTAAATTCCTTCAGTCTTTATGAGCCTAAGAGGCGGAGGACCATTCATCATATAGATGAAGCTATCTTGACTAAGGAAGAACAGAAAGATGGAGAGACATTAATTGTTTATAAACCAAAAGAAACTCTTTCGTTGGTGTACAAGATGTTTGAGCAGAATATGTAAATACTACTTTTATTTTATTGAGTTTTTAATTGTTCATATTTTACTTAAAATGGTTTATCTGGCATTTGTTATAGAAATGTTTAATCATTCGAGAAGAGTTTATAGATTTTTCTCATGAAGGTAGACTTACCTGTACATAAACAAACAAAAATGGATTAGGAAGGATACCTGGTTTTAAAGTAGATGCTGTTAGTAGTGATTATATGTACCAACACTCTGGGTTTCTCATTTCCCTGTGCTGTGTACTAGTATCTATACATCAATAGAAGTCAAAAATAACTTACAAATCCCATATTAATTATCATATCTACAACAATGAATGTGTAAAACATTTTGAAATTTGATTAACTTAACTCTTTTTTCACTAACTTTGTTCAAAAGGCTGTTTTCAATAACATGGATTGTTTCTCAGGGAAAATGGTGATGCATTGGAGGATGACAATGAACAGAAACTATACATGAAGGAGGTGGCTAGCTGTCGAGTGTGTGCACCGTGCTATCAGGTGTCGTGGCGCGGCTTCCGGAAGAATGACAAAAGTAAGTCAATTTGGCAAACCTTGTGTTGTGACCTTCCTATTAGCTTATATTTATGGTTTATTTCTTTTCACTTTAATGGTGTTTGCACACTACCTTTATACTACCCATCCCATCTACTCCAAATCCATGCACAAAAATTAAGGTAAAGGAGTGTCAAGTTAAATTAGTAAAATTTGATGAATATTGTGATCTGATAACTAGTAGAAACAAGAGAGGCAATTTTACTTTGAAACTCTTACTTTTCTCTGTCACTAGAATAAGTATGTTTACATTCATATGTTAAAAGTAAAATCAGTGGTTTTTGTTATTCACTAAATGTCTGCTTGTATTAATGTCGTGATAGTGTGATATACATTGCAACACACTGTGCAAATTGATCTCATCCACAAGTTGTATCAACTACAACACCCTTCGATCATGAGCACAGCAATGTTTGGTGGCAGAAATAGGTGTTGTGGTGCTAGTATATATAACGGTCTCTGGCATGAAACATTCACCACCACAGGCTGTTCAATTCAAAAGCAAGATTTTTGTTTTCAATGCAAAAATATGTTTAAGTTCTACACCATCAATATGTTTGTAGTTGAATATTAAAGATAATTTGTTTCTTTTTCAGAGATAAAGTGCCAGATATGTTCGAGGGTTTGCATCAGTGTATACAACCTGCTATCGCATCTGAAGTCCCACTCTGTTGCCGACATGAATAGGTATAAGCGGCTCATCTCTAAAGCCTTAGCAGGGGTAAGTGTCAAAGAGAATAATTCTAGTTTATATTCAGTACATAAGTTTTGTTTTAGTATGTTACTTGTGTGCAGCTGTTTTACTATCACTGCTATAAAAACTTCTAACCACAAGCCTCTGGAAGAAATGACATGTTGGAATAAGTAGCTGCTTTGCACTTATTATACTGCATGTTATAATTTTACTGTGATTTCTTTAAGCATAAACAAATACTGTAATTCACAACAAGGTAGGTAAGATAGATACCATAACTACTACAAGATTTATTGTCCACATCACCACTTCTATTTCTGTAAGGTGACTATAGAAAATATAGCGACAGCATTTCCTGTTTCTTTTGTTCCTAGCTAACACTTAGCAGTCCTTAAAATGAAGATCAAGACCAGATTACCATTTAGTAATAGTCAATATCATTGATATATACGATATTTTGATAATATCTACACTTAAAGATACATTAAGAGTCAGTATAGTGTATGCAGGTGCTTTGTACTTATATGCGGCTCCTTGGTTCAACAGTCCACATGCAGTGAAGGTTGGGTGCAAGTGGGGTTTTCGAATTCGCCTATCTAGTCACCACCATAAAGTGTTTTAAGCCATGACAGCATTGCCGTGTTCCAGCTGTCAACATAATACGAGAGGCGGAGTATTTTAGGCGAGCATGCTTCGCCATTTACAGGAGCATGCTTCGCCATTTACAGGAGCATGCTTCTCCGTTTACAGGAGCATGCTTCTCCGTTTACAGGAGCATGCTTCTCCGTTTACAGGAGCATGCTTCTCCGTTTACAGGAGCATGCTTCTCCGTTTACAGGAGCATGCTTCTCCATTTACAGGAGCATGCTTCTCCGTTTACAGGAGCATGCTTCTCCGTTTACAGGAGCATGCTTCTCCGTTTACAGGAGCATGCTTCTCCATTTACAGGAGCATGCTTCTCCGTTTACAGGAGCATGCTTCGCCATTTACAGGAGCATGCTTCGCCGTTTAAATTTAGTACCTTGTGAAATTGAGGTCAAGTGTTAGCTCATTGTATATAAAAGAAATTAAAAATATAGATAATACACGTCGGTGCATCACCGCGGTATATATAATCAGCTAAGTTTTTTATACATCGTAAACTGTTAGTAGTAGTCCATATTTTATGAGCTATTGCTATAGTCACTTTTATTCTACAACATTCTGGTGTTATATTAATGTGACAGATGGTGGAATACCACTACAAGTGCCGCATCTGCCAGCAGCAGTTCCCCGGCATCAAGGAGCTGAGGCGGCATGTTCTTACGCATCGTGGTGAGATATCAGAAATATAGCTATCCCCCTTCTAGATTTAACAAGGAAATATCATTATCTACAGTAGGTTCTTAACTGGCGGATGGTTCTTTGCTGGGGACCGTCTAGGTACGTACCATCGCAGCGCTTCCTTCCGCCACCGAATAGTACCGTGTTAAAATAACTTTATTCTGGTTTGAAGGATGATGTAGTTAATACAATTTGTAGACGAGATCAATTTGCATTATGGGTAGCAGAGTATGTCATACTAACACGACATTATTAAAGGCAGACATTCATTGAATAAAAAAATCACTGAATTTACTTTTATCATATAAATGTAAACATACTTATTTAAGTTAGAGGGTTTCAAAGTAGAGTCGCCTTTCTTGCTTCTACTAGTTATCATTTAACGAGACTAACGTCTTCTCAACGCGAGGATCACAATGTGGTGTAGTTTAGTCATCTAACTAGCGCCACATTGTTATGAGCTGGCGTATCATTTACCGACAGATGAAAATATAACTGTATTCTCTGTCCGTAGGTACCGAGACGTTTATATGCGACATCGGCAGCCACGTCGCCACTTAACACCGCCTCGCGACTGGTGTAACAGATTAAGTGTAATAAATGTGCTTGGTAAACAAAAATCTTGTTCTGTTTGTATTAAATTTAATACACCTTAAGGTAGTATAAAAATAAACAATCTTAATGTTCCTACTGCTGGGACGTAGGCCCTTCGCTAACAAGAAGAGAGAACGCCATTTATCTAACACGTTGGCTGAGTGCATGTTGGTGGATGTCGATAAAAGCTGCTTTACTTGGAACATGTCCGTTTCCTCTCGATGTATTTTCTCACAGTAAGCTAATGTTAAGTAAAGATTCGATCTGGTCTTCTTCGAGACGTACAGCGCGTACATCCGCCTTCCAAACTGAGCGCTTACGACTTCAAGGTTATTAAGATTTACATAACAGTGAGATAAGACGATCGGGACGCTTGTCTTAATGGAAAGAGAGAAAAAATGTTTATTCATATTGCCTAATGTATACAAACAAAACACTAAAAATAAAAGAAAAAAATTACAACTAACAAATACAAAATACTCTTAAAACTAAATAAAAATAAAAAACAATGTCATTAGGCAGCTGATTTAGAATTGTCTAATAATTAAGCGCTATTAAAGTCCATACAGCACCAAATTGCGCTCGTCGTCTTCTCACGTGATATGTTAACACCAGATTCACCAAGGGATTGTTATGACATTCAAATCTATATTTTAGTTAAGAAAGTTTTGAATTAAACCTGAAATATAAGATTCACCTGATTTCACCAGATACCTTTTACACCGTTACACACTGTCACGTATGTACTTACCTTTTTGGTTTTGGAATATGTTACTCATGTTGCAGAATAAAAAGCAATTTCTTAATGAAATCATTACATACTACAGTTATCAACCGCTTTAAAATACACTTTCTCTTTTCACTATCTCTCGACTAGGCGCACGATTAGTTAGCCTCTACTCCTGTTATTAACAGGGTCTGGCTTCTCTTGTTTCATACGAACAGCACAGGAATGAGACACTTTCAACCAAATTTGAGGTCCAAGTCTTCAAGAGGAGTGAGTTGGCTGTTATTAGGTTAACCCTGCTGACCACATAACACCAGGTAAGAAACGTACTCAAGCGTTAACCTATTAAATATAAATAAATCAATTTAAAAGAAAGTTATGTGCAAAGAGGCGACGTGTACAGTTCTGAGCTGGTCTCTGGCGAGGAAAGTACCTAAGACATTACCTACCTTCTATTTGTCCTACGAGGAAAGCTGTCGGAGCTATGGTCTTATGACCTTAGAGTACAGGCGCACATATCTGGACATGTGTCTATTATTTGACATTTTGCGTGGTAATACAGACTGCTCCAAACTTTTAATAGAAAATTAGTTTCTGTACTCCATCTCACAGAACACACCGCTCTACCCTGGTCCTCACACCGCATCACTCCAGCAACTCGGTACTCGCATGCGTTGTGCGCAATTACAATAATTATTTTAAGCACATCGATCTTTATAACAATCAGTAGTTATTTTCATAAACTAAATCTTTTCATGTCAACATTAAGTACTAAATTTTTTTGTTCGTATCATGCACCATACTTTAAGAATCTGCACGTATATTTTATGTGAATAAAGGAAACCTGTAATTAGCTGTACTCTTGTAATTAATTTTCCTAGTAAACGTTTGTTTATAACGCGATGGTTGTCTGAATAAAATATAAAAAACTACGTCATTCAATAGAATAAAGGTATTCATTGTGGTATAGTAAGTATTGTATACTGCGAATGTCAACGCTACAACCCTCATAACTGCACATAACTTACAATGCGGATTAATAAACGAAATCCACTCCATGACGACTACGCACCGACATTGGATTACGCGCTTTTAAAGGCGGCTAGAACCCCGGACCCCCACCTCCGGTAGCCGGAGTCATGTTTGAGCACCCACCCACCCACGTGATTAGGGTTGTTACATAAATCTGTTACGTTACAAAAAAAATAAATAAAAATTACAATAGATTTTTATTTGTCACCACAAACCATAACAAAAAAAATAGGTAAAATCTTAAGCTATGCATATATTAAGACATAAGGTTGTGGATCGCTGGTGCCTGTGATACGTAATAAACCCGTGTTACAGGTCACTAGGTCTCCTACTCTCGTGCAATTAACAGTAATAGATAACTTACACAACTACAATATTTTATAAGAGACAATTGTTCGTTGGATTTTACATGAAGATAAGAGGAACATTTAAAAGGCTGTACTGATGCATTTTGTTATAGCCGCTATCAATAGAAGTAGATCAATATGTAATGCTAATGAAGAATGTCCTAGTCGATGTTAAACTTCTCTCTTTTTATATAGAACATACAAAGCAGACGGAGGTTTGGTAGCTCTCTCAAGGTGGAGAACTTCCGGCTGATTGATGAATGATTATCAGTAAACCAACTGTTACTGACCAAAGTTTGTATATGAAATGGTTTAAATAAATCATAACAGGCAACCCCACTGAACTGAGCCGGTGTACTGAATCAAAGCGAGGTATGGCGCATAGGGTAGCTTCGAACATTCGGACGGATCTGTCTGCTAACTTTGCGGATTGTCTGTGAAGTATTTTATATGTATTTACGAAGCTCGTAAATAATAACGCTCAGGTTAACTCAAACTCAGCCGCGCGATGAGATGACACTATTTGAATGTTATAAAACTTTTGAGGTATGGCAAGAGAAAGACAAAGGATTAAAGTACGTACTGCCGCAGACATTAGACCTCTAAAAGAAATATATAAAGATAAACAAAGACTGCGTTTTGTTTTTATTAATCAACATAATTTGTAAGACGGAAGTATAACGAGTTAAGGGATTTATTTAGTACTGAGAAACACTAATAATACTTTATATAACTTGAAATACTATCTTTTTCCTAGATAATTAAGTCCGAGTAAACAGGACCAGCGCGTTTACATGATTCACCTATTTTTAAAATAAATTTGTAGTAGTATGTAAGCATAACTACATTAAGGCCATTAAAATTACTGAGGTAATGAAACCCGACACTACATCCTAAGATTTAACCGAAACAAGTTAACGAACAAACGTAACACACATAAGTAGCTTTTGTTGTTATTAACATACATATATTAAATTTAGAGCTTACTTTTACATTACAAACTGCCAATTTATTTTCGTTTATTTATGTTTCTGTTGATGTTTGCTAATTAAAATATATAATTAGATAACTTTCCAACGTGCAACCTGTTCGTGAGTCTCCCGTAGTTATATAAAGAAAATATGTACAGTGTTTCATAGTTATGATAAATAAATTCATGTGCCACCGCTTCATTCAGATTACTACTTGGCGGTAGAAACTATTTTACTTCTTCAAAAATAATTTCATCCATTGTACGTAATAAACAAACACTAACATATTTTTCGATTTGTTTTGTCATTCGTCAATATAAAAAGTTACCCTAAATACAGGAATTGGATTTTCGACCCCACAGGAGAGGGTCTGTGAAAAAATACCCCAGTATCGCAGGTCGTTGACCCCGGCACGAGGCCTGGGTTCGTGAAACCCAACCCCCGATGACGTCACTTTATCTAATCTCTGCCCTGGGGGTGTACGCGGCTGCGGTTTTAACCTATAAACATTTCTTTAAGAACTACATTTTATTGATTTTACTATTATGTACTCATTTTACCAGGTGGTAGGTCTCTGTTGCCGGAGACCGTCTGGGTGGGTACCACCGCAACTCCTATTTCAACCGCCAAATAGTGATGTGCAAACATTACTGTGTTCCGGTTTTGTGGGCGCTGTAGCTAGTGTAATTACTGGGGTAACGAGACTTAACACCTTATGTCTCAGGCGATGAGCGCAATGTGGTGCAGTGTGTACCATCTTAACTAGCACCACGTTGTCATGGGCAAGCGTATCACTTACCATCAGGTGAACGCCTTGCTCGTCTCGTCGCAAAGTAGTATAAAAAAAAAAAAAAATTATTAACTTCATGTTTTGACCGCTTTGCTGCAGCCAGGGTCACGGGATGATAGAGTTGACAGGTGTCTTGTCGTCATCACGGAATACCTGCTGATCTTTCTCTATTGTCTATCATTCAAGCTACGCAGCATGAGCTCAATGCGTCTTGAATTCTTCTGGTGCTATGCTTGGTGTTTGATTAATTTTAATAATAATGGAATTCCAAGCCGGTGGTATTACCCAAGGAACTTCTCTATTGAAATTACGAGTTTTTTACTTTCAAGATCCCCGCTAATCGTCCTTGAATAGAATTGAGGTTCTTTGCATACCAAAAGAATTTAAAACATTGCCTACATCAAAATTTAAAATTAATTTAACGAATTGGCTCCGAAACAAAATGTATTACGCTGTAACTGATTTTTTAAATGATCCTGATCTACACTAAGTTTGTTTTATGCATATTGTATTTAGTTGTCTTCCAGTGTGTATATTAAATGTACCGGTAGTGTTAATTAAGTTAATAATTGTAAAGATTTGCATGCTTAGTATTAAGTAGAGTGTGCGCTTATTTTTTATTATAAACCATCATATTTGTTACCACATTCTTGCAAATAAATGATTTCATTTGATTTGATTTGCAAGGATTTTTGATTTATTACATTTAATGTTATTAATCAAAAATGTTAGTTCTACTGTTGTCTGATAATAAAGAAAACTCTTCTTTCTTTTTTAATACGTTAGAAACTTATTAGAATATTTGTTTAATATTACTAACTTTCGTAACTAAGTAAATGTTGTGGCCGGGATTCGAACAGGTAATTAAGGGTGCGTTAACCACTAACACAGTGTGGATCGATATGTAAATTATATGTTAATTAAATGTATCAATCCGGCAAGCCGCAGCACGGCCGCTACTCTCGCCATACGTTTTGTGGTAATAACAACAGGGTGGAATTATTATTAAGTATATCAAGTTAAACACTGAAACTATAATCTGAATGAAATTTTAAAATACTTCTTCTTCTTTATGCTTAATGGCCTCTCTTAAAAGAATTTTGCCAACATCAATTCAGTCATGGGAGGGACAGTAGATTTTTAAATTTTAAAATAGCTTTAATGACTTTATCTCCGTCAAGTTTTAAGTTAGGTTTAGTGAATAAATGTTTTAGTTGTGTTGACATTAAGTCTTGATCTGAGTTATAAGTTTCTGTATAGATAAGTCCATGTCATTAATAATGTCCAATCTCCATTAGTTGGAGAGGCACGTTAAGAAGTATAGATAATTTGTATTTAGCCTATAGTTAAGGCTCAATAACTTTTTAAAGTATTTCTGATAACGATGGTGTTTTATACTTTTGTTGTTAATATTCTTAATTTATTAAGTCCGATCACTTTGTTGTTACAATTGTCAGCAGGTGTTTGGTTAAGGATAAAGAGCAGGTTCTCATTGCGTCTCATTTTGCTTATTCTCTTTTTTCACTGAAAAGCGTATTCCATATATTCGGTTCGGAAAAAAGGAAAATGATCGACCTCTGCTTATATATTACGAGTATAATTATTTTTGTCAATAAGTAAGTATTGACTGAGATTCTTACAAACATCTACTCATACTTTTCATATTTGTTTGTATATAATAATTTACTACTGCGTCATCTTGTTCTAGTTTTGTATAGTTCTAAAGAATTTGTATTATATTAATTTAGAATTACTAAAAAATTTCCACGTACACTGGCGGGTATTATTGTAACAAAAATCAAAATGATTTCGTGCGGAGTCTCTCGTTTGTTTTGTTTTAAGGTCCGCTTGCGCCGGCGTGTGTAATAACAAATGGCGGCGCGCGCGGGGGTGTGCGCGGGGGTGCGGCGCGGGGGACGCGCGTGCGCCCTCGCGCCGGCCGCCCTCGCGAGGGGGAGCTTTCTGCAATTAATTATTGACGAATTTATGCGTATCGCATTAATGTAATAAGTGACTGTCCGTCCGTCTGTTTAGATCCCTTTATGTAGGCTTACGAGCGTAAAGAAATAAAACATTTAGCAGAATTTATACAAAGAGCTTTTATTGTGCGCCATATTGTGCCCAGCCGCGCCGCTCTGAAATAGAAAGAGGAACACGAGATCATAAATCAAATTGAATTCTAGTTTATAATGATTTTCGATTGTTGTGTTCAGTTGTTCGTTACATTTAGGACGTTGTTTTCACAACTATTCTGAAATTGTTACACATTTAATATACCCGGGGAAAGTGGGCGACCAACGAGCTTTGTGACGCGAATGGACCTGGTTTCGTTTCCCATTCAGCATGAACTTCCTCACCAAACACACACTTGGCCGTCGTGGTTAAAATATTCTTTAGGTGTTATTATAAAATAATATTAAAACAGAAAACTATAAATATTTTCTTTCTTATAAATTTATTTTTACATATTTTTAATTATGACATAAAATACAAAAATTAATAAATGAAATTCTCATATGACTGCACTGCGCGGCGCTACGCGGCCGCTACGAGCCGTAGCGCTACGCAGCACGCGCGTAGCGGACACCTCTACACGCTGTTCAGGTAGGAACTTGTCACATGTACATCAAAAATGGTTCATCATTACTTTTTTTAATTAAACGTTATGGAAGTTGAGAAGGAAACAAAAATAGATCGCATGCTTCGAGAAGATGAAATAATGTGTCGTGTCGTATCAAGAAGTCAAGGGCAAGGCTTTGTGCGTGAACTTAAAGAAAGTGCTTCACCGGCAAGTGTAAAACTCATAACATACTCATTGCTTATCACTTTAAAGTTATTGATATGAAATAAGAAACTTTGTTTATCGCGTTCTTACAACTAACATCCAGAGGAGAACCATCATAATCCTCTGCTTCGTTTGCTTCGTACCTTGTCACCAAGTAGCAACATCTTTGTTGCCTCAATTTTTCATTCACAAAACAAACATTAAAGCTTTAAAAGAATTTTAAATTTACTAGTTACCATAGTTGGTATAACTTGTGCAGGCGCTGCCGTGGTAACAATCAATACTTGGTATAAAAGTAAAAAGAACTTAAGTAAATCTTATTATATTTTGAGAATGTGATATATTATATATTAAATAAAAAAATAGTTTATCAATGAAGATACATTAAAAATTTCATTAAAGAATTTCGTAATAACAAGATTTTCATTAAAACAATACGCTGATGATGATTTGCTGGAGGATTTGTAATTGTGTAAATACCACATAACGAAATATTTACATTAGGAGATGGTCATAGTGGAAGTAGATAGTCCTTTAGTTTTATCGCACGCTACACTTGGATCCAAGTGATTAATAATAAAATAATTCGCTTGATGTTTGTGATAGTATTGAAAGCGCTTATCGGATGTTCATCCAGTTTGCAGGTACTTCTGTATGGAAATGTCTCCGCTGTGTACATCGCTGTTCATGAGCAAACGCTAACTTTCAGGTATACAGTAATTAGAACTGTTAGCTTAGCAGATCGAAACTACAGTGGATAGTGGGTTCGAATAAAACAAAAGAGGATTCGGGTTTTTTTTTATATATTTAGAACAAGAAATGTATAGGTACAACCATTGAGGATATTAAATATCATATTGTAAAAACTATTGTATAAAGTGAAGAAAATGTGACAATTTTTCATATTTTTTTTTTTCATTATTTCAATTATAATTAATTCCAATAAATTAATAATTATAGACACATAAATTACGAGAAAATATTAATGAATAAAATTACTTAAAACAGCCAAGTAACCACTACCGATGTAATATTTGGTTAATAATGCTTAAGTTTAGGTAATGAGTATTTTTTTTCGTAAAATCTCTATCCGCCCTGCGGACCGCCGCTCGCTTACAAATTATTGGAAACAACATTTACGGCAAGGCGGCGCCGCGGCCGGCACTCCGCCGCGGCGCCGCCCTTGCTCCACTACTATTTCTTGTGCAAATCAAATATTTTTCTCACAAAAGCTATAATGAAATAGAGGTAATGGTTTAAATAGACGATAAGTATATAGAAATATCTAATGATTAGGTGCCGGCGGTCGCCCGCCCGCAATATCAACTAAATCTGTTAAACACGATCAACACAGACACCTATCTCTTAATTTTAATTAACCATAAAAGACAAAAAGAAATCTCAACGATTCGTTTATTCTTTACCGGAAGATCGAGAGTGTTATTTATTATTACAATATTATTACATTTTTAATCGCAAAAAGTTCTTTCGCTCTATAAAATACGATTTGTATCAAAGAGTTTGCCGGATGAACGCGCGGACACTACTCCTGGCAACTTCGGTTATATATTTATTAATTCCATATAAATAATGATTGCTTCCGTTCTCTAGTACATCTTAAAGTTGAAGTTTTTAAAATACTTAGTAAATACTTTAAATATTTGAGATTCTTAATTATCTTACGACGCATATTTTGTCTAATTATTCACTAGTAATGGATTTTAGCCTGCTGGAAGTGCGGGCTCGTGACGCGCCCCACTCGCCCGCCGTCGTTTATAGGAATTCTGTAGACCTAGACTAGTCCCACGAGTATGAAACAGTATTTACTACGGTTATGCACTAAGTGTATCACATACTA
Organism: Byasa hedistus; assembly: GCA_029286795.1. Lineage (NCBI taxonomy): Eukaryota > Metazoa > Arthropoda > Insecta > Lepidoptera > Papilionidae > Byasa > Byasa hedistus. The sequence goes on along the minus strand of JAGSMW010000011.1, from coordinate 6,893,044 downwards.
CTCTGCATGCACACGGGGTTTGTTCCCATCGCGTTTTGACGATATCGAGCTGGTCGACGCAGGCAGCGCGGCGTCGTTCACGAGACGTTGGCTCGCGACAAGCGTGAGGAGAAGTTAATGTTTATGAGGGCGGTTCTTTGAGTGTTCGACGCTTGTAGAGGCATCGGCGTACGAAGGGAAACGACTATTCTAATAGAAATGGAGGACAGACAGAGAGAAGATAAAACAGTTAAGAAGAGTTTAACACCCGATACCACGAACAAGCGGAGTAACCTCTCAGAAACTTCATTAAAACATGACTTTGATGCAATCTCCAAATTACCAATAATTGTTCTCGTCGCTACGCGAGGGAATAAACCGGTTGAACGCAGTTTAATAGAGGAATCAACACCGAAAACGATAACCTAATAAATAGACAGTGAAATTGGTATTAATATGAAGTTAAGTTCTAATATTTTATGATCAATTCAATTATTCCGTTAAATTCGACAAACTATTCGGCTATATTTCGCTCACTCGAAGCCGGACCGTCGCCGACTTACTTCTATTTACATATTTATTGCATTCATCAGTTTACCCGACTTTGTCGTAAGCTAAACGATTCTGTTGATCAGGATCGGGGAGTTTCATTTCATGTTTAGTTAGTAATCGTTGCTAAAGTTTCACTGTCTAATTAAATATGGCGGATAAATAGGCGAAAGTAATGCACAGATACAAATAACTAAAGCACAACACAAAGCAAAACCTACTTAAACTTAATAATCTACTTAATTAACTGAGTACAAGTAAAGTTGAGATCTCGATTGATAATAATTATAATTTTACTGACTTAGTCGTGACTAGTAGAGTTATTTTCTATTTCGTTCTCTCGTCAATGAAAAAGACAAAGTAGTAAGTTTTATACAGCCAAGTAAAGTTAAAACATTGAATAATTTTTAATGCATCCAATTAAATCTTAACACGCCGTATTTTATCCGCCGAACGGGACGTTCACGATTTAAGGTTAAAAGTCGCCGCGAACAGCTATAACATTATAAAACTATTACGAAAGTACGTCTAAAAGCTACCTACTAGAGAAACAGATCCAAAAGACGAGGAAGTACCTGATGAGCAAATGTAGTATTTTTTTTTTACGATTTAGTTAAATTATTTTGAATAATTTTACAACAATATAGCCGCGCAGCGTCGGAGAAGGTGTCATGCTATGCATTAAGTCCGGAAACGTTTTGCCGTATGAAGTGTAACACATGCAGTGGATGTGTGGCCGCCGCGCGCCGCCGCGGCCCCTTGTCTTGAGCGGGGGCACGCGGGGCGGCGCGGCGCCGCGTCGGGCCCGGCCGCTTCCTTTACATTTGTGCGCGCGGCCGGCCGAAGGCGGCTCCGGCGCGTACACACCGAGAGCTCCATACAAACGCATAGAAAAATCTTTAAACGCCTCCCCCCACACCGTTCTACCGCCGCTACCGATCTCACGTTTGGACAGTGGAACGCTCACACGATATCGTCGGATTTGTCAATTGATTTACTTATTATATGGGCCATTAAACATTTAAAACGCGCGATAACATGATGGTATCCGCCGAACGAAGCGCAGGAATGTCGCGGAAGTACACTGGCGTCCTGTTCGGGTTCTCCGGGGGTCCGCGCCCCCGCATCCGGGGTCGGCTGGGCACTCGTAATGTGCGACTCGCAAGTAGACGGATCCGGATGCCCCGGTGCCGGAGCTCGGACCACCTCGGGCGACATTACCACCGAACATTAAAAAGTCATATTTCCCCTTCGTCCCGCGCATACGCTTAATCAATTAATTTAATTAATTAAGGTCAAACGTCACGTGTACTTTTTTATTTTATTTTTGCTAATTTCACAGCCTCAATGTCAATTAGCCTATGCGTAGAGTATTGTTTCTGTTTTGCCAATTAATTACGTTTATTTTTTTATAATATTATAATTTTTTAAATTTCTTAAAAAATGCTTCAAAACACCGTTCAAAAAGTAGCCGTTATGCTATTGATAATAGGTCTGATTATCCCTCGTCACTCGCCGGGTCCCCTGGCGGCCCGCCGCCGCCCTCGAAGCTATGTAAAGCGGGCTCGTGGCGCGGCGCGGCCGATCAAGACCTTGATAACTGCCAATAACTAGCCAATATTGCTTATCCGTCGCCCCGTATCATTTAGTCTTAACCTAAGAATTTCCTACACCCCTCGGAGTGGGTCCGCCCGACAGTCGCTCAGTCGCACAGTCGCACAGTCGCTCAGTCGCTCAGTAGCTCAGTCGTTCCGTAGCTCAGTCGCTCAGTCACTCGGTAGCTCAGTCGCTCAGTAGTTGTCAAGGCCTCAATAAACGATTCGATTAGTAGAACGTTTTGCAAGTCGGCCACTTACAGCTATGAGGATATGATTTACAGTATAATATTTAAAATACATACAAAAATATTAGGTTAATAATATTGTAGCATACCTAACCGTGTGTTATGGCGTAAAAATTCACAAGTTATTTTATTGCTTTTACAGTTCATGTTTACGTTACTAGCAGGCTCCTCGTCGCCTAAACTATTGAGCACTATCATTTAATTATTTTAGAGTTTCCATTAACCGTCACCGTCGGATGAAGAAGGGAACGCACAAAACATTCTACTAATACCCGCCCAAGTGATTGTATACCTAACCGTACGCCTAACCAACAGTTCGCTCCAAAATATTTTGCAATTTCACTTTCATTTATCAATATTTATTATCTAAAAAGTCGATGAGTTTTAAACTTTGGTGTTTTCTGTTTCGATCCAAACGTCCTTACACAAAATACAAGTAAACGGAAAGCGCACGGACTCGAACCACGACGTGTTCCCGGTGCACACAATAACACTACCTCGCCGCGCACCGCCCCGCGGCGCCCGGCCCGCGGCCCTCGGCCCTCGGCCCTCGGCCCTCGGCGTCCCTCCCGAGTACTAAGCGACCGCCCGATATATTTCCCTAATAAATAAACCAATTTCGGGCCTCCTCGCCGTACCGCCGCATCGGAATGAACGGAAACAAACATTGAATTAATTCCACGTACACTAAATCATACAGAGCCAGACCACGAACAATGAGCCATAAGAAATATACACAGAATACCGTCAACATCGATTCCAACTATACAAAATATTAATTTAATATCCGCGGTAACGGAACTGACTAGGTTAAGTAAAAACACTCACGTCGCGAAACACAAAATACAACAACTATTTTAAAACCTAAGAGACGTCCTACCGTACGTGGCGTAATATTTAGATAAGAATCGCAAAACTTGTGCATAACGCTCCCACGGCCCGGTGCACGCGGCCCGTTCTCACCGAAGCCTGGTAACTCGCAATTAACCTAAACGAATACATTACCCCTACCAATAAAACACGTCGACGCTGACCCGGGACGCGCAGCGGTTCACGTGTAACTTTCCCAATGAACCGAACAAAAGGTAAAGGCCCGGATAAACCAATACATCGCAATAAACAGCAAGCGCGCGGCGTCGCGTCGTGTCGCGTCACGTCGCGTCGCGTCGCGGCGCGCTCGGTTTGTTTACATGTCTCTACGAGTCAATTTGTTTAATATATTTTTATTAAATTACCGACTATCAGTTATTGCACGATTTACATTTACAATAAATATATAAATACTTGTAAATTTTATTTCCTTTGGTATGTAATGCGTACCTAGTTAATATGAGGAATGTTACAAAACTGTCTTTACATATATTAAGTATATTTTTTTTACAAAAATCGTAGGGTCGTTAGGACGGCACGATAATAATCTATTCAAGTTCGATGTTTCATCAATAGGTCTCTTTTGGGTTGAAGTAGTCGTGTCGGCACTCCGTCGCGTGCTGCGCCGTGTCGACCGACGCGGCGAGAGTAAGTACTATTATAATTATTTTTATTTCGTTAAACAATTTCCTATTTACAAATTTCCATTTAAACTAGACGATTAAAGCCTACTTCGAATAGACGCAGGTTCGCATCCATACATTATCGTTCAGCAGGTACCGGTCGTGTTCAGACATCGATTGTTTTTAATGAAAACGTTAGACTAGTACGCACCATAGTTCCGCAAACGGAGCCTCCTCCCGGGGGTGCGCCCCGCCGGGGGTCGGGGTGAGGCGGCCGGCGGCGCCCCCGCGCCCCTCCTCGCGCCCAGAACAGCTCAATCGATTTTGCCCCTTCTCTCCCCCTCCCACGCGTCGCATCCGGGGCCCGGAGCTCGCGCTTCCTCGCTCCAAAACGTATCTCAAAAACTAACCTAGCTGCCCCGGCCAGCCGCGCGCCCACCCCGTCGCACCCCGGTTCATTCGATATTTTAAAATTTTATCAAAACCTATCACAGTTTTTGATTAGTTTCCATCCTTAATTACATTAATATATGTTTAAAATATACGTATAGATAATATATATTCTTCGAATCTTTAACAATATAACAGTATTTTAGTCCGGCGGCGCGGGCGCGGCGGTGCGGCGGCGCCGGCCCCGCGCGGCTCGGCTGGAGCGGTCGGCGGCTCGCGGCCGTCGCGTTGCGATATGAACGTACAGAACGGAATAGCTTTAGGCTATTATTGCTAATTATTATTTATTTATATCCGAAAACCTATTTTCACGTTAACCACAACCTTTCATAAGCGAAGTTCATTGTCAGTTTATTGACTATGACGAATACGTTACGGTTGCTCGTCCGCTCCCCGCGGGCCGTCGCGGCGCAGCATTTGATGCCTCGTATCTAATTATTGCATGCTCCGGCCCCCGCCCGGCGCCGCCGTCCCGGACGGACCCCGCCCCAGCCCCGCCCAGCCCCGCGCGCCGCAACCTCAATTCCGCCATTTTGATTTCCTGAAAACACTTAACCCAATTCGCGGGCGGGCGCGGGGCGGGGCGGGCGCGCGGGGTTGCGCGCAGCGTCGGACAAAGGGCCGGCCGCGCCTGCGCGGTTACACTTTACATTTAATAAATAGTGTCCCGGACTGCCATGGCCGTCCGGGCTCAGGGAAGACACGATCAGATCAGGTCCATGTGTCGGCGGTGCGGAGCCAGCTGGTCGCCGTCGCCGGTGTCGGAGGTGTCGGTGGTGTCGGAGGTGTCGGAGGTGTCGGTGGTGCCGGTGGTGCCGGTGGTGCCGGTCCGTGTATGGGTGCGCGCCTGCCGTGCCGTCCTAGCGTCCGGCTAGGCCGTGTCCTCGACGATCGCTTAGATCGTCTTTATCTTGTTGGTCTTGAAGCTGACCTGCAGGACTCTGTTCCCGAGCGTGTAGCCGTTCAGGGACTGTATCGCGACGACCGCCTCGTCGTAGTTGGTCATGGTGATGAACCCGTAACCCTTACACTTGTTGGTCTGCAGGTCGCGTATCACCTTGACGCTCTGCACCGCGCCGAAGGGCCCGAACAGCTGCCAGAGCACGTTCTCCTCGGTCTCCGGCGCCAGGTTGTACACGAAGATGCACCACTCGGAGCCGACCGCGCCGGGCAGCACGCCGCCCAGCAGCTCGCCGGCGAGCGGGCTGTAGCGCTGCAGACCTTTGTTGATAGCTAGGAGGGACTTGCCTGAACTGAAGCGGCCCAGCGGCGCCGGGAAGCGCAGCGCGGCCGGCAGGTACGCGGCCAGCGGCGCCAGCGCCTTGCCGTTGTTGCTCGGGTTGTTGGCGAACTTCACGGTGATGGGCTCCGAGGCGCCCTTGGGCACGGTGCCGTTCAGTTCCTGTATCGCGCGCTCCGCCTCCACGCGCTGGTCGAAGCGGATGAACCCGACGCCCTTCGACAGGCCCTGCTCGCCGCCGGTGAACGGCCTGCCGCCGGAGTTCTCGCAGAGGATCCGCGACGTGATGATGCGCCCGTACGGGCTGAACAGCCGCTCCAGCTCCGTCTGGGTCATCGTCTTCGGCAGCCCGGAGACGTAAAGGTTGGCGCCTTTGATGGCTTCGCTGCTCGGCCGCGCGTAGGAGACCTTGATGGTCTTGTTCTGCAGACGGAGTCCGTTGAGCGTGGCGATCGCCTTCTCGGCGTCCTCGGGCCGGTGGTAGTTGACGAAGGCGTAGCCGAGGCTCTGCCCGCCGCCGTGCAGCGCGTGGTTCAGCGCGTCCGGGAACGCGGCGCCCTTGTTCCGTATCAGCTTGCACGACTCCACCTCGCCGATGCTGGAGAACAGGCTCCGGATCTCCTCCTGCGTCATGCTCTGCGGTAGGTAGTTGATGATGAGGTTGGTCTTGGACTCCTCCCCGGATCCGTTCTGCTGTTCGCTGTCGCCCTTTGACATCTTGGCTCAAATCATAAACGGAAAGAACGAAAGGGAAACGAAAAACGCGGTAAAAAGAAAACAGGGCACGTCCGTCGCGGAGGCGCGCGCGAGCCGTAATGTCGGGGGCGGCGCGGGGGCGCTGCGGGGCGGCGCGGCGGGTGCGCCGGGCGCGCATGCCCGCGCTATCGACCGCCGCCTTACGTAACGCCGTTCGTTCACCCCCGCAGTCGGTACAGTGTCCGAAAAAACCAGATACGAGCCGGCATCGATCCCGCGCTCCCGGGACCGGCGCGCGGCCCGGCCGGAGCTGCTTCCGTCTCTCTCGAGGAGCGGACCTCCTTTGTGCCCATTTCGCGTGACCCCAAAATCTGCAGCCGTCCGGGATCCTCCTCGTATTTATTACCTACTAATGGACTCGAAATGTATCTTTTGAGTAAGGCGCTGTCGGTGGGCCGTGCCAAAAACCGTCGGCGTTGTTATCGCGGGCTGGAGATAATGCGAAATAAACACCCCTCCGTTTATGCGGCCGTTTTGAGAAAAAATATCTTTTAACAACTTCAATGAAACAAAAGTCCTATTGAATGACCTACATACATAAATATTTTTTTTTACCAGGTGGTAGGTCTCTGTTGCCGGAGACCGTCTGGATGGGTACCACCGCAGCTCCTATTGCAACCGCCAAATAGTAGTGTGCGAACATTACTGTGTTCCGGTTTGAAGCGCGCTGTAGCTAGTGTAATTACTGGGGTAACGAGACCTAACACCTTACGTCTCAAGGCGACGAGCGCAATGGTTTGCAGTGTGTACCATCTTAACTAGCGCCGCGTTGTCATGGACAAGCGTATCACTTACCATCAGGTGAACGTCTTGCTCGTCTCGTCGCTTAGTAGTTTAAAAAAAAAATATTACTCATTTAAATATAACAAGAACGTTAATGATTTTAAAAAAAATGTAACAGGGGGTATGCACAGACTTCTGACTTTTAATCACCCTATAGCTGTTATTATACCAACGAACTGCAAAGACTGCTGATCCAGTGACCGCGTCACCTGGTCTGGTGTCACGTAACACGAGATAACGTACTATCAGTGCGCGTCTACGGGCGCGTAGAGCGGAGAGCTACGCGGGCGGCGCTACCCACGTGCTATGTTTACGGTTAAGTTATATTAGTAGCTTGAGTAAGCACCGAGGCGTGTGCGTTGTGTACAAGACTCATGACCTCGCGGGCAGGCCCGGCTTTACAATCTATCGGAACGCCGGGCGACAACACGCGCGTAACAAACAACTATTTATTTAATTATTTATTTAAAACTTTGCACACAAATAAATATTGTACAAAAAGGCGGGCTTAATGCCATAGGGCATTCTCTCCCAGTCAACCTCGGCAGTGGGGAAATGCAGTGGTAGGTGAGGGTAAAAGAGAAGAATTGTTTTAAAAAAAAAATTTGTATGTAAAAAAGGAAGATATATACTAATATATACATACATAATTAATATATACATAACATACATAAGAATTACTTTTCTATATCTAAGTAAAACCTCCTCACCATTTTCTTAAAGATATTTTACACTAACTAACTATTTACACATAAACATACATAAATATATTGCAAAACGGATGTTATGCGAAACATACTTTTATTTAGAAGATTAATTGGAAGATGATTACATTTAGAAATAATTACTTTTTATATTAATATATAAACGTAAGTACAAACAAAGAGACAGTCTTTCCGAGTTTCTTGTCAGTTATTCTCTAGGAAGAGCGCGCTGCGAACCGTTGACGATAGAAAGCGAATTATTTTTAATGAAAAAAAAATATAGTTGAGTATGATATATTTAGAATATATAAGAGATTCAATATCGTTACCTTACAGTTTAACTTAGAAGCACTCTACAGACCGGAACACAGCAATGTTACACACTAGCACCGGAAACAATAAGTAGATGGACCGCAGACAGAAGATGAGCAAGCAATAAGTTAGTTGCGTAAGCAGCTTTGCATCGGTAACTTGAGCACCTGTGAGACGTGACGCAATAATACACCACAGACATTACTGCGTGTTAAGTAACGAATAAGTAATGCTTATTCATTACTTAACGCAAACAAATACATAGCGAGTAGCATGGAGAGGGACACGTTATATTTTAGACTAGTAAGTTTTTATTTTATTTATTCGTAGGTTGTTGCTAGAGATGGACTAGGTAGGAACCACAGCCGAGGCGAGTTTTACTACCAAGCAGTAGTGCAAAGGTTTAAGAACAGACATCATATAAAAAGTTAACTGAATCATCGCCAGGTATTTCCATTTTCTCTCGCTGCAACTCCAGCCGTACGTAGACTGACGAATAAAAAGGTGATTCTGGAGTGAACTTACACAAATGTAGAGTTTAAATATAAATATGTTGAAAATTTTATACAAACATTCCTAAAGTCACTCCTGAAACACACATCAATCATTTCAACATTAAAATACATTACAGTTAACATTGCTGCTGTACAAGCAAATAACATGTCAACATTTAACTAAAACACAAAACATTTTAAGTAACCGTTACATGAATACTTGTTCAGTGAAAATTGTGAGTAAAATGATGCGGAAACAAAGTTTTATAAAAATTCTTCACATGTAAAAATTTCTTATAACTTAATATTTTAAGTATAATTTAAGTTTTGTTATGGCCGATTAGATTTTTTTTTCTAAATATCAAAAACTATTAAATCTGGCTGAGCTGATATTTGTATACGTTTGTATCTGTATCGCAACTTCGCTTTACTCATCTGCCTCTTGGAACTACGTCAAAGACGGGAGAGCGATTGTTTTACACGGGGAAGTTAGGCGTGATGATAAACGAAATGATATTGAACTCAAAGATCTCCAGAGAACAGCGTCGGATGAGCTGGTTGCTGGTCGGCCTGTTCCCATGACAGTGCGCGCTGCTCGTTGGAAGTCCACTCTGTGCCATGGTAACGCGACACCAACATAAACCGCAGGGACACCATCCAGCGTAACGGTATACCCGTGAGCACCCGACAGCACCCCCCCACATCACCCCCTCTCTCCGCTTTACTTACACATGACCTTTGCAGTGCTTTGCCGAGGGTCTGCACCCCTTACCGCACCGCACCCTCTGTCCTGTGCATAACTTAAGTTACTTCCTGCCCTGTAATTACAATTACATAATTATATTTTTTAAATCTGCCAAACCGATCGTGGCAAGCATTGGCTTCGAGGAGGCGAGGCTCCGAGTCCCAGCAGTGGGAACGTAGAGAGCACTGTTTATTATATGATGATGATATAATAGATATTTTATAATGGAAAAAGTAGTACGTACCGTGTATTGAGGAGTATATTGTTGGATCGGTTAAGATGATAAAGATTTGTTAATGAGAGTAACATAAAAATTATAAAATTTTTCAATTAAATGGAATTTTCGACCATATAATTGGCAACAGTTATTGTTATATCGCATTGCAGTAAACTTGGGTTCGACTTTACCATCTTCAGAAGTTTTCTTTTAGTAAAAAGATCACACTTTGTTTCTTATTTTTCCGCGTAGATTTTTTTTTCAATTTTAAAATGTATGTATATATTAGTTTTGTAATGCTTGTAAACTTTTAATCATTACAATTTCCAAAAGATTTACTTCCTAATCTCCTTTGTCCTCCACTTCCGCTTTGTCCCGCCGCGACGCGATCTCGCAGAGCAAAAATAATTTAGTGCTCAAATACCTGATCCCGATGTCTAGGTATTATAAAAGGCTGCGGACGGTCGGAGCGTTTTGCAAGTTAAATTCGCTGCCAAGTTTTACCTGTTGTAATGTAGGGCTGTCACTAATTAAGTTAAACTTCATTAGTTTTGATTTGTTTCAGAATATTTTCTTTTTATTACTGACGTTTAACGTTTTTCTTAAGAATTTTAGGATTTGTAATCACTCATACGCATATATTGTATGTTTAAATAGTACTGAATATTTAAGATCTTATGTCTCAAAGTGACGCTGAACATCGTGTACGTCTCGAAAGTGTAGTTGTCTACTATAATAGTAGTCTCGCATTAAATTAGATAACTATATTTCAATGCTTTTTTAACTCAATGCTCGACTCTATCTTGCCAACCCTGCCAGAGGTATGAACGGAACAATTTAAATGCTAATTCCGACGACGCAGCGGCACTTTGACGCTCTCCACAAAGCTTTTCGATACGGATTTACTTGTATATGATACGTAATAAAAGAACTACACACAGATGAATAACAAGGAAATAATGTAAGTAGAGCTAATATATATAAAAAACGGACGTTATGCATTTGTACGTCCGTCTAACCAAATCAAATCTTTGGCATATTTATTATAATATTCTCACTACTGGGGAGACCTTCTCTTACATGGAGAGAATCAAGGTGATGGCCAAGTGCGTGTTGGCGGATGTCTTTTTTTTTTTAATTTTTCTACTTTTCCCTGATATTATTATTCAGGGGTTTTTTTTATCCTTTTTACGTAATTTGCTAGTAATAATATTTTATATATCATTACGAAAATCGTATTTACTTATCCTTATCCCTATTGTTAACTATTGTACATATATTTATACAGAATTTGAAAAATTTATCTCTAACTAACTTATTTTTTACCAACTCGCATAAACCTACTTTATCTATTTTCAGCCCTTTCTCTTGCTCGAATTCATGCCGCGCGTTCATATGGATAGGACACTCCGTTAGCAAATGAGGAACCGTTTCCTCCGTGGCGTTATCACATATGCACCATGGATTGTCCCGACACTTGAAACGGTTCAAGTATTGGGAGAATCCGCCGTGGCCAGTAAATATCTGGGTTAAGTGACCAGTTGGCGGGATCTTTCTTATTAAGTTATACGCCTCAGTTGCGTCTGGGAAAAACAGTTTCGTGATGGACGCAGTTGTACCCTCGTTATATCGGGTGCTCCATCTCGCAACTGTTGGCGGATGTCACGCGTCTATGATAGCTGTTGTTCTTGAAACCTGTAGAATCCCTAAAAGGTTTTTTTCTTTCACAGTAAGTTTGAGCTCATCCGGGATCGAATTCGTGCCTCTCCGAAATGTACACCGAAACTAGACCTATTAAGGCTCCTATTAATAGCGAGGGTTTTCTTAACAGGTTCCTTTGTTTGACTTCGTACATCCGGCGTAAATTGCGAAGAAGGGACAAAAAAGCCATTTGCTTTTCCGATCACGAAAATCGGGCCGCGGGGTGATCGAGAAGGAAATATACCTCTGCGGGGTTGTAGGTGATATTCCACACTAACATCGCACAAAGCAATACAGCCTGTAGCACGCTGATGAATATGATCTACTTCCGAACGTCCCGTTAAAGTAACTAAAAGCAATTTCGTCCCTAAACGAAAACATACCTTATCGCATACGCTAAGAGTTGAACTTCGTGCCCTTGAGATATTCAAAATGGCGAAAATTTAAATGGACGCATTGCAAATATAAGTTTTGTGGGATGGTGATAAGGTCGAAATTGTAACGGTAATGTCTTCATCGGGGTAGCGGACGCCATTTTCAGCCGAGCGCGAGGGTGGCGCTGCGTTTCCATTGTTACCGGTTCATAAATAGACTCCGCGGTGAATTTCAAAGGGAATTACAGAAATAGTATCGTTTGGCATCCGCCAATAGTATACATACAAATAAGTATTGCAATGGTCACTTAATTGGTACGTTATATCCGTATGATCATATTTCTTGTCCAACATTTATGTTATCGATATTTAACTATAGTTACTTATTAACTATTTGCGGTGATTTTAATGCGAATTTGATATTAATGCGTTTAGACATTTTCTTATTCTTCATGAATGTGCGATAACTTTTTATGCTGCTTCTTCACGAAGTTCTCAAGATTAAATACAAATGGACCTCAGGCTTACCAGCTCATTTAGATGATCAATTTCTTCGAAATAAGTTTTGTTCTATAAGCTATGTAAACTGAAGAGCGGGACGTTCGTCTGGTGCTAAGTTATACAACTACCTGATAAAATATAGTGCAGCGTGTTAACTCGGTAACACGTATCCATATTTTTTGGTAAAAACTGGCTCTAAGTTTAGATTTGCCTTTTTACGGAACCAATAGTTGGACACATCAAAAAAAAAAATCCAACTTTTGCGAAATAAAAAAGTTTTCTCCATTCCTGGGTCGTTGGAAACAATGAACAGACTCGAATTTTCGTTTTTTTTTTCATAATCCTGAATTCAAAATTAAAAAAAAAAAACATACAACAAGGTTGTCCAAAAAATCAGCTTTAAAACTGCATTAAAACTTATTGCTCCACCTAACATTTATTTTTAGCTAGACACCGTTAAAACTTTTAAACTCTAGGTGGGCCGATAGATGTGTCCGGGAGTTTACATACACATTACTGCTTGTCAGGTGAAATACGATGTTAAATCGTCAACCTAAGGCCTAGTAAAATGATATTAAGTTTTTTTAAGAAAGTATGTATTGTCATCATTATCATTAACTGTCGGAATATGCCCACGGTTGGGCATAAGGCTCCCACAAACATCTCCACACCTTCGGCTTCCGTTTGAATATTTTTATGTTGTATATTATAAATAGTTATGAAGTTCACGTAATATCTAGTGTTATGTCGGATGCGAGTGAATGCTAAAGCGCACCCCCGCCGGGTGTGTGCCCCCCTCTCCCTGCCCCTCACCCTCTCCCTCCCTCTCCCTCTCACCCCCACCTCCCCCCACACCCCCTCCGTCATCATGTAGAGGCCGACGACACCGGCCGAATGTTCGCGTAACGTTGCGTTATCTGTTTCAGTGCAGATTCATCATATTTAAATACGACTCGTAACTTTTAACCGCCGACCAAAAGGAGAGTTGATATCGGTTTAACCGGTTTTTATACACAATGGGATGACTTGGCTTTCAATTTCACACGGTGTTAAGTTACAATTAAGCGGTGGATTTAGATAATATCAGTCAGCACACAGCGATGCGGTCATGGCGGCAGATTAACGATATAATGGTGGTAGATGGTAATTATTTACATGATAATATTTACACGCTACTACTAGTTAGTATAGACAATAGTACTTTATGACGTATAACTAAGTTAATTTGTAGATAACTACAATCGTCGATTGTTTGTGTAAACAAAAAAAATGTCGTCATGTCATTTATCTCATTTCTAAGTTATTCTCTATTAGTTAAAGTTCTGGTAGCTATGTAGTAAGTACAGCATAACACAAAGGGTTATTACCGAGTTCAGATTCAATATAACCATCAGAACCATAGCAATCAGATGATTAATTAGTTGGTTCCGTCCCGCTCCGGCGCTAGAGAGGTTTCCGCTCAAATCGATTTCGTCCGATTCAATAGCGGGGTGCGCATCCCGCGCCACCCCGCGGGGCCCCAATTAATTTACATCAAACGGAGTACATTTTAAAACTACCCACCCGTCCACCTGTGGGGAATGTAGTACCGGTCAGCTCCACATGATTGATATAATATAGATATAGACGTTTATAACAATAACTCGTTACAGCACAGCACAACTTTGTTTATTTTACAAGACGAGAGAGACCTTCACCTGATGGTTAATGATAATCATAACATGCCGATAGTTAAGATGATATACACTGCACCACATTGCGCTCGTCTTTAAGACATAAAGTTAAGTCTCGTTACCACAGTAATTTCACTAGCTTTCAGCGCCCTTCAAACCGGAACACGGTAAACTATAGACAGTAATGTTGGCCGGCTGAAATAGTTACTGCGGTGGTACCTAGATAGTCTTCGACAACAGAGACCTGTGCCATGATTAACTGGAAAATTAAGTTCATCGGGGATCGAACTCGCGGCTGTAGATACATACAACCCATACGTTTGACTACAAACTAAGATATCACAGTTACTTTCGGCTAGTCTTATTACTTATCTGCAGCACTACATTATTTTAATCGGAACACCACAGTGCTGGCTTAGTTAGTTCCTATTCAAACTTATTACTAGTAAAAAGTATAATGAACATTTAAATTTTTTTGATAAATTCTAGATCTTACTGTTTCTTTAGTTATCGTAAAAAACGCAGGAATCAGTTCAGCGGGTCATCCAAGTCTTGACATGAATGAACGTCTTGTTCTGCTCTGGCTCGTGGCGAGCTCGCGGACGCGGTTTAAATGTTTAACGAGGTGGGCCGCGCCGCCCGGGACTCGAACCCGCGCACCCCTCACTTAGTTTCGTGCAAGTTTTTTAATGCGCCCCGAATAATTCAACGGGACAATGTTCGCCTCGGCACAGACTAACAAAACATTTTTTATTACAAATTTTGTGAGAATTTTTACAAAGCATTAAAATACTATTTTTAATAGGATTTATAATAGTACCTAGAAATTTTCAGGTAAAGATAAATACAAACTTTTGGAAGAACTCACTGCCACAAATGATCGCGGAGGACGAACATCAGAATATCTGATGCCATCAATCTTTAATAATGTATTCAACTACGAGAAGTGTTCTAATAGTAAACTGAAGGAGTGGCTACTCAAAAGTAAGTGAAACAATAATATTGTTCATTCTAATTGTTTGAAAGTTAGATATAATGAAAACATGTGTAGTTTAAGTGATTTCATATATTACATCGCCAACAAAATTATTTGTGTTTGATGTAAAAATATCGGCGCGATAGCGTTGTGAAAACATTTCATTGTTAAAACTAGTTAAATATCAGCGCGAATACGTTTTAAAATAGTCTTTTCTTCAAAATTTAATAAATTACAGTTTTAAGTTGAGGGCTGACTCGTGTTCTTGTGAATTTTAAAATCACTTCAGGATTTAGTGGTCTTACTAATAAATAACTTAACAAAAATGCGATGTTAGTAGTCGGCTAATGATGATCGCAATACCTCTGTGCTGCGCTGCTCTGCGGCGCGCCGCACATGTGCGGTCTCGTGCCAGGCTCACCAGCGCGGAGATGGAATCTGTGTTGTAACTACTTATTTATATATTCTAGTAGAGTAAACATAACAAGTATTAAGTTAAAGAAGAGCCTAAGAAGTTCTTCGGGATATTAACAAGACAGTTTGTAGTAAAGCGTAACATAAGTTATGCACAAGATGTATTTTTTAAACGTTCCTCTGCGTGTTAGAGTCAGGGTCGTTGTCTCTCTTTCTTTTGTCTTTTTATTTTATTTCTATCATCTTCCCCTACTTTTCACCTTTCATATATCATATTACCTTTCATGCTTTCCAACCAAACTCGCCGCATATCTTTATTATTTTATCACAGTTCTTAATTACTTAACTTTACAACTCTTTTCTTTTACCTTCTCCTTTACAATATCCTTTTATTACTATTAACATAGGATTTTAGGCATCATCCAGGTCTTTCGCTCGAACGACGGCTCACCGCTCCCTTACTTATAAGTTTAGGTAGCAAGGTATAAACAATGCAAAGCCAGTATTTTCTTGATAGGTTAACCGAGTTTTTTTTTAAACAAAAAGGTTTGTTATTTATTTTACATAGTATACAAGAGATGTGATGTAGAAAATATACCAAATTAGATATTATTAGACTTTTTTTATTTAATACGGCGATGAGACGATGTATCTACGTCCAGTTACGACGTGGGAGTCTTTAAGAGTGAGTAGGCTTTTTCTAGACTACTGCGCTTTGCCATCTAGACTACATCTCTGCTTACCATCAGGAGGGATCGTAGTCGAGCAACAGTTTATATATGTTCTGCTCGTTTATTTTCCAGAAAGGTCACCAGATGTTAAGTGATACGCTCGCCTATAACAACGCGTCGCTAGTTAAGATGTATACACTGCACCACATTGCGATCTTCGCTTTGACACATCAGTCGCGTTAGCGTAGTAAACGTCTAAACAAGTTTTTATTAGCTACAATATAAAATGAATTGCATGCATTAGTTATAAGTTGAAAGTATTTTTTCCATATTAAGTTAGCGAGGTTTTTTCGGCGTGCGTGTGCGCACTTATAATTAGTTTACGCAGTGTCTTTGCTTGCCCTCCCCTCTCTTCCTTCCCGAGGGGTCGCGATCCGCAACCCTGAGTAGTAAAGGAGCTTACTTAAAAAGTGTAATGATGTTATGACGATTCCTGTGTTTACCATAACTAAGTTCTATTGATGAAAATATCCTTCATTGTCCGAACGGTCTCGACTCTAAACATTGCCTGTTACTGGACCGTCGAGGTAGATACCAGCAGCGCTTAATTCCACCGCCAAACAGTAGTGTGCAAATATTACTGTGTTCCGATCCAAAAAGCGTTGTAGCTAAGACAAATGTTAGATCAATTACATAATTAAAATTATATCTTCAATAACAAATTATTACACATCGAATGTTCACATTACAGAGAGCTGTGTGATACTTAAAACACAACAAACTTTGTTGGACTCCGTGTGTAGTGTGGGGGGAGCGCCAACCCTTCATTTGCATTTTAAAGCGGGGGCCACTTCCACCACTCTCTCTCCCGCTCCACTCGAAAATACACTTTATTGCGGTGGACTACGTATTGGAATGCAGACACCGGGCGCAGGTCCCCGGGCACGACCGCGTGCGAGCTGCTTATCTAGGTCATCTGTAAGTTCCCGGGAGCCGGCACTGATCGTGATGCAGATAACACCGCCGTTTTGTCTGTCTATCACTTCAACCCCTCCATTCTTATTTCACTCATTGGTTTTTAGATAAATATAAAATATTTTAAAAATGAATATTAAATAGATATGGGAGAGCGTATAAGAAAACTATATTTACAACCATAAAAACGTATAGCTTTTAAGTTACATTACCGAGCACTCGTGTAAGTTGCAAAATTAGGAATTTAATTCAAGATGGATAAAACTGTTCGGTAAAACAATAAAACTGGCCAATGACATTACACGTAATGAAATACATTTTCAGTTTTATTCAAGAGATGTCGCTATAAAAATTTTATAACATTTTTATCTATGATGTTAATTAATTTTAATTATATCAACAATTTATAATTTAAAGATTTCAACTGGTTGACTGATATGAAGTGGGACTTAGCATTACTTACTTAGTCTTTAATCATAAACGATAGATGGCGTAGAAATGAAATAAAAAGAACTATAAATTTGAGAGTACACGAAGGTACATAATTACAAACTAAAAAAAAAATATTATCCATAGACGTTTACATTAACAATTTGATAACTACTGACCTCTAAACCAACCAATTGCCTGTCAAACGGGAGAGTGTATGCGTTTCTTCTTCTTCTTCGTTTACCATTTGAAATACACAAGTTGACAATAATAGTAGTATATTAATAATAAAGCCGCCAAGTTATCTTCAGGCATAAAAAGGCACGACTAGAAGAAGAAGAAATAATAAAGACCCGATAGTTCAAATTAAATTTGAAATATTTACCTAATATATGTGTTATTTTTAATTCCGTTTTGCTTGATATAAGTCTCTTGATTGTCACATAAGGAGCTGTGTTAAAGAGAATAATAGAATATAACAAAATATAAAAGTACCAAAAAATATGTGATGTGCTAAAGTATATTTAGCAATTTATTATAGTCTGTACGACGGACAAACTCCTAAAGAAAAAATTGTGAGTTTTTTAACGAGTTTCAAAAAATTGCTTCATTAAACATCGTCACTTCTTATCTTGAATGTATTAATAATCTCGTAACTAAGTCATAACGTGAATGCACTTTTGGCAAGCAGTGCTTCCTCGTGGCCGGGAGCATGGGCAAAACAACTACACGTTATATACACGTGAACAGTAAAATTGTACTTTACACCATTCTTATTAGGTCTAAAATCAATAACATACGTCTTATACATGACATTTCGAGAAATTACACGTGAATTTGTAGACAAGAATAAACGCACACGCTGAATTCGGTCAGACAGTCCCTGTATTTAGCATAGTGCACACACATTTTCAAATAGTCATTTGCAATTTGAAATTCGATTTATTAATTATAAAAAATGAACTCTAAAAAACACAAAAGCAAAAATCGCGCTAAAGTGCTACCAACACCACCACAGAAGATTGATAGTGCTGAAGCAGATAATACAGCTGAGAATGTACAGTTAGTGACAAAAACGGATATTTTCTTAAAGCCGGAAGATGTACACACCGTTACTGTGGATTTAGAAACTGAAATACAGGTAAAAGATAAAAAAGACCAAGGTGAGGAAATTTCCTGCGAAGTTATCTCGCCAAATACGGAGCAAACACCTGTGAAACCAAAAAGAAATAAAGGTAAGAAGAAAAAACGTAACACAAATGAAGATAGATCTGAAAATTTTAGCGACGATTGTAAAATATCAGAAATAGTTGACGATGATGTAATAAATTTAAAACAAACGAGTGCAACTGATCTTATAAACCCAGAAAAGGTCCATGTTGAACCAAGCTCTCGTAAAAAGAAAAACAAAGACAAAAAACATCACCCATTGTCGCAAGAGCTTCTGACTGAGAATATATCTAATACCGGAGTTTCATCACTTGAGCAAAATATTAAAGATAACGTAGAGGAAGACCAATTTTTAGTTCAGACTGCAAATAAAAAAAATAAGAAGAAAAAACGAAGAAATGATTCCGAAAAATCTGAAAAGGAAGACGAAAAACTGTCATGTGTAGCTGCTTTTAATGAATTAATTAATGTACGTGATCCTGGCGAAGGTAATGAACGAGACCAAGAAGTTATTGAAGAAGATACTACTACTTGTGCTAATAATTCAGAAATAAATTTACGTACAGGAGATTTCGAGAGCAATTTAGACCTAGGCGATGTTACTTTAACAAAAAAAAAGAAAAAGAAAGAGAAGAAACATCCTCCTAAGTCTGAACAAAGTAATCAAAACAATTTACATATACCCAATCCCGTCGATGAAAGTAGCGATACAGCGAATTTGGAGAATAAAAAAACTGTTGACAAAGATCACCAAACTAAAAATATACCGTGTGTTCTAAATGACACAACATTACAATATACCAATGAACCTAAACATAGAGCAATAATAGCTAAACCTGTAAAAAAAATAATAGCAGAGACTTCAGATAAACATGAAAGTATGGTTACAACTGAAGAAAACGTTTTTTGTATTTTTTCTGAAAATAGTAAATCTCAAGAAAAAAAATTAGAAAACGATAAAGATTCACCGCAGTCAACAAAACTCACAGACTCACAAAACCTAAAACTGCCTGACATCATATGTCAAAATCCAGAAGATATGAAATCTTCGGATGAAAAACTAGATAGTATTGAATGTTTTAAAATTAGCGGGGATATACCAGAATTAAAAGATGAAGATCGTGTGCCCTTATTAGAAAATATCGAACCAAATCTTTGCACATCTAACGAAGAATTAGGTTCTAAAGTATTACCCAATATTAATTTAGACAAAACAAATAAAAATATTGAAACTAATGCCGAGAAATTATCCGAAGGATTGTCATCGCTAGACACAAAGCTAAATGAAGATGTGCACAATAAACAAGATTATACCGAAACAGAAACCATAAAAGAAGAAAATGATAAAACAAAACAAAGCAACAAAATTTATGATAATACTCCTGATTTTATTCAAATACCACGTTCAAGCAGTCAACAATTATTTGCAGATAACAATAATAACACAGTAATAGAAGAGATAACTCCAAATGATGAAATGAAATTAGGAATTCCTGTTTTAACATCCAATATGATACAGGGTTCTGGAGAAACGCCCGTATCAACACCAAAAATTTCGTCTGATGATGTGAGCGTTACAGAAATTGAAAGTATTCTAGATAAGAACCAAGAAAAGACAGATTTGAAATCTAAAATGTTGCAAGTCAATCAAGAGTTAGAAGAACTAAAAATGTCTTTGGAAAAATCTCTGGCAGAAATTACCGCAATAGAAAAAAGTGAAGAAAAAATTGAAAATAATCTATGTAGTACAGTTGAATCCAGCACAGAAAAAATTGATGAAATAAGCGAAGACAGAACGGCTGAAGAAATTATTACATATAAACCATTAGCAGACCGATTAAATGATATAGAAAATAAATATATTTCATTAGAGGAAAACAAAGCTGACAAAACTGAAAATACTTTGAAACAACAGTCAAACATGGATAATTTATCGGACGTACTACAAGTGAGTATGACACCGCCCGTCTGTCCATCGCGTAAAGATCGTAAAGGTAAATCGAAAAAGAGAGGCAGAAGAGAGCCGGAACAATCTCCATCACAGACAAAATCTGTATCCAGCGAAACAAAAAATGATGAAACTAAAAGTGAATCCAAAAACGAAGAGAAGTCCAAGGCCTCTGAAGTAAAAGGTAAGCAACAATCTAATAATGAAAATAGACAGCAAGATTCAACTGAACTTAATTTTGAGCCGATCGAAAATTTTGAAGATGCTTTAACATCCAGTGTTGACGATGTAGACGTTAACAAAACATTTGAAATAATAGCCAATGAACTAAACAGCGATTCCAAAATAAACCAAGCAAAAAAAGAATTAATATTGAACAAACCAGAAATAAACATAACGCCTCCAACGGAAGATACCGATAAAGAGAAACAACAAAAAAATGTACATCCAGTTTCGCAGCCAAAAAACTTGTTAGGTCATTGCAACACTCCTGTACCATCGAGTAAAAACGATTACAAAAAAGAGAAGAACAAAACGCCCAACACAAAACAGGCGAAAGTAAAGATAAAAGACGCCGTTGAACCTGAAACTGACGTTGATTCAGGCAAAGTGTCTAAACAATCTCAAACTGAAAACAGAATAAAATTTACAAAAAATAAAAATGAATCCAATCTTTTTCATATGTAACTAACGAAAAAGAAGAGTATGTGTACAAGTACAGTTTCCGAAAAGTTTTTCTTACCAGCGTGTGTCATGTGTGCAGGAAGGATCTGAAGCAGGCGCGGCTGCCCTGCAAGTTTTGTAACCTACTTTTTTACTGTAGCCAAAAGCATAAGGACGAGGACTGGCCGCGGCACCAATCGTTATGCTTTGCTGTCTCCACAATAGTGCACTTGAAAGGTTAGTACGCGTTAGGTTATAACGTTTCTCCTGGTGGTAAGTTACATGCCCGTTCATAACAATATGGCGCTATGCCTCGAGGAATAAAACGCCACGTTGACGCTTATTAACATATAGATTTTTTTTTAATATGTAACATGTATAAAGTTTTGTATGAATTTTTTCTAGATCAAAAACATATTTACGCGGATGCTAAGAATCTGTCCGGGCAGAATTATCGCCTTGTTCGAATGCAGATGATTCTTTCCTGTGAAAAGGTCCTCAACCGGAAGCTGTTGCCGTGGGAACAGGAGGCACTGCTGTATCCAAGGATCTGTGCAGATGTTCAGTGCAGGGAATGGAAGCAATCCAAGCTGAGGGACTGTGACAGATGTGGACAGGTGAGGATTAAGTGTCCTGTAGAAAAATACTAGTTAAAGGAATTTTATTGCTTTCTTTATTTACTACGTTTTTCGTTAGTCACTGATCCCGCTACAGGAATAACGCACAATCTCAGGAGTAACCCATTCAGGTTGCTTTAAGATTTTTAAAAACACTTCCAGTTAAAACCAATCCGTCATGTAGCACCGCTTAAATGGCGAAGTGATATTAAATGTAGCAGAGGACTAACCTATAAAGTGCATCCAATTCCCTTTAACACCAGCAACTTTTATGTTCCTTAGTAAACGTTCATGTAATTTAAATCTTCTTTATCTTCTTGACCAAGCGACAGCTAAGTCCGATGTTACAATTTATGCTTCTTCTTTAGAAAGTGTTTCTCAATTACTGTAAGTTAGCCGACAGGATTGCGAATTTGTTACTGTCTTGAGTGGTTCTGAAATTTCGTTAAAATTGCAGTTGTGTGTGAATGAGTTATCTATTTTGGCAAATAAACGCATTCTGCGCTGACTCATTGCGGCTGTGAAATGCCGCGGATGTGGGCCGAGTCTATTTATAAATCACTGTTATATTGTTTAATTTTAAAGTTGAATATCTAATTCTAATTATGAGTAATCGATTAAAAGATAAATGCCACGATTCCGGAAGATATATTAAAGTCCAATATAATAAAGCGGAAATATCTGATGATTTATCTTAGTCCAATATACCGGAATAGTGACCGTAGTCTGTTCTATTTTCATAGTCTCTTCAATTTAAACGGACATAATACCATAAGGCTTTACCTGATGAACTCGTTGGTAAATTAGCTGTTGTCCAGATTTTAGTGTTGGACGTCTGTTTCGTTTTTCGGAAACACAACGTAGCTCCTAATATTCTTCATAAATAAAAATCGTGTGATTATAAACTTACATGTGTTCAAGGTGTCATACTGCATCGAAAATCCGCAACACTTACCAGCGAGTCACCAACGATGGTGCAAGTCTTACGCTCTGTACCAGAAACTGGTGCTGTACCAGGAGTTAAACGGTAGACTTGAGCCAAAGCTGCCGAGCAAGGTGATGGCGGAGGAATTCGTTCTTCCGGGGAAGATCAACGAAGTGCTCGCTTCTATGTACAACGAAAAAATCGGTGAGTGTTGTGAACAGATGTAGATTCATATTAAACTCTGCAAATGTTTGTGATGATTTCGATTAATATTAGGTTATGTCGCGTTTAATATCTTTTTATGAAGTTTACTGATAATAATCGATTTATTTTTCAGATATGACAGACATTCAGTACGCAGCTTTAACTCAATTGGCCACCGCACCTCTCACCACAGCATTCAGCTACCAAACCTTTCGTCAGTTGGTAAACTGCTCAAATGGCTTCAGCAAGGTAATTTATTTTAAGATTTAGAACGGAAACGTAACTTTTCAAATCTCTCGTTAATTGTTCAAAATTACGTTTTGTTCTATATTATTATGTGTTTTGGTTATAATGACGATTTTCAGAAGTCAACTTTCACGGTTCACGTAGTGGGCGTTGACCTACAGTTCGAAGCGGATTCTTTAAACAAGTGGGAGGTATTCCTGCTCCACCTGAAGCCGGACGTGCAAGTTCTTAGAGTGGACCTGGTGGGACACGAGCTCAACCCCTCGAACCTACCCCTAGACCTGTTAGGGAAGTTCAAGTAGGTCCATCGAGCGCAGACAATACATGCGCCATATTTAAACTTTAAGTTATTTTGTAAATTACACTGTTTACTTTTGCATAAATGTAAACAAAGGAATTTATATTCGATTTAGTTTTATGTTAAAGATATTTACTCGCGAAAAGAAATACAATAATTCACTTCGCATTATAATGCGCACGCGCAAACGGTAACTACACAAGAAACGAAATAAAAATATTCATTCAAGTTACCGTCTCTCGCGCGCAGTTTGTCGTTACTAGATGAGACTGATATATTATATTACAGGTATTTAATGTTTTTTTTTGCATTTTGTCATTATTTAAAATATTTGTAATTAACTTTGAGAATATATTTCGATTGTAGCTTTCTGTAGCATATTTCGCTTTTATATAAATTTTAACTTTGAAATTATTTTCTTCTTGTCATACCCTTTATGTCTGAAGGTAATATGCGTAATTTCTTTATTAACAGGTGTTAAGTTTTGTTTCGTTTAAAATAGATAAGACAGAGACAAACTACAGAAAAAACGTTGGTTTTATTTATTTTCGTTTGTATTTGCATTATATTATTTTAGCGTCTGCGAGTGCTGTCGGGAGGGCAAGCGGCGCGTCCAAATCAGCTTCCAGGATAAGTCCTACAAGGAGTATTGGTCTGGTGACGAGTTCAATGTCCCCGACATAGGTGAGGACCTCAAAGAGTATCTTGCTAATGAACTTCACATCCTTATCTATTTTATCATATAATACAAACAAGCATTAAACATTATTACTATAACATAGTCACTATTCGAGTGCACACTGCATGCAATTATTTGTTTTTGTTTTACTGGTGGTAGGTCTCTGTTGCCGGAGACCGTCTGGATGGGTACCACCGCAGCTCCTATTGCAACCGACAAATAGTAGTGTGCGAACATTACTGTGTTCCGGTTTGAAGGGCGCTGTAGCTAGTGTAATTACTGGAGTAACGAGACTTAACACCTTATGTCTCAAGGCGACGAGCTCAATGTGGTGCAGTGTGTACCATCTTAACTAGCGCCGCGTTGTCATGGGCAAGCGTATTACTTACCATCAGGTGAACGTCTTGCTCGTCTCGTTGCGTTGTAGTATAAAAAAAATATATTTTCTTCATACTTTTTCAGTTTGCGCATTTAATCCAAGCATACAAAGATCGTCGACGTACGGCGGGGGAGACTGTTGGCCAGCCGCAATAAACTGCATCCTCAAGCAAAAGGTCCCATTCTTAATAACCGCTCACACCCTGGAGGAGATGAGCAGGGACCTGGAAAGCATCAGGGAGTGTGCGGATGCGAGCTATAAAGTTGTAGCGGAACCGAAGCACAACCCCTTTGCGAGCTTCCGGCCAGACAGGAACTTCATCACGGACGAAGAGACGCCGCTTCTGTTCAAGAACTACTGCTTCTCAATATTGAGCGGTGTTTAGGTGTAGTCTGGTGAGCGGCGTGTGTTCGTTGCACTCAGCTTCTAGAAGCACGATGTAATTGTAAAATCCCGCGTTTGATTCTCAAGACCTGTATAATATCGCATGTTTGGATTGTTGTTTCATAACATTATATCATTCATTATATATTTATAATATTCGTTTTATGTTTTACAAGTTATACAAGTTTGCATTTTTGTTGTTGAAGTTTTTCTTTAATATATTGTTGTTGTCCCGATGTGTATTGTTCATAGATGACATCAATTTTGTTTATCGCTACATTTCATTGTTCTGAGGAATATAAACTTGTTTATGTAGGTTGAATGTATCGTTTTATCCTGTTTGTTATAGTAATAAAATTTTCATTTGGATTTTTTACTTGTTCTTTCTTTAATATTCATTTATACAGACATAAAAATGTTAAACAATCCAAACATTATTTCTTTGTTGTGAAACAAAGAGTAGAGTTAAATCCAAAAGTTATAATAGAATATCACGGTTACTTGATTACTGGTAATTATACGAGTATATTTTTATTCATACAGATGACTAACACTTGTCTATTGTGCAATACGAGCAACTGTTCTCTCACCTCTGATATAACCCAGAGATGATTACGTCGGGAGGGAAATGAGAAACACATTCAACATTCAATTTTATTTGTACTGTACACATCTAAAACATAAACTTGTATATCTACATTTACCTATTTTAAAAACAATATCACAGATGAGACGGTTAGCGTACGTTTGATCTTAAGAACATGAGCTAGATCACATGAAATACTTTGCGGACATCAGTAAAGTTAACGCGCACATGATATTCTTGGAGCCGTCGGCGGCGCTTGCTGCGGAAACCTAAGCAGAGAAATGTTATTACCTTTAAACACGACGGACAAAAAGCATGCGGTTGGAGAAAACATACGTAATCTTAATTAGAAGTGTATATTTAACCGTAGACAAACATTTATGTATTAAAACATAAGGTATCGGGGAAATCGTTATAAACGGTGAAACTGCTCATTACGCAATTTCATTTCGTTACAATTTTTTAATAGTTAATATTAATGTAATGTGCAATAAAGCTTATTCTATTTAACTAGAATTTAAAAGAAAGATGTCTTTTATAGACACAAAAATCTATTTGAAATGTTATTCTTAAACAAAGTAAAGGTAGCGATGAATTTACGCGGTATTATTTGTATATTAAATAATTTGTAATTGAACCAACCTGAAAGCCACTAGTGTAATTGTGATACAATAGATGGCGCTAAAACCAAATCTGCATATCTTGGTTTGTAGAGGGAAAACGGTAACTAAAGGTTTTTATTAAAGACTCCGTTGTAAATAGAGAATTAATAACGTTAAGAATGCTTTGAAATCCGGTGAAATATTTGTCTACGTTTCTAAAAATATTCCATGCAATTCTCAAGATCGACACAACAAGCGATGCATTGTTAAACAATAACAAACAAACAAACAATACATATTTATGGAGCTATATAGCGAATGCCGTGAAAGTTCAGCTACGTAATGTTATCAAAATTTGACAATCATTGTTTATCAAAAAATGCAAAAAACAAAGAATTTTTTTTAAGTGATGTGCTATTGCAGATTTTATTTAAACTTTACTAACGGAAGCTGAATTTACATACTTATGAACTGAAGCTTTACGCCAGCCAGGCCCTATTTTAATTAAGTAACACAGTTTAACTTGAGAATATTGTGCGTGCGAAGTGTATGCGTAAGTTGCAGGATACTTAACTATATATTGACTTTATATAATTGTAGTTTATACATGGCAGTAAAATGATACTTTTAAATGAAAAGGAAATAATGTAATGGTAACAGTTCACTGACTAATGTTCTTTTAGCTGACCTAAGTTGGCAATTAATAATAATTAAGATGTATTAGGCAAATATACAGAGCATATCTTTTGCTTTTGACATTGAAAAAGTAATGGCTACGAATCCAAACAGTTTGAGTGGTGCGGCAGCCATAGACTGTTTCTAGATATCAATATTTGGATCAGGACGACTGTAAGGTGCTACCGAAAAATAATTTGTGCCCTAGAGATTTGTTTTAAAATTAATTAAAGTGTCTAATAGCATTAATGGCCTATTAATCACCGCTGCGGATAGGAGCCGACATGACCACATCCTTGATAAGAGAAGATAACTGGAAGTACGACAACAAATGCAGTTTAATTATCATAGTAATAAATTATCTATAAAACTATTCCTTGATCCAGTAAAATAACGAGAATACATAAACATTTAAACAATTAGATCATACGAAAACACGCGTTAACTTTTAAACTCGTTAAATGTGTTTTTTCAGTTAATTTTAAAGTTACTAATTCGTTTAACAAACAAATTAAGTACATTTCAATTAAGTAACAAGCGATGTAAATGCGTTTGTGTTAATACATCTATAACTTAAAAAAGCCGTTTGTAATGAATGAAAAATAAATTTTGATCAAATTCAAAAGTATGACTGAATGCTATAAATTGAATACCACCACCTTATCAGGTGAGCTGGTCGATGGGAGGCTGAACGACGTGAGACTCTCTTCTGTCGGTTCGTTTGCGTTCACGTTCAGCGAAGGTTCATCCTCTAGATTTTCAATAATAGACAAGCCCGTGACGTCATCGTACAAATCTGCGTTAGTTACATCTGTAGACGCAGCGGTTTCAGTTGTTATCGGCAAGTTTTCAGTCTCCTGCGGCGAGGAATCTTCTTCATTGTCTTCTCCGTGAAGTAATTTAAAGTATTCGTAATCAATGTTCGTTGACGTTGGTAAATTGGTTGATGTATTAGTATCTGATGCAGTGTTTAGTGGGATCTTCGTAAACCTTTCTACCTCATCTGTCGTGGAACTTGTTTCATTGGACGTTTCGTCATTTGCATCGAGAACTATCGTGTAGTTGCACGGATCGGTATCCTGTGATTCTGTACTAGTTCTAGTTACATCTACATTCAACTCATGTGTATAATGTTTTAGATCATCGTTTGTAGTACTAGAAATTTGAGTAGTCGTTATCAAGTCACTGTCATAGTCTACATATTCACTTTGTGGTGTGGATTTATCTTCCTTCTCATCATCTGCCGACGTTGTGTCTTTTAATGCGGTGAAAGTATTATTTTCAATTATAAATTCATTGTATTTACTATTCATGTCCTCATTATTTTTAACTGCACCATTAATACCCGTTGTGTTATTAGTTCCATTTCCATAGCTACTTTCTGTTGTTACTGATCTAGCTTCTACCCCGTCCACGTTTTGGCTGTAACGATTTGAAATAATTTCGTTCAGAGTTAATACCTTAGTTTCTTCATTTACACCTAAAATTGGATTTTTCCTATTTAATCTAAGTACAGAATGATTTGACGTCGATATATAATAAACAAGCGGCACTGTGGTGTAATGTAAGTTATTTGAAACGGAATTTTCAGTGGACGCAAGATCTCTGTTAGTATCCATTTTGGTGTATGCCTTGGAATTCAAAAGTATGTTCAACAATATTTCTTTCAGAACATTCTCTTTAAAGTTGTCCGTATGCTTCACGTTGGGAGTGGTGGTGTACTCTGATTGTTTATTTAACTCTTCTTCAACATCTTTCACAATGTCTTGATTGTGTTTAATTGATGAAATCCTTTGAACGTCAGGTTCTAAAAATATTTCCTCGTCATACGGTTTGCTTACAAATGATCCGTTAATATTTAATCCTGTGAAAGCAAGCGTAGGTGGAGAAGTGGTACTGGTTGCTTTGGGTATATTTTCGTCCGAGTCGTTAGTTCGATCGTGCATTGTTGTATCTAATGTAACCGTTTCAGTTACAGAGTCTGGACTGTAAGTGGTAGTATCATACACGATTCTGGGAGTGTATTTAGCGTATTTGGAAATGGCCGGTCCCAGTGTGTAGTTGACGTAGCTTTGCAGCTGGTTACATTTTTCCACAGTGTTAACGTCGTTTGAACTGCCCCATATTATGAAACCGGATGCATTCGACTTATACAATGTTTTGAGTACTGTTTCCAAATCCAACTGCAAATATAATAAACTAATATCAAGATGTGTATTTCGCTTTTTAGATAAAATGATTAGATATATGAGTTTGTTTAATATTATTGTTAGCTTTCACATTATCTTAACTACAGATGAAAATTTTGGTGTGATGCGGCTTTCACTTTTTGATAAATTATCTATATGTACTACCCATTACATTACATTTTACAGGTTATATAGTACACAGGTCACTCATTATGTAATCGTCTAATTTGGCGTCTGTTTGGGAAAAAAACTCACCTCACTCATGAACCCTCCATCTCTGTACCTAAACCAGAAATAGGGTAGTATGGGAGTGCCTCTCCTCCTTACACGGGACGCCTCGGACACTCTGCCTCTGATGAGAGATACCAATTGTTTGGAGGTAAGGTTCTTAGAGCTGTACACCGAGGGGTACAGCGACGTACTCTCCGACCACAGCCAGTTTATCCTGAAAGATAAAGATTGAAGATGAATAAGTTAGGTACAGTTCCCTTATTTTCTAGTACCTTTGTAGAGAAGTCTCTTTCTATTAGTAAATGTTATATGTTCTGACTCCTTATGTTCTCCAGCTGAGTGAGTCTTTTTATTTGATTCTGTTCATCTATTAGTTAGAGATGTTATTTCTCAACTTACTGATTATTCTCCTGCACAACATTAGACGGGCAAGCCTCTCCCGGGTTATTCGTGGCCACATTGAAACAGTAGGGAAATCCGTAGTACCCCCACAGCGCCTTCGGCCGCATCTGTTTCGCTAAAGTTAGAGTGGATTTCATGAACACCATCGCAGCGTCTTCGAAACGTTGTTTTGCCTGAGAAAGAAAGTAGAAGATATAAGATAACCTTGTCTTCTCGCACTTTGAGGCGGTAAGTGAAACATTGACTGTGACTCTGTAGAAGATTTAGCGTGTACAAGTCTCGTATAACTTTGACTATCTCTACAAGTGGGTTAAGTTTCGTTTGAATTAATAAGTAATATGGATTTATTTAAGATATAAGGCGTCGAACGCAATAGAATAAAATAGAAGTACATTAGTTGAAATTACTATTTTAGATGCTTCGTAAAACAAAACCTCATTCCTGAGAGATTCTGAAAACGGTTTACAAGAGACAAGTAGAATAGACCATTTGATTCTGCCATCGCCTTATTACTATCAAATAAAGACACAGACATTCATCCCTTCGTTATCGATATCCTGCGACCGCGCGTTAGAACGATGCGATTCACTTCGTACTAATAACAATAACAGCGAAGGATTGGAACAGTCTACCGGCGTCTGTGTTCCCGTGCAGATACGACATAGGAATCTAGGCTTCATCTAGACTAGTTCGCTTTACCACTAGACTTTTATTTTATTCTACTAGGCGACGTGATGAGCAAAACCTTCACCTGATGGTCAGTGATGCGCCTGCCCGTAAAAACGTAGCGCAGGTTAGAATGGTATACACTGCACCACATTGCGCTCATCGCTGACATAAGCTGTTAAGTCTCGTTACCCCAGTAATTTCACTAACTTACAGCGCACTTCAAACCGGAAGTAATGTTCGCACACTACTATTTGTCGGTTGCAATAGGAGCTGCGGTGGTACCCACCCAGACGGTCTCCGGCAACAGAGACCTACCACCAGTAAAAGTACATCTCCGCTTTTTTTTTTATACTTCTTTGCGACGAGACGAGCAAGACGTTCACCTGATGGTAAGTGATACGCTTGCCCATGACAACGCGGTGCTAGTTAAGATGGTACACACTGCACCACATCGCGCTCGTCGCCTTGAGACATAAGGTGTTAAGTCTCGTTACCCCCACCCAGACGGTCTCCGGCAACAGAGACCTACCACCAGTAAAAGTACATCTCCGCTTTTTTTTTTATACTTCTTTGCGACGAGACGAGCAAGACGTTCACCTGATGGTAAGTGATACGCTTGCCCATGACAACGCGGTGCTAGTTAAGATGGTATACACTGCACCACATTGCGCTCATCGCTGACATAAGCTGTTAAGTCTCGTTACCCCAGTAATTACACTAGCTACAGCGCGCTTCAAACCGGAAGTAATGTTCGCACACTACTGTTTGGTCGTAGAAATAGTCACTGCGGTGGTATCTAGACGGTCTCCGGCAACAGAGACCTAGCAGCAGTAAAAGTACATCTCCGCTTTTTTTTTATACTACTTTGCGACGAGACGAGCAAGACGTTCACCTGATGGTAAGTGATACGCTTGCCCATGACAACGCGGTGCTGGTTAAGATGGTATACACTGCACCACATTGCGCTCATCGCTGACATAAGCTGTTAAGTCTCGTTACCCCAGTAATTTCACTAACTTACAGCGCACTTGAAACCGGAACGCAGTAATGTTCGCACACTACTGTTTGGTCGTAGAAATAGTCACTGCGGTGGTATCTAGACGGTCTCCGGCAACAGAGACCTAGCAGCAGTAAAAATACATCTCCGCTTTTTTTTTATACTACTTTGCGACGAGACGAGCAAGACGTTCACCTGATGGTAAGTGATACGCTTGCCCATGACAACGCGGTGCTGGTTAAGATGGTACACACTGCACTACATTGCGCTCGTCGCCTTGAGACATAAGGTGTTAAGTCTCGTTACCCCAGTAATTACACTAACTACAGCGCCCTTCAAACCGGAACACAGTAATGTTCGCACACTACTATTTGTCGGTTGCAATAGGAGCTGCGGTGGTACCCATCCAGACGGTCTCCGGCAACAGAGACCTACCACCTGGTAAGCTTACCACAAGGTGCAATGGCAGTGAAATGCAAGTATGTATAATAAAAAAAAAAATCCTTCTAAATTTTCGTAAAAATGTTCGAATATAAGTTATATAAGTTACACTTTCTGTTCACAAACGCTTTCTTCATATCTTTAAAGTAACATTACTTTTTGGACATTTGTAACAATGTAAAGTCCTTATTATAAAGTGGGAAGGAATGTAACTGTACATGATTTTCTGTCTACATTATTATATTATACCAGGTGGTAGGTCTCTGTTGCCGGAGGCCGTCTGGGTGGGTACCACCGCAGCTCCTATTGCAACCGCCAAGTAGTAGTGTGCAAACATTACTGTGTTCCGGTTTGAAGCGCTGTAGCTAGTGTAGTTACTGGGGTAACAAGACTTAACACCTTATGTCTCAGGCGACGAGCGCAATGTGGTGCAGTGTGTACGATCTTTACTAGCAGCACGTTGTCATGGGCAAGCGTATCACTTACCATCAGGTGAACGTCTTGCTCGTCTCGTCGCATAATAGAATAAAAAAAAAAAACATTTCTTTATCTATATGTTGAAAAGTGTTTAAATATACCATATTAAATATACATTCGATATTTATATATAAACCAAACAAACTATGTGAATTACGACGCTAGCTAATCGCAATTATATACTTGCCGTTAAATTAAACAATTACATTAAATTGCCTTTCTAAACACTGTTCTTATCTACGGCGGCGACGCGACCAATAAATCTGCCGACTTAAAAAGTATATTTTTTTATCGTCTAATATGTTTAATAACTTATAATAATCTAACTTAATTGCAGAAGTGTTACAATATAACCAAATGTAAATAAAAATTCTCCTAATATTTACATTTAGCATTTACTTTTATATAAAGCTATGTGTTTACTTTTGTGTCACGCGATCGCGGTACTATATAACATATGTACATGTATCTGTGCTCCGTGCTGGATGAATCGCTTCTCCTATGTATTTAGTAGAAGCGGTTCATCCAGGGATCCAGGGACAAGGTTAGAGTCCTTGTTCTATCATTAACAAGGTCCGTTACCTACCCAACCATTCATACATTGACGTAATTTAGCATTCAGAAGATGACGACCACAATTACAGGGAACATGTTACGTAACACGTCAAACCAAACGCAAACAAGCTGGTTAGGCGGCAATCAAACAATTAGCAACGGAGTCATTTCCAGCGGAGACAATTAGCGTCATTGATGGTAATGGTAATTGGCGCCGCGAACACCGGAGTTACATGTTACCATCATCACATGGTTTAACTTAACGAAATGATTGATTTCACACACACACGCACACACACGCACGCACGCATAAACAAAGTAGAGTTCCGATGTTAACTTATATTTATAGATGTTTTTTTTTCTGTTTAATTTATTTTACTTCAATTTGATATTACTACTGGAAAAGATGTCACAAATTAGGCCACCTGTACGTACGAACTCTCCCAATGACTCCTGGGGAGACTGAACTAGGAGCGGCTGAAAACCAGCGCTGATCGGAAACTATTGTCCCGATCAGCATGAGCTGAGCCGCCTCCTTTAGCCGCTATTACATTTCAAAGAAAATGTTAACTTTGAGAAAAAAAGGTTGTATTTTTTTTAAGACGGCAATAAATGGTTTTTTTATTTTTATTTTATTAACTTTAACCTCGAGATATTGTTGAGTACGAGCGTTCAATGAATCAGATGTAAGTAGACTGTATAAAATCTCCGCTGGCCGCTGCTCCAATCAAAGATGCCCTAATTAATACAACAAGCTGGAAGTGGCCTTAATAACGAGCTCCGTGAACAGGGCGCGCGCTATTAAATGTTGCAGCACCAGTAAGTACTTGCAGCGTTTAAATACTTTAACTTGTTTATCGCGGTAAAATTACTCACCTCCTGCTGTATCCAGGTGTCCGGCCACCACCAGTGCAATTTCTTCTCGATCTGCACGGACACGTCCTTGTACGGCACCAGAACTCCGAAGTTCTGCCTCAAGATCGGCCTCCAGGACTCGAAGTCGATGATACCGACGCCTGGAATTTGAATTTCAGTTGCGATCACGCGAAAGATACAATTGTCAGAGGACAGTTTAAAATTATTGTGCTTTGTATA
Organism: Byasa hedistus; assembly: GCA_029286795.1. NCBI lineage: Eukaryota > Metazoa > Arthropoda > Insecta > Lepidoptera > Papilionidae > Byasa > Byasa hedistus. The sequence goes on along the minus strand of JAGSMW010000011.1, from coordinate 6,859,333 downwards.
AAGAGAAGAGTAAGGTAAGTAAAAATAAAAACGAAATCACCGTTAAGAAGACAGATACACTGAGGTTTAGAACAAAAAATATTAAATTTCGTTACTTGAATAATTTCATATGTTACAGTACCTAACAATACTGGAGTATAGTAATATTTGTTACTGACGATAAAAGTAAACTCTTCCGTGGTGCCCGGATGGCCTCGAGCTAAAGAGACTTACTAACGCCCAGGTCCGATCGTGTGTGGAGTACTGTTGCCATATCTAGGCAGGTGCTGCCAATTACCAACTGGCAGTCCTGTACTCGGTGGAGAGGCGTGCTTTGAGAATAGTCGGTGACCAAGAGCTTCTGGGTGCAAAACTCGATAGCTTGGGTCACCGTCGTAGAGTAGCTAGTCTCTCGGTGTTCTATCGAATGCACTTTGGAGAGTGTGCTCAAGAACTGCATGATCTAATACCGCCTCCGCCCTTTTATCATCGGACGTACAGACACACCGCAGGCATTCATCCCTTCGTTGTCGATCTCCCGCGCATTAGGACTAAGCGTTTCGCTTCGTCCTTCATAATGCGTACAGCGAGGGAGTGGAACAGTCTGCCGGCGTCAGTGTTTCCGTCCAGGTATGATGTGGGGGTCTTCAAGAAAAGAGTGAATAGGCTTCTTCTAGACTAGTGCGCTTTACCACCTAGATTACATCGCCGCTTACCATCGGGTGGGATCGTAGTCAAGCACTAGTCTATCCTAAATAAAAAAAAAAAAAAAAAAGTAGAAACAAAATCGGTTCAGCTGTTCATGATGCTTTAGATTTAGAGAGATAGATGATGGCGCGTGTAACTTATCTCTTATGTCGGTTAACAACCTCATTTATTTAAGTCGGCAGTTAAAATTAAGTCATATGAAGCTTTGTTTAAAAAATCTAAATGTGTACGGTACCAGATAAGAAGATATACGAGCTAAAGTATTCAAATGTAGTAAAAGACAGTCGACACAGAGGGAGCTGGTGGCGACGCGCGGATCTGCCGACTCACTCCGGTAAACATTTGCCTATCTAGATTAGTTTTAGGGCTCTACTAAAACTATACAAAGCTAGAGGATGAAAGTAGTTAAATTGCAAATAGAAAACTAATATACATAAACTTCTTTTTAACTCTTTAAATAGACAACGATGTTTAACCAGTTTCAATTTTGTTGCTATTTGAAGATTTATTTAAAGTTTCTTCTTTTGTTGGTAACAGGAGTGATTTGATGGTGTCGCGAGATGCTGTTATGACGGCAGATTTACAATATGAAGGTGGTAGTAAGTACAGAATCGAACCGGGGACCTCTGTTACAAAGCAAACTCCATGCAGAATGTTAACACATATGAAGAGCCTGCTTAATGCTGGAACTCGGAGCTTTTATGAACAAAATCACGATCTATTAACCACTTTGACGAAATACAGATTGCGCTTTACCGTTTTGAGTTTACATACTGTGCCATTACGGTTTATATTAAAAAATCTAGACCTGTAGGTATGCGTTAACAGGTCATTAATTTTATACTTTTTACTTCCGGTTCTTCTTCTTCTTCTAAGTCGTATTTCCTCATGACTGAGGGTCGTGGTCATCATGTTTTTATTGAAACACACGACGACTCTCTTGGCAGTTATAATGGAGTGGTGTTGCCATTGCCTTCTCCATTCCACATACTAGTCTGACCACTGATGGTCATGACATAGATATGCAGGTTTCTTCACGATGTTTTCCTTCACCGTCAAAGCGCGTGATATTAGTTGGTGTTTTATGCTAACTGCACATAAATTGAAAAATTCATCGGTGCAGACCGGATTCGAACCCGCTGCCTTCGCATTGGAAGGCCGGCGTTCAAACCACTAGGCTATCACGGCTTACGGTTACATTAAATTATTTCCGGTGAAATAAAATTAATGTTTTTTCCGTTACTCGTCATTATTGTATCTTTTGTTATAATAGTTGTTGGTATATTATGATTAAGCATAGAGCTGAGATTAGAGCCGATAGTCTAGTAGTTTGAACGCCGACCTTCCACTTCGAAGGTACCGGGTTCGAATCCGGCCTGCACCAATGAATTTTTAAATGTATGTGCAGTTAGCATAAAACAGCAAGTAATATCAGGTGCTTTGACGGTGAAGGAAAACATCGTGAGGAAACCTGCATATCTATGTCATGACCATCCGTGCTCGCACTAGTATGTGAATTGGAGAAGGCAATGGCAACACCACTCCATTATAACTGACAAGTAAGTCGTCGTGTGTTTCATCACACATGATGACCACGAGCCTCAGTCATGAGGAAATACGACATAGAAGAAGAATATATTATGATTAGTGTGCACTCGTCGGTTAAAAAGAAAGATGCTGTATAAGTTCTGTAAATATTTGTGTTTGTCACATTCATTGTTAACAGTTGCATAAATATTAGTGTTTGTTTAGATGTACTGTGTATGCGCCGTGTTTACATGTTTACACTGCAATGATAATGTACTTTTATGTTGACGGGTGATTATTAACATAGTATATATGATGCGGAGATCAATAAGAGAACAAATATACTTTTTGTGCTAAGTTCACACTTATTCAAAACAACAATTTAAAGTTTTTTAAAGTTAATTTCGATATAAATACTTATGTTTTTAAAATGAGAGTGAATAAGACGTAAGTCTTTTATGTTCTCATGTCATGGTACCAATAGTTTTTGTATTGTAACCAGATCAAATTTAAATACCCATGTAATCTTTCCAATACAAAATCCCAAGAGAACATATTAACAATGTTTCTTTTGCTATTTTTAAGGGTCACTTTAAGGCTCTATCTATGCGGAGCATCATCTATATAGGAAGTCATCTGTGATATATACATTGAGCAAAATAAAGGTAAACGTCGAACTGTGTACGACTTAAGTAAACAAATATATTATGAATCGCACAATGTTCGTTTGTTTATGAACTGCCGCTCAGCTCACGAGACGAGAGCACACAAACAAGTGCTGCAGTCTGTCTGTCTGTCTGCTTATCTGTCATCCAGCACCCGAGCGTTACGAACAAAGGTGATAACTGTGTCGGAGCTACGCGGCAAACGAACTTAGCGTTTTGTTGTCCTTCACGTGACTAAGTATTTAATGAAATTAGCTTACTGATCCACAGTAATGTATCAACACTACTGTTTAGTGATTTATTGTAATTGCCAACTGGGTAGATCTAAACGTATAGCGACATCGTGGTGGTGAAGTGACAGGGGAATATAAGTTCTGCTACGTGAAGGATGACGTCGCTTACGATCAAAACTATAAAATTTTATCAAGTGATAAGTCTGATGAAAATTGTGATATCAACTCCTATAATTCCTTTACAAGAAACGATAAATTCAATTAAACATTCAACTGAAAAGACGGGTGTTGGAAATTAATCGCTAACGCTGAAACATACACGGACTTATCTTTATTGTTTGAAAGTTTAAAAAATATGATAAATATACCTGTTGGTTTAATTAAATTCTAAAAGACTGATAAGAAGCTCTATGAACATGTTCAACCTCTCCGAGAAGTTTAAGGTTTTGGTGCAGCTCTTCAAGTTCAAGTTCGTTCAATGAAACTAAATATAACATTCAATGTCTATGTACATACGTTACTAACGTTTATTTTTATAAAGATTAAAAAGTATAACAAGGAGGTTCTTCTATGAATGAATGAAACTTCAGGAATGGGTAGTGAAGCGTTGGCTTCAGTCCGTCGTAAGTTAATAGTCGAAGATTTACAACATGAAGCGAGGCGAGTTTAAAAATGCACCATCACATCGGACCTCGGAATCGAACCAATGACCTCTCTGTTAAATAGTAAGAACTTTAACGAGTACTACAAGTAAATTTTTAATGTGGGATATTATTTGACAAGCCTCGCCGAGCGGAAATATAACGAACAACCTGACACACGATCGATAACCAACCCACACTCTGCTGCTAGTTAACTACACGGCAGTAGACACTGTTTTATTATTTTTTTTTTATACTACTAAGCTACGAGACGAGCAAGACGTTCACCTGATGGTAAGTGATACGCTGGCCCATGACAACGTGGTGCTAGTTAAGATGGTACACACTGCACCACATTGCTCTCGTCGCCTGAGACATAAGGTGTTAAGTCTCGTTACCCCAGTAATTACACTAGCTACAGCGCCCTTCAAACCGGAACACAGTAATGTTTGCACACTACTATTTGTCGGTTGCAATAGGAGCTGCGGTGGTACCCACCCAGACGGTCTCCGGCAACAGAGACCTACCACCTGGTAATAATATTCAATTAATAAATATTCATAACTTATTGATAATTGTAAGGTTTTAGATAATTTCAATTGTGGAGATCTGCGGTACGTATAAGTGGTTGAGTTTAGATAGTGGACAGCTCTACCCGCATGGCTAGCTACCACATAATTTTATCAATCTGTGACCATAACGGTACGAACGTGTGCGAGCAGTTAACAATTCGTAAAACTTAAGCATCACCAGTAACGTGTAGTAAACTATTTCTGCAAAGTATCTATTAATGAAACTGTGTCACACGACTCCGCAATCTGTGGTGATAGTGAACTGTTTAATGACGCGAATGAGAGGAAGCAAGAACTGGGTATCCGGGTCGTGGGGTCTCGTGTTGAAACACGTGTCGCTACTGGCCCTATGAACATGCAAACATTCAAAATATCCACGATATTAAAAGTTCCACATCCCGTAATCAATGTTAAGGATAATACGTTTATTTATAAAATAGCAAGAAAATGTGCTGGTGGTAAGTTACATTACAACAAACTTACCATCAGCTATAAATGTTGTACTAGTAGTTAAACGTTTAGTTTATAAGATTACCAGTTTAGTTTATATTTTACCAGGTGGAGACTCTGTTGCCGGAGACCGTCTGGGTGGGTACCACCGCAGCTCCTATTTCAACCGCCAAATAGAAGTGTGCAAACATTACTGTGTTCCGGTTTGAAGCGCGCTGTAGCTAGTGTAATTACTGGGGTAACGAGACTTAACACCTTATGGCGACGTGCGCAATGTGGTGCAGTGTGTACCATCTTAACTAGCACCACGTTGTCATGGGCAAGCGTATCACTTACCATCAGGTGAACGTCTTGCTCGTCTCGTCGCAGTAGTATAAAAGAAAAAAAAATAAGAAAAGAACAAATGTTGTGGAATGTATTAATGTATTAAAAAATTCTAACCTTGGAAATCAACATCCGGTATGCTCTGCTCCATGGTCAGCCGGAACGCCTCCAGGTGGTTGGTGATGTTGCCCTCCTGCGGCACGCCGCCGTTCCTGAACTTGTACTTGCCGCTGCTCTCGTTCTTCAGCAGCGCGGGGAACAGTCCCGGGTCGTACAGTATGGTCACGGTGCCGCCGCGGAAGCTGTCGCCTTCGTTCTGCACTACCCCGTACTTCTGGAAGAGGTCCGCGAACGGTATCCTCTTGGACTTGCACTGCATGGTCGGCACGTTCCAGTACACGTTGAACGGCTTCTGCAGCAGCCGCGCGGTCGTCTCCTCCACGGGCATCTCTATCACGTAATAGTTGCTGCGGAAGTGAAGTTTGCGTTAATGACACATGTACGAGTACATTACAAATACAGAAGTAAACATGAAGTGAGAACAAGAGTAGATAATCTGATTTGGTATGATTATTACAATCGGTTAAGCCGTTTTGCAGATGCTCTTTTTTGGCGCCCTTGAGAACGATGAGCTACTTTGGATGTTTAAATAGATCAGATTACTTTCGGATGTCAATCTTTCAAACCTTGATTGTACTTATTTGCAAACTATTTGGTGGTTATAACGGTTTTGACAATGGTGGTAATTGTGGTGCATTTTTAAGTACAACATTTCATAAGAATATATACTTTTGTGGAAAAGTGTATGTATCAATTTACAATTCGACCGCTTAAAAAAATATAAGGTTACCCCAGTGCTCGTAAATGAGACACTATTGATTTTCCACTTGTCAATCTGTGTTTTATAAACTTTCTATTAAAAACTAAGCTTTTGTGTTGAAAACGATAAACTAGTATGTTGTATCATGTATGACAGTACAGGAGCAGGCAGAGCAGTAAATAAAAGTGGGCCTCGTCTATTGTCAAAAGCTGTATTGATTACTGTCCTTATACTCGAAGGTGAACATGTCAAATGCAGCAGTATGCGGACTCTGGGCCATATTTTCTGTTCCTGAGTCTAATCTAGTGCTTTCTTTAACTGAAGAAGAGAAATTAAAACGAAGGTAGAGTACACAAATCGAAAAAATATACATAACAGTATTGCGGCGAAAATAGACTTTATTTAAATATATAGCGACAATAGTAAACATGAATATGTGAACTTGAATATATAAATTTAAATAATATTAATAATAATTGAATAAAATAGCTACCGACGAAGGTCTCCGTTGCTGTGTATTTTCTATAGTAGAGCATTAATGTATTTTAAGAGACACTTGCAAGAAGTTCGAAAGGTAATGAAATAAGAAGTTCATTTAACGATACTTAATATTGTAGATTTTAGACGTCGACTTATTAACTACCTCGACGTTTGGAATGCGTTGCAAAACCCATGATATCGAAAGGACTAGGAAACTTCCTAACTAACCTTGAATTCTTCTAGTGGTACGATTTTAGAAGAATTAAAAACAGTGAGCTCGTTCTGCATTAATCAGATTCTAAATAATAAATAAAAAGCATTAGGACGGAGAGCGCTGATTTTTGGCCGGCACAAGTAAGTTATACTTTAATTGTTGTTATATGATATGTGTACTGACTATAATGAGAAGGGTTTATAATATCTACAACTACCTACAATTTTTTCAGAAATGGTAACACAACTCATTTATATGACAACAATCAAGCGTGTTAGTTACTATATCATAAATTAAGAACTATGACAACGAAATATGCGAAACGATGACATAAATATGTATATCAACAAAAAAAATATTGTATAAATTGGCTACAGTTGAAACATGAAAATATTTAAAACCATTATTTTCAATCGTCTACAATTAATGAAGATTGAATTGGGAGTGACAAGTGACATAACACTTTGCGCGCTTCAAATAACGTCACCTTGACAGTGGCACGCGAGAAGTTCCCGCCGCGCGGCGCAATGAACCGGCACGCCGCGCCCGGTGTTGCCATGCTAACTAAATAAGCTTTAAAAACGGCAAACTAAAGAACGGACAAAATGATAATTCCTGTGAAATTATTAATAATTCCTTTTTTTTTTTCTCTTTATTTTGGCACAAACAGTCATTACATATATTAATATATATAAACAAAAATATTAACTAATTAGAGGACAAGTAGTGCCCAACATTACTAATATAACACAAACCTGACAGACAAAAAACACAACACTTAAAAAGGAAAAAATGAATAAAAGAAAATTTGAATTAATTTATAACTATAACAGCGATTCAGACTGATATATCAAAAGTAAGATTTTGGTTTTGAAGGCATTCAAAGAGTTATTAAACAGATCAATTTCATAAAATTCTTTATTGTATTTAGTAACACATCGAGTGAAGAAATTATTAAATGTATAGTTCTTCGTATACATGTTAGAGTTAACTGGAAAGTGATAAGAAAAATTTGTTAATATATCTTTTTACTTTATTCTATCAGCTGATTATAATGTTTAGGAACACTTATAAGATATCCATTACACTTTTTAACATAATTTATTTAATAATCTGGCATTTCTTTGCAGTTTTTGTGATAAGTAACTGCGTTTTCATTGTATATTTTAATACTTGCGCAGGCTTAAAATATCTAGCAGTTGTCCACTAGCAGTTTCCCCTATAATTACTGTTATAAGGAAGAGAGATATCGATAATTAATTTTGGTGGTTCCTATCGATATATATAACTAACTAACCAATCTTATCAGTAATTAATAAATTATTATCTTTATTATTTAATAACTATAACAGCAACAATGTAATTTGAACTCGGAGTATATTTAGGAAGCAATCAGGAAGAAGTATAGGAACTGCTAATGCTATACTCAGCCGCCATGACGTCTTCATTTCTGGTACTTGCTTCTTTATGATATATCAAAACTCAAGCTCTCCTGGGTTTTCCTTTAATGGCGGCCACAGTGGTGCCAATTTATGGCATAACCAGTTTCAACAAAAGGTATTAAATAACTCCGTGACGCAGTAACGAAGCGATTGGCTTGTGCCAACAAGATCCTTGGTTAGATTCCTACGCCGCATGTTGTGGGGTTTAATTGATTATAGGGTTTTTCTAAACCCGACAGGGAAGCTATCACAATCGTTGTCACTTAACGCAACATGAAATTAAGGTCAAGTATTTTGCCCATGGTAAATAGACAAGTTGTGATTGTAGTGATGTGTTATTAGTTTTACATATAATAAAAAAAAATAGTTATAACTATTTTTATAATGAGGTCCTAGCCAATATGTTTAGTTAATTTCTTTGAAATTTAGTTTTTTTAATTTTATAATTTTTAAATATTTAATTTCTCTGTCATGGCAACACGTATCCGTGTGTAAACAAAACATAACCTACATTCAACGCCGCGTTCCGGCCGCTCCTGGGAACAAATGGCTCGCGTTCTCTTGTTGTTTCTTTGTTTTGATCGTTGTAACAAATAAAACAGCAATTTCGTTGTTTCAAGATTTCGAAGAATTTGTCGCGCTTTTGAGATTTATGCGATGTAACGGATCGTTTTTAATAACAAAACCCTGCTTTTATATACACATATATTATGTTATTTTAGATATTGTAAGGGTATAAACTATTATTTGGCTTTGTATCAAGCGCTGCAGCGCTATCTATCAATTACAATTCATTTCTTTATTTTTTTTGAAATATGTTGAAAAAAACAAATGGCGGTAGATTCAGAATTAAATAATAGTTATGGTATTCTCTAAACATCTCCTGCTGTGATGCTATTCCAAAACATATAAAACGTTTGCAAATGAACAGGTTTTAATGGTTGGAACGTTAAAAAGAATCACACACATGCGAAGGCATTGTTCTTTTTACGAGGTATTACATGATGCATTCACTTTGTTGTTTAGTCTACAATTTTGATATACAGCCTTTACATTTAAAAATCCCATAGCTTTTTATTCGTTGACTGCATATAAAAGACACGGAGCTTTAGCTTTCCATAACTTTAGGCAATTGATCTAAAGCTGTTGTTGAATAGGTATTTCAATTTCCTCGCAATGTTATCATGTACCGGAATTCAAACTTAACTATTTTAAATAGTTTCATTATTTAGGTACAAGAAATCGAACAAAAAACATGCCATTTTGTTAGTTCGAAAGAGTTGAGTATTGAAAACTGATTACTACTTTAGAGACATCGATATACTCTACAGTAAAAAATTTAAAACAATTAGTAAATATATAATTAGTCCATATCGAATTGCAAAGTATGATTTAAAAGTTAAAGCTGTCCGTCTGTCACACCCTAATTGTTATCACGTGTAAATAAAGTCCGAGCTTGTAACAACGTTTCAGTCATAGTTGTTTGCTTTGTGTTTCGTCATCGCAGTGTATATATACAGGTTTAGCTATGAACGTAAATGATAAGTTATTACCACTGCTTAATAATATTAAATAAACTCTCTTTTTGTTTGGGAAGTAATCCAGATATCTTGCTTCTGGGGTAAAAACTGAGGGACTAAACCCTCGCTGGTCACACTCAGCGCGTTGCGAAGGGCCTCGGGATCTTCTACCCTTTAGGTTTGTGTCTTTGCACCAGTCCGCACAGAGATTGATAAATAGATAAACTTATTATCTATCTATCTATTTCCCTGAAATACGTCCAAGCAAGTCCTAGAGATACCCGGAGCCTCCTCCCTATGCTCCGACAAATACAAGACCATCTTTCAAAGTCCGCGAACTTGAAGACAGTTTTAGTCGCCCCCTTCAATTGAAATGTTTATAAATGATTTTATACTGTTTTATGTAGAGTTTAGTAAGTTATAAATTAATAAGTGTAGTGCGGTAGTTTCGTAATGTGTATACATGGATATATACTTTTTTATAAAGTAAATTATACTTGAGATCTAGATATGAGTGCAAGTGTATGACGAGGCGCGGATGTGGGCCGCAGCTGATTAAGTAACGCGTGCACACAAATATTGACGGTAATGCGATAACGTAAATATTTACATAAACACTTTAGAACAGGTACAATCGGTGTACGGTCAGCGGAATGAACTTGTTTGTGTATTCGTTCGAACAATTTTTAACCCAAGATCTCTAGATTACGCGGGATCAATCAATCAATTGGCTGATAAAATAGATCAATTCACATAAACACGAACTGAGCATGGTAAAGTGTTTAGCTTAAGTTATCTTACAAACAAAGTATAAATATAAAGTTAACTGTAATTACGTGTTTTCCAAAAAGATAAATGGAAAGGTTCTATAACAATCTTTTGTTTTTCCAGCGCAAGAGAAACTTTTAATCGCACTTTTTCAGTTTGATTTATTTGAGTAAACAAAGAGTGAAGCGGTGATATTTCTTCACTGAACGCTTGCTTTATAAACGGGGTGATATTCAGAGTCAACCGTGACCTGGATAGACCGCACCTTGGAGCACAAGGATAAACCCGTGGGTGACACCAGATCGATAGCCGACCACATTGCGAGCACCGCCCCGATAATTCCCACTTTGAAACACTAACACACGACCTTAATTTCACACGAAGTTAAATCGAACATGAGAAAGTTCTGGTTTTCATCCGCATGAAGGTCGATGTATAAGTAAATAAGAAATGATAAAAGTTCGCAACTTATGACAGAGTCGAACCTGGGACATTCGTGTTCCATCCTCATTCACCAGGTGGTAGGTCTCTGTTGCCGGAGACCGTCTGGGTACCACCGCAGCTCCTATTGCAACCGACAAATAGTAGTGTGCAAACATTACTGTGTTCCGGTTTGAAGGGCGCTGTAGCTAGTGTAATTACTGGGGTAACGAGACTTAACACCTTATGTCTCAGGCGACGAGCGCAATGTGGTGCAGTGTGTACCATCTTAACTAGCGCCGCGTTGTCATGGGCAAGCGTATCACTTACCATCAGGTGAACGTCTTGCTCGTCTCGTCGCAAAGTAGTATAAAAAAAAAAATTGTAAATCTGTACATAACATCATCGCTGTGTTCCGACTGTCAACATAAGATAAGTAGAGGACTACACGCTTCACCATACACTACTTGATTGTTACTTAATTATGTGTAATTGAGGTCAAGTGTTAGTTAGTCCACTATACATAAAAAATCTTTTCATGTGCGAATTTTCGCAGCGATACGTTATTTTGTTATCTTAACGATTGAGAAAAGTCAACAAATTAATATTAAAGTTTCAGTGATTTTAGTTTTGGTTTCATTTTTGATGTTAGAGTTTGTGTATAAATATCCAAAACGTATATTATTAATCATAATTTACGTTGGTGCGGCGGCGAAAGTAAAAAATAAGCTAACGCATACGAGTTGAATTCGTTTCGAGTCCAAAGTGCGTTAACCCGGCCCGCTGAGTGCTCACAAACAAACATCTCTATGCGATATCGCAAAATAAAAACTTTTACTTATTTAAATAAGTTTCTATAACGTGAACAAACAAATATATTATAATTTCCAATACTCAACAGGCATATATGTAGAAAAATTGATTTCAATATAACAAAACAAAGAAAGTCTGGTATAAATTAGTTCTGTGCCAATTACTATGTTGCAGTTTGAAGGGCGCTGTAGTAAATTACTGGGGTAAGAAGAACGCCTCTAAACGAACATGTGTTTGTTTATATAACTCTGATAACGCCATATTATGGGCAGACTGCACTTACCATCAGGACCGTCTCGCTGGTCATGTGCAATAAAAGCAAACAGCACATTCCAGGAAAGTTTCTACTGTTACATACATTGCATAAAATATTCGGCGTTAGCCTCCTACATCCTTAATGAAATGAAAAATAAATACAAGAAATTTCAAATTGCAAGCCAATTTCAGCTTTATCGTACAGTGTTACAGTTCAAACTCGCGTGACAATGAACCTAATCATTTGGAAACAATTTTTGCATTGCAATGTAATTTCAACTTTATTACATATACACAAGGTTCAGTTTTCGATGTAAATGGTCCCGGTTAGTTGCCTAGCAACGGCCGCGACATTAACGATTCAAACACAACTCACTAAGGATATTTTTTTATTATAAATGTTGTCATTATTTATAATATTTTATTTATGGGTTTGCATTTTTTGCTCGGACATTACTAAATGGTTTTTTTTTTGATGAATCTAAAAGTGCTGAGGACGTTCACCTGATGGTGGTACGTCTGCCAATAACAAAATGGCGGCAGTAAGGATCACATACACTTCGTCAGAGTGTTTTGGTACATGAGATATTGTTTTGTTACCCCAGTAGTTTCACCAGCAAATAATGTAATCAGAACACAGTAATATTTGCACGCTATTGCTGGGCGGCGGTAAGAGGCGCAGGATATTAACTTTCTGTCTTCTTTACTGCTCTATTTTATTTATTTAAGCTTTTCGTAACACCTTAAGCTAAGGGTACAAGGGCGGACTTAATGCCCTGAGGCTTTTTCTGCCAGTCAACCCAGGGGAAGAAGTAAAGATGGAAAGTAGGTGAAAAAACGAAAAAAAAAAGAATTGTCGACTGAAAACAAATAATAAATACATTACAAAATATACTACACAAAATCCAAAAAATACATATAATTATATAAATATCTATATATACTCATATAAAAACAAATAGATAAGATGTAATATAGCATCCAGAACAACACTTATTATAAAGAATCTTTTAAAAGATGAGATCGAATTAATCTTTTGAAAGTATGCCTGTTTGGTGCTCTCTTGATATCATCGGGCAGGGCATTCCAAAGGAGAATAGACTGCACTGTGAAGGAAGAATTAAAGAAATCAGATTTGTGTTGAGGGACTTGAATCTTTAAACGATTAGAAGTACGGCAATCCTGACCAGTGGTTGAGTAGGATTTGAAGTCTCTCTATCCGAACAATTATTTTGAAAACGATTCTTCATAAGAAAACAAACATCCGTCAGCTGTTCATTGTTAGTGGTTCCAGAAAGCGGCGCCTGGAGTGGCTGCGAGTCACTGACTCACAACAAAAATAAATACTAACGTCAGACGTAGCTATACTTAGCGACGGAGGTGGTACTCTACACTTATCTCCTGAAAACCTCATGAATCATTACAGCTACATATTTTCAGAACCAGAAGAGAGCTCATTCTGATGTTAATTGACTAGTTCAATTCTGGTCGTAAACCTTACTAGAGAATTTCTAAGTTGGTATCACAACCGTGTAGTCTTGAGCTGAATTGAATTTAAAACCCATTCATTGTAGAAGACCAGGTGGTAGGTCTCTGTTGCCGGAGACCGTCTGGATGAGTACCACCGCAGTGACTATTTCAACCGCCAAATAGTGGTGTGCAAACATTACTGTGTTCCGGTTTGAAGCGCGCTGTAGCTAGTGTAATTACTGGGGTAACGAGACTTAACACCTTATGTCTGTAGCGACGAGCGCAATGTGGTGCAGTGTGTACCATCTTAACTAGCGCCGCGTTGTCATGGGCAAGCGTATCACTTACCATCAGGTGAACGTCTTGCTCGTCTCGTCGCACAGTAGTATAAAAAAAAAAAAGAAGAGAAAGACAGATATCTTTTGGACTCTATGGTTTTGATGAGCTGATGACGCTGGTAACGTCATCAATCAGGATTACCATGGCACAGGTAAGGTGCTAAGTGGAACTTATAAGATCTTAAGCTAAGTTCAGAGGTCTTTGCAGAAGATTCCGGAGCCCCTTGTGACTAAGGACTACTCAAAAGAGTCACAGTATACTAATGAGATATCTCTCTCTTCCCGCAGTAATAATATGGTAGTAAGATGTAGTTGACATATACAGAGACAGATTTCACAAATTTTACTAGATATGGTAACAATTATAAAAACAAAGTGGAACTTTTGCTTCAGGAAATATCCGTTGGCAGGTAGCCATGGTGATGGCAGAAGTTATTGGCAATTGGCACAGACGGCAGTCAATGAACTTATTGTTTTTGTTTTCAATATATCTTATATAGTACACGATAGTTAGAAGACTTAACTAATATTTTGAGGTTGTAAAACCAAATATGAGTTTATTTTTAAACTGTAGTTCATCTATTCCAAGTAGCGAGAGACCAAGCAGTAGTGTGTGAACTTTATTACATTCCAAGTTTTATTCTAATACGCAGTCAAGTTAAAAAACTAGTAAGACAATCTAAGCAGAATTTTTTATAAAACGTCGTTTTAAACTTAATTTTATTCAACCTTCTCTAAAAAGTTTTAATTTAACAGTTGCTTTTTTATTCAGTGCATAGAAATTATTATTTTTTATCTATGTTACGTTGTTTACACTGAACTAATATTTTTTAATATAGTCTGTGGAACAATACAATGCCTGGGGTCAATTATTTTTACAAGCCGATAATGTAAATTGTGCGGTTAAAATAGATATCAACGCGACAACAGTAATACATATTTAATTAATCAATAAATTAATGATGAATTATTAAAGCGTGATCATCATTTAATGATCATAGTATACACACTTCTCGTATTATTAAACGGTTTTATTTAGCTCGACCCGTACGGAATTTTGGGTCAAAATTAGAAATTGAAATTTAAGCACCTTCCCGTTGTCAGATTGATCTGAAATTTGGTACACACATTTAATTTAGATGACAATACAATGTAATAAAATCAATAACATTATAAATCTAAGATGGCCGCCGATACAAAATGGCGGATTACATATTTTCCTTAACCCCCTCAATATGGGTATCAAATGAAAGGGCTACACTAGTAAAACACGATGATTATGTCAAAATTAAAAATTCAAGATGGCCGCCGTTCCAATATGGCGGACTAGGTACATATTTTTCCACAACCACCACAATATGGGTATCAAATAATAGGACTACACTAGCAGAATACTGTCATTATGAATATATAATATATGTCAGAATATTCGGTAGACAATTTCACTAAATACTAAAAACAAGAAAATAAAAATCGGTAAAAAAACTTTTAAGTTAAACGGTTTTCTTTATGTGCACTGAAAACTACAAAATAAATAAATAAAAAAAACAATTAATAAATAATAAAAACGTGGGGCCCATTAGTAGAAAGTAATACAGAAATAGTTAATGGGCCCCACGTTTTTATTATTTATTAATTGTTTTTTTTTATTTATTTATTTTGTAGTTTTCAGTGCACATAAAGAAAACCGTTTAACTTAAAAGTTTTTTTACCGATTTTTATATAGTAACAAGTTGAAAAAATACGGTCCGCGTGAATATAACAACGCGGAGCTACTTACGATTTTGACACTGCATCCAATTGAAATTTTTGCCATAAAATGTTAAGTCTAGTTAATGCTTTAATTAGACTAGTTATATCACTACTCGATAGTAGAAATTTGCGCTGCTTTAATATCAAAATAATCTACTGAAACAGAGTTTTTATTTAGCAGCGTCTCAATCGAGTTCGACGTTATTCCCTCTCGGTCTATTTGAGCCTGTAATCTAACTGCTGTACAGTTCAATCCAGAAACCGACAGTTATCACACATAACTGCTTTACAGCAGATTTGTACAGATATAGTTCAACTGTGCTCCGCATGAGATAAGGCAGTTAACTTTATTAAACAAACTGAACTTTAATATGATCCTGTTAGTGGTACACAGATGTACTTCACGGCGCATCGGTTAGCAGACTTGTAACGAGGTAGTCCTTGAATCAATTTCAGGCTCTCGTAAGTGGCTACCTCGCTTATAACTTTAATATTATTTCCAAGTTCAAGCTATTCATACTTACAGAGCCTGAATATTCCAGGCAAGCTTCCCCATCTGCGGCCTCGTTATCATTTAACCTCATAACAAATATAGGTCGAGTGTTAACCGATTGTAGATAAAAATAATGTTTGCATTATAACCTATATACTTTTTCATTAAAGCGAAGACTTCAAATATAAATATGATTAAGATAGTTACTGATCATTTGATGTACTTAATATTTAGCTTGTTTTACAGTTTGCTTATTTGGTTATTTTGTGATATAAGTAATTTTTTTTTATGGCAACATCTAAAGAAGATATGTTTTATAAGAGATCTCCGGAACTGGTCGCCAGAAACATGACGTACTACCTTGTGTTGAAGTTTTAAAGGATGAGAAAATTATTGTTTAGAAATAATGGATTTCTAAAAGCGCAACAATTTCTATTTCACGTATGTATTTGTTTAATTTTTATGGGACTCGTGTTTTAAAAGAATTCATATTATCTTTTGGAAAAATAATGAACTAAAAAAACCGTAATATAATGCATAAACCAAAAAGCTGTAGAAGGTTAAAAATGGCGGTTTAATCTGTGCTGAAAATTTACCATTTTCTAGGTTAGTCTAAATGGAATATCATTCTCAATCTAGATATTGTTCTCTAATGAAGACAATTACTAAAGAGACGGCAGATAAACGAATAGACACTTTCCGAATACTGAATATTTTTTTATCTTTCAGTTTTGATTTGTAGCTATTACAAATTAAAATGAAGTGTTCACTAAACCTAATGATTCTTTTATTTAAACAATAAAAAGAAACTCTAAATATAAATCAAAAATAGCAAAGGAATATGTTACTCTCCACATCCATAAGAATAGTTTTTTTTTTAGTTTTTATGGGAGTTCGTGGTGTAAATTTCCTTTTCCATTCAAACCTGAACATGGTGATGTTAGTACAATAATGATGGCATCAAAAATACAACAAAGGCCTACCACCATCAAATGAGCATTTAGTTTTAAGATTAGTTTTTGTCAGGAAATTTGAGACAAATAAAAATTCCACAATTCGAACCCATTACCATGTGCTCTTAACGTTATTTTAATACTCCAATCGTTAAATATCCAATAATGAAAATTATGTCAATTCGCAATAAACTTGACATATTAATTTTGCTGAGAAAACTATATGTCGCCGTAGAAAGTGTAAGCGCGTGTCACAGTTCGTATTGTGTCAAGGTAATATTTGTTCTATCACGAATTTCATAAAACAATAACAACACACACAAAACAAACCGTCAATATACAAAGATTTCTTTTTGCGAAATTTTAGAAAACTTTTTTTCGTTTTAGTTTACTTTCTCTTTGTTATTTGTACACATTTTGAAAAATACATTATTTATTACTGCGGTTCTAAATTTTAAATTGGTAATTTATATGTCTGTAAAATTATTTCCGTACGAATAATTCCCGTTGTCTATTAAAAATTAAAAAAAAAAAATTAAATACCTCGCGTCGTCGCACCTGGCGGCGCATCCCGCCAAAATGATGAACACGAGAAACAGCATCGTTCACTGTTGCATTAATTAATTATATTGATTATCGATTAATTTTGTAAAGTTTTTCATTAAAATAATAATTGACTTTAATTAATTTATCTCATTAACTCTTTACTCGCGACGTTTGCGTCTCGATTCATAACAAGGTGCGAGGCGACAGCCGTGCAGTGCGTCCGCAGCGCGCGCGCGTCCGCGACTACGCGTGTGTGCCCTATGACAGCCATTAAATAGTTGAAATATTCTCAGTAGCCGAGTAGTCGGGGAGCTTTACACGAATCACTGCAACTCGCCTCACATTAATATTAATACATTTATTACAATATTAATTACACACACAAAATATAATAAATAAATAAACATCCCTCTAAATTTTCCCACAGCCGGAACTCAGTAGTTAATATTAAAGCACGAAGCCGTGATGGATCAGTTAGTGTGGCTGTCTTAGGCTCAATAGGCGCGGATTCTTTCCTCACTGAGCTTTAGTAGGGAAAACATCAAAACAAAAGCTTTCTTAGATATATGACATATATAGTCCCGGACACATCTATCGGCCCACCACCCAGTGTTTAAAGTTTCGACGGTGTCTAGTTAAAAATAAATGTTAGGTGGAGCAATAAGTTTTAATGCAGTTTTGAAGCAGATTTATTGGTCAACCCTTATGTATATATATTTTTTTTTAAGTAATTTCGAATTGATTTGGCCGGCAGAAGTTTTACAACTTGGGCGACAATTTCAGGCAGAGTATCCATATTTTTTGGTCAAAACTGGCTCTAAGTTTAGATTTGTCTTTTTAAAGAACCAATAATCGGACACATAAAAAAAAAAATCCAACTAGTGCGAAATAAAAAAGTTTTCTCCATTCCTGGGTCGTTGACAACAATGAACAGACTCGAATTTTCGTTTTTTTTTTTCATAATCCTGAATTCAAAATAAAAAAAAACATTCATAAAGGTTGACCAAAAAATCAGTTTTAAAACTGCATTAAAACTTATTGCCTAACAAACCTAACATTTATTTTTAGCTAGGTTCCGTTAAAACTTTAAACACTAGGTGGGCCGATAGATGTGTCCGGGAGTGTATATTTTGTTACCATCGAATGGAATATACCAAACTCCGTGACTGCCCCGCAATGCTGCACTAATTGCTGGGCGCAGCGCTGACAGCACAAAACCGTATAAATTTACGATCCGAGTACATTACTCATCTGTGAGTAATCGATTATTGACGAATCGATATGCAATTTGAGACATGCGCTGAATCGATATTAGCAACCCTCGGAGTATTTAGTTCAGGACTAACAAAGCAATCAGATCAGTAAGCTCTCATGTTGGTAGTCGACACCCGTAAAAATTAAGCGCTAATTGAATTGTTTACATTGCTCTCATCACCTTGAATTAAAACTGCAGCGGTGACACTAACTTGTAAGCAGTGTACAAACATAACAACAATTAAACGGTAATTAATGTTGTGTAAACATCCTAACCTACGCGTAGATGTGAACAGACTTATCTTAATTGCGTGGCTTTATTGCACAAAGTGAAATTAGTTGTACAATAGAGAGACATAATACATCAGTGTATATAACGGTGCGCATGCGTCGATCGCTCATCAGAAATTAGATCTAGTGAAGCTCGATTTGATACACGATCGCACATCTGACGCCAGCCACTGACCTGTTCGTGTACCGTATTAATAAACCTCTTAGGATCAGATAATGCACATTGAGTACGCCATTAATCTTAAATTAATATTCAAAGGAATTTTTCAAGTGAAGAAGAATAATTTTGTTACAAAAAAAATCGGTAAAAAAACTTTTAAGTTAAACGGTTTTCTTTATGTGCACTGAAAACTACAAAAAACAAAAAAAATAAAAAAAAACAATTAATAAATAATAAAAACGTGGGGCCCATTAACTATTTCTGTATTACTTTCTACTATAGGATGATGATGATGATGACGATTATAATAAGTCGATGCAATCCACACTTAGTATAGTAGAAAGTAATACAGAAATAGTTAATGGGCCCCACGTTTTTATTATTTATTAATTGTTTTTTTTATTTATTTATTTTGTAGTTTTCAGTGCACATAAAGAAAACCGTTTAACTTAAAAGTTTTTTTACCGATTTTTATTTTCTTGTTCTTAGTATTTAGTGAAATTGTCTACCGAATATTCTGAGATATATTATATATTCATAATGACAGTATTCTGCTAGTGTAGTCCTATTACTTGATACCCATATTGTGGTGGTTGTGGAAAAATATGTACCTAGTCCGCCATTTTGTATCGGCGGCCATCTTAGATTTATAATGTTATTGATTTTATTATATTGTATTGTCATCTAAATTAAGTGTGTGTACCAAATTTCAGATCAATCTGACAACGGGAAGGTGCTCAAATATCAATTTCTAATTTTGACCCAAATAAACAAATTCCGTATGGGTCGAGCTAAATAAAACCGTTTAAAAACTACAACTTCGTTCTAAATTGTAACAAAAGTAAAAAAGATTAAAAAACATTAGATATAAACAATTTACAGTGTTGCTTCGTTAATGTGAAACCACAGATAATCAAATGTTGTTTATGGTAGAATTGCAAACACTGCGGAGATCACAAGTTTTAATAAATTCATTTACTGAATTCAGTATAATTCTTAAATTGACGTCGGCCGAAGTGAATTTTGAATTGGAGCTAAATTTATAACAAACTTCCGCTTTAACGAGTGGTTCTTACAATTTCGCTCGCAAAATGATGTCAAGTAATCCAATGGCGGGTCGCTTTTATTTCGACAAAATGGCGCTCAAAACGTTTTCACTTTAATCTCCTAAAAATATTCATCTATTTAGTTTTAAAATTTTCACTATTAATATTATCTACACTTTCTACTTTATTCTTAATATGAAAAAGTTTGACTTTTTACTATTTTTTTATCTACAATAGGCTCAAACTTGACCTTAATTTCATATAATATTAAGTGAATACTAAAGCTGTAATATGTTGACAAACGGAGCTTAGTAATGCGATTATGGTGACAGATTTACATTTTAAAGATGTTAGCAAGTTAACGTGTTAGGCGAAATCCTACAACGAACTTAAAACTACATTATTTAGTCCTGGAATCGAATCAGCGACCTCCGTGTTACAAGGTATTATTGTAGATAATAAATATCGTTAGTGACTTACAAGCCCATATATTAATATATTATAACATAAATAATAGTTGACTGCTGGTAGCTATGCCATATCTTTCAGCAATTGGTTATGTCGATGGCATCCGGTCTGTTAACTGTTCCTGCACCTTATCTGAACTGCACCGAAGGTCAGCCTTGCTATTTCTAATTGCCAGCTAAGTTTCCGCGACCTTACCAACTTATAAACACATTTTAAAATTATATTACAGTAGCAATAATGCTGGTGAATTTATTTTGCACGACATATGGATAAACTAACAAAATATGGATAAGATATCTCACCTACTATCCAACTTTACTTCTTCCCCTGGGTTGACTGGCAGAAAATGCCTTACGGCATTAAGTCCGCCCTTGTACCCTTAGCTTAAGGTGTTACGAAAAGCTTAAATAAATAAGAGTAAGGTATACTTTTAAACAGTCCATTGATCTGAAACGATTTAGACAAATACTATAATTAAACACTCTTGACCGCAATACTATGACTCCAACTCCATAACCACTGCGTTATCGCCGACTTATTCTGATTCATATAGTTCTGTTTACTCTAAACATGTAATAGTTTACGTCAAATCATCATAAACGTAAATCAATAGGGAAACATCGACGCGATGAGTACAGTTTCCATGAATTCTTCCTGGATCTGGTAACGAGCGGCTGCGTCTGCGCAGCTTTGAAATTATCAATGAACGTATGTTGACATCGTATCACACTCCTGCACTCCGTGCCAACAAGTATATACTATCAGTCTACCTTTTCAGTATGAGTAAGCGGTTAGACAAGCAAGAATTTCTCATGGCATTATAACTTAGTTCTGAATTGTTCTTATCGCTTTGAAACATCGGCGTTTAAATATCATAGAATTCGTTATTACACTAATACAGTACTCTTTAAATATATCCACGCTTCGGTGGTATTTTTCGAAATTGTTTCAGCAAGTAAAAAGAAATAATAAGACTTAAATGAAAATCGTTGTGAATTGTAAGTAATCAAGTAAAGTTATTTATTAACGATTTCATCGCTTCGCATTACGGATAAATTTTATTAGGAGCTGAGCTCCAAACCCTGGCCGTTCTGCTTTTCGGGATAGAATCTCCTGAAATGCCAGCCGAAGCTCCGCTGCGTGGCTGTTCTAGTAGACATCGGCGACGAGGGCACCGACTCCCCGGCCTTCGAAATTATAGATGACTCCTGGCTCAGCGACATGTTGGTGGGCGTCAGCGACATGTTGGTTGGGGTGAGGATGTTGTCGGAAGACTTCATGTCGTCCTCGAAGACCTTCAACCGGCTCGCGCTGCAAAGAGGGGTCTCCACTTGTTCCACAGTATTCAGGTTATCTAAGTCGATTACATACGACTCCTCCTTCTTGGAGTACCTGTTCAAAAAAGAAGAGTTCTCGCTAATATTTATTGAGACGAAGAGTGCGTTCATCAAATGCTAATTAAGGTTTACGATTAGGTAATTGGTTTGTCCATAAAAATATGCTGTAATTCAGGATGCTTACACATCAACAAGTCACGAGTCGCATAATCTCATAAATTTCATTGATATTCAAAGTGGAATTATATTGTTATAATAATGGCTACCGACAAAGACAATAAACTTACTGTTAAACTTTTTAACCACAATCGATTTTTCATTTTATAAAATCCTTGCAACTGTTTCTGAACACATGCAATAATTAAAAGATTTACTTGAGGACGTTTTTGAAGCGGTGACCCCAGATGATCTCCTTGGAGAGGTAGGAGCTCCTGCTCTGGGTGACGGTGCCCATGTTCTTGGAAGATCCGGTCAGGCAGACCACTATTTCGAATCTGTAAGGATTTACAAATTTTTAATCAAATGAGACGTCTGGAGCTCTCTGACGTCTCATTTAGCGGCTATAAACAAGTCAAGGGTTATTTCTACATAAAAAATTATATTACTGTCGAAAAAGACATCTGATACATAATATACAACTTAAAAATAAAAGATTTGATTAGCTTTTTGTTTAATAGAACACCTGCGAACTCCTAGTTTGGATCTTCTATATAAAGGATAGATCAAGATATTGTATTTTAAGAGACACGTTTTCGTTCTAATCAAATGTTAATTATGTCTTTTACACAACACTACATTGCTCACCATAAATACTAAATAAAATACTGATACTTTACTTAATACTTCTCATTATTCAGTAAGTTATACTTTTCTTCAACTCGAGCTTTGTACCTGTAGTCCATCATATCCTGGGCGGACAGGTCGTAAAGCGGACTCTCCGAGTCGATCACGTGGACTACGGTGATCGGCCAGATGAGGAGTGCGCGCGCTTGCTTCAGCTTCAGCTGGTGAATGTAGTTGTGAACTATCTCCCCCTCCAAGGTGCTGAGAGCAAAGATATTCTTATGAGCCATGGAGCACAGTATTCAAGTCTGCATGATTTATAGTCAGCAAATTTTCATAAGAGAGGATGAAGTCTCTTTTTAGCTCTTTTGAATACAAATTAATTCAGTCCAATATGATACATAGATTAAAATATACATTGTAAATTTAAGTATAAATCAAATGAGTTAAATGTTTTGTTATATATACAAACCAAAAACTTGTGTTCACTAAAGAAATAAAAAATGTCCCAGGTCATCCTCATCCGGCAGAATAATTTTTATAGCATATCATAGCAGAGAATTGTTATAGCATATCTCACCGGATCGGTTTCAACATGTACGCGGTGATGGTGCTCCCGATTAGGTGCAGGTTCAGCAGGTCCCAAACCCTGAACTGTAGACACAGCTCGCCGTCGCGTAAGCACACCTGGAAACGAACGAGGAGTCAACTAATATTGATCCAGAGGACTTGCTTTTAATCAGGATTGTCTATTCTATAAACTATATAATATACTTACAGTAGCCTTCTTGCTGAATCCTACTGAGGACACGTGTCTGTTCGGTCTGACTAACTTCGTGAACAGCAAACTGGACAAGCCTCCTGACAATGCTGTACCGGCGACTATCTGCAAAATGTGATGATAGTTTCATAGATTGGAGCAGTGCGTTTACTTTAATAAAAACAGAAATATATCTTACTTCTGATATACATGTAAGTTAGTAAAATATTTTTCTTCTGACAACACTTACTTCAGTTTATAATTTTTAATTCAATCAATTTTATGTGATAGTCAACGAGATCAGGTTCTGAATTTTGTATACAGAATACGATGCACATATGCTTATTTAAACTACTACTACCAGGTGGTAGGTTTCTGTTGCCGGAGACCGTCTGGATGGGTACCACCGCAGCTCCTATTGCAACCGCCAAATAGTAGTGTGCGAACATTACTGTGTTCCGGTTTGAAGCGCGCTGTAGCTAGTGTAATTACTGGGGCAACGAGACTTAACACCTTATGTCTCAGGCGACGAGCGCAATGTGGTGCAGTGTGTACCATCTTAACTATCACCACGTTGTCATGGGCAAGCGTATCACTTACCATCAGTGAACGTCTTGCTCGTCTCGTCGCATACTTGTATAAAAAAAAAACAAGAGTGGAAGCTAGCTGAGCAGGATACTGTAGATTCAGTCTAAGATTTCCTCTCTCCATTCATGAAAATTTCATTAAACTATTATGTGAATTTCTGTTACCTCAATCACCATCACAATGATGGCTTCTGGACACTCCTCGCTCGGATACCTCACGCCGTAGCCGATTGTCATCTGAAAGTAGATTAGGTTGTTTAAACTTTTCCTTCTTTTAATTACTGCTTTTTACATGCCTTATATAATTACTATAAGAGGACTATTAATATTAGTATTGCTGTATACCTGCGTCTCCACGGACATCATGAGCAGGCCGGCGAAGGACGACGTGCCAGTTACGCAGTGCTCCTTGCCGTCGCCGATGTCGTCCTGGTACGATGACGCCACCGCGTACCAGATGCCGGCGAATATGAACCAGAAGGTGAAGTGGGCCAATATCATCAGCAGTATTATGAAGCGCCATTTGCTATTGATCTGATGAAAGGAAAGTACAAAAAACATTGATTTATCATCACCGTTGCGTCTATTTCTGTCGTTAAACAATAGTGTGCAGACATTACTGTAGTCCGGCTATGAAGAAGCTGTAACTAGTAATATTACTGGAGTTTAGATAACATATGTTTCAATCCTACGTAGTTAGCTTTATGTCTATCACCAAGTAAACGTTCAACTCGCATAGTATCTTCAACGAATTAAAAATTTCGAATTTTCAATACTGAAAATAAACCTAAGTTATCCCACAAGACTGTACAACACTAAGTTAAATAAGTAAAGTTTGCAACCTTCAAGTCAATGCGGGAACAAACAACATCTTGTTTGTGTATTTGCAGACCTTAAAATTTTATTTAGACTTCGTTTTAATATTAGCTTAAACAGAATTATTTTAGAACGAAAATAATACAGAAAACATTAATTGACTATAAGTAAAATTAATTTTCAACTTAAATAAGCAACTACAGTTTGTAGTTAATTAAGCCCTGATAGGATGTAAGTGTCCCAGCTTGAACTTCCGAAGGTAAACGTCGTGAGATGTGATATCCTCCAACGCGCACTAGGTTATGAATATCCCTGTCTATCTCCTTATGA
The DNA here is from genome assembly GCA_029286795.1 of Byasa hedistus. NCBI lineage: Eukaryota > Metazoa > Arthropoda > Insecta > Lepidoptera > Papilionidae > Byasa > Byasa hedistus. The sequence goes on along the minus strand of JAGSMW010000011.1, from coordinate 6,834,118 downwards.
GAGAAAGAGAGAAGGATCCGATGTCCAGTAATGGACTTTGTCCAGTAATGGATTTGCTGTTGCTAGTGTAATTACTGGGGTAACGAGACTTAACACCTTATGTCTCAGGCGACGAGCGCAATGTGGGGCAGTGTGTACCATCTTAACTAGCACCGCGTTGTCATGGGCAAGCGTATCACTTACCATCAGGTGAACGTCTTGATCGTCTCGTCGCATAGTAGTATAAAAAAAATGGAAACATTAAGCAAGTTGTTCACTTATTTTAAGGCGTCGAAATATATTATCCCAGTCTGTAATATGTTCAACGTTATAATTATTGGTTAATCACTAATCGCCACGTGATTACGTTTTGTTGGTTTTGTTAATTCTGTTCAAATCTATTTACCACGTTTGGGTGGTTGTGAGTGCTGATACTTTACCACGGTGTTGACGAGGTCCCGCATGTACTTGATGGACTTGGCCGGTATGTTGCTGCGCACCGGGACGTTCTCCTCCCCGCTCTTGTGGACCACGCGCCGGGAGAGTATGGGCCTCCCGTGCTGGCGTCTGGATCACAACGAGAATGAAATGCTAATGAAAGAAAGCGCTATCTTTACTGACACACACGATGTTATATCTCTCTGTTCGAAAACTTAACTCTTTGTAAGTAAAAGCAGCCTAAACCTTGCTCTACATTATCATCTGCATGTCAGTGAAAATATCGGCGAAATCGATCTCACAGTAACGAAGCAGTCCCCGAACAAACGAAGATGTAAATTTTTTAAAATATGTGTTTTAGTTAGTTAAGCCGTGATAGCCTAGTGGTTTGATCGCCGGCCTTCCAATGCGAAGGTACCGGGTTCGAATCCGGCCTGCACCAATGAATTTTTCAATTTATGTGCAGTTAGTATAACACCAACTAATATCACGTGCTTTGACGGTGAAGGAAAACATCGTGAGGAAACCTGCATATCTATGCCATGACCATCAGTGGTCAGACTAGTATGTGAAATGGAGAAGGCAATGGCAACACCACTCCATTATAACTGCCAAGAGAGTCGTCGTGTGTTTCAATAAAAACATGATGACCACGACCCTCAGTCATGAGGAAATACGACTTAGAAGAAGAAGAATACAAAAAAAAAAAAAAACTAAAATAAATAATATTTAAAACAAAAATCTACCACATTTTCGGCACAAGATATTGTTAATTTTTATATTTATATTGTTATTTGTAATTTTATTTTATAGGATCTGTACTTATTAGAGTTTATTAGAGTTATGTCGTTATTAGTTTCAGATAAATTTTCCACATTTTCATACATTTATAGTTAATAAATTAAAAAATTTTCTTTCTGCGCTTTCCAACTTACTCAATTAATGTACAATGAAACTTCATTTAGCCTTACATACTGTAATCAATTAGAATTTAATATAAATTGTTATCGCTGTTGGTTTCAATAAATAAATAAATAAAGAATGTGTTATAGTATATCATGTCAACTTCATATGAATTGTTATAACTGATGTTGATATTACAGAGACAATACTATTTTATATATATACTAGCTGACCCGACAGACTTCGTTCTGTCAAAAAAATTGGAATATGGCAGTTTTTTGTTCTTACCTATTTTATAGCCAGCGCAAAAAAATCTGGACTGAACCGTCACTCTGGTGATAGGGCGGTGTGTGGGGTTCAGCTCTATATATGTTCATCTAATAACTAATATTTAAATATTAGTGGGTTCCAGAAGAGTGGCCAAAGTTATAATTATAGTACATAAATTATATTTACTATTATTATTTGATTAGGAACAAATAACTGTCACATTCCAAATCTTTTTGACAGAATGTAGTCTATCAAGTCCGCCAGATGGTAACGCGGATTGTGCTCGACTGATGTAATGTCGTGAAAACGAATGCATTTTATGTCGCGCGCCGAAACTAAAACAAAAGTAATAATACCGCGAAGCCGACCAAAATGAAAATCAGTAAGAATGATCTTTAGCTATTACTTTTGTGACTATTTATGTTATTATTTCATTCGTTTTAATTTCGGCACGCGGCGATCTTCCGACGCGCATACGTACACCATTTTGATAGAATAATTGAAATTGAACTTTGTGCAGCTGTAATAAAGTGCAAATTGACTCTTTAGCGTTACGAACGCACCTACATTGCTTAGACAGCAGTGAAAGCTTGTTATTTAATATGAACTTTTGTTTGTTTGTTTCTGGTTTACTGGTTTACTGTTTACTGGTTTACTGGTTTACTGGTTTACCTGGTTTTACTGGTTTACTGGTTTACTGGTTTACTGGTTACTGGTTTATGGTTTACTGGTTACTGGTTACTGGTTTACTGGTTACTGGTTTACTGGTTTACTGGTTTACTGGTTTACTGGTTTACTGGTTTACTGGTTTCCTGTTTTCTGGCTTTCTGGTTTACTGGCTTACTGGCTTACTGGCTTACTGGTTTACTGGTTTATGGTTTACTGGTTACTGGTTACTGGTTTATGGTTTACTGGTTTAATGGTTACTGGTTTATGGTTTACTGGTTACTGGTTTACTGGTGTACTGGTTTACTGGTTTACTGGTTTACTGGTTTACTGGTTTACTGGTTTACTGGTTTACTGGTTTACTGTTTACTGGTTTACTGGTTTTACTGGTTTATGGTTACTGGTTACTGGTTACTGGTTACTGGTTTACTGGTTTCTGGTTTCTAGATTTCAGATGTCCCTTTCCCTTTTCCATTTTCTATTTTCAATATTCCAACATTCCAACATTCCAACATTCCAACATTCCAACATTCCAACATTCCAACATTCCAACATTCCAACATTCCAACATTCCAACATTCCAACATTCCAACATTCCAACATTCCAACATTCCAACATTCCAACATTCCACATTCCAACATTCAACATTCCAACATTCCAACATTCCAACATTCCAACGTTCCAACATTCCAACATTCCAATATTCCAATATTCCAGTATTCCAATGTTTCAATGTTCCAATATTCCAATTCCGTTTTCCGTTTTTCATGTTCCATTTTCCAATAACTGCCTCATTCCAAATCTTTTTGACGGAATGAAGTCTGTTAGGTCCGCCAGACGGTAACGCGGTTTGTGCTGGACTGATGTGATGTCGTGAAAAAGAAACTAAAACAAAATAAATAATACCGCGAAGCCGACCTAATTGAAAATCAGCAATAATGATCTTTAGCTCTTACATTTTGTGACTATTTATGTTATTATTTCATTCGTTTTCATTTCGGCACGCGGCGTTAGATCCTCCGACGCGCATACGCACACTTTTGAAAGAATGATCTAATTTGAACTTTGAGCAGCTGTAATAAAGTTAAAATTGACTCTTTAGCGTTACGAACGCACCTACATTGCTTAGACAGCAGTGAAAGCTTGTAATTTAATATGAACTTTATGTAATAGCAATAAAGTTCAAATTGACCCTACATTTTAGTTAGAGAACGTTTGTATAGGAAAAAGAAAAGCGCTGTTTTTAGGGGCTTCCCGGCGATTATTCGAATTTTTCTCAAATTGGCCAAATTGGTCCTGGCGTTGTAGAGTGATGCGCTTACCGACACATATTTGTATTATAGATTAATAATAAATTATATTCAATGACATTAGTTATTAATAAATAAATAATAAAGTTGCTTGAGAATATATTTATATGTAGAGGGAGTGACAAAAGGCATAATGTTTGAGAGATAAAGAATTCGTTGTCATCCCCACTCCGTGCTGTGTACTGGTGAGAGGTGACACCGGTACACACGTGGAGAAAATCACTTACCAAGTGATAATATTTTTTTTTGGAGTTTACAGCGACGCGGTTTGATACGTGGCCATGTACAATTGATGATATCGAGCGAGACAAAAATATTAAAATGACTATTAAAAAGCAGGGGTTGAAAATTTAGGGTTGTATGTATTATTTGATGCCACACAATAATAAAATAAAAGCGAAAAAAAAATCCCAAAAATTAAAAAAAATTTTTTTTGGTGTGGGCAACCCTGATCACTTAGGGGTTTGAAAAATAGGTAGTAACCGATTCTCAGACCTACTGGATATGCATAAAAAAATTCATAAGAATCGGTAAAGCCGTTTCGGAGGAGTTAGGGAACGAACATTGTGACAAGAGAATTTTATATATTAGATATTGATTATGTCTATGATTTTTATAAAACTAGTACGACTTTCACTTAGTAAGTAACATTGAGACTTATGCGATTGAGACACCTTACACTTATCACCATGGAATATAATAAGTATAGTTTGACAATCATTATTCTAATACATTACTGCGTAACAGAAATAGAACTTGTTTTTCTACATACTTAGACGATCTTTCAAAATATCTAATACCAGTAATATAACCAATAAAAATATAAATTCCAATATCCTGAATTTGATAATACTGTCTTTATTTTACTCGTTTCCTTGAGGCTTACGATATCGTCTCATAACATCAACGTTTTATTTTACTACAGCGTCCTTCAGCATTCTACTTGGCAGTAGTTAGCTTTAGTGGACAGTCTTCAGCTCTTAAACCGACGTCGCCTCCATCGGAGACAGTTCTTGCTTTTATGATTATAATAAAAAATAAAGTTGTAAAGTATAAATACAACGAACCAACGATTGTAACTTTATTCCATTCGATAAGAGACGCACACTATCTGCAGCTCGGATAAGATAAATTTCTGTTAAATTTTAAACAATACTTAAAAAAATTTAGTTGACTTAAACATTTTGGACGTTGACCAAAAGTATTAGACCTCAGTAAACTTTTCTAATTAGTATTGATCATTAATAATTCAGTTCGAAAGTGGTGAACAACTCGAAGATACTTAGAATCGATCTCCCTGAACTTAACTTTTATTCAATAGTACTTGACTAAGCGTCAGTAAAAGAATATATATTTTACCTGCGTCTTCTGCCCTTCTTTCTCCTCTTGCTGTAGGGCGTGGAGTAGCCGTGTCCGGAGGAGCCGGCGGTGTCGTCGGGGTCATTGTAAACGCTCTCGACAAACTCGATCCTGTCGAAGGTGTCGTCGGTGACGCTGGAGCTGACCATCGGCTGCGTGGACGCGTCGGACACCTGCCGCGCGTCCGACTTGGGCGTGCCGGTGGTCTCCACGTCGATGGTCATGGTCAGGCCGGTGTCGGTGTTGTCCTCCTCGCTGGTGTACTGCGACGCGATGCTGTCGACGCTCGGCGGCGTCTTGTTGCAGTCGACGTTGGCGGTCGCCGTCGAGAACGCGATCTCTTTACCTTCTACGTAAGTCTGCGATATCCTGTAATGCTTCTTCATCTCCTCGTTTGCGTACACCTCTGTGTTGACCATCGCCGGTATCTCTATTGAGGACCTTCCGGACCCGTTGCCAATAGCCGCCGAGTAGCTCAGAGACCTTTCCAAAGCACGCGTGCGGCTTCCTCTCCTCTCGTTCTCGAATTCCATCTTCTTTAACTTGTATCACACGTGATTTCGTTAATTTGAAATTAGCTTCAGTGTTTACTTCTGCTTCATCACCGATGTTTCCATCACAGATAACATGTTTATTCAATACATTATCAACATTGCATGTTGCGTGTATGATCACTTGAACGCGGTCACTTATCAATATGTTAGTAGTTTATTAAGCATCGCGTTTTCTCGTAGTTGGAGAGTTATTTACGTCGTATGCTTTAGGAGGTGCGTTTCACAACTAAGTGTGGTTATCTGACGAGAGATAAGGCAACACTATCCTTACAAAAGATAAGGTACAAATATATTTGTACTAATTTTATGTTTTGATCAATTCGCGGCCTAGAATGTTGAAGGTGCGTTGACTTTGCTGAGTAAACAGCGGACGTTTGTCTTCGTCCGCGGCCGGCTCGACGGCGCGCGAACTTTTGGACAAGTTACCTTACTTAATCTGTTTGTCTAAAACTAGTTTTCTGGTCACGCTCTCATTAACTGCACTGTAGTTAATAATTTGGTTTGATTTTACAAATCCGTCCTTTTTAGACATACAACAAATGAATGTAGCTCGTGCAGGATAAAATATTTAATCTGTACATTTACATACATCCGCTTGCATTCACAATCATTAATTAAAATAACAAGCCGAACTTTATTTAACATCTAACTAATACATGTAGTTTCTTGCATTTTTAATCGTAGTTCTTTTATGCATCAAAGAAAGCAACGAATATACGATAAGTGAAAATTACTGAAGTGATTTAAAACAATAAGTCCTCCGATTTCATTACAATATTGTTTTCTCAATCATTCTCCGATTATTCTATCAACAGGTACACTGTAAGTTAGTTATACCACGAATGTTTTTATTAGAATTTAAGTAAAACACATAAACTTATAAAGTTATTATAACAGTTTAATACAATTGCATCTTGAAGTAACAATGTTAATGTTATTGTTATTTTTCTGAATGATTTTTCTATAAACTTAGCAACTGTTGTATGTTGTGTTCAGTCGACTATATCTTCGATGTAACGTATGACTGATATAATAATATACAAAATGTATGTACAGAACGATAAGCTAGCAATCGGTATTACGACCGCTCCTTCCGTTTGAAAGAAGACGCCCTCTCCAGTTGGAATGTGGAGAGCTTGTCGCTGAAGCTGCCAGGAGTGGCAGGACACTGCGGCGTCTCCTTACTGGACGCGGTGGAACTGGAAGGAGGTAACTGTATGCAACACCTGACTCTGATATTGTTTTCAAGAAAGAAATAAGCATTTTATTTAAGAATTTAAAGTATAACTATTAGATTATTTTGCAATGGTGCTAAGTAATTAATATTGATTAGCATTGTTTTAGCAGGTGGTATGCCATCGCATCACAACTGTCAGTAATGATGAACATGAAGCGTCGAGGAGTGCTTAATCGGAACTTGTCATCACCTGTCGAGCTCCCTGGCGCTGCAGAGCGGCGTCTCCACGGCTTCAGTCAACTCCAGCTTGTTGTGATTTACGACGTACTTTTGTTTGCGCGGATCGTACCTGCAGAATAGATACTTTATCGTTCACAATTTATTTGACCTTTAACACGATGCTAAGTTATATGGCTTTGAATGGTAACGCTCTAGACCTCACATTATAGCTTTTATAAGCTGACAGCCGTTACACAAGAATATTAATGCGGTAAATTAAATATCCGCAGATGAATTCCAAAAAATCTTAATCATCCAAATATTACTTATGTGGCCCCAGAATCGAACCAATGGAGACTAAACAAGAACATTTGTTCACATTCAAACAAGAACACAATCTGAATTATAACCTCCTTATATTTATTACGAATAGATAGAAATGGACATTAAATAGAAGGAAACCATACATACACATAAACCCAACATTGAGCGTGTTATCATTGGGCAGTAATATAAAAACTTTACTTTTAAACCAAACTAGTAGTTAGTGAAAATAACAGGGTATCAAAAAGTCTAGACTTTGAACGCGTGCCGAGGGGATCAGTGTGATGCTGAACATCCCGGCTACCACCACCACTTGGTGATCGCTCCGCTTTAACATAAAAAATAATTGTTTTTAGTCTACTGACGTAACGACAGAAGGGAACCGCTGCCCCCAGATAATCTCCCGGGGCAGGTACGAGGTCTGACTCTGTGTGAAGGTGCCCATCGAGGCAGACGCTCCTTTTAAGCTGATTGTAATCTCGTAGCTGTAAACAAAGCGTTTGATAAGTAAGTAAGACGTACAGAAGATCGTGGTCTTGAAGTGTTAAATGTCCAGCAGTCGTCTGATGGATCTCTCGCTGCTCCGTCACATCAGTTCAACAATAACAACGACCTTAAATTCCAACTTACCTGTTGTTCGCGAAGTCCTGAGGACTGTAATCGTATAGAGGCGAAGTGTGGTCGATGACGTGCAGCAAGGTGACCGGCCACAGCAGGAACTGGCGCTGCTGCAGCGGCAGGCTGCGCGCCAGGTAACGGATCACCTCTCCTTCCTTTGTTCTAACCACAATACATATTTAGTAAGAAGGACAAATATCTAATTTAATCAGGACAATGGCTATGGACAACGTTCTGGAAGCTCTTTTAAACCGAAACACTATAATGTTTGTATATTGCTTTAATAGACGTTGTGATGGTAAACTGACGGATATGCTTAATCTTTCATATCAGAATTCTGTGCGGAGGCAACCCAGGTGTCGGCGAAAGCCCTTAAAAGTTAAGGAGAGCAGTGTATGTGCAGAACCGTGACAAGTCACCTGTAAGTGTTGACGATGTGCGCCGTGAACTCGGAGCTGATGATGTGGTCGTAGTTGAGGTCCCAAGCCCGGAACATCAGGCACAACTTGCCGTCGCGCACACTCACCTGCAACACTCGCGTGTGAGCATAAGTTTGAATCTACCTCTTCACTCCGTGTCGGAGGCCACTCAAGGTTTCACCACTGTTTTTCTAACCTTAAACTCTCGTCAGGTTATTCATAACTGTTATCAGAGTACTGCGGTCCCCAAGTACGACAAATTCCCACTTTTAGAAATGCCTATATTCAGCTGCGCACGTCAATGCCCCATGCCTGACCAACACGAATTCGATTTTTTTTAGCCGCTTTACACAACTGATGTTTTCTTTTTCTTCTCACTACACTTATTTTATTAGAAAGGACAACATAGTGTATACTGTTCATCCATTCACATCTCTATCACCTGTCATCTCTGTAGTATCCACTCTACCGTCTTTATATTGATATTACTTAACCAATTTACACTATTTTCGGCCTTTTCTATCTTTATCCTCAACAACTATTTACTAACAAGCATTGCATTGCACTCACGACAGCTTTCTTGCTGAAGCCGACGCCGTCTCGCGACAGCTTCTCGGGTCGCGTCAGCTTTGCGTAAACCACGCAGGTCAGCACGCCCGACAGGCCAGTGCCAAGGATTAACTGGAATTAGAGAGTTATCGAAAACAAAAACGATGTAATAACACTTTTATAAACTTTACATTGTACACAGAACAGGCAGTCGATTTGCAAAAAATTGGTTTGAAATTAGTTTTAGTCATAAACTTTTCAACCATACTCTTTTTAGGTAAAAGTTAAAAAATATCGTTCAAAATACAAAATAACGACACAAAACTAATAGAGCGTGTAAAGTAACAGTATTTCAAAATGTAGAACCATCATATATCATATATGTTTATATTTTCTGTTTGAATATAAAACTAACCTGCATGATAAAAAGAAATATTGACTCCGGGCATTCCTCATCAATGGCACGGTCTCCGAAGCCGATTGTCGTCTGAAACAGTATATTATTTTGAAGAATTACACTATAAGTACTAAATTAGCCTTGATTAAGGAAATTAAAGTAAGTCACTTCATTATTACATATTCTCCTCAAAGTATGAAGTATTTTTGTAAATCAAAACGCCATCTTCTTCTTCTTCTTCCCAATTGATGGAATGAGCACGGTTTGTGCGTGAGCCAATGTCAAGTGTAGATGTACAGAATAAAATAATACGAATCCATTAAAAATTGTCTGCGTGGTCAATCGTTCATGATCTCATCATTTCATCTTCGCAATTGATGGCTTTTTTTTTTTTGATGAATGATGTTCTTGCTACATCGGACCCTGGGCACGCGGATCCGGAATCCGCGAGCTGACCTTATAAATAAATACATAAATATGTACATAGAAATGCTATAAAGAGGAGAGGAGATAGGTAAGGAAGTATTGGATGGAGTAGGGTTGAAGAGCAGGGCAGTTTTATAAGGGGGATGAGAAGAGGAACGATAGTGAAATAAATACACAATTGATGGCGAGAGTTATATATAGACGTATAAAATAAAAGGATACAAATTCTTAAAAAATTGTCTGCGTGGTCAATTCGTCCGCCATGTTTTTCATGGTTTATCAAACGCCATCTAGAATATTTTCAAATAGGACAAAATATACAGTAATAAAGTTACAGTAAAGGTTCGCTAGATGGCGTTGAAATAAATGTTCACTTTTAAGACGTAAATGTCTCCATTCCTATAATTTTTTTTTTGTAATTCATTATTATGAATGTAATTTGTTCGTTTTCTATTTTTTTACGAATTAATACATAATAACAAAAGCTATACAAATATATCTCCTGTACGAAGGTAGGAACCAAAGCGTTTATTACAAGTAGTGTTAATACATCGCGCGTGATCTGTTTAGTGTGTATGTTAAAAAACATACTTATACGCAGTTAACTATCAAGAGGACGACCTAGTTGGGGTATAAAATTAAAGGAAAGAGTTAGTTTAGCGTTAATTCAAAGAGAACGCGTGGGATTAACTGGGATTTTGGTTCATGTCCACAATTGAATTATACCGTCTCGCCCTGGAATCAAACGATGGATGCCGGCCACGGTTTATCATTAACTACATGTAATTTTTATACTACAATAATGTGTAGCAAAAAACATCCATTCCTTACTAACACGCAGCTTACAATATTACGGTTTTAAAAGAATTTTAACTAAATATACATTTTTTACATAGCAAAGGTAAAAATTATAAAAGAGTATAAACTATAAACCGATTTATTATTGTTTATGACCAAGTACAAGACATCAAAAATTTTGATTCTTATATATATCTCTAGACTTTTGTGATACTAAATAGTATTACAAGTTTTTTTTTTAAGTTAAAGAATTCAATTGATCGAATCACCTCTCAAACAATATAAACTATAACACAACGCAGATGTTAGAAGAAAGTTTGTGTAGAGTTTCGAATCGCAGATGAACGCACAAACGTTTACACACAAACTGTCTCTATAAAATTATATACCAGCAGTCTTTGTTCGATTCAAAGAAATGCCGTAAACTATCCTACATGTGTTGAAGGATAATTCGAGATGACTTCTGCGGAGTAAATCGTCGAAAATTGATAAATGACCGTTTAAGGAAATTACAGACGGGCAGTGTAGTGAAAGACGCGCGCAATTTGTGTCAATCAGCGGGAACGCAGCGCCGCAGCCGCTTCCGGTGCTGGAGCAACTGATTATCTGATGCAGACGTTTAGGAGGCACTCACTCCGGTGACGTAGAGTGAGTATTCCAATCGATCAGCACCAAAACAAGGACATTATGACAAATTTAAAGATATTACATGAAACATTATCTTCTCATCTGCAGTAGTATAGATTTCGTTATATATAAGTTAACTACCTTAATAGTAAAAAATAAAACATTGTATGTTATCTTATGGCGCAGAACAGATTTCTGTTATGAGTAGGTGCTTCGCTCCTCCAGAGGAACGTGGACATTGTCTGATCGGTTTGCTGTTTGAATGAAACCAGTTGCAATACATTCTCTCGAGCTGATGGCAACAATCCTCGTTGTCGGTACATTCAAGCCAACAATACGCCAGTGGTTATCTCATTCCGGCGAATTGCCAGGATTGGCTGCAAATGTCGAGGATGCTGACGGTTTTATTATGGACTTCCGGCGACCCTTTTCTAATCATAAAACGCTAAAATGCTTTATAAAGACATTCACGCGATAGTTAACGAGACGTCCGTTTCTATTGGCAGCGATGTTTAATTCCGATGAGACCATTTATATTTATTCGTTTGCTGCTGAACGCAGACCTCACCACTTTGGGCTCTATGATCACTGATTGAAGTAGAATAATAAAGATCACAGAAAAAGCTGTTAATTTTGTAGTGGTTTCTTTTTACTGCAAATAGAGGGCACAGTGGCGGTGGGGATATTCGAATCCGTCTTCCAAATATAAGAGTGTCGGTGTATACCAACAACGAATAAGATCATTACGTTTATATGTGTAACTTTTTAAAGATATTGTGAAGGTCATTGTATAATAGACGTAATAAGAAGTTCGGAACTAATCCCCGAATCCTAGCAGTAATGGCATGTGAATAGAAAAGCCTGCTCCACTCACCTGGGCCTCGACAGACGCAAGGAAAATAGTGACGAAATCCTTGCCGCCGGTGACGCAGGACCTCTTCGGCGGGTCCGGCTCGAAGTCGTAGTGCGCCAGCGCGGTGACGTACCAGAACACGGCGAACACCAGCCAGATCGCGAAATGCACCACCACCGTGCCGATCACAATCCAGCGCCAGCGAAGGTTTATCTAGAAATTTCAAATTAAACCTTCTGGATATCTGGTGCTAAATAATGAACACACCTTCTGGAACTGAAACATTTACCAGTGTATGAAATGCATCGTTCAGCAGCCGTAACTTCTCGAACGGCACGTTGGATATCAGGGCCACGTTCTCCACTCCGCTCTTGGAGACCAGCCGCTTGGGGAACTCGCCGTAGGCTGTGCGGTTGCGGAACGACGGCTGGTGATTTAGACTGGAAATACAACCAACATTATATCTTAAGCTAAGTCTTCTTTGCATGAATCTTCTAATTAGATACCATCGTAGCATCCGTCATTAAGCAGTAGTAAGCAAAAGATTACTGTATTCTACATTGAAGTAAAGTTAAACTACTAATGGACGAATACAGTGTTAGTAAATACTGAAATAAGTAGATTATTGATTTGTTGCAATTTTAAAACCTTTCTTTATCGGTTGGCACAACACTATGATTGTTGTACATCACTAGTTTGTTTTTTAATTATCTATGCCCGTGGTGAATTTCTGAATGATAACGTAGTCTAAGTATTGCTACAATGTATCATAAACTCGTGGCCTATCTGTTAACTGTGTAAATATACTATAGCACAGGTGACGAGGAAACGTTGTAAAAAGATTTTCGGTAATGTACAATGTGACGGGTTCGGTCCGGGTGACGAATCCGTTACTTTATAATATAATCTAAGGCGAATATATATACGAATAAATATGTAACTAATGATATGACTACATTACTAAATGCAAATACTGACGATGATTTAAATGTAAACAAAATAGTTTTTTGTTTGTCACCAATGAAAAACAACGGATAAAAGTCTTAAGTTATGCATATTAGACATATGGTCGTGGATCGCTGGTGTTTGTGATAGGTAATAAACCCGTGTTACAGGTCACCTGGTCTCCAACTCTTGTGCAGTTAACATTAATGGATAACTTAAACAAGGAGAAACCTCACTAATGCTTCATATCTGTATACTATCGCGCTGTATAGTCTCCGAAGTTTGTTTCTAATCAAGTACAAGGTGGGCCTAAGGAAGTCATCTGATGTTGTTTGGCTCTAATTTCTTTCTAAATGAAAAACTTTAGTTCTGTTTTTCATTATATTTATAAAGGTTCAACCTTTAGACTTTTATTGTTCAAGTCGAGAAGATGATATCGGCACAAATGGACGCCGCCACAATTTGGTGATTCATTTGGATAGGGTGATTTCTATTAGCCCACCTTATGTATACCATTTTACGCGTACTTTAATATGTATTGTTATCGTACTGCGGATACAGTTTATGGTAGTACAGTCACCATGACGTCCGCATCCTCGTGGTATCATGAGGATCCAGATAAATTACTCCGAGTAAAGTGATAAACGCAGCGCCATTCACAACCGCGTTGTGAACAAAATGTTGCGGAGGGATCTCTTTAGGATTACATGGATTGTTGGCTGATGATAACAAAATCCCCGGTGATAATTCCTCTTTATAGACGTTCATATCTTCCTGGATTTACGCATCACGAAATGAAATTGTGCTGTCTGTTTGTAATGTTAAAATAACTGCAATGTATATGATCCATATTTTTGTACTGAACTCTCTGTCCGTTTGTTTTGTGTAAACGACGACACAAGTTTTGACGTATCTTTTACTGGTCTTTAGATAATATTGTTAAGAGTAACTTAAGCTACTTATATATGTATAAAAATACATAGTTAAGATTTTTAGGTATCGCTAATTTACGAAAGCGTTTCACTATCATCATGGACAAGGATTTTATTATACATTGTCTTCGTCGAACTGAAATGGAAAATATTAGGTAATGTTGAATGTTGTATATTTGTTAAAATATAATAATGTTGACGCACAGCATCGCGGTAGTTAATTACTAAGCTGTATACTAAAGATAGAAAAAGAATTACGTATTTATACAACACAACAGAGCAAGCAAGTCGGTGTCGAGTTATGTGAGATACATTTCAAGTAATCCATGTCCAATTGTGGATATTTTATTGGGATAATGATGATGATGAACTATTATCTAAGTATTAAGTTAATAAATCTATTACTTCTTACTCTAAATAAATATTATACAACATTCAGGAACGAATCAGATAAATCAATACGGACAGATCATTACACATGCTTTTCATGTACAGAGACATGATTGTTTGACTTTTAAACATATTTGTATAAAAACGCCGATTACATACATGAAGCAGTGTTTAAGCTCTTGTCTTGTTCGATGGTCCCAGGTTCGATTCCTGGATCACATGCTTCCCCATCAGGCTAGCTACGACTCTAATTTTGTAAATCTGCCGTCATAACAGCAATAGAGTAGCAGCAGTAGAGTGTTCTAGGTATCCATCATCATTTGTCACTTAACACAACATCAAATTGATGTCAAGTGCTAGCCGGTTGTAGATAAACTAATGCTGTATAGGACAACTTACTCGAATGCGTGTTTGTTATTTTCATCCACTAATTTCTTCATACAACTTTTAAACGGCACATGATTCTCATATTTCGGCTTCTCTCCCTCTCCCTTCGTACTCAAACTGTTGTCGCTCTGAGTTATAATGATTTTAGGAAGCTGCTGAGACAGTTTCCTAAGTCTCTCCGACTTCACCTCTCCACACGAGTTTAAACTTTCCACTGATTTCAATTCATTGACCACTTGGAAACCGATCTCGGGAATATCTTCATATTCCTTTTCAGTTTGTTTTGCGTTATTTAGAATTTCATCATTATTATTTAGTGTTTTATCCGCATCGTCAACTGCGTCAACGGTTTCGTAATCATCTTCTGCTTCATCTCCACTCTCGCTCGCACTCTCCTCTTCATAAATCATCGACTCCTTCAAATAGTCTAGACACTCGATGTAAAGTTGATTTATTTTTACGTAATCTTGATCTCTGTCTAGTAGTGGTTCTTCAGACATTTTTTTAATCAGTCGTCTGCGATTTTTATGTTTGAAAGTTATTCAATTTGTGTTCAGCTTCAAACTGCACATTGTTTAGTTGAAAGTTTTCAGTTGAACTCTGATAGTTTTTTTTTTGTGAAGTTCACACAGTTTGTCACTAGTGTTCCTCTGGTTGTCGCCGTGGTGCTGCGTGAGTGGTTGGCCGTGTCGCCGGCGGCGGCTGCGCAGCGCTTGTGCCGCGCCGCGAGAGGAGCGCGTTATCAGTGCTAATTGTTCGCGAAGAGAGCGCGCACTCACGCGACCTTGTCAGGACCAGGAGGGACATTCTCCACTAACAACGACCCGTCTTGTACTTATTAATAAACTTCATCATCATATCAACCTATTCTCGGCGCAGAAAGATATTACGTGCATAAGTATAGGTGCAAAGGCACTACTTGTTCTAATGAGGATTTTCCAGGTGGTAGGTCTCTGTTGCCGGAGACCGTCTGGGTACCACCGCAGCTCCTATTGCAACCGCCAAATAGTAAGATAAGATAAGATAAATACTCTTTATTGCACACAAAGTTAAGTAATAAACATACAAATTTATAAAATGACAATGTACAATGGGCGGCCTTATTGCTTTAAAGCAATCTCTTCCAGACAACCCACTGGAAAATAGGAGATAAATAGTAAGAGAAAAAAGAGAAGACAGTGGTGCATTATATTTATAAAAAACATTTGAGAATAGGCAACAGCAAGATACAGGTTAGATTTTAAGATAGTATTCTGTTAACGCTCTTTTGAAGGAAAATAATGATTTGGCAGTTCGAATGTGGACAGGTAGGTTGTTTCACAAACGAATCGCCGTAGTGTTAAAGGAGTTATGAAAGAAAGACAAATAGTAGTGTGCAAACATTACTGTGTTCCGGTTTGAAGGGCGCTGTAGCTAGTGTAATTACTGGGGTAACGAGACAACACCTTATGTCTGTAGCGACGAGCGCAATGTGGTGCAGTGTGTACCATCTTAACTAGCACCACGTTGTCATGGGCAAGCGTATCACTTACCATCAGGTGAACGTCTTGCTCGTCTCGTCGCAAAGTAGCATAAATTCTTTCAGTAGGCCTTTTATTGGAAAAAGTGTATATTAGCGAAAGTAATTTCGGTGCACTCTAACAATATACTAAAATAAAAGTTATGTACTAAAAATGACTACTGTTTCTTATAGGTAAAAAGAAATTAAAAAAAAAACCTTCCAACAAGTCCCTGCGATCCTCATCAGGTTGTTGATTCATTTCATCGTCTCGCGCTTCGTTTACCGTATATAAATTTATTTATATCATTTAGATGGAGATGTAAAGCGGGAAGGCCCGTCGATCTGGTGAAGATCAGCGCAAGAATGATAGGAGTTGAAATCTTTGGGGGAAGGGGGGGACGTCTATAGTAGACGTCTATTGATTGTTAATGACGAATGTCCTTAGCAAACTTTCGACATTCATCGCTACTGTTACTTTAAATATTAAAATGGTACATATTAATAAATGACAGAGGAAACTATGCTAGAGTTATCTTGCGGAATAACCCACCGTAACAATATATCGCGTTTGATATTCAAGTTACGGAGTCCGCCGCGCGGCTTGTGGTACTGTACCGCAGTTGCTCACACAACATACGAACCGATGGTAAATAGAAAATAATAAAAAAAAAACACAAAGATTATACTAAAAGTACAGCTGAAAATATTTTTTTTTATATTGACTCTTAAAGTTTTCATTTTTACGCCATCCCTACCTTAATTTACAGTTAAGTTACAACGAGGTTGAAGATAATAAAGTTACAGCATCCAAACTCCACCACATTTGTTCCAGGTGCCTCTTCAAGTTCCGTGTTACGACTGCACCTGGGTAATGGTTCCACGAGGCGATTAACGAATTTGGTGTATTTTTAGCATAGTAGTTATGTGAAAACTATGACATATAGGTTTAATTATAGATGTACACCGGCTCCATTATCAGTTTATCGTGACGGAAGCTTAGCGCGTCGCGCCCGCGTAAATATTTACTCGTACTCTCATACGTATTATGTTGTATAACTATGATTAATAAGGGAGTTTGCATGGTATGCCTTTGTGATAATTTGATGGTATCAATTCTTTTACAACTTTAAAATAATAAATAAGTGTGTTTATTAGTAGAGAAGCGATAATGACCTGGTGAAGATCGCAGGGAATCGTTGGATACAAATCGTTTCAGACTGCTTGCGAACACATTTTTTTAATGGATTAAAATTTCGTATTTCTATATAAAAAAGTAAGAAAAATACTTAAGAATTATTAAGTCATAGACAAGAATAATGTAATGACATTATTCTTTTTTATTTGCTTAGTTTACACTAATAAATTATTTACACCTCTCGAATTTGAAAGAGAAGCCTCACAGACGTTGATACCATTATAACTTTCCCTTTAATAACATAATAACAATAATTAACAATAAACAATAATGAGTATAATATAAGAAAGTATTCTAAATAAAACAATTGTCTACTCCGTAAATATTTATTTGTATTGTTACACACAGTTGTACATATATTTAACATTCGAAGTAAATATCGTATCATTATTTAGGACCCCCGCGGCAGGCTTAGGAATATATAACGCATCGTATATGTATTATAAATCAAACTATAAATTTTGTTTAATATCAATAGCGTTTACATTTTGTTTTATCATGACAGGCTTGTATACTTTCATTTTAGCATTTCGGTACTTACATATAACGTATCTATTAGAAGCATTTACTGCGCTACGGTGTCTCCGTGTATCTTGCCTCATCAGCTCTGTTCCTTTGTCTTTAGGATATTGACATACCTTACAATTCTTACGGATGTCCATCAAGTAACTTTGAAGCGCTTTAAAGAAGCTAAGACTTCGTTACCAGGATGAAACATTTCTCTATAAACATCTATCATGAACGCCCCGTCGACATCGAAAATGATTTTAATAAGTAAAAATGTTATTTGGTTACTTGTAAATTAACTAAATAACATTTGGCATCTACAAATTGACTACTATTACAAAACTTTGAATTGTACTGTAATCTTACACTTACTTATCAGCCGTTTACACGTGTATACATAAATCTATGTAAGTTGACCACATTTAGTAAATATCTCATCTACAGCAACGATTTAATTTTGTAACTATTTACAAGCATATCCTTTATTTCGTTTACAACAATCGTATTTTATAACTATGAACTTTATATTATTTGTAGTTTATCGAATTCTAGACTTTAAGCGGATACACTAAGTGGACATTTATATATATCTTAAAGCAATACTGGATATGTATGAACTTAACAACAAAAACATGCAAAATAATGTGTTCATATTGTTAGCACTGTATTTTTATATTTTTTTTTTACTTAAATAACTTCACAGTTAGTTTAGGGGTTTATTATTTTAGTTTTATATATCTAATTTTAATTTAAAACGATATGAACATTGTAAATAATGTTTTGTTATGATTGCGTTTGTAGTTAACACATCAATGTTAAATGGTGGTTAAATACTCCAAAGCTTAGTATGGTGGAACAAGTAAAAAGATAATCGATTAGGAAACAATCTTTGTTAAAGAAAGCCTCAAGTCTTAATAGAGAGAACGTTAAAGGCTTTTTTAATAAAAAGGACATTTCAGTCTGTTTTGATAAAACCACAAATACAATGTAAAGACAGTAATTAATAGAAATGAACAACTAACCATCAAACAAAATTAATTAATAATAGAGAAAAGTAAAAATTATTTCAATAAAATTTGATTATTATATTTTTTTAAATAAAGCTGATAAGTTAAATATAAATACAAAGATAAGTTAAAGCAGATATTATTTCACAACCATTTTCATAATTCAAAAGTGTAATAGTAAAATCAAAATCAAAATTATTAAATTTTAAAAATTACTTATTGAACTTGTATTCATTGATACGTTTAAATATAATCTGTATTACTTTCACAGATAATAAACAACACAAGTAATTTTGTTACAGACTAAATAAATTTTGAATTAAAAACCAAAATACAGACTTCTTTGTTACCTTATTATATTATTTAGTAAAAAAAATTAGTACATACTTAACAAACCAAACAAAAAAAAAAAGGAAACGAAAACAAAAAAATTAATCGTTTATTTGTTTAAAAAAATATTAAAAATATAAACAAAAATATAAAGAAATAATTTACAACAGGAGTTAGACTTATATAAAAATAACAACAATGGATACTTTTCTTTTAATTTATGTACTACGAATATATTCACTTATACATTGTTTCATTTTCTTACCGGCTACAGTTAGCACATGCAACAGAGTGTTTACATGTATACAAGCTACAGGGCTGCTGCGAAATATAAATTTGGATGGATTGTTCACGACCTGAAAAACCTCTTTAGAATTTAATAAAAAAAACACTGAAGTGACAGCTTACGTGGAGTAAGCACGAACAGATTTGAAAGTAATCATAATGTTTTAATATAAAGGTGATATACGAGCTAATATAAAATCACAATATCGATAGTTATCTCAAACCGCTTATTACTACGTATATATACAATGAGCACCGAGCCGCAGTATACAGCTTACTTCCGCGACACGAGGGGCAGTTCCGCTGGTGCCGGACACGGTGCTGACTGTAACTAAACCTAAAATCACCTTTTGGTTGGAGCCTCACACGTATATGTCGCTAGGCGTTATGCTCTTGTTACTGGAAAGAGAAAAACAACTATTTACTATACGCACAACATGAAAATTTCAGCAAGCTGGTAACTGGTGGTAGGTTTATACAGCACCGTATAATTATAGCGTTTAGTTGGAAAATCAGCTATCAAATAAACAATTAACTGTGACACGGTAGTTTGTTACTGCATATCGATAAAAATAGGCGATGTAGTGGTTCCCAATTAGACAGACTTACCACTAATAGGATCCTAACTTACATATCGGAGACTTAAAATAATTTGTTATTAATTTCTAAAAGCAATGATTTTAACAAACACAATTTTCTGGGACCCGTTTTAACTGGGATTCGAACTTGTTACCAAATGAGATTAATTAGCAATCAAACCTTTAAATGGTACAACAAAAAACTTTATGAAGCGACAGTTATGTAGTTAACAATACATATTATGTCATTTATATTTGTACAGATAAAAAATTGTAGTACATATACAGATAAACATAATGCAAATGAATTTTATAAAGCGCAGAGCACGGCCCGCGAATCTGTGGTCACAGGTTCGATTGTTATTATCCTCAAGCATCTTCTTGCATAGAGTAAGACTAAAAAATAATGATGATAAAAAGCGGTCGCGAGAAGTGTTAAGTATTTTGAAAGCATACCAATAGATAAATGCAAGATATAGAAGCGGCTACACATCAGTTGTGTACCTGTAATATAAATTACAGAGTTAGAGCGGTGGCAGGGCCTCTGTAATTACATGATCAATAGAGCGCAGGCGACATAGATAATTACATGAGAAGCCTGTAATATGCACATGCTGTGTCAGCTCATAAATATATTACACAGTTAATAATGTATGAAGTGAATGCGGTAAATAGTTGACTCATTTTGCTACGTCTGTAATGGTTTAAAGACGACTTTTTAAGTTAGAAAAAATTGTAAAAATATATAAACTGCAGTGAGATCAACTGAATAATGTTATTGTTCTGATATGTTATATTGTTGTTAAGTTAGTGCATACATACTTATGCAATTATTTTTAAAACTACATACGAACAATTGCTTATTTAATGTAGTTATTTCAATCAAGTTTTCCAATTCTTAAAAGTATTGTAAAAGGACAGTTAAAAATTGTACTTTAAGATTTTTTAAATTTTCCACTTTGTTGTAACATAAAATGCTGCTGTATTACATCATTTCAAAATCTTAATAATGTCAATTGATATGTATTAAACTTCTAAATACATGTATACAGATAAAATACAGACAGGTCAACGTTTGAGGTTGTAAATAGTTTTACATAAATATTTATATGATAAGATATGTTAATATTATAAAGTAAGATAAAAGAAAAAAATCTATTGTTCTTTATATTATAAAGGCTTTGTTTTTGATTTTTTATTGAATAACTAAATGATGAATTACTAAGAAATAATGGCGATCTGTACAGCGCATGCGCAAACAGCACTGGAAGCATTATTCACCTGTCTCTCGCTGCGGCGATGTCGTCGTCGGAGTCCAAGTCGTAGAGGTCATCCCTCAGGTAGTTCTTGTTCGCGTAGCCTCCCAGATCAACTGTGACAACAAATCATTAACGTTTCTATTTTGTGTAGCGATACGGAAGTCCCTGCTTCGATTACGAATCTACAACATTGCTTTGTTCTTTACAACAACATTCGAGAGCCGGAAAATTCTGGACGAGCGCACTTCACTTATCATGGACTTGGTAATGCAAATAAACAGACAAAAGATATGCTGAAGTGCATGTGTGTGTGAGATTATTTATCAGTTCGATTGTGTGTTTGATAATATATAGTCGCAGGATTAATAAATGGTGAATGCATTGAGCCGCACCTCGCGTGGAGTCGTCGTACTTGGCGTCCGTCCACTTGTACTCGTGCTCCGCGTACAGCGGGGGCAGGGTCTGATGCGGAGTTGGGTACAAGTCGAGGTTCCTCTTCTCGGGGATGCTGTCCGTGTCGCCGAACGGCGGCATCCTGAGATACACAACAAGAGAACGATTAAAGAACGAATGAGAATATATCCTATAGCTCAAAACGTGGAGTAACAGACAACGTTATTGTAAGCGAATGAATGGCGGTGTCTTATACAGATTTTTTCAAATTGAAAACGAATAATTATTTATCGCTACATTTCTATTCAAATCAATTTCATTGTTTACATACACTATAATATTTTTTGTTTCTCTATTCTTTACATTGCATTAAATGAAACGAACTGACCTGGTGTAGTCCTCGAAGCAGCTGAACCTCCACAGCGCGAACGCGAGCATCGCTACAGATATCACCACGCCGGCTGCGATCACCAACCAGACGGTCATCACGCCGTTGTCGTTCGGCACTTGGTATTCCTGGAACATGTTACACAAGTTTTAACAACAACACAAAGCTATAGACTAAAGATCGTTATTTCATCGCCCTCTTAGAAAACAAACAGTACCTGATCTTTGACTTTCGACGCAAAGAATAGCAGCCGTTTATATCAAACCTAGACAAAGTATACCAGGAGTTAAAGACCGAGAAGGGAAAGACATTCACCGTAATGCCCAGCCGCCTGAGTCTGGCTGCGAACGGATCCATAGCGAAGTAGCTCTCCCACATAGCGGCTAGGTCTTCAGCGTTGAGTCTAGGCTCATGCTCCCCGTCGTACTCCAACGGGACGCCGAACTTAACCTCCACGCAGTTCTCGAACTTCGGCCAGTTGTGGAAGCAGAGGGCCCTGCTGACGATCTGTGTGACTTCTGACCTGGAAATGAAAATGTGAAAGTTAAAATAACAGGTCAGTTTAAAAAACCCAAAGGTCTGTCCTAAAAATTCATCCATAGTTCGAACTCATAAACTTTAGAAGCTAACATTCTCTTCAGTTACTCTGAATTAGATTTTCATATGTATATATGTATGAAATGAAAAAAACAAATGAGAGTTCATTTTTAAAGGAATATGATGAATATACTATGTAGTAAGTAGAACAGAGAGAGGGAGGGAGAGCGATTGATCGACAACTTTATTGATTGAAGTAGGAAAGGACGAAAAAGAGAAAAGGAGAGTAAATTAGTGTAGTACATAGAATAGACTACGCAGGGTCCGGTGCTGGTAGTGTACTTTAAATAGAGAGAACTATATAGAAACGCGTTGTATCTCATTCTCAGCCTGAACTACAAAATACATTAACAGTTTTTTCGTTACACTTTTGCGACTTTGGCTGACTATGCGACGAGACGAGCAGGACGTTCACCTGATGATAAGTGATACGCTTGCCCATGACAACGTGGTGCTAGTTAAGATGGTACACACTGCACCACATTGCGTTCGTCGCCTGAGACATAAGGTGTTAAGTCTCGTTACCCCAGTAATTACACTAGCTACAGCGCGCTTCAAACCGGAACACAGTAATGTTCGCACACTACTATTTGTCGGTTGAAATAGGAGCTGCGGTGGTACCCATCCAGACGATCTCCGGCAACAGAGACCTACCACCTGGATAAATACCTGGTAAATCAATTTGAAAAGCTGTAACACTGTGTACGTGTATTATATCTACCGTTAAGTGAATCGTCAACAAACGACACGGGCTAACGTTTTGCGTCGCAGCTTATTTTGGTTTAGCATTCGGCCGACGTCACGACCGCCCCCCCCATCCCACTCCCACCACCGCAACGACAACGCGCCGCTGGCAACTTGCCAAATGAGACAGCATCTCCGAACACCTGCATAACGCTTTAGCCCGATGCAGTGGCTAGTTTTTTTTTAATTTCCAATCAAAACTGTACCTGGTTCTAGGTCACTCGCAGTAGCTACTACCGCACTAATTTCAGCCGTCTAACAATAGTGTGGAGACATGTATGAAGGCCGCTGTAGCTGTTAATCTGTTAGTCTAATAACTCATATCTCAAAACGGTGAACACAATTGTGTATATCATAGCCGGCGCCGCGTTGTTATTGGCGCATCACCATCAGGTGAACGTCCTGCTCGTCTCATCGTTTGGAAGAAATAAAAAAAGCACGCTACTCTCCGTGCAGCCAATACCCCGTACTATTTGACAAAAAAAAATTGAAATGCAGGCAAATTTTTTGTCAATGTCATATTGTAATGAATTGCGATCGCACTGGACGCGAAATGAAATAAAAATCGGTAAAAAAACTTTTCAGTTAAACGGTTTTCTTTATGTGCACTGCAAACTACAAAATAAATAAATAAAAAAAACAATTAATAAATAATAAAAACGTGGGGCCCATTAACTATTTCTGTATCACTTTCTACTAATGGGCCCCACGTTTTTATTATTGATTAATTGTTTTTTTTATTTATTTATTTTGTAATTTGCAGTGCACATAAAGAAAACTTTTTATTTCTTTTTATTTTCTTGTTTTTAGTATTTAGTGAAATTGTCTACCGAATATTCTGACATATATTATATATTCACAATGACAGTATTCTGCTAGTATAGTCCTATTATTTGATACCCATGTTGTGGTGGTTGTGGAAAAATGTGTACCTAGTCCGCCATATTGGAACGGCGTCCATCTTGAATTTTAAATTTTGACATAATCATCGTGTTTTACTAGTGTAGCCCTTTCATTTGATACCCATATTGAGGGGGTTAAGGAAAAATATGTAATCCGCCATTTTGTATCAGCGGCCATCTTAGATTTATAATGTTATTGATTTTATTATATTGTATTGTCATATAAATTAAATGTGTGTACCAAATTTCAGATCAATCTGACAACGGGAAGGTCCTTAAATTTCAATTTCTAATTTTGACCCAAATTCCGTACGGGTCGAGCGAAATAAAACCGTTTAAAAAATCAGCGCAACTTCGTAGCTCACTGCGGCACTTTTCGTTTCTGTTGCCAAATTGAAGTAAAGTAATTAAACTTAGATTCGATTCCCACTTAGAGCTTCTATTAAAACATCGTGTGTAACACGAACAACAGTTTTCCGGGACACGCTTCATCAGAACTAGGCTAGCTATGAATGGATCTCGATTTCATAAATCGCACTAAGAATGATATTCATGTTATGTATAATATAATATACAGCAACGTTATCTTTATATAAGTTATATAAAGATAACATTGCCGTGTTAAAGTAGTTATTAGATAGCAAAGTATCCTTTTATAAGCAAGGACTTTATGATCAGCGGATTAACTTCCACTGCTGAACGCCTGTCGGTGCTGAACAAGGAAATGGATGGCTGAAAATCAGTTATTCTTGGCTAAGATTTCTCTAAACAATACACATAAACACACGCTGAGTTATTTATGTTTATTACCTACCTCACAGCCTTTGACCATAATAGCTCTAGACTACAATAAACCAGCGGCACTAATTGTTTATATCCATTTATCTGATATATAAATAATACCACCATTGTTGATTGTAACAACTGCAAATGAGCTCGATTACCTAACTGCATCCCCGGCGCAGTGGATAACCGCTTGTGTAACACGAAGGTACCTAGTTAGATTCCGAATTCACATGTGCAGTTAAATGTGCCAAGACCTCAATATCACCTAACACCGTGTTCAATTGACATTAAAATGTTAAGAAAATTCAAAATTTTATATTACAACTCCTAAGAGAGTCGTTAAAATATGCGCTCATGTAACATACATTTAATTTAATATTTAGTAAACATAACTCTGGATATGTTTATAGGCCAACTGACGGCTCGTGCATTAGTATTGACGCGAATATTTATGATAGGTACGTATGAATCACTATAATCTATGGAATCCGTACAGATATAAAACGATTCGTTGAAGTCGACTCACGAGCCTCATTCGCCTTCAATTCCCGTTATTTAGAGGCGGCCTTCTTTACCTTAAACTTACAAGTGAAATACGAGATATTTTTAGTACATCAGAAGAGTTATTAGCAACGGAAAGCCTTCTCTGTAATATTTTAAAGATATCTTGACAACAAGCCAAGTAGGACTGAAACCACGAGAATTTATTTTTAAAAACTAATCCGGAAGAGGATTGTCTTTAACTCAATAAACTAACCGGATTTTAAATATTTATAAATAGCTTAAAACTTTACAATAGCAACTAAATACCTCAGTGATATCCACATCAAGTTTAACAAGTTATTATTTTGAATGGTAGGTAAGAAGACGCTTGTCTGAATCACCTTCTGAAACTGTACCAATATCAGAGGATACGACACCAAAGACAGATACAATTTCTTAATACAATGAGATTCTATGTCTTCAGTTGACTGATCTATGCTTTTTTTATTAATGCTTTAACGAAGTATTTCAGTGATATTTAAAACTTTGTCATATATTAGCTTAAATGAAAAATTTGAATTAAAACTCACCCCCAAAAAGTTTTTCAGCAACTCTCTTGTTGTAAATTTATTTCTCCTAAACAACATTATATATTTCTAACTGAGACGGATTCCGTGTTACACATATATAAAATCTTAAATTATTTTTAACGTTACTTCTTCTTCTATGTAAAATGATGTTTATTATTCATTATTTAACAACTTCGTGTTAAAATGCAAAAGTTCGTTACGTAAAGTTACTGCAGTCTCTTTATAAACAAATATTTACAAGTTTCTATAATGCGATATGCCTGACATCACTCGGGCGGGCCTCACCCGGTACCACGGCCTACACATTTCGTAGTACAGGGAGGAAGACCGTCTCTCCAAATCTCATACGAGCTTCTCTTCCGCGAATTTTACCGGCTTTGTCACCACTACCTTCCTGTCCGCAGAGTTCACACCAGCTGCGGATTCGTTGTTGTTATCGCTATCCATCACCTCAACAACGGTTATTTTAGTTTCATTGTCATCCGATTTCATTTCATTATTATTATCATTATGCTCTTCGGTTACGTTGAGGTCGGATTTCTTCGCGGTCAGGTTTTTACGCAACACACAATTCTCTGCGCAGTTCTTGTTTTTCATCTGCGGATAGTGATGTAAAATCGCTGTTGTGTTAAATGTGATTTTGCCGTATTTAATTTGTTCCGCAGGTTTCTTACATCTATCGTTACTTGTACTGGGTATGTTAAATTCTTCATTGATTGGCGTCTCCTTTAATCTAATATTATTGCTGACGGGGCTCAAAGCACCGCTTTCGATGACATCTTTCGCGTCTTCGATTAAATCTAATGCGGCCTTCTTGCTCCGACTTATATTCTCCATGTAAGCGTTGTATTTGTTCATATCTACAGTGTTACTTTGTTTCAATGGCAGCGAATTTGGCAGATTTTTCTGAGGTCTATCCTCAGCCGTATATCACAATTGTTTCTGATCGGTTTGGCATTTTTTAACGGTAGGGTCGGTCTTTGCCGCCGCGTGGTCGCGGGCGGCGTTTGTTAGCTATGTCTGCGACTGCACCATCGATATGCTGGTCGTCTCGGTGACGATTGTGGGCGCTGGGAACTCGTCGCCCGTGGAATCATAGATCGGTAACTCGCAGCACATTACGCATTTTAAAAATTTCGGCACTTCTACGTAAATAGCGGGCGGTATCGGTATAAGAGGTGACGTGGACGCCTTATAATATAAATAATCTGGGTTATCTCTATACTTTTCGTCAGCCGATCGCTCCAGCAACGGTATACCAGATAAAAACAATATTATTGCGGTCGTAAATAACGGCGATAATACAGCTATGTATTCGACGCCTTCTATAACGTTCAGCGATATTATGAAAATGCCCCACCACAGGACAATTTCGCCGAAATAGTTGGGGTGACGAGATAGACCCCATAAACCGTCGTTGCACCATTTTCCCTGATTCGCTGGCTCCTGTCTGAACGCGAACTTTTGAAGATCCGCATAAGTTTCTATTAGCAATCCTATTACAAACACTCCAGCGCCTGCCGAGTCCAGCGTGGTCATAGTTTTTGGTGCTTTGGGGAAAGAATGGTGAGGCGAGTTCATAATTATAACCGGGAGACTGACAATATACACCCAGACCGCTTGGAAGGTGTAAAACACGGCGAATCTCAAAGTGTTGCTCTTACGATCTTCGAACTGTTTATCCCTTCCGATGTGGTATATCCTATAGATGAGGTACCCCGAGAGTCTGGCACCCCACACGCATACGAACGCGGTGATCATCAGCTGTCTGCTGTCATAGCTTTTAAGATGACTGCCGCCTTGACCGAGAAAGAAGGTGAGAAGAGCTATAATAATAAAGTTGGCACCGCCGGTGAAATCCGTCACTTTGTCGCTTTGGAAGAGGGATGCGATGGTGAAGAACAGAATTTGCATGGCGACAGTCACCATTGCGCTTATTGCGAAGTTATTTTTATCTATTAAAGGCTCCATGTTTTCATTTAAAATTTGACACTGGATCAACTATTTGGCATCGGGGAATACTGCTGGCATTTTACGCACATACCGCATCACTGCGCCTATATCTGCACACGATTATTATTTCTGTCTACCGCGGCCACAGAACTAACTGACATGTTAACGATTTGTTAGATATAGTTTAGTTTAACTCATCGAGAATCCGTTTTGTATAATACAAATCGTTTGGTGCGGTAAGCTTGGCACGCTCGTGAGCGTCCTACTGAAATAGATTTGACGTTTGGAACGGAGCAGGCGCGAACTGTTCACGGCGCATGCGCGGCGACGCTCGCCTGCGGAGACCTGCGCGTCCGGGAGACTTTAGTGCAGACGTAATATATTCTTTTAGCCATTTGAGACTTCTTTTATTACTAAATATAGCACATTTAACTTATACGACCAATAATGAAAAATATGCCTGTAACTGATGGCTATGAAGAGAACTGGGCGAAGTGAAAGAAAAAGCGAGAGAAACGAAATAAAATTTCGTTAATAGGTTGGCATCCTAAATATTTTAATTAAAATATTAATATAAATAACTTGATATGTCAACTTTAAAAAGTTAAAAATCCGTGAATTAGACATACAATGGATTTTATACCGCATTGTTTCACCTTCAACTGCATCTCCCCACTTCCTGGGTTAACTGGTAGAGAATGCCCACAGGCATTGAGCCCGCCATTTGTAACCAAATTTTATGTGGTAAAAATCAAATTTCCAAAAAAAAATTTAAAGGATTAAGTTTAACAGACAATGTATACAAAGGCTTTAACCGTCTAAGTTAAGATAATTTTGTAATCAAAATAATTGCAGTTTTAGTTGTAATGCATAACAAACCGTATTACAATATAAAACTGACGATAATGTGTATGATGATTAAAGATAACTGAACCAGTCAACTAGACCGTAATACTGTATTAAGTACTCTTTTAACTTAATACTCATGGTAACAGTATTCATATTTCAAAACAGGGACGCGAAGGACAACATCCGCGGTGTTAAGTTAGTACTTTAAATAAGCAAATAGCAACTTTTCCGTTTTATTACACTTTTATTTACAAAAATTCGAACACGTGTCTTCCCCTAAACAATTTGAAAAATGAGCCGCTGCGCTCATCGCACCTCATTTCCTTTATATAGGTTAAATGCAAACACGGGGAGCGGAAGTAGGCCGCCAGCGGTGAGCAACTGGGGCACCTGTTTAAACCTCAAGCCCTAAATGGATCACCACATCCCGACGTACCCTGAGATTAGTTAACGTGTAACTTTACTAAATTACACGAACCTCCAATTCTCAAAACTTTATCAAAATAGTTCGTGCCGTATATATCATAGGTATTCGTTGGATGTTTGTTTGTATCCGATTTATCGACGAAAATGCTTTCTTTTTTGTTTACGAATACTATAGTCTTTTGTTGTGGGTGTCGCTTTGTGCGGAGCTGCGGCGCCTTATCAACGCCCTTATCGTCAGGAATTAAACGCGTGTTGACAGGAAATACACAGGTTATAAATAATTAATTGCTAAGTGATAAGCTCTGAAAAACATGCAGGTTTTTCACATCATTGAAAATATCTGTTGTATGTTTAAATAATGCAATTAATTTTTAACTTGTGAACAGTTGAAAAAAAACAAACAGTTGCGTTTAGATATACTGAGTTCGGATACTCACGTGGTGCGGGTACCGGGCTCGATGCCGTTTGCGTTGATGTACATGGAGGCCATGTCCGCCACGAGCTGACGGAACTGCTCTTCGACATCGTGGTTCACGAAGTCCTCGAGGGTGATCCCGCCGAGGTTGAGGGTGAAGGTGGAGTGCGGCGGCGGGCGGACCGGTTCCGGGATAAGCTCGGGCTCGGGTAAGTACGGCATGTGTCCTGTACAGCACAGTGGTGAAGTGATAACTCTAGACATGACTAGAAGAAGTCATGACCATAGCCAACGTAGCCCTAGACAGAATAAGCCCCCCCCCCCCCCCCCCCCCAATGGATGGAGCAGAAGAGACTGCGTTTGGCCCCCGAGAAGACTGAGGCAATCGTCCTAAGCGGTAGAAGAAATCAACTTCTCTGTCCTGGGCGTCAGAGTGGTGCCAGCAGACAGATTAAAATGCCTCGGAATTTGGCTCGATAAAAGTCTAAATTTTGACAAACACATAAAAGAAGTGACTGGAAAAGCCGAAAGACTGGCGGCCACTCTTGGCCTAACTATGTCCAGAAAAGTAGCGCCAAGATCAAGTAAGCGCAGACTGTTGGCGTCCACGATACAGTCCGTTATGCTTTATGGAGCACTGGCGTGGGCGGGGGCCATGAGTGTTGCGAAATATAGGAACTTGCACAGTAAATTACAACGGAGGCTGGCAATACGTATCACTGGAGCCTATCGCACTATCTCGCTAGACGCGGTCTTGGTGATAGGGGGATTCATTCCAATAGAACGGCTAGCTCAAGAACGGCACCGCTTCTTCCATGGAAAGGAAAGAACGAACGAAGAAGAAAGATCGTGTACGTTGTGAGAATGGTCACAAGATTGGGAAAAGGAGGGAAAAGGCAAGTGGACTCGAAGAATCATACCCAACCTCAGACACTGGATACAAAGAAAGTATGGAGAAGTAGAAAGATTGTTAACGCAAGCGCTGAGTGGACATGGAGTTTTTAACACCTATCGCCATGCAATAGGGAAAGTAGAAAATGATATTTGCCCTTACTGCGAAAACACGGACTCACCAGAGCATGCTCTGTTTGAATGCATAAAATTTACAGACCTGAGAGAGAAAGCGGAAGGAACCGACGGAAAGTGAGAGTGGATAACGTGATGGAAAGAATGACAAAAAATAAAGAAGGATGGGACAAATACGCGGAAATGCTCAAGGAAATAATAAGAGTAAGGGAAAAAGATGAAAGACAAAGACAAGAAGCTAGAAGATAAAAGACAAAAGCCTCTCTGAAGTAATGCACAAGCGGTTCCAGAGAGGATAGGAGACTAAACGGAAGGGGGTTTTAGTCCGTAGGCTGCTGAGTCAACTTCTCAGTAGAGTCGGGCATACCATATGGCCCGGGCCTATGGCTATCCATGAGGATTTCCCCCTGCCGGCATAAAAAAAAAAAAAAAAAAAAAAAAAAAAAAAAAAAAAAAAAAAAAAAAAAAAGCATGTGAAAGTAGTTAAAAAATGACAAAGGCAGAACAAAATTTTTTAACCAAAAATTCGGAATAATACAGGAAGCTAGTTACTTACTCAGAAGTTTGACGCTGAAGCTGAAACCCCTCATGAACTGCATGCCTGGTTTCGCTTCGAATCTCACAAACATTCTGGTCACATCCAGGAATCGGTACTGGCGTTTCGTGTTCAATGTATAGGAAAATATTAGACCCTCGTTTCCAGACGCGTCTACACCACCTGAGAAGTTATTTACGTATATATGCGATTCTGAACGATTAACGATTCTTTTACAAATATTTTTTAATTAATTTGGGTAACACGTTTCGATAGTAGTTATTATTTTAAGATTACTAGATGTCAGGAAAAAAGTCAAAGTCTTAGAAAAGAGTATATAGCACTTTCTCTTAATATAATTTATCTTTGTAATCTCTAAATTAGAATTTTGCGATAGGACATTAGTCTAAAAGGAAGGAAAGAAAGTCTTTTCAAATGACATGAAATGTTACCTGGTTTAACTAAAAGGTAATCTCCGAGATGACCATTAACTGCAAAGTCTGTGACGTTGAACTCAATGCCTTCACCTTCACCGTAGAAGATCCAATCGATTATGTTGTTTGTAGGATAATTGCCTGGATAGTTAGGCGACGTCACCACCACCGGCTCGTCGCCAATTGTGATGTGAATCGGTGCGATGTGTTTATCGAAGTCTTCTGATTTAAAGTTAAAATCTTCACTATGTTTGGATTTGAATTCGCTCATTAAGCGATCGTACTCCGAATCTGACAGGTGATCATATTCTTTAGTAATAGATTCAGTTGTACTGTTTACATCTTCTACTTTGCTGTTTTCAGTAGATTCGTGAACGGTTGGTATCATCTCGGCGTCTGGGTTTTTCGTTCCATCGCTAGCATCTAACGCATCATGAAGATATTCTATAGGTTTAGGCTTACTCTCTTCCTCGGATCGGGTATCATCAGGGAAAGGCTCTTTCTCTTCCAAAGATGGTTCCGTATTATTTTTGCTAAATGATTTATCGCTAGCAAACAATGTTTCCAAATCGTCGTCATCAATAGTTATGTAATCTTTTTTCAAATCTATAACTTTTTTATAAATGTTGTTAATTTCCTTCTCTTCGTCTGTTAGTGACATTTCTTTTTCTTCCCAGTTATCAGATAAATTACTCCAATTATCGATTAAGTCATCATATGCTTCCTGAAAATTTTTAAGGTCATCTTCTTGCATAGATATAGCATCCGCTGCAGCAAGATCTTCTAATTTTTTAACGGGGTTGGCTTTCTCGTCGTCTGATAATTTATCATCCGTCGACTCTAAAATTTTCTTGGCTTCTTCTACCGTTTCATTCAAATTAGTCTGATTGTATTCCAAAGGCACTACTTCCAAAAAGTCATTATTTCCATCGTCTTCTTGCAAAATTTTTTGGGTTTCTAAAAACGTTTTATTTGCATCATTTTTGTCGCTGTCCTGACTTTTTGCTATGTCTTCAGTATCTATATCAAACAAATTATTAGGATTGAGCGCCTCCGTTGTGTTTTCAGCTGCAATCACTCCATTGTCTATTTTAGTTGTTTTGCTATCGTCAAGGGATTGCTTTATTTTGTTTAACTCTGCAATATCGGCTGCTAAATCATCCATATCCTCTAAACCATCGTCATTAAATTCAGATTTATTACTATCATCAGAATCATTAGAAATTTCATCATCTACTTCGGATCTGTTATCTTCTATTTGATAATCTATTAAATCGTCGTCCGATTCAATGTTCTCAGAATTAATTGGTTCATGATTTTCATTTCTGAACTTTTCGATTTCTTCAGCTACTTTTCGATCATTTTCCTCATCCAGATTATCATTTAGAGACGTCGTTGGACTCTTTTCATCGACTTTTTTAAGTAAATCTTCTGCCTCAGTACTAATAATGCCCAGTTTTTCTAGGTCTTCGTTATACCAGTCATAGTCTCTAACGTTCTGCCAATAGTCGGGGAAAGATTCTAAATCAATCTGCAAACCTGAAACAAAACAATTATTAATGCATCAATACAATCGCACACTTATCTCCCTATTATACAAACGGATATTTATACTCTAGCAATATATGATATAATTTTAAATAACATAAAAAGTACTATAAAAGGTCGTAAGCAGAATAATATTACCAGACAGTTGGTAAAATTTCAAAACACTTTTGATAGAATCTCGAATAACACTAATTATTATTAAAGTAACGAAAGAGTATTATTTTTTTGACTGTGCGGCACTCATCGAGATCTATTACGAACAAAAACCTGAAAAGTAAAATAATATCCGCAATATGAGAGAGCTTGCTCTCACAAGGAGAGAGTTAATATAATTTATCCACTACGTCATTGATTAGCAGAGATATATAGGTTTTATTTACAACACCCATCTTTCCGGTCGGTGATAAGAGAATGTAAAATTACACATTCAAAAGCAAAAACACGGATGCATTGAAATCTACATGTGAATATCTCCGGGGTTTTATCGGATGTATTTTGGGAACAATGTACAAACAGCGAGACAGACGTGTACACCGCTCACCACCTATTGACCCACGATAAGACGAAGCATCTCCCGTAGCTGCGCGCCGCTAAATATTCCACTTGATTATGCAACCGACCGACGAGGGGAGAGGGAGTGATTATCATAGAAATTACATTAATTGTATTTTGCATTTTCTAGCTGCATTTAGCTAAAGCCATTAGGAGATATGCTATGTTTCATAACATGTCTTAAAACGATAAGCGCTGTATGGTGCTGTGTAAACAGAAAGCGTATCGCTTTACGTGATAATTTTATTCATCAAAAATCTTCATTATTTAAAAATTCGGCCCATTAATAGATAGATAGATAGATAGATTATAAGTTTATTGAAGGCCAAAACAGAACACACACACAAAACACATGATACTTAAAAAACGACAAACAAAAATTTATTCCGTGCACAATTCGGGCACGGGTGTATGTGTGCTGCAATGGTACAATGGGCCATAGCTCAGCCTATTTTCACCTACTGGAAGCGAAAATAATACCTTTAACTAGGTCTAAAAAGAGTCGTTTTGTCAATTTTGATGAGGAGCCAGCTATACATTTTCACAGTAGCACACAACGCATCATTATTATTAATATAACGCGATGAATCATACAATTAATCGGTTCAGATTATTTATAGATACATATGAACTTGAACCATCTGTGAAAACTGCGAGCAGCGGTTTATTTAAACAGATGAAGTCTACCAACTGGCACCACAGTATATTCAACATACGTGAAGAGGGTATACAGAACACAGTGAATATGAAAAGTACATTCTTAGTTTGTTTATGATGATCAGCCAATATGTGCAGCGGGCGGCGCCGTCGCTCCCGCCTGTGCAGAGTGACGTCATCGTGCCGCGGTGACGTCACGCACGTATGTGGCGGATTGTTGCCGATGTGACGTAAGGAGATAAACGCGCACAAATAGACCTGAACAAAGCCATTATGCCATTATGCGGCGAACTCGGCTCATTCGCGAGGGTCCGGAGAATGTGTGGTGCATGACCGTGCGGGGAGCAGGCGGCTTTCGCAACGATCATCGTTAAGAAAGACCATAACCCGGTACCATTTTGTGCTTGATATGATAGATGCTTTACAGTGAAATACATTGTGCTCATCGCTTTGCAGCAAGTCTACCTGCTTGGAGTCAGAAACGGCGTTTGTGATATTCTAACTTTATCAATATAATTACGTCAAGATATGAAGTTGTTAAAACTATACATAATTTATTGATAGTTTAAGGTCACGAAGATAGTAAAGTTACAAAGTGTATACATTTAAATAGATATTTACATTATTTTCTCAATTAATTTACAATTGAAACCTCACTGAAAGTATTCGAAAACACAATGACGTAATCATATTTTAGATCATTTGATTCAGAAGATCAAAGTTATACATTTTTTGTAAAATTAATATCAACAGCTATCGGCAGCTCCGAGTGCACAAGATTATATTGTTCTTTCCATAACGAATGGAGGAAAAATAAATTTAAAATAATTACTTTAAGTGTTAACCAACTTCAAATCTACCAATAGTCATAACAGTTACACTCAACTGTTTTGCATGTTATATTTTAGTCATAATTACGAGAATAAGCTAATGCAAATACTTTATATAGATAAACTAAACAACAATGAATGGGAAAACCGAACTGCAAAATGTAAGTAAGCAGCAACACAAGTAATAACTTTATTAAACAGTTGAATTATTATCACATTACTGAGAGGCATTACGAATGATATTTTTCGCTAATAAATTAATTTAAAAAAGAAGGATCTAGAAGAAATGTACGATTTGGTTCTAAAATCTGTTTCGATGTTTTTACAAAAGCACGCGTTTGTTATTTAATCGTTAAAAATTATTACCCTCTGGTGAAAAGATAGAGTACAGCGAACAATAATAGCCGTTACTTGGCCTTGAACAGATTAAGTAGACAGTAATATTACTGGTAACAAGCTGCAGATTACGATGGTAACTAGAATAAATAGCTGTAACCTGCTGAAGATATTGTTTGATCAGTTGAAATAGATTCTTCTATAGAACCAAACAGTTATTGCATTCTGTCTAAATATCCTTATAGACGTAGTGTAAATTTATTAGTGATCCAATTTAACAGAATGTAGCTAGAGAAATCACTTGGCAATATATTTCGGAAAGCGTAGAGCGCAATGCGGTGCTCTGGCAAATGTCTCTTCTTTTTCTTAAAATGCTTATCCATCACCAAAATTCCAATTCTTCATCAATAATCTTTAAAAAGCGCTAATTTGTGATATATGGAGACGGGCCTCACTGAAATCCTGTTTTCTGTTTTTTAATCATCATCACCTCAAGCGATGGTCGTCCACTGTTGGAATAGAGTTAACGCAATGTATAACAGAAAGAAACCGATGACCAGCAGTAGAGTGACTGGTTCGAACATTACTCCATTGACGTAGAAGACGCTCATACGTCAGAGAGATCTATTTCTGTGCGTGTGTTCACCGAGTGCTGCTGGAAGTAGACCGCGAGTTCAGCCCTGTACTCCCGGGCTTATTAGAATAGGGCTAAGGTAAGCCCTGCCTGTCGTAGAAGGCGACTAAAAGGGTCTCGAGTCGAGTTCGGGTTCGCGAGCATTGGGGGTGGGGATCCCCAAAGCTCGACTAATGAGCCGCAGGAGGACGGCAAATGCCAGGTGGTCTTGGATTTGCCGTAATATATGGAAAGGTGGAGGGAATTCACCCCTCTTGAGTGCAGGGGGGCACCGGTGCGTCCCATAGGAGATCACGGAGCCTCTCCTAATGCACTGGGAAAGACCACTGAGGAGGTTTTAGTGGGTACAAATCCCACGTAACCCCGACCTTCCCTCCAGAAGCAGGGTATCTTTAGAAGATTTCCTCCTCGAAAAAAAAAAAATAAAGGCCGCGAGTTAGTTGCTGTTGCCTGCCACACCTCGCGTGTCGCGGAGCTGGTGAGCTGGTGCACCCAGCCCTTCTCTCTCTTTTAAAGTTCCTGTCCATTGCTGGAGGTTGGCCACCAAATTTGCGAATTTCTGCTACCAGTCCACTCCTTCAAGGTTCGCCCTTCGTACTACGTAGTCTTGTGTTTATTATGAAGTCCCCGTGAGACGACAGACAAAAGAACAATATTACACATGAATAACAGCCTCGTCTCTGAGTGCAGCGCCCTTGGAGCTAACCTCAGCCCAGGATGATCCATAATGGATAATGTAGTCAAAGATCTGGACCCATCCGTCTTATTCGACACCAACGTAAACCAGCAGATGGATAGTACTTAATATTAAAACCCTGGGCTAGCTGAAGATATAAAAGTTTAAAAAGTCAACAACTCTGAACATCGTCAGAGCATAGGAATAACTAAAATTCTATTCACTTCTGTATTAACTGCATCAATCTTACTGCATCGTGAAATAAAATTAATGGTAAATATTTCAAATATTTTCCTTGTATAAGGATAAACCATTCATAATAGTAGAATATATTCAAGGAAAATAATAACTCGTTGTTAAAACAAACAGGACTAAAAAAACAACCACCACAACACCGGCGGCGGTAGGCTTTACCGTCCACGTAAACATTACCGCGTTCCGGTTTGATTCGCTTTGTAGCTAGACAAATTACTGAGGTAACGAGAATTGATATTTTGTTACGAGCAGTGGCGTACCTATTATTATGATTATTATAAGTTTAATATTTGATTTATATAAATTATGATTAACTATATGATTTCGAATAAAATTTTAAAATTTTGCCTAACGGCGAAAAGCTCTTAAGATCGTGGATGGTATATTCACCATCGAAAAGTATTTATTGTTTCTGCTGCAAACTGTTTGATAATCTTTGTCAAGCAGGTTTTAATACGGAAAATGGTTTTAACAAGAAATTACAAATAACATAAATTTTTGAGAGCATTATACACGATTTTTCTAGTATGAAAGCTAGAAGAGTAGATATTATATAAATATGTTTACGAGTGCATACAAATATGTCTAAAAAAATTTACTCTGTGTATTAGTTAATATTGATTAAATTACTTAATAATTTATTTATGTGGGTTAATTTATAAAAACCACCTTTTGATTGACTTATAATAGAAAGGGCGGCAAAAGTTCTAGGTACGCCGCTGGTTACGAGCATAATGTGGTACAATCAAGTGAACGTCCTCGGCTCGTAACTTCGCTGAATTGAAGTTATAGATTCTGCTTGTCACCAATGTATCACACGGAATGTTGCTTTACAAAATGGCGGCGTGTATTATATTTTTAATTGCCAATGACTCATAGAACATGACGCACGAAGCCGTCATTATTTCAGGGAAACTAATTTCGTGCAGTTTATGAATATATCGATATGCTGTCAGCTATGTTAAAGACTCGGCCGTGGTAAGATTATAATGATAGACGGTCAATCTTGAAAAGTGTTCAAAGTCAAAGTCAAAGTCAAAATTTTTATTCAACATGGGAACAATAGTTCACTTATTGAACGTCCAAATCTACCAGCCATTCGCAAAACAAATGCCACGGACCTGAGAAGGACAAGAAACTTAGCGGGCTGTATATATATACATTTTTTTTGCCTTCTTCATTTTTAAATGTCTTACACGTACTGACACATACTGCTTGAGAATCAGCGCCATTTATTTCCACACATCTTTATCATTTAAATAATCGTTAACACTATAATATGAGTTCAGAAAATATTTCTACTTGAACCTACTCTCGTAAGGATTGAATCGCGGACATCTATCCAACTCTCAGACCAAGTATGATTGGCATATGATACATATCCTTAAAAGCTGTTGCTGAACAGTGGACGTCTATCGGCTGATGATGATGCAACGACTTTGTATGATTACAATTTAAAACGCTTTAAACTCGATTTCCCATAATGGTCAATCAGGTGGTGGGTCCCTGTTGCCGGAGACCGTCTGGGTGGGTACCACCGCAGCTCCTATTGCAACCGACAAATAGTAGTGTGCGAACATTACTGTGTTCCGGTTTGAAGGGCGCTGTAGCTAGTGTAATTACTGGGGTAACGAGACTTAACACCCTATGTCTCAAGGCGACGAGTGCAATGTGGTGCAGTGTGTACCATCTTAACTAGCGCCGCGTTGTCATGGGCAAGCGTATCACTTACCATCAGGTGAACGTCTTGCTCGTCTCGTCGCTTATTAGGATAAAAAAAAATGTGTTACTTTAAATAATGGGACTTATGAATTTATCGATGTTCATTTTGCATTAGTGTTGTTTTCGCGGTTATCATTAAACTGTACGTTATAGTCAAGTGTGTCAAAGATAATTCACTGAATGCGAAAGAGAGCGATAACAACGCTGTGCTTAGTAAGGTGTAACAGCACCACATTGCGCTTCTCCATCTAAAATAAGTCTCGACTACGTGTATATAGCTACAGTTCCTTAAAATCATCATATATCGTTATATATTACGCAATACACTGCAACACATACGACAACACACCGCGTGACGGAACAATACGTGAGTTATTACTTATTAAACATTTCTAATCTCTTGCGAAGTAATTTAGAGAAATTAAGAAATAATGAATAGTGAAGAAACTAAACTGTTTAATGAAACTTAAATTAATCAAACATGAAACATAAACGTTTTGAAATCTGATTTTTTTTTAATGAAACTCAACTAAACCATTGCTGAATGTTCAACAAATCATAACTAGACTAGACGAATAATTCACAATTAACTTTACTATCTATTTCTGTATTTTCAAGTCTAGAATCTGAGTTGATGTGATATGCGGTGAATTTATGTGATTGCACTGCTTATTGTTTCTTCCAATAACAGATACGTTAAGGATTTATTCAGCTCCATTCAAATCCTGCTGTGTTCAGCAGTTTACTTATTTAAACTGTCCACTCACTGAGTAACTGTACATCATTATATGATGATTAAGTCTGTAGGGCAACGGCTGACCACATTAAGCATTTACTGCCTCCATGGCCATGTTATTTTAAACGCTTTGCATTTCCTGTATTAAACTACTAGATAAGAATTTCATTAGTCAAAGCTTTTGTGTTCAGCTGTAAGACTAGACTTAGAAGAAATACTACATCTGTTAAGAAGTGAAGGTGGGTCCTACTTTAAGCATAGTGCTAGGGTAGTGGGCAGAAGATTTGATGAAGTTAGAATTCATACAGAGAGAAGCTTGTGTTACAACCAACCCGAACTTAACCGCAGTGGTGGAGAAAAGAATTTAAAGCTCTCCTTGCAAGAGAAGCATCGAGTTTTATAAATCAAATGCAATAAATGAAAAGGTCTCTAGAAGTAAACATGTCCGGTGAACACGATGAAGAGCTCATTCACTCAATGTTAAGTGATACGTCCTGCCCATCACACCGCATTGTCGGTAAAGTTGTTTGATGAAAATTTTGTTTGAATAATTGAAGTCTCAGATGTGTCATCTTAACCTTTTCTTTTGTTACTATATTTAGTAATAAATGTGAGAATGAAAAAGAAATACGGCTATAAATTTAAATAGTCATTGTCTAGAAACTGATGAGAGTTAATACTCGTTTTACTTATGAGAAACGCAATATATTAATGT
The DNA here is from genome assembly GCA_029286795.1 of Byasa hedistus. Classification (NCBI taxonomy): domain Eukaryota; kingdom Metazoa; phylum Arthropoda; class Insecta; order Lepidoptera; family Papilionidae; genus Byasa; species Byasa hedistus. Next base: position 6,793,733 of record JAGSMW010000011.1, on the reverse strand, counting down.
CTGAAAATTATGTACAACCAATTGTGCCAAAATTACTGGCTACTAGTTTGATGTGGGATGTAGCTAATGAATTCTAAGTGAACAAAGCGACGAGACCTGAATAATTCACCTAATGATAAGGATACGGCAGCCGGGTCAGTATTGAAGATCGAGTGAACTATATTCAACAGATATGAAAAGATTGAAATGATGATGATGAGAAGGATTTCTTATTCACAGCGACATTCAAACACGAGCGCATTGAAAAGACTATAGTAACAAAAAAAAAGAACATTTTCGATGATTCTAGACAGTTGATGCGGACTTGCATACATCTGATGTATGTATATTGTTGTTCAGTTTATGCCCGGTCGTCGTGCTTATAATCCAGTTTAACTAGTTACATCCGGATCCGGGTGTACCGGCATTGTTGGATTGCAAACTTCCCGTGCACCACATCCTATCACGTCACTGTCACCCACACACCAGTTGGTGGCAACAGATCCATCTACAAAGCAGTAATCGGTTCAAATGGACGAAGGCTATAAACTGCTGAATTAATGAGAAAAAACTATAATGTATTGTTACTATTCATAGTTATCCTACAAATTAAATAATGCTTTTCTCTGTTTAAAATTTTCTTGCTTAATCTAGATCTTAAAGAGTTTTGGCCTTTGAGAAAGATATTGGCAACTTTGAAAACTTAAAAGCAGCTGCGGTAATAGCAAACAAACTAAAAGCTGATAACGAAGTTAAAGAGAGTAGTAATCAAATAAGCAGAAGTATTAAAGTTTTTGCCGAAACACTGTAGCAAAGATGAAAAATTTATAATTATTATACTTTCAAGTTTTCTGTCTCCTAAGCTTTAGGCTGTTTATTATCTGTATCACACTTACTGAACTATTTTAGATGAAACGTCATATTAAAATCCCACCGCCGAACAACGAATTAATTTATGAAATATTAGATGATAGTTTCCAATTTCTGATAGTCAGGAATATGTTATTTAAGTGGATACTTCGTAAATAACATACTGCATCGTATCATGCAACAGCGTGTGCGCATATCCCAAGATATACAAACAGGATGTTATAATCGCGCAAAGCATCCGCTAACATAAACATATATATGTAGGATTAATGATACGTTTGGATGCTTCTAGAACTGCGAAAGTTCCCGCGGGACACTCGCTGCGTAATTGCGATGCATTGCGCAGTACACGGTGTCGGACATCGACCGACATCGCACACTAAATAATATAAGCATAAATAACACCGGTCTGTTTCTTTACGATTTGCGTCTTAAAAAATCTATTTGGGTTACGATTATTTTAAAAGATTTTAACAAGAGGAAGCTTTTGTATGTATTTGTATTTACCTTGGGCACCGCACGATATGTACAGCGCGGTGATAAAAATCCACAAGTTATTATCCATTGTTTTGATCACATTCGACGCGCGCGCGGAGTCCGACTGTCGCGAGCGGCGGGGCGGCACTGGCGGTGCGCGCGCGCCGCCGGGAGCGCGATCACCTGCGATAACGCGATAGCCGCGGAGCTGATAACACGCAGCCGTTTCGTGTGCAACTGATAACAGCGCGGCACCACCTCTATTTTTTTTTTTTTTATCTTTTTCTGCACCGTGGCAATCTGTTAAACACAACAATAATCCACTACTATGTCTGATACCCTGTATCTGTTCTGGACATGTAAGCTTGGTGAGACACTTCTTCTGTAGGTGTCTCAATCCATTGTGACAAATCTGTCTTGTAGAGTAGGAACACTGTATCTTTTTAATCTTTTGTGGCCTGTCTGAAAGCGAACTCATTTTTGTGCTTTGAGAGTCTTTTCTGATATTTATTGCTGTATTTCATTATCTCCTGTTTGACAGTTGGTAGTTTTAGGTCATGATATATGTATTTATTGCTTATATATTGAGGGATGTCAAAGATGGCTCTAAGTGTTTTAGTTTGGAAACGTTCTAATATCTCAATATTGCTGTTGCTAGCTGTACCCCAGAGCTGGATACCGTAGGTCCATATAGGTTTTAATATGGCTTTATATACTGTCAGCTTGCTGTGCGTAGTCATTTGTGAATGGCGTCCTATTAACCAGTACATACTGCGTAGTTTTAAGTCTAGCTGCTTTCGCTTTGTCCATATGTGTTTTTGCCATGTCAACCTTCGGTCCAAATGCATGCCTAAATATTTTGCGTTGTCGTCTTGTGGTATTTCGTCATTGTTAAGTGTTACAGGCGGGCACGTGTATCTCCGGAGAGTAAATGTCACATGTGTTGACTTGTTTTGATTTGCCTGAATTCTCCAAGTGTTAAGCCATTCCTCAATTTTGTCAAGATGATGTTGTAGGTGTTCTGTTGCAGTTACTGGATTTGTATGTGTTGAAAGTATGGCTGTATCGTCTGCATATGTTGCAACCGTAGTCTTGTCTGTTGTTGGTAGGTCAGCAGTATATATGGTATACAAAACCGGTCCCAGGATGCTTCCCTGTAGAACTCCTGATTTTATCTCATACAAGTCTGAAAGATCATTGAGAAACTTTACTTCGAAGCACCTCTTGTTGAGGTATGACCTTATTATCTGGAAGAACGAATGTGGAAGCATCTTCCTAACTTTATAAAGTAGACCCTCATGCCATACCCTACCAAAGGCCTGACTAATGTCCAGAAATACTGCTGAGCAATATTTCTTTTCTTCCAGCGATCTACCTATAACGTCGACGATACGGTGAACTTGCTCAGTGGTTCCGTGATTCTCCCGAAAGCCAAATTGGTGGTTTGGAATTATTTCATCCAGATGTGCCTTCATTCTTGTAAGTAACATCTTTTCAAGGAGTTTACCCATTAAAGGAAGTAGACTTATGGGTCGATACGAAGTAACTTCATTTGGTGGTTTTCCTGGTTTTGGTAGCATAATCACTTGCGCTATTTTCCACTGTCCTGGAAAATGGTTCAGACGTAGGCAAGCATTGAAAATATTTACAATTGCAACCATACCCTTTTTTGGCAGATTTTTTAGAAGAACGCTGTCAATGTTGTCGTATCCAGGAGAGCCACCTCTATAACAAACAAGACAAAGTTTCACCGTCTACCTACGTACCAACACAGCAGCTGTTTCTGCTACCTATCAGTAGTTTGCTAACATGGTGGTAGGTCTCTGTTGCCGGAGACCGTCTGGGTACCACCGCAGCTCCTATTGCAACCGACAAACAGTAGTGTGCAAACAATTTTTTTTACAGTCATTCCCCCTGCGTGTTGTGGGTCAGGGTCTATCATTCACTCCAGTTCTATCAGTCATTCTGTTTCTCACTTTCATACATTAGCATTCTTCCTCATCCATACCTCTCGCTGATGGTGACGACATCGTCTTACATTTTGTATACTTATACCTATATTGCGTCATACTTTCTCGTTCTCATATTCCTGAAACTCATGAAAAGCTGGAATAGATCACACAGTATACAATTTTAAAAAAATATAAATAATGAAACAACCTCACATTTATTAAAACTTACCCTAATATCACAGTTAACTATTAACAATTTAAAAACACTCTAAAACAACATAACATAACAATTTAGAAAAATACACATGAAACTTATCACATACTTGGTTGTTCTTAACTATTCCAGCTTATCCTAATATCACAGCTTATTTTCAGTCTATCTATGTGTCTCTGGTTCTATTTCTTTCTATTACGTTTGCTATGATGTTCTTGCAGTACCTCAGGAATACGCGTCGACATCCTTCGTCACTCATCAGGGAGGCGATCGTACCTGCGTCTATGTCCTGCCCCAGCTCCATCCGGCAGTCATAGCGCTCCCTGCCATATAAGGGACAGCTGGTGATCACATGGAGCACGGTCTGGTCCTCGGTCGGGTCACATAGGCACGAGGGATTCTCCTTGAGTTTAAACCTGTGAAGGTACTCACTGAATCCCCCGTGCCCTGTGAACATCTGGACCAGTACCGTGTCCAGATGTTCACAGGGCACGGCGTCCGGGAAAAATAGCCGCGATGCTGAAGCCGTCATACCTTCCTTAGTGTGCAAACATTACTGTGTTCCGGTTTGAAGGGCGCTGTAGCTAGTGTAATTACTGGGGTAACGAGACTTAACACCTTATGTCTCAGGCGACGAGCGCAATGTGGTGCAGTGTGTACCATCTTAACTAGCACCACGTTGTCATGGGCAAGCGTATCACTTACCATCAGGTGAACGTCTCGCTCGTCTCGACGCATAGTAGTATAAAAAAAAACGTTAAAATTACTGGCTAAACGAGACTATATCATATGTTTCAAAGCGACGGAGCAGCGTGTCATCAGCGCACCGATCGATTCTGACCTAACGTAGTATTTTAATTATAAACTCAAAGAAAGGAAGAGTTATATTAAAATATAAAGTAACAAAGAATATATGAAGCAAACATTTTAAAAAACATTAAATATTTTATATATAAACTTGTTTGTTTCACAAATGATCTGTCAATTGTTAAGATAACGAAGAGAAATGATCGCAACGTCTTACTTTTTTTGGATAAAGTCATTGTTTCTCTTTTGACACTAAACTGACCATCTATCGTGCGGAATCTCAGGGAAAAATTAATAGATAATTTGACGAAATATCTTCACCATCATCGCAACCGACGCACGTCCATCGCTGGACTGGGGCCCCTGCAGTGACGTACCTAGGGGGGGGCCGGTGGGTGCGGTCCGCACCGGGCGGCACTTACCTTGGGGCGGCATTTTTTATATTTATTTTCTTTCTTGAATAATAAATGATTATTATGATTATTATAAGTTTAATATTTGATTTATATAAATTATGATTAACTATATGATTTCGAATAAAATTTTCAAATTTTCCTAATGCGCAAAGTTCTTAAGATCGTGGATGGTATATTCACCATCGAAGAAAAGTATTTATTGTTTCTGCTGCAAACTGTTTGATAATCTTTGTCAAGCAGGTTTTAATACGGAAAATGGTTTTAACAAGAAATTACAAATAATATAAATTTTGAGAGCATTATACACGATTTTTCTAGTATGAAAGCTAGAAGAGTAGATATTATATAAATATGTTTACGAGTGCATACAAATATGTCTAAAAACATTTACTCTGTGTATTAATTAATATTGATTAAATAACTTAATAATTTATTTATGTGTGTTAATTTATAAAAACCACTATTTGATTGACTTATAATAGAAAGGGCGGCAAACTGAGATCGCCCCGGGCAACAAAAGTTCTAGGTACGCCACTGGGCCCCTGTAAAGTATTCCACAAAAACACAATCTCGCTCTGTATATATCTCAATGTGACACAACGTAATATATATAGACAGGACAAAGAGACATTATTTATATCGCGAATTATTAGCAACAACAAGAGTAGTGTGCAAAGTTCATCATTCCGATACTGAAGACGCTGTAGCCAAGAGGGAGTACTTCGTGAGGAAATTCACAAGCTCCGAGAACTGCTTTTTGAACATGATACATACGTCAACTTGCACTTAGCCAATGTGGTGGTAAATGAATTTAGAAGGACTGTATTTATAAATTAACAGATCACTGCAATGAAAGAAGTATATTATTGTCTTATTATACATCTTGTGAGCTATGCCTAAGATTAAACATAATTAAAGTCAAATGTTAATCTATTGGTTAATACCATCACAAGAGGCGGACTAAATGTGTATAGAATTTTTCCTTCCGGTTGACTATTGTCTGAATGTTGAATATTCAACATATTGAATAGAGGAAAATAAATCACTTATATCAAATATACACTCCCGGACACATCTATCGGCCCACCCAGTGTTTAAACTTTTTAACGGTGCCTAGCTAAAAATGAATGTTAGGTGAAGCAATAAGTTTTAATGCAGTTTTAAAGCTGATTTTTTAGTCAACCTTTATGTATGTTTTTTTTTAATTTTGAATTCAGCATTATAAAATAAAAAGGAAAATTCGAGTCTGTTCATTGTTTTCAACGGTCCAGGAATGGAGAAAACTTTTTTTATTTCGCACAAGTCGGATTTTTTTTGGTGTTTCCGATTATTGGTTCCATAAAAAGGCAAATCTAAACTTAGAGCCAGTTTTGACCGAAAAATATGGATACACTGCCTGAAATTGTCGCCCAAGCTGTAAAACTTCTGCCGACCAAATCATTTCGAAATTAAAAAATAAAATAAAAAAGACATACATAGCGGTTGACCAATAAATCTGCTTCAAAACTGCATTAAAACTTATTGCTCCAATTAACGTTTATTTTTAACTAGACACCGTCGAAACTTTAAACACAGGGCGGTGGGCCGATAGATGTGTCCGGGAGTATATATACACATATGTAAATAAATATATAACGAAGTACTAACCTTGCGTATCTAGGCATCGCGTATTCACCATTCTCTAAAACCTTCTTCGTTTACAATAATATTCTCGCAACGCAATTGATGATGGTAATTCCGTGTGCATCCGTGTAAAGTTAGGATGGTCACACTACGCCGGCTGCACGCTTATCTTGTTTACGCGCCGGTGACCTTGTGCGCGGGAGTTCGCTTGACTCATTAATATGACAATGAAACCCGTCAGCATTTGGCGACGTTTTGAATTCTTTCAGCGGCAGAGATATTTTCAGTGTGCAAACGCACCGTGTAAAGATAGAATGGTTTACTTCGTAAATATGTTTACGAAGTAAACTAAAAACCGAAAACTCAAGTGGTTGCCTATCCGCTTTCGCAGGAATACTCACATTCTTTGTACTCTATACAAAATACTTCACAATCCTCTCTTACCGCATTACCTAAAAAATCAATTTGAATTTATGTCCGACTCCCATAGCCTTACCCTTCGCTCATCAATCAATCTCTCTCTACGTGTTCCCGTGCACTCCTCGTCTTTCTTTCATAACTCCTTTAACACTACGGCGATTCGTTTGTGGAACAACCTACCTGTCCACATTCGAACTGCCAAATCATTATTTTCCTTCAAAAGAGCGTTAACAGAATACTATCTTAAAATCTAACCTGTATCTTCCTCTTGCTGTTGCCTATTCTCAAATGTTTTTTATTAATCTAATGCACCACTGTCTTCTCTTTTTTCTCTTACTATTTATCTCCTATTTTCCAGTGGGTTGTCTGGAAGAGATTGCTTTAAAGCAATAAGGCCGCCCATTGTACATTGTCATTTTATAAATTTGTCTGTTTATTACTTAACTTTGTGTGCAATAAAGAGTATTTATCTTATGTTTGTTTAGTTCCTACCTGAACAAAGGGTTTGTTAAAAATTTAACTTGTATACCTTTTTTATTTAGATTTCTGTATGTGGTACTGAGGCTGTGGACGCTGTATTCCGACTCTCATGTGTTAAGCCGAAATACAGCGCTGCTCTTATGGCGAACATTTTTCAGTATAAAAATGTTAGCAAAACAGGCGGGTTTTAAAAGATCCTACCATCAAGTAAACTGTACAACGTAGCTCTGAAATTGAACCAGTCTTCGGTGTTACAAGGCAAGCGGTTAGTCGTTTGGTGTAATACTCTTTTGTGTTAATTCTGAAACGAAATCATATCCGTTTCCTAGTTGCATATACAATACTAAAACATCTCAAATTAACAAATATATTCTAGTTTATGTTAAAGCTCTTTTGCCATTTTTAATTTATTTACATGCAATATATGCAAATATTTTTGTTGCATCTAAAGCTTTGTGTAGTTCCAAAAGATCACCCTGCAATGTAATGGTATCGGCTGGTGATGGTTACCATTAACTAGTGAATCAATAATGTAAATACAATAACCATTTACAACGACATCTAGTAGCGCTCGGTAAGTTTTCAATTCCATGGTATGATCTTATTTGTTTCTTTCGACGAAGCGACGAGACGAGCTGGGTGTTCACCTGATAGTAAGTGATGCGCCGTCCATAAGAACAGCCCTAGTTAGGATAATAAACACTGCACCACATTACGCTCGACGGCTTCGTGTCGTCTTTCAGCAGTGATCCACTACCAGGAAAGGTTGGTAATCAATAGATGGCGCTATAATAAATTTTTAATATATTACACAGTATTTTACAGTGAATTGTATAATAAATAAATGCAGTGAAAATTATATTTTACCAAATATCAATAACTAACACTATATAGCAACCGACAGCTGACGTCCGGCTTCCTTTAGTGATTAAAAAAAATATATGATAAGCTACAACCAGATTATTTTATTAATAATTAAATATTAAGTTTCATTTATATACCTAGATTATGTTTTAATATTAATCAGTTACTAAAAATGTTAATATAACTTCATAACTTTGCCTATTTTTAGTTATGAGAAATAGTAAAAACTAATTTGCAAAAAAGCCAACATCACGCGGTGTTCCCAGGCGGTCACCCATCCAAGTACTGACCGCGCCCGACGTTGCTTAACTTCGGTGATCGGACGAGAACCGGTGTATTCAACGTGGTATGGACGTTGGCGACTTATTAACTACATTTAACATACTTATGTGGCGCTTGTTAGAATATTTACATTGCAATACACTGCTCGTTGTCTTGAGACATAAGAAATTAATTCTCGTTACACAGTTATTCCACTAGCTACAAAGACCATCAAACCCGAACACAGTCCTGTTTAGTGGCATAAATAGGAGCTGCGGTGGTACCTACTACTATTGGTATTTTAATGTTGAATTTATATATTAAAATATTTTGTTTTTGTATTATATACTTTCTAAATATTTTGAATATCTATTTTAGTTGTTATTGATATTCGTTAAGTACATGTGTATTTAAAAAAATACAAATGTCAAATATGTTTGCTGTGCTTTTACCAGTTTAGTGACAGACATGTCCTTAAGCAAGGCCGTCCCCTTGGAGTAAGAGCGCGACCTCGCGGGAGGACGGAGTGCCGCCGACCTCCGTTGAGGACGCGACCTTGCCCTCTACCTTGAGCGCGAGGCCGTTTATTTTTGCGTACCCATTTGCCATGTGGGTGATGCAGTGTTGGTTGCGTTTCAACAGATGGCGTTGCCGTCGAGCCGGTGCACTTTGATTAATCAGTTTATTATATCAGGATGAATAATGTATAGTCCATAAAGGAAACGAGACCTTGGCTCCAGTTTTATAATCATATTATTAATTCATGGTAATATAATAAAAGAGTATCTGTTATGTCACATTTCTAAAGCTGTGATAAAATTCGGATAATGTCAAGAAAAAAATGGAAAACGTAGTAGATGAGGAGTTTAACTAACGTATTCATTTCTGTAATTATCTAACTTTGTATTTTATTTATTTATAATTGTACGAACACTAAAATTTATTCGTTTAGTTGCCAGTTTTTCCCGGAAGAGGGCGCTTTGCTAAGATATTAATATATAGTTTACAAAATCACTTTAATAATGCAGTCAATTGCAGTTATATTAAATTGTCACATAGATTTCCAATATCGGCACTCTTAAAGTTAAAAGCAGTAAACTCGTTATGATAAAAGAATAGATAAAAAAACAAACAAATTTCAACAGACGTATAATTCCTTAAAACTATTTTTGGTCCCTGTGCTTAATTCCATTTATCTAAACAATTTACGACAAGTACGATAAACAAAAACATGAACAACTCTCTACATGGTTCCCCGCTACAGGGACGGAGGTTTTCTGCCACAAGGAGAATCAAGGTCATATATCTACATATTGGCAAAGAACGAATTGGTGGATTCTATCTTGAAACTGTTGTAATTTCTACTAACAAATTTTTGATTTTGTAAACGTATAAATAAAAAATTAACCATCTGTAGCTGCGCGCTACCTATAGCTAATTTGTATATATTTATCGTATTATTTACGCATTTACTAACGTGACGTTTTGAGTAGAAACAAGAGACGTTTGGTATAGAAACAAGAGACGTTATAATATCGTCTCGATACTGCCCAGCGCTCGTAGACAATACTCGCTGCACAATGCCGCGCACCTAATGATCGCGCCTCGCACCGAGCGCCATTGTATTCACGCCGACAAAGGACGCCGCCGCGCTTTTGTTCGGCGCCGCACGGACGCCTCGGCCGCACATCTGGCGGCCACATTTCGCCGCAACACATACCTGGCGAGAGGCTAACGCGCTCTAACACTCTCAAATGTTAATGGACAATTTTGTATAAATAGAGCTTACTTTATACAAACAAAAGAGTTCCACTACAAGCGTCGACTAAGCTACTTCTCTCCAACTCAAGATCTCCTACAAGCTGCAATTCTTCAGAAACATCGTTAGAGGCTGTCAAGCACAACACGCTGCTCGACGGACCATCTACACATCTGTTATATTGACTTGAGACAAAAAGGCACTAAGTAAGAAACTCCACACATAGCCTATGAATTCAACCAGATACCTGTGTTATGAAGTGCTTAGCCATTGTGCCTCAGAAACAGTTCAATAATGGTAATGTAGTAATTCTAGATTAAAGTAAGTATTACCAAATTGCTCTTGTTTTTACTTTCCCTGCAGATTGATATTACCGTAAGTAAAAAATGGCTTGACCCTATCTGTAAGAGATGACCAGAGTCCTAGTAGCGGGTAAATTATGAGGGTTGGTTATTATTATGTATAAAAGACCCTCCACCACATATAAAATAGGTTACTTGTATAACAATATATTGGTATATAAATATTACAGTATATATACTTTCCAAATTTTTTATAAACAAGTTGAGCAAACTATACATCGTATGGTAGAACTAATATTAAGATCACACTTTTATACTCAAAAGAGATTTATGATAATGATGATAGCATCACAAAATACAGCGAACGTTATTATTTCTTTAAGTAATGTTTACATACATTCGTTCACTTAACCTTAACTTACTTAACCAAAACACACTACATTATATCAGAACTAAACCAAAACCTCGTCTGCAATCCTCGTTGAGATGACTGTTTGGCACACAGAACATGTTCCTGGTTGAATGAGATTTTAAGGATGAAGTTTCAGACGAAGTTAGGTCCCTAAACACAATAGGGAATTGGACTCTGGTGTTCAGTTTTTAGAATACATAATCACTTCTGATGCTGAGTGTAGAAGCGATGTTGAAGTACTTGGGCATTGCTTCAATGAGACTCCGGTATTTCTCTGTGAAATCCTCTGGGTGTTGCATTTTATGGGCATGGTGCGAGATTTCCACTAACGCATCAGTTCGCTGCGTAGTTACCTGTAATTAATAAAATTATTTGTTTAATATATGTATGATTGACTACTTATACAAACAACACTTTTAACTTTCTTCATGACTCCTGCATGCTTAAATTTTCATATTGTCATTGTATACAGCTGATCAGTATCATCTTCAGAGTACGCCTAAGTACAGCAATGGACGTCTGTCAGTTAATGATTATGATATATACTTACATTGAAGTACAGCGTGAACTCAAGCAGCGGGAGGTGCTTCGAGTAAGTGGCAGCGGAGTGAGTGACGACATATAGAGGTCGTGCTGCGAGGCTGCTGGTGGCGCGCAGTGGGGAGGAAAATGACCAGCCGATTAAGTTTACGCCAGGCTGCGGGTAGAACGCCAGCGTGTTGTGCGGCGCGCCTGCGGGTTATTTGTGGGATGTTTTTAATTACACAACAAAATAATATTATAGTAAATAAAAAAAGAGCAACACTTCACTCAATTCATAACAAATATATTTTGAGGAAGTCTACATTCAGTAGTGGACGTCTGTCGGATGATGACTATTGTACTGACCGATCACAACGCAGTTAAGGGTGCAGGTGTGCTCGTGGCATGAGCGATTTACGCTCAAGCGAGGCTCTGGTACAAACTGCGCCGGCGGCTCCATCTCGATTAGCAGCGAGTCGTGTCTGAATTAAAAAAATATATAAGTTACAGACGGAAGATAATTATTAATGTGTTTCCTTCAACATTAAGCATATGACCGGGCCGTCTGTCTGCCTATAAAACATTTTTATTTTTTAAGTAAATCGGGACTTTTCACAAGGCCTTGTGGAGGATGCCAGATGTCACTAATCCTAAAAAAATATTGATTCTTAAAACATATCGGTTTTCTAGACATAACTTTATATATAGATAATTTTGTATATAGATGTTTTCTATAAACAGAAGCTCAAGTTCTGTATGACCTTGCGCCATTTCGTGACTTGCCTGTAAGACTTCTTTACAAAAGAAAGGTTTATGTATGATGGTATACCGACGTACAAAATTATTGGGTAGACGTAAAATAAACGATAGCCGCGTTCACTGGAATTGCATTATAAAGTGGCTAAACGGCTACATGTGTTTTAATTATACCCTATCTGCATACAAATCACTAAGGTATCCAGACATCTGACGGAGCCATCATGGCGTATCATTATGCGTACATATATATATGTAAATATAAATAATATACAAGAAAATCGACGGAAGCGTTGGACGGACAGTCAGCAAAGCGTACTCACAAATACCCCGCAAACCTCGGCCGTTGGAGCGGCAGGCCGCAGAGTGCGCGCGTTTGGCAGTCTGGCTCCAAGTCCTTCTGATCGCGCAGCCGGAAACCGCGCGCCCCCAGCACCGCGCGGACTGAGCTCAACGTGTACGCGTCCTGCCGCGTCACTAGCACGCCGGACGTCCGGTTCGTTATCGTGCCGTTTATGTCGTACGTTATTATATCCGTGTGCTTAATAAAACAATACATTAATTAGAAAAAGAGTTCTGTTACCGCAGATCGTCTAGTTAAATAAATACAGCGCTTATTCATATCGTCAAACAACAGTGTGCAATCATTACTGTTTTGTAAGCATAGTAGCGATAATAGCAGTAATACCTGAGACAACAAACGAGACCTAACGTTTTAATCTCAAGCCCACGCTCTCTGTTTTGTGCAATGTATATCATCATAACTATCGCCTCAGCAGCAAATGTGCTTTCATCCAGATGAGCATCTCCTTCGAATATTACTTTGTCTGATATCAAACAACGCTAGCATTCGTTTTGAATTTACTGTTAAATCAATATATAGTCAAGTTAAAATGGTGACTAAAAACCATGGTGGTATACTCACAAACCAAGAGTGCCTCTGCGTAGTGATCCCGTCGTTCTCATATATCTCCAATGGTACAAACATCAGCGCGACGCACGCCGCCGCGATCACACCGACAGGCAGCCACAGACGCTTGCGCGAGAACAATAATTCGATTCCCGACTGAAAACACAAAATAAAAAAAATGCTTACTGGGGTAAAGTTTATCTGGTGACGAGTAATATGCATGCTTAAAAAGTTAAACTGAGAGAATATTTACACCGCTCATCATCTTAAGATATAAGGTTTACTGATGATCCACTAACTACAATAATTTACACTGTAACGTGTTACTCTTTGGTGTCAAAAATAGTTATTGAGTAGTCTTTAATTTTCAGGTATAGAAAACTAAATATACATCAGCAAGACTACATCGCTGAAATCAACTACACATACCACAGTGGTGGAAACAACGATTGCCAGTATCAGATTGAGCGCGCCCACTAAATAGTCGGGGTAGTTGACTGGAGTCCGCCCAGCGGTGGGCAACATTATTGCGTTCAGCCGCAGCGACATCGTCATGTAGAACATGAAAGATGGCACCGACAGGGCGCACTCGAGTGCCAAGTGTTGCCAGCCTGAAATACAAAAAAAAATATGATAAAAAAATTATAACCTTGAATCAGATTTATTTTCATATTACAGCAACACTTGCAAATTTCCAACTGAAGGAAAATAGATGACAACAGATACATTAATATGCACCGTATATTGCAAACGAAAATTTTTTGCATACATTGTATGTATTGTATCATATTACACTAGTAGTATCTATTTTCTTTTTATCATATAATTTGGTTTCAAAAATATCTTTACATTACTATCAGGTGAACAAACGAATCACTTGATTACCGATCTAGTGTGCATTAAGTAAGGTGCAATAAATTTGAAATAAATATTTTACTCACTTATGAAAACATTCATGTATTAAACGCTTTTGACCACTTAACTGAATACGTGTTGTTAAATGCGCGTTATCATATAAATATTTAGTCACCCTCGTAATTTACTAGGTATCTTTACGGAACACAGTGACGTTTGCATTCCTTTAATTCAATCTGACGATCACTCGAATGGCGCTGAAAACCGCTAGATGCGGACAGCGCAAAGCAGGTATGGAGTGGAGATCTTTGGGCCTTTGTCCAACAGTGAGCTTCGATAGGCTGATGATGATTGTTAGAAAATTACTGAAAATTTCATCGTTAATTTATTCTTTAACACACCTTTCAATCTGCAGTACCTAACGATCGTCATTGAGACGAGGGAAGCGGTTGAAGTGATGAAAAGGGGTAGGCTGATGATGTATCGCAGACTGCCTTGGTTAGGAAAGATGGCGAGTATGAGCAGGGTTGCAGCTAAGAGGAGCCGCGTTGCAGCCATAGCCTGCACCACCCGCAATGAACGGCTGAGACCACACTGTAATGTAGACAAAAAAAAATATAGCAATTGTTTTTGGGAATTTTCATTTCACAATTTTGAAACCAAAACAAAAAAAAAAAATTTATTACTTTCTCAATGTTAAGTATAAAAATAATGACGTTTACATGTAGCTCTCACCTTTTTATTAGAAGAGTCGTGACTCAGAGAAGTTAAAAGTGAGACAACGAAATATGGGATCCAATATAACGGAACCACAAGCCAGGGTCTCGAAAGGTACCTTTAAATGAGAACATGTTACTGAGTACCATTCCTTGATATGAATTTATTGACAGAAAAATAAACTTAACCTCAAAGGTTTGGAGATCCTTAAAGACAATATGAGTATGTACAAAGTACTAATACCAGAAAAGTGAAATATCATTTACTATCAGGTGAACGACCCGATCGCGTCGCGGCTTTGACGAATAAAAAACTAGCTACAGCCACAAAGTAAATATACAGAGACACCACTTAGTACAAGACAATGGTTTCGCCCTAAAACTGGCTATTTTTCTTTCCTTTGATTTTCAATAGATGGCAACAGTGAGAACACAATACGTATTGCCATCTAGTGAGACACCAAGGATACAGTTGTCGCTTGTTGTCCCAATCCATAGCTTGTTTGTAAGTAATTTTGTAGACGCAGATGTCTAAATTCCTTCTAGTTTCTTGAGTCCTTAGTGATGAACGCGTTCTATTTAACTGCAATCGTTCGTTCCTCACAGAACTACACCCGTTCGACCTAGACATGAACTCCTGTTGAGATTGAGACAATACCTTTGTCAAAAAGCTACTTTAAAAATAACTACTACGTACTTAACTAAAATAATGCGTACTTTACTAATATATTGGTCATGCATGCCGGGACACGTCGCGACACGACGCGACACACCAGAACACGGCGCGACATGCCACAAATGTTCATGGTAGTGTCATCTATTGTTGTTTTTAGTACCAAATATATCTTGTGTGGGATATTACAGGGTATGACTGTACTAATTACCTTAACTGTTTGGTGGTTGCCGCCAAGACTAGAACCAGCATGATCATTGCTACAATCCCCACGCCTGCGGCTAATATTCTGCTCCAAACGCAAGATAATAAATCCATCACCGACGAACGCCCTGCAAATGTTACCAGTAACTTGTTATTTGTCATATAACATTAAGAAACTAACACACATTATACTCTATTTCTAACAGTTGTTTTTTCTTTTAATCGCCGTTGTATACTGTACATGTGAATGACACAAAACACATTCAGACAAACAGAAATGTTACACAATAATGTGAGGCGGCAGAATGAGTCGCTGCTGTAGAACCTACCTAGACGGTCATCGGCAATAGAGAACCATCGACACAAAAACGTCCACGTTGTGACAAACGACACGTTTACCCATATCAGTAGCGGTGCTAGTTAAAATGTTTACACAACACCACATTGTGATCATTTTTAGGTACACCTTTTAAAGCACCACACGCCCAGGTTTGCACATTACTACTTGCCGACAGAAATAGTCTCTATCTAATACTTAGATAGTCCCCTGCTGATACCTACTGCTAATGAAGCGGCTCTACAGCGCCCTTTAAAATGATACTGCTACAAAATACTCTTTACACAGACTATGCAGTACATTTGTTAATACTTACTAAATCCAACTATCCACAAGTAGTAAGCAACTGTGAGTAGAGCAAATACAACTACGGTGGCGTCGACTATTTGCGATACTGGCGCTGTGTAGCTCACGAGGAACAGATTCAGGTAGTCGAAGTACACCATTGCCGTCGGTGGTATCTGAAACCAGACAGCTGTTAAAAGCGTGGGGGCAGCATGACTCAAGGTCATCAATTTTACGAATGTCTGGCGATCGTCGTTACATAATACACATATTATCTTTAAACAACTAATTCCTATCATGTATCAATGAAAATGGAGCGTACAAATTTCGACTTGGATGAATAAAAAGAACCATAAAAAAGAAATATTTAAAGAATTTTTAAACTTTGTGTCGGCTCTTAAAAATTATATGATCCTTTTAACGACAATGAGCTAACACTTAAAATTCACCTGACAATAAATTGGCATTGAGTCTGTAGGTGGTCACTCAGGATATTCTGGTGCTCATGTGTTGACAGGTGGAACCGGAAAGAAGTTATATGTTCTACATTAAATACCTTAGTTTTCAACTCTTCGGTATCGGCGAGCACCTTCACCAGATTAAGTAGCAAATTTCCTGCGTTCTGAATGACGCCATCTTGAATCAACTCTGGCCTATCGTTCCTCGTGTGGTAAACATTACCCCACTTTGCGAACGCTATGTCTATACCTGCAAATACAATTTAATAGACACCAAGCGGCGATAGATCTGGCACAGTCATTATATATACTTTTATTAAGATCATAAACAGATAATTGTGAAAATACTGTTAGATTAGTGGGTAAGCTTTCCAAGAACTCTATAAAGTCTAGTCTTACTGGAGGTAGGCCTCTGTTGGTGGATACCGTGTAGGTAGGTATCATCGCAGCGCTTATTTCTGCCGCCAAACAGTAGTATAAACGTTACTGTATTTTTGTTAGAAGGATGCTATAGCTAGTAAAATTACTGGGGTAACGAGAAAATATCTAGTGAGCGAATATGAAAGAAATTTTCTTCATAAATCCCTGCCGCTAACCATGTATATCACCAAAGTCCCTCCAAATCCTAAAATCCGTATCGGAAGGTATGAGGCCAGTTCTGAACAAGTACTCGCTGAAAGCTTGAGCGTTAGGCTTCGGTACAACGCGCTGGAACGCTGATAAAAGGCGAGGGTCTGTCGCCTGCAACAGTAAAACTAAAATATAATTCGCTCTAGAGTAAAATTTGTGTACATTAAGAGAATAATATGCTGGGTGTAGTTTGAGATCATTAACGTAATTTATAAAATTGTAGATCTCTCCTCAATAATTTGTTTGGCTATAGCACCTTTTTTTTAAATATTTTGTACAGACATTCCAGACTTTTAAAATTTTTTGAAAAACATGATCAATTTCAAACACAAAATAAAATCGAAATTGGCAAAACCGTAACAATAGATAAATTTCTAACAAGACAGGTATAGACTGAATTTAAAAACATTTCTTTGAGTTAGTGGTTAAAATTTTATATTAACAGTTAACCCTCTTACCTGAAAGAGAACTGGTTTCCCATTCATACCAGCAGCATCCAAGTTAACTACATTAGTGACTCCTTTCGACCATGGATGCTGAAGAAAACCATGACTGCCCTGAAAAAGTTGACATGTTGATATTAAGTTATATCTGTAATAAGACCAATATGCTTTGTCAATGTCTTTGTATGTGACTAACTGAACTAAATTGTCACTAAAGAACAGTTGGGCATGTGGTTATAATTACTAAACTATTAATGGTAAGTCTCTGTGGTAAGGCATCATCTTTATAGACACACTGTAGCACTATTGCTGCCGCCAAAAAGTAATGTGCACACATTGCTTTATTTTGGTTAGAGTGCCATTGTAGCTAGTGAAATTAGTAGGATAACAAATCTCATCACAATCTTTGGACAAATAAAAAGTCGACTAAATAAATTAAAAACACTTAAATTTCTTACCTGCAATGGGTTTTCTTCTGCTCCATTGAAAAGAAATATAACATTATGCTTCAACTTCTCTTTTCTTTTGGACAATTTACTGAGTGTTTCCAACATCACAGCACAAAATACTCCATTGTCTGATGCACCTGGAAAATTATGTTAATAGCTTAATTATAGCTTAGTTAATATAATAGGATTTATCTGAAAAAAATATTACCCTTGCATAGAGTAAACTTATAAAAACTGATGATGATCATTTTCTCAATATCTATAGCGGAATTATTCTTCGTGTCGATGATAATTATATTAAAATCATTACTAATTCATTCATGTTATTAATTCAGTTAAAACACCTTACCTATTGCAAAAGGTACAGAATCATAATGACAATTGACTAATAAGGAAGTGCCAATTGTTCCATTGGAATCAAACCCGCTTTCTCCCTCCAAAACAGCCACAATGTTTGATAGATTCTGGTAGCAGTTAACATGCGGTATAGTGAATTCTATCCAGTAGTCTCCTGAAAGAAAACATTTAATTTTAAGAGACTCTGTGGCACAGTATCTAAAAATAGCTAAGTGATTCTGAGGCCACATATTGTGATATTTGATTCGAGACGGGGATTTTTAATACAGTTAGACTAGTTACCATCCTCATACCAAAGCCGAAGTATTCTATGCAAGCGCGCTTGCCGATCCAGTGTCCCATTGTCACAAAAACAGTATAGAATTAAGATCCAGTGTTGGCCAATTGTACATAAACAAAACTTATTATATATAAATAGGAGTAAAAGTAAAAAAAATTTTATGAATAATCTTATTTTTTAATCAACAAAGAGTTACATCAAGACAAAACGGTGCTACTCAGTAGTTGTTGCCCATTCAATCTAATGACAGTTTTCATAAATATAGTGTATAGATTATGTACTAATCAATTTTGCAGTCTCTATAATCGCCAACAAATGTTAAATACCCTCCTAATAGACCTCCCCTAAATTTTATTACCACACAATATTTACCTGATACAAATTGCCAGTCAGTCCTCACAGGCAAGTTGGCTTGCCCGGCTATAAAATCAAGCAGAAACTTTAAGTCTTTGGATTTTTCATAATGAAATGCTGTGCCAGAGACCCTTGGTGCATTCCCGAGCATTTGATAGAGGTACTTCTTTGCTGTTTCTTCGCTAAAGGTGTCTGCATTCTAAAAGAATTGGCACTTTTACTGAAAGACAGTTCATCATTAGCTTATCTAAGGAATTATTTTTTATAAAAGATAATGAATTGGTAAATTTTCAGAAACTAGAACTATTGTTATATTAAATAAAATTTAAAACATCTTTAATAGAGACTAACAACTGAAAGCGTAAATTATTGAACAACTTTGTAATAATATACTACTCAAGAATACTCTTGAAAGTCAAAAAGTTACGGTTAAGATAAGATACATGGTGCTACACCTATTATCTTTTGTGCGAAATATATTTTTTTTACATAAACTTTACTCACATCTGCACGCATATCCTTCTCATGAACCACATTTGGCATGTCTTCTTCTACCAGCTGTGTCAAGTATCCAAGTGAAAGGTAGATGCCAAGAACTAACATTAACATTATATTTGGCACCTGGAACCAATTATAGTTCATCATATTAAATTATGTTTTAGTATCACATTTTTAAGTATGGAAGCTCATTTTTTATAAACTGCCTGGTTAACAACAACCCATATTCTTATTGGTCTGTTGCAATATTAAGATAGCGGTGTTCCAGGTGAAAACTTATGAGAGCGGGAGTATTTGGAACAAGAAAACTTCACTATCCACTACTTTATTATCTCTTAACACCATGTCATGTTAGCCTATTGTGAATAAAAGTTTACTGAAAAACTTTATCTACTTCTCCATAAAAATTAAAAGTTAGTAAAGAACATAATTAAATAAACATCAAAGGGTAGGGAAAGGGAAAATCATCATCATCATGAGGTGGCTTCTTCAAACTGAAGTTTGGCTGTGAGATTGAAAAAACTTTTTTGATCTTGGGCTATTCTTATCAATGGATGGTATTTTAGCCATATCCATTTCTTGATTCTTAGATATCAAAGAATTAAAGGGGATGATCACAGCATGTTAAACGTTAAATAAGTTTTCATGCATCCTTTACTACTTCTACTTACTTTAATTAAAAACAAAAAACACTACCAATCCAATGACTACCAGAATTCTTAAGTAAATAAGAATCATTATCCACAGATATAAATAAAAAAAAAACAGCCTGCTATATTTGTTACAAGAAAGATAATGATTAAACAAATATATAAACCTATTAACAGGAACCCTTTATCAAAACAATAACATGTATCATGGTACAATATTTGTGAAGAACCCTTCGAATAAAATATAATTAAAATAAAATAAGTTATAAATGGAATATATTATGCATAACTACCCAAAGTTTAGTATAACAATAGGAATACCTATCTGACAATTAATATTAAAATAGAAAATGAAACCACATTAATATTCAATTTTAATCTACACTTATTAACCATTAATAAATTGCTCTATATAAGATACTAATTACATAATTTAACTTTATTAATAATTTAGTTAAATAAAAAAAATAAATATATACAGTAGTATTCATATTGAAAAAAAAATTTGACTAGTTAACATCCCACATAATCAATGTATAATCATAAAAGGATTATTGTTTTTGTATATGATAGACTATTGAAGAAAATATTTCTCAATTTTTTTTAAACGAATTGATTTCAATTGTTAGCCTATAAAACACATACACTCCCCATGCTTTTTATAATAAATAAATAAAAGTTATAGAATGTAGTGAACGAAATATTGTAAACCCCATTTTTATAAGTATATATCGACTCACAGATTTGGTAGGATCAAAATTTGACCTTTTCCTTCTGATTTGTTTTAAAATCTAGAAAAACAGAAAAATATGTAAAATGATGAACAGTGTTATTATATAAAATTATGTAATAAGTTAACCTTTTGCCATGGTTTATCATCTCTTTCCTCATCAATATCAAATGTGGGCAGGCCGTGAAGGTTTCTTCGATTCTGTAAAAAATCACAAAATTCTAAGTTTTTCAGAATTATGGAGTAGACTGAAGTTTTCATGAAACAAAATATCTATTTGAGTTTTATTCTTTGGTTTTAACATTTACCTAATGGTATTTGCCAATACTGCTGGTCAGTATTTCATTAAACTACTCTTTATTTTTACCATATAACACATCGCAAATTGTAACATAGTAAAGTGATATAAAAAAAAAGTGATAATGAGCCCAAAGATCATAAAGAATGTTCGCTTTAAAAATTCGAGACTCAACTAAAAAAATAAAAACTGAAAACTTGTTTTTACTAAAGGCAGATTTAAAAACTTTATTTATGATTTTTTGATAAGCTTTATTAACAAAACTCTTAAAAGATATTTGAACTTACCCACGGTTCGTTTGTTCTTTTTCTACTGGACCTGTCATATTCTTCCATGTTTATTTAATCTTAATAGTAATTAGATTCTTTAAAACAACAGGTTATCGGTTCTAAATACTGCGATACAAGTTTTTTATTTATATTAAATGCTCTTTTAAGTTCATATGAGGCGTGGTAATAATTTATTCTTAGTATTAATTTACGTTATATTCAACAATTCACATATTGTTCGTAAGATTTAATATAACTACACCGGCAATATTTTTAAAGTTCAAAGGTTATTTTAGATTTTAGGTTATGCTGTTAATATAAATAACTTTAATTTTCATAAGATTTCACCTTTATAAAAATAATAAAAACTTAAATAAAGATTGCAGATGACTAATAAACGATTTGTATAAAGAAAAACAATTTATAGAGGCGATGACGTTAGCAAGTAATGCTGCCAGGTAGTCAAAAAAAGGTTAAGAAAGTCGAGATATTGTTAAAATGATTATTAACGTCTTTGAAACATGTTGAAACTTTTTGGTCCTTGTCGTATTATTAACCCAGATATACCTTATTTTTTATTAAATATTAACAATAAGAATGGCAGCAAAAGGCCGTCACTTATCGATAAATGCGATTTCTTCCAAACAAGGAAGACACTCTTGAGAGGAGAGAGACTGAATACAAATATATGCATAATAAGCATTTATAATTCATAAAATTTTTGGACATATTAAGTTTTAAAACAACAAATGTATTAATCTTCTTTGCTTCATCGTTCCTGCGATCATATGCGAAAGACCTCACGTCGCATGCTAGCGCGCACTATCTTCGGAATGGTTTTCGAATATTCTATAGGTATACTTCTTTGACCACTTCAACCTTCTACTTTCTATAAAATAATATGCTTTTCTAGTCTTGTATAAATCATGGTATTAGAAAAATTCAAATAGCAAAAAAATACTTAATTTGTTGGTAACCTGTTAGTATGCAGGAATCAAGTAGTTCCATAGTATTATTTTTTGTATAACATATTTCTTATCAGCACCTGCTCCATTAAAGCGCTATTAATTTACCAAAACACCATAAAAAATACAAAAAGTCCTTCGAGCCCGATTTGAACCAGGAACTACCGCTCTATCAACCGAACTATTGAAGGGATATGGAGTGCATTGAAGATATGATTTATACAATTATCATACGTGTATTTTCATTATAAGAATAAACATTTGAAATGTTTAAAATATGTACTGGATAGTTTTTTCCAGTTTCTCATATCTATATATAGATCAATACATTAACAGAACTATTTTGATGATAAAAGTGTCTCAGTTCCATAAGTAAACAATTTGTTAAATGATACCCAAGTTTTATGAATAACTGATGAACCCGTCCTGGTAGATGCGCAAATCGTTAATATGTGCAGACTGAAATGCGACGATTTATGTGCAACTTTTGTATCTAGCACAAATTGCAGCTGTATCCTTTTTTAGCCTATAGTCTCCGTTACCGAAACCTGTCCAGATACTTACCACGAAAGCGCCATCTTCTGCCGCCAAACTGCTGCCATGTAGCTAATGAAATTTTTGGAGTAAGGAGACGATCATCTTAAATCGCGCCACATTGTTTTAGCAAATTTCATCAGTTTCATATTAGGCATTAAACATTCTTTCCGTTTTTTCGCTTCGTAAATAAAAAAATATCTAGCATATATAGAAGTTATATAAGGAAAAAAATAAGGCTGATCGAAATTGTGTACTCAATTTTTTTATTAATATTATGCTCACAATCTAGTGTACAGTGTATAGATTTAGCTATCAAATAAATAATCCTGATACTCTTACGAAAGTTCGTAACACACCACCCATTTTTTTTTTTAATCAACAATGTTTTCTTTTAAGTTGCATGAATTTATATATTGTTTGATTTAATTTAAAACACACAATATTCAAAGTTCTATATACTGACAAAAAGATACATGTACAAAAACACAACATTGATTTTGATTGAAAATATTGCTCCTGTAGTACTCCTCTTTTTAATCATACTTTAAATCAAACTGTTTTCGTAACTTTTATACATTATTAGAATTTTATAATCGAATGCACATATTTTTAGGAAACTTTTTTTTTCACAAAAATTTGTTTGTATTTACCAATTACCATTTCTATTTACCAGTGTTAAAAATTAACCTTTGTAACAAAAAACATTATGAATAATAACTTTTATGAATTCGCATATATAACCAAAATTGTGATATTAATCTACTGTACGAGGGAGAAATTTGTCAATGTTGCCATTTATCGTCATTATCATATCAACTGATGGACGTCCACTGCTCGATACAGGACTGTCTTCCTTTATCATTCTTTTTACGGTACATAAACTTACTGCGTACAAATAATCGACACAAAGAAAATATTATTGTGTATAAATATTTTAATTTTATTAAAATTCGCTCAATTCAAGTGCATTAACTTTTCTAAATTATGCACAAAGTTGTGATTACTCTTAGAGGGATTCGTTAAGAATATACTCGTAAGTACAAAAGCGATTTCCATGTGATGAAACAATACATATACTTAATGTAAAATGGCTGCTTTATTACAGATTATACACAAAATTTACTAATTAAAATTGTAATATTATATTTATAAGTTTATATAGTTGTAACTAGTATCTAAATATTTATAATTATATTTATACAATATTATTTACACAAAATGTATATACATCGAAAACCAGATCTCAATATGTGTAAATATAGGAAAGGATAAATCGAATTTAGTACAATTTAATAGTAAACATACAACTAATGGTGAACATCACATAAATTAGAAAATTAGTTATTTTACATCGCGTCTGCAGATATAACAATACGAAGTTTTGTACTCTCAACAACAAAAACATTTTTATCGCTCCAGGCAATTGTCTACTTTTTTCCTGCCACAGATTATTAAAAAATTATACAATTTCTGTCAAGAGGAACATTTAAAACACAATTTAAATAATTTCAATAAACTGTGTGCAAACATTACAGTTTTGTTGGATTTGTAGCTAGTAAAATAACTGGAGTAACAAGACTTTATCACCGTGTATCTCAAGGCGACGAGCACAATGGTGTGCAGTACATGTAATCGCAACTAGCGCCACATTGTTATAGCGGCTGGTACATCATTTGCTATCAAGTGAACGTCCCCTTGTTGCTCTCTCAAATAAAAATAGTAATAACAAAACTGCGAAAATTAAAGAATATATGAATTTTAATATTTTTTAATAAAAGCTGCCACGACTCATACTGTTAATTCTTACCTATACAAACTTGGCAAGAATTATAAATTCTAATTAAAACTTTGCACTACCCCACCGCCACTAGTTCAACATGCGACGTCCAATGTCCGACGCGGAACCAACACAAACCGATAAAATATTGTTTAAATAAATATCGAAACTAAACCAACTTCGTCATTACGTTTCAAACAAATAGATTTTGCTGTAAAACAATTCCGTAGGTATTTTTTATCGTGTTCCGTTCAGTCACATTGTGTTGATGACAGTTCCTGTAGTGTTGCCACTATTTAGTAGACGTCATCCGTCCCCCTCGAGTGGAGGCGATTACGTGAGACGGCACTAGGGCGAGGGCGGGAGGCTGTCGTCGCTCTCGAGGTACGTCACGTAGTTGTCTTCACCCCCCTGAGGACGGGGAGGGGGGAGGGATGGTACGTCGTATCCGTGCATCTGCAAAAATAAAATGAGAGTGGTAGTTGTTTATGGTTTTTGTTTTAACATGGTGGTGGTAGGATTCCATCTTGATATAGTCTAACATCATAGCGTCTGTTTCTGCAGACAAATATTAATAAAAGAGCACGGCTTCTCTCCAGGTTTGAAGTTAACAGGTAAAGAAAGTTTGAAAGCATTCAGTATTACGGGCATACCCTACTTTTTAAACATCATCACAAATAAAAAAGTGTCTGTGTATAATCAACAAGTAAGCATAAAGTTTATTTTCACTAACCACTCGTACTCAATTTCCATAAGGCCATAATGTATTGCTAGTATGCAGAAAAGTGAGGGGATCCGTTTGCCAGTAGAAGAAAAAGGAAAAGGCGAAGAAAGTTTCCGAGACGCACCTGGCTGACGAGGTGCTGGAAGGCGGCGCTGTGGTGCGGCGCGCGGTCGAGGTCCGCGTGCAGCGCGAAGTCGGACAGCGCCTTCCAGGGCGGCTGGTACGCGGTCACCTCCAGCGGCAGCGGGCCCGCCTCGTGCCGCACCGGCGAGCCCGCCACCAGCGGCACCCCCAGCGACATATAGCCCAGCCGCCGGCCCTCCTGGTGTCAGTTATTAACAGTTCAACACCGATACTATAACACTTTCATATTGCATTCCACTCGCCCGTAACAATGCGCTACCAGCTAGGATGCTCGCACAGCAGCGCACGCATTCGCTGGCTCGAGACGTTAGATGGTCTCGATATGCCAGTAATCTCACTAGCTACGACTCACATTTGTTTAAAAATGATGATGAAGCAGGTTTAAATTGAAGTGCTCTCAGCGCGTGATATCAAAATCTTCAATAAGATCCACATTCAAGATTATCTTTAAGCAGGTCTAATTCTGTATGATAGACCAGTTCTTCGGTTCCGTACAATTTTTCTAGACAACAGTATAAACCTTGAGCTCCACCACTATATCTGTACCAAGTAATTTTTCCATCCCATATGCCCGGTACCATAGTTTTCTTCAGGAAAATTTTTAAAAGTGTCAAAAACCATATACCAAAGGATAAATTACCACCTTCTCCTGCTGCATTTGCATTTTGAGCTGCAATGTCTTCTTCTTGTCCTTGCAGCGCTTGTTTTGGAACCAAACCCTGATCACGCGCGGGCTGAGCCCCGTCATCTCCACCAGCTGTTCCTTCATCAGTGCGTCGGGGCGAGGGTTGGCCGCGTAGCAAGTCCTGGCGAATTGGATTTTAGGTATCGTCATTGTTATAGTAAAAATATTATGCGTTGTGCTAATGAACTTATTATTAATGGTTAAAAAAATTTAGCCGCTGGAAGCTGCTAACCATTTACTACCATTCGACTCCAGCCTTGTGATATGTACCTCAACGTGTGCAGCTGTTTCTCGTTGAGCACGGTGCGCACCCTGGTGGGCTTGCCGTCTGCAGCGGTCGCGGTGCGAGCCCTGCCACTCTTGTGGGAACCGGATTCACTGCCGGAATCTGCAATGGTAGATAATCAAAATAAGTATAACTAAACTCTAGGGATGGTCGTATTACTGGCTATTAGGAGAGTCGTTAACAAGAAGATTAGAAAAACTCTGCCTTTATTCAAACTCCATAACTTGTAACGTGGGAATCGATCATAGATCTCCGTGATAAGTGAAACGATACAGCGTTTATCATTTTTGTTCGCTTTCATTATATAAATGTATCTGCTTGTAATGTGTCTTAGACATATTAAAGTTGTCGAAAGAGAAAATTAGACTTCACCTAAAATACTACAGCAAGAGTAGATACAAAAATGTTAGATACATACAGTATAGTTTTATAAGTATCCAGTGGACATCACATCGTGAACAATAACAATAATTAACTCGCAAACCCTTTACCGTGTTAAATTATAAATTAGCAAAGGGTCCGCCATCGCGCCGTCCAATGCGGGATTACGGACGGTGTGAAGTGACGATTACTGGACTGCTCATAATCCCCAATTACCATCCTCCGCTAATCATTTAGGGTCAGTCATTTTCTATTACCGTACAACCAGTTGACCGAGATTAAACAACGGAACGGAGTTACGTTTCATGTTAAATTATTGCTTTTTTTATCTAAAATAGATTAATACAATTAACCTGAATTATACACGATGTTGGCAATGAGACCGAAGATATTAAACGATGCCGGCCCAAATACGGACTCTTTTAATGGTGTCTCTCGGATACTGTCAGTCGGAACACAACTGTGTTATAGCGATAAATATGAGGACGGTAGTTAAGAAGTTTATAGCAACATTACCACCATCCAAACTCAAAACCACAATATTTACCATGGAATTGGATCAGGGTCCGTTGTAAGACAAGCGAATATCCGTTGAGTTTACAGAGTCGGTTTAATATTCTGTGCACACATATCTCCAAAATGGTTGAACCGATTGAATGATTTTCTTAACAAATAAGAACTGTTACTTGTTGTTATAAAATTACTTTTCAGGAGATCGCGCATCGGTTACACTTTTCAGAGATTTTAGATCCTAGTAGACTTGTAATGATGACATTGACTATGATTATTGCTTAGGATCTAGCAAAAAAGATATGTATGATATATGCGATATGAACTACAGAATCATTGGATTAATACCAATATCTGACTTTGCAAAAGCTGTGAAATTTTTTCTACTGAAAAATGGTAATGTTAAAATGGTATTGATTGTCAGCAGAAATGTGTGATGTGGTCAACGAGATTGATTAATGATAAAATCGAATATTTCAGTTATAGCATAGTTAGAGTAACCGGTTAGGTTTTTTCATAAGCAACAATAAGATTAATTAGATAAAAAAAAATCGAGTCCACTTCAGTTTTCACGCGGCTAATTTAAAGCGGCGCGCGCTTTGTCGGCGGACATCAAAGCGCGGTAGATAGGCGGCGGCGCGGCGGTACAGCGCGCCGCGCAGCTTAGATATCGCGCCGCGCGCCCGCCGATACCTCGCCGACGACCAACACTACCACGATAAACTATAACTGGAAACGTAATCAACGAGCTAAATTATCTAGGCCAGTTGTACAATAGCCCTGTAACTAAATACTAGGAATAGGGCAAGCCCTGCGTGTAGGAGAAGACGAAGGATGTTTGAGTTCGCGGGCTTTGTCGCGGGCCTTAGGAGGAGACCAAATACGAAGTGGTCTCAAGGGTCATGAGGAAGTTCTTACACTTCCTTAGCGAGTGCGTTCCATAAGAAATCCCGGAGTACCTCCTAACCCACTGAGAACCACTGAGAACGGGTATAAGCAGGGTGTAAGTTTAACATAACTATGACTTCCACCCAAAGCAGAGCATCTTTTGAAGATTTCACGCAGATAACTATATCAAAGCCTACAAGACCGGTGGAGATGTACGAAATTAAGGGAAAGAACAAAGGTGAGAGATGTTTTACAAACTATAAGAAAACTGAAATGGAACTGGACTGGACATATAATTAGGACTAACATAGACAAATGGACGAAGGACGTGATAGAATGGTATCCTAGAAATGGGAAAAGACAACGAGGACGTCAAATTAAAAGATGGGAGGATGACTTTCCAAAAGGATAGAGAAAGCACACTCGAGACAGAGAGAAGTGGCAGAAACTGGAGGAGATCTATGTCGAAGGACAACCTGACCAACAACGTGGTTGTTAATGTTGTTTTTTAGATTTTAATAAATATTGTTAAGTTTAGAAAATTATATCATTAGTATAAGTTAATTTTTATTATGGTCGGTGAATAGAGGCTTTTATTATTTATTATTAATAGCCTAAGCATAGAATACGCAGAGTACAAGCGGTAGCTTAATGTTTGTGTTGGACTCGTGGCTTCTCGCACGGAGAACTACCATGCAAGCTACCTGCCGAGATCATGATTTCATGATGAAAGAAAATGAAACAAGTTTAGCTCCAATTTTCCTAAACAGGGTTCAATGGTTTGTGTTATAAAACGAGTGGTAAGTCTATATTACAAATTGCTGTCTATGTATCATCGCAGCGTCCAGTCAGTCAGTAGCGAGTAAGGTTTACTGTGTTGTGGGGAAGGCGTTGAGATGAGTAAGATTACTGAAGTAACGAGACTTGATTTCTTTTAAAGTTATGATAGCAATGTGTTCTGTAATTATTCTAACTAGCGCCATAAAGTAAGCGTGCATTAGTTTTAATAGTTGGTTGTCGAAAAAAAAGTATTTTCTATATTTCGTCTATTTCCTGCACAATTCCCGAGCAGTAATATTAGATTTCGGGTAATATGGACATCGTCTCCGGATTATTCTTCCGCCGGGTGTACCAGTAATCAGTGCCAAATCGGAAATCGATGTGTATCAACACTCGAAATTCGGCTTTAACCGATAAGATACGACGCCCAATTATGAATGTTACAAGATAAACTCTCTGCGGTTTTTTTTTCAACAGTTAAATATTAACAGAACGGCGTTAGTTTACTTCTAGATCTTAACTTTATGTGTTGAAAGAATAAAAGACTAACTTTGTGGTTACCGATAGATTGAACTAGTTTAAAGCTCGTGAACCTCTCATAAAGAAGAAAACTTTAGGTAACTATATAAGTATTAGCATTTTTTATTCTACTAAGCGACGAGACAAGCGAGACGTTCACCTGATGGTAAGTGATACGCTTGCTCATAACATGCCGCTGGTTAAGATGGTGTACACTGCACCACATTGCGATCGGCGTCTTAAAAAAATGAGGTGAGAAGGAAAAGTGCTAAAAGAAATGCTATAATATATTGTGAATTGACAGTTATAGTAATTTATTGGTGGTAGGTCCTTTTTTTTTATTTATACTACTAAGCGACGAGACGATCAAGACGTTCACCTGATGGTAAGTGATACGCTTGCACATAACATAGCGCTGGTTAAGATGGTGTACACTGCACCACATTGCGCTCGTCGCTACAGACATAAGGTATTAAGTCTCGTTACCCCAGTAATTACACTAGCTACAGCGCCCTTCAAACCGGAACACAGTAATGTTCGCACACTACTATTTGGCGGTTGCAATAGGAGCTGCGGTGGTACCCATCCAGACGGTCTCCGGCAACAGAGACCTACCACCTGGTCCTGGTGGTAGGTGGTTGGTCCGTTGCCGGAGACCATCTAGGTACCACCGCAGTGACTATTTCAACCGTCAAAAAGTAGTTTGCAAACATTACTGTGTTCCAGTTTGAAGGGAGATGTAAGCTAGTGAAATTACTGGGGTAATGAGACTTGCTTTATGTCTTACGACGAGCACAATGTGTCATCTTAACCAGCGGCATGTTATGTTATGCGTATCACTTACCATCAGGTGAACGTCTCGTTCGTCTCGTCGTTTAGTAGAATAAAAAGAAGTTAATACACTGCTCACCGGACATGGAGCCGAGCTCGTGGGGGTGGTGGGAGTTGTTGTTGCTGAGGGTGGTGTTGTTGTTGCTCTCGGCGTTGGCGCCGCTGCCGCCGCTCGTGTTCGCGCTCTGAAACGTTAAGCGACGATCAATATTTAAACAACTTATTGTAGTAAATCATCTTTTACATACATACAAATACCATCACAACAATAAATCAACTTCCAACTTATTTGAATACTATTCTGTGTTAAATAGTTAACGTAAATTGAACGTCAAAACATTGAACCTAGTGAAAAGAATTCAGTATATACTTAAACATTAACTTTCGGCAAAGTACATACATTAGATAAAATCATAATACATAAATTTGTATATAAAACTTACGGAATCCAATATATTAATATTAGTAATATAATTTTAAAGAATTTCAGATGTTTTTCCTTGGACTTCCTGCTAAGTGATATGGAGGAATAAATTTACTTAAGACACTATCATTTAAAACGACTCCTGAAGCCGAAGAGCAGTAATACTTCAATAGCGGTATTAGTATAATAATAACTTAAACATTTTGGATAATTTTGGAACGAAGTTTAAAATCAAGAATTGACGGGTTAAAAAGGTAGTCCTTTCAAGTCCTGAGTTAGGACTAGCGCACAGAGCACGTCGTGAACGTAAACACAAAGAGGAAAAAAAAACCTTTTCTAACACATCGTGGTCTTCCCGGCAGTACAAAGCGCCTCCTTCCCTCAACGCGAACTCGTCTCCTGGGAACAAAGAGATCATCGTTATCATTTCGACGAGCCGGCAGCGGCGCTGGTGGCGGAGACGGTGTACATAGTGAGAGGGATTTCCAGTTTGAATTTTTTTCATTTTGAAAATCTTATAGAAAAATGTTTTTTTGGTATTACAAAAAAATAGATAAGAACTTTTGGAACATTTAAGGTATTGGTGATGAACTGAAAAAAAAATTTTTAATAACAAATTAGAATGTTCTGAATTATTAAAAGCCTTTCAGTTACGTGTGCCAGTTAGATATCCTGGATTTAGAATAACTCCGTTCCAACCACCCTATCGTAGAACAGTTTTTGGATCAAACTCCCCAGTTGCAAGATTTACCAAATTACTCAACGAGTATAGCGATTTCCTGGACATTCGCGGTGATTCACCCAGCAAGCTCCGCCAAATAGTCAGGGATATTTTCTTAAGCAATTGTTAGTCGTAATGGTATGCTTTAAACAGCTTAAATTTTAATTGTCACAAGGTATGTTTTCCTTTTCCTTTCACATATCTTATAATTGCTAGTATAATAGTTTATTAATGCATGTTGTATTTACCTTTAAGTGTTTTGTTACATTATGATTTTTGTATTAGCAAGTATTTTGACAAAGAATTGATGTATACAAGTGTTGGTAAGTCTAATAAAATAAAATAAAAAAACTCACCGGGTATGAGCTGCCGCGCGCACGCGCAGCACCGGAAGCAGTCGATGTGGTATATCTTCGTCTTGGCGCGCATCACGAAGTCGTTTTTGCTGAAGGAGGCGCCGCACTTGTCGCACTTGGTGCCGAACAGCCTGCCGGCAAGGGATGCACTCAATTTATTTACAGGGATATGACGAGGCGAGCTGGACATCCACCAGGTAGAAACTAAGTGATACTTTTTTTTTTTTTATATACTAATATGGGACGAGACGAGCAAGACGTTCACCTGATGGTAAGTGATACGCTTGCCCATGACAACGTGTCGCTAGTTAAGATGGTACACACTGCACCACATTGCGCTCGTCGCTACAGACATAAGGTGTTAAGTCTCGTTACCCCAGTAATTACACTAGCTACAGCGCCCTTCAAACCGGAACACAGTAATGTTTGCACACTACTATTTGTCGGTTGAAATAGGAGCTGCGGTACTTTCACATAACAATGAATTTATATTTCTCCATAATACAGTGGTCAAGTGCTTGTCTTAAATATACGGTGTCCCAGGTTCGATTGCGAAGAAACATTGAGGAATTTGGATGACGGCAGGGTTTTTCGCTAGCTACCACAGTCACATTGTTTAACAGCAGTTCCGTAAGGTAAGTAGTCGACATATAAGAGCGAGAGTATTCTGAAGAAGCACGCTTTACTTTCCATGGCCTCATTTGCACAAAGCACTACATTCAGAACCTTGTATATAATCATAATTAGCTACAGTGTTCGGTCAGTGTTCACGCTGGTATATGTATCTATATATATAAAAATTAATCCCTGTTTCCCTCGGTGACGGCAGCTCCCGTGAAAGGCTGAACCGATTTTGCTAATTCTTTTTTTCTTGTGTTTGTTATTCCCAGAAGGTTCTTATTATTAGAAACATCTATTCAAATATAAATTCAATCTGCCGTAGTTCTCACATCACAGAGCCCTTACAGCTAAACGATGTTATCTTACAGTATATATATAGTATCTTTTAAAAAGTCGTTGCTCCTACTAACAAAATGTTTGTAATCACAATTATTTTTCCTCAATATCTAACACTATGAGAGAACAGATTTAGAAAATGGCGCGAAAAATTAGAAAATTTATGAATACTTAACCTCCGTGTTAATTTTCTGATGAAACTTCAACGCTTTTGACAATATAAACATTTTCATGTAACCTTTATGCCGTTTGTCAAAACATTATCAGAATGCGTGTTGAAAATATCGTGAAAAAAAAATCTAAGTGCATATCACGCCTAATATCAAAAGTGAAATTTAATATGGATTTTTGGTAAGTTTGGATAGACATACACGTTACTAACATAATTCGGATATAAAGAAGAATACGATAGTTTCCTTTAATTTACAGTTAAGTTTAATAAGTTACAGTTTAAGTTATGACAGGACCTCGTCCGTCGGGACAGATAGTATGTTATAAATTATTCGTATGTTGTAATAAAAACCCTTTCATAAATTTTTCAATTTAATTATGTTACACACGTGTAAATGTAAACGTGAAAAATTTCAACGCGAAGAATTTCCCCGGTAGTGTTCCAGGTATATATCAACCCTCCGCCTACCTACCTACCTACCTACCTACCTACCTACCTACCCCGTGTATAGGCGATGCTTTTAGCGGTATTGCCGGGGGTGGTTTTCATCCCGTTAAGTGCCGGTCAATAACTTCCCCGGGGGTTGTTTCAAAATGTACTTAGGGTTTTGTTCGCTTTTCGATGCTTTCCCCCGTGTTTATGTGTCTCGCTGTCTTTATACAGTAATCGACGTGACGTATTGTGTCCTGGAGGTTTTCATTTTTAAATGGCGCCCAGATTAAAAATGTAACGAGAGGGAAAAAGAGTATATTTAAAAAATCTTAGTTGATAAATAAGTCGTGATATCTCCGCTCGTATGAGATTTAGTCTCGAGTAGTCGCCGATTCGATTCCCTCTGAAATGGAGCTTCCGGTGAAGGAAAACTTGTTGAAGAAACCAACATATTCTTAAAAATTATGAAAATTTATAATATACTGACTTAAATATTGCTTTTAAAGAAATGCAGGTCAATACCCAAGGTCCAATTACAGCTGATGCGATAATTAAACTAAAAGCATGTATATGTTAATATTAATGATATATAATAATGATAAATGAATGACATAACACAAATACTCCTTACTATAACTACACGCCACATACAGTTCTGGAAAATGAAACTCACAAACTCTTCTACGACCGCGCTATACTCACCGACAGGACAATTCATTACAACAGACCCGATATAACCTTACAAGATAAAATAAATAAAGTTACATACCTAATCGACATAGCAGTTCCCAACACACATAACATACAAAAGACATTCACTGAGAAAATGAGCAAATATGTAGAACTGAAGGATGAGGTTGCCAGAATTTGGAGACAGCATAAAGTATACGTAGTTCCTATAGTCCTTTCCACAACAGGTGTTATTCCACATCATCTCCTCCGCAGCCTCAAGTTGATAGACCTGAAAGAGACTCTCTACATAACCCTCCAAAAAGCCGTATTTTTAAACACCTGCAGAATCGTGAGAAAGTTCATGCAAATAGAAGAACAATAAACACACTCAACACACGCTGCATTTACTTGGCCTTGGCTCGTAAATGCGGTTAATACCAGCCAAAAAGCTGAGAAAAAAGAATAGGATAAAAAAATGATAAATGAATGATAATAATAATGCCGACTTGGGGCCTATTTGGGGGCGTGGTACTTTCCAAAAGATAGGAGAAGGTACGCTCGAGACAGAGAAGTGGCAGAAACTGGGAGAGGCCTATGTCGAAGGACAATCTGACCAACAAAGTGGTTGTTAATGTCGTTTTTTAGATTTTAATAAATAGTGTTAAGTTTAGAAAAATATATCATTAGTGTAAGTTAATTTTTATTATGGTCGGTGAATAAAGGCTTTTATTATTATTATTACTTTACAATAGTCTGCCGTCAGTGTTTTCGTTCAGTTACGATGTGGGAATTAAGAGGAGAGTGAATGGGCTTCTTCTATACTAGCGCGTTTTACCATCAAATACTACATCGCCACTTACCATCAGGTGGTATCGTGGTCAAGTGTTAGTCTATATATGATTTTAAAAAAAAGTTCTACATCTAATTCTACTTTGTAAACTTGTATGTACTTTATCTCCAAATAAATGTTTCTGTAAATCTATCTAATATTTCCAACGGAATTTGAAATTATGGAGTAAAAGGTTTGTGTAAGAGGAAAAAAATGTAATGAACTGAAAAGCTTTAATGTTTATGCGAAGTCGCACGCTGGCGGTTGGCGCGGGCCAAGTATTCAGCAGATGCTCCTCATCCGGCGCGAGTGACGCGCAGCTGCGCAAACAGCGGGCGCCGGCTCCAGCTCCGGCTCCGGCACCAAGTTGCGCAGTGGGCGAATTTTTTTTACACAACAACACCACTAGACGTTCACCTGATGGTAAGTGATACACTTGCCCATAACAAAGTGCTAGTTAGTATATACACGGCACTAAATCGACGCTTTAATAGATAAGATGTTAGTTCCTATTCATCAAACCGGGATACACTATTTGCTCACTACTGCTGGTACGTACCTAGGTTTCTGAAAACGGGCCTAATGTTAGTATCTTTCATCATCTAGAGTTTTTTATTAAAACTCAATTTTACGGATTTTATGGCGTTATTATTTCGTTTGTTTATTCCCGACGTTTCGACCGCTTTGCAGCAGTCATGGTCACGGGAGGACTAAGATGACAGACGTCCAAATGTCACAGCTATCACGTGGTACCCACAACTTTTTAATTATTATTAATGGTCCGATCTACGCAGATGATCCAAAACATGGTCACAGATTGCAGACTTCTTTTGCAATCTGTGACCATGTTTTGGATCATCCCAACCATTACATCAGATTCGATGAACCTCAAATCCTCGCCAAAGAACACCGATTCCTGCCAAGGATGATTCGCGAGGCTATTGAAATTAAAAAACATCCTAATTTTAATAGAGAAGATGGTTGGGTAATACCACCTGCTTGGGATCCTATTATCAATAAAATTAAACCAAATCCCAGGCGAACCACTAGAAGACTTCAAGATACAGTGAGCTCTTTCTGCGTAGATCGGACCATTAATAATAATTAAAAGTTGTGGGTACCATGTGATAGCTGTGACATTTGGACGTCTGTCATCTCAGTCCTCCCGTGACCATGACTGCTGCAAAGCGGTCGAAACGTCGGGAATAAACAAACTAAATAATAAACGCGATAAAATCCGTAAAATTGAGTTTTAATAAATGTGTAACATTCGCGGAAATATAAGAAATCATTATCTAGAGTTTTGTCTTTTTTTTTTATTTTGCAAATCGACAAGACGAGCGACGAGACTTTTACCTGATGGTAAGTGATACGCTTGCTCATAATATGCCGCTAGTTAAGATGGTTTACACTGCACCACATTAAACTCGTCGCTTTGAGTAACTTCGCTAGCTTACACCGCCGTTTTAAAAAAGTAGTAAATATATAAATATTTTTAGGTTTGAAATTTGTTGTAGCTTTTTGTAATAACTACGCTCCTTATTTTATGATGTAGCATTAGTTATACTTAACTTCTATGTGTAAGGGGATTATGTATATTAGTTACTTTGAGTCTTCTCTCAAAAACGGAGACAAGACCGTTTGTTCATTGCCTTGAACATCATATGTTCACGTAAGGTGTTGTACATGAAACATGTTCGTTTACTTACGATTTCGCGAGCTTTTCCTTCGCTGAAAGCTCAGTAGGATTCTAAGCTACAGTTAATTAAAATATAGTTCATACATTCGCCTTGCAGCTGAGCTACCAAGACTAAGACAGAAAATTGAGCTTTTTGATAACTTTAATTAAAAATATCTTATTACTTAACTATTTCTTTAATACCGTATACTTATTTACCGATTTTAGTGACTAAAACAACTTGCTATAGCTTAATTATCATTAATGTATATAAACAATTAGTCATTTAATATCTAATCGGATCGTTATCTACGACACGTGTTAACGTCGCTTAGTGCGTCGTATACACAACGATAAACATTCTGCAGGATTTATTACTTGGTCATCATTTCAGTTGAAAACTAGCTCTTAAAAAATTTCATAACTTAGCATATTTTTAGTTATCAAAAATAGTAAATCTGAAACTTGCAAAAAAAAGCCAACATCACGCGGTGTTCCCAGGCGGTCACCCATCCAAGTACTGACCGCGCCCGACGTTGCTTAACTTCGGTGATCGGACGAGAACCGGTGTATTCAACGTGGTATGGACGTTGGCAACACTAAAACTATATTCAACATACACTTCTTCTCTTCTTCTAAGTCGTATTTCCTCATGACTGAGGGTTGTGGTCATCATGTTTTTACTGAAACACACGACGACTCTCTTGACAATTATAATGGAGTGGTTTGCCATTGCCACCTCCATTTTACATACTAGTTAGGTTTCCTCACGATGTTTTCCTTCACCGTCAAAGCGCGTGAAATTAGTTGGTGTTATACTAACAGCACATAAATTGAAAAAATTCATTGGTGCAGGCCGGATTCGAACCCGGTACCTCCGGAGTGGAAGGCATGCGTTTAAACCACTAGGCTATTACGGCTCATAAACATACAATAACGAATATTAATAAAACTAATATAAATAGTTACACTAACTATTTAGAAACTATCAATACATTAAATAATAAGAAAAACAAAATAGTTTAATATCTAAATTGTAACTTAAAATACTAGTAACAGTAGCTTCCACCGCAGTGACTATTTCTGACATTAAACAGTAATGTGCAAACATTACTGCGTTCCGGTTTGAGAAATTACTGGGGTATCGAGTCTTAACACATTATGTCTCAAAGCAACGGGCGTAGTGATGCAGTGTATACCATCTTAACTAGCACGTTGTTATGGGCAAGCGTATCACTTACCATCAGGTGAACGTCTCGCTCGCCTCGCTTAGTAGAATAAAAAAAACTGTAAACTTAACTTACTTCTATATGTATTCCCACCACACATTACGTAGGTTATATATTTACACAATCTTGTAATCTCTTATAGTGATGAGCGCAATACGGAGTAGTGTAACTTTCAAGAAGATGCCAAAAAATATGATGAAGCGATAACAATGTCTACACTCATTAGCGATATGTATGAAAGAAGTAAGAACGGTATGATTGCGTAAACTGGAATGAAACAACTATGCCCTGACCCATAAAGCGCAGGTGGAATGTAAAAAAACGGCGTAGTGTATATCATCCTAACCAGCACTGCATTGTTAGGCAACATACTAACTCTTTACCCATCTGCTCTTCATAAATCCCTGACAGACATCACGGGCTGTGAGTGTGTGCAGTCCGCAGCCGTTTAGGGTGAGATTTCTGGTGCGCCGACCCCTCAATTAGCGAAATGCGACACCGCCGCCCCCGTCTCCGCTTACCGCCTGTGTTGTGCTCGCACACAGGTAACACAACACACAACACTGTGTACGTTTGTGTGTAACGTACTCACACTTAACTTACTTGATTGACTTTAATTAATTTATTTATCCAGTGTTAAAGCGGACTTGATGCCTTTGGCATTATCTTCCACTCCACATTGGGTGACTTGCGGAGGTTTTTAGGTAAATGCATCAAAAAGGTTAAAACATTTAAACATTAAAAATATATACATTATAAATAAATACGCATATACTTAAAAGATTGTGATGATTCCTTCATTGTTCTTTAGAGGAGTTGTTCACGAACTTTTAAGTTAAAGCTGCACCGATCATTTGCTGAATCTTTGTGTTAATGAAGTGTGGACTATGAAGGACATAAGCTAACTTTACATCGTAAATAGTGTTTGATTTATTATAATTTTTTTTATACTTCTTTGCGACGAGACGAGTAAGACGTTCACCTGATGGTAAGTGATACGCTCGCCCATGACAACGTGGTGCTAGTTAAGATGGTACACACTGCACCACATTGCGCTCGTCGCCTTGAGACATAAGGTGTTAAGTCTCGTTACCCCAGTAATTACATTAGCTACAGCGCGCTTCAAACCGGAACACAGTAATGTTTGCACACTACTATTTGGCGTTTGAAATAGGAGCTGCGGTGGTACCCATCCAGACGGTCTCTGGCAACAGAGACCTACCACCTGGTAAAATTTTTATTGTAGCAGAGTGCTGGAGACTGAAGATCTGATGAAGGTCGTGGGAGACTGGTCAGTGTGTAGTTTTATATAGACATCCTGTGTGGATGTCCATCTGATGATAATGGTGATTTGATGGGGCAGAATAGAAGATAGATGAAGAGTGATTTGTAAAAGTTATTTATTACCAGCGGTACGTTGTCTGAATACATGTAACAAGTAAAGCGGTAAGTTTACTTGCAACGAGTAATCGTAATGAATGAAGATGACGAGATATGGAAACTTGTTAACAGATTAAACTCACCGCCGATAAATACCTGATGGTTGGTAAAGATTAACCCCTTTTTGTAAGCGGAGGCGGGCGGAAACCGTTGTTTGTAGTCCGGGATTCGGATCCAGTTACAGCTAGAGTAAACATCGGAAATACGAGAATATTTATACTAATATCGTCTCGCCGTGTTCGCGGCTGTTATTCTAATGGGGCAGGCGAATGTTCGAGTACGGAACACAAACTTACTATCTAACCGCCGCGCCGATAGTCTAATGGTTAACGACACGGCCCGTGTAGTACACAGGTTGAAATTTGCCTTCCGACTACTTGTAGTAAACACTTGCAATCTCTTGGTTTAAATAGATTTGAAATGGCGGTAATTACAATTAAGCTAAACAATTATATTATAAACAATAATCCCATTTTCGTGTTAACTTGTACTAGTTATAAAAAAGAATTATTAATAACTAACTTTTTTTTTCATTATCTCAAATTTAGATTAACGCCGTCTTTGGCTAGATCTAGGTCATCTGAAAAGCGAGGACCAGATGGTGCATTTATATTGTGTTTATACTGATTATGGAGCACTGTATACCGGTAGCAATACCCGGATTAATATGCTGCTGTAGTTGTTATTCAAGACACGTGGAAGTACAGAAGCAGTAGAGATATTCTCATTTGTCATCTTAATCGAGAGAATCGATTTAGTCAAATATATTTACAAGAATTGTTTTAATTTATTTATACTTTAAGTTTTTAAACAAAGTCCGTCATACACACAACAACAAACACGAAAAAACTTACATGTTACAGATATAATATATACACAAAAATTATATTACGTGCGCCAAGTGGAAGATATAAATTATCTACGACAATCTAATGTTGACTGGCGTTATCTCGGTTATGAATCCAAGATAATGGCAACATCTTATGTATTTATACTTAATCATGATAAAAAGTGGAAAGTGAACTGATCATTCACCAGGCGCTAACTGAGAGAGATCACCTTGACATAACATGTTGCTATATTCAAATCGAAACAGTAATGTTTGCATACTAATGCCTGGCGGCCTTCTTCTTCATTAGCCTTCGTCTTCTAGACAAATCCATCATCAGTAAGTGGTCAAATTTTGTATTAATCACTTATCTATTTGTGTTGTCTCAAATTCTCAGCGCTAAACGGAAGCTGTCAATAGTTTACACGGATCGTGTTCCGTTCGTCCGTTGAATCGATTTCCGTCTATCAAGCGATCGACTTGGCGTTGTTTACTTTCGCTGATGGAGGATGTTACTGCTTCCAATTAATAATCATTGAAGTTGAATTGTTAGATATTATTATAACGTTAAGTTATTTAAACTGAGACTAATGGTGTAAACGGAATCTGCTGTGTAGGCTTTTAGACCGTTTAGATAGATATCATCATAGCTCATAATTCTTCTGCTAAATACATAATATTCTATTGCTCCAATTTGAAATGATTTGAGGACCTCATAAGTAGCTTTAAAAAGTCTATTACTTAAAGGTCACAACTCATTGTTTTTCAAACATCAATTTCTTCCCCGTGTACAGCATTGCAGTGATTTTACTTTTTTGTCAGACCTGTATATACACTCCCGGACACATCTACCGGCCCACCACCCAGTGTTTAAAGTTTCGACGGTGTCTAGTTAAAAATAAATGTTAGGTGCAGCAATAAGTTTTAATGCAGTTTTGAAGCAGATTTATTGGTCAACCCCTATGTAGGTTTTTTTTTATTTTTTTTTTGTAATTTCGAATTGATTTGGCCGGCAGAAGTTTTACAGCTTGGGCGACAATTTCAGGCAGAGTATCCATAT
Source organism: Byasa hedistus (assembly GCA_029286795.1). Taxonomy (NCBI): domain Eukaryota; kingdom Metazoa; phylum Arthropoda; class Insecta; order Lepidoptera; family Papilionidae; genus Byasa; species Byasa hedistus. Next base: position 6,752,397 of record JAGSMW010000011.1, on the reverse strand, counting down.
TTTTTGGTCAAAAACTGGCTCTAAGTTTAGTTTTACTTTTTTATGGAACCAATAATCGGAAACATAAAAAAAAGTCCAACTAGTGCGAAATAAAAAAGTTTTCTCCATTCCTGGGTCGTTGAAAACAATGAACAGACTCGAATTTTCGTTTTTTTTTCATAATCCTGAATATAAAATTAAAAAAAAACATACGTAAAGGTTGACCAAAAAATCAGCTTTAAAACTGCATTAAAACTTATTGCTCCACCTAACATTTATTTTTAGCTAGGCACCGTTAAAACTTTAAACACTAGGTGGGCCGATAGATGTGTCCGGGAGTTTATTACAGGACTAATAAATGTTATTATTTATTGCTACAGAATGTTTGTTATTTAAAATGGTCGCTTTGCGATTGTTATTTATTAGATTTCAATGTAAAAATAATAAAAAGAACATGTTACTAATGGTTAATGTGCGAGTTGGACATTGACAGACAGCAACAATGTAAACAACGAATGTTTTATTGTAATTGAACCTTGATTATGTATTATACATGTATTATGTAGATAGGGGACATTAAGTTTTCACGTTTTTCCTGGTTATATAGATTATAGTTAACTTCGGTATATATATATACTGGGTACATATTTCCAATTTTTATTAATTGTACATGACATAAAATCTAAAGTTTCCTTCAAATTTCGTCGCAACTTTGCAAACGTTGAATGTTTGGAGGCGAGTTTTATTTATACATTACTTAAACAGAAAAAACATATCGTGTAATAGAAGACTCGCTTATCCGGGCCGGTGTAAACGAGGACAAACATACCATAGACGTATCGTGTTCCCGCCGCCCGCCGCCCGCCGCGCTGTCAGACTGACGTTTGTTTTGGCGCCCAAATACATAATGCTCAGTGAAACGCGGTTTGTTTTCTCGGCACATCGCCGCGCACCCGCCACCTTACCACTTACCGTCGCCCAGTAACACGCGATAAGAGATTATACACCTTATCACCCAGTAATAAGGATGCAGCGTTATGCGAAACGCGTTATACAGACGTAACAGCGGCCGCGCCGGCGGTAACACTATATTTTAGCATCGAGAGATGGAAGGGTGAAACGGTAAACATGTGCGAGTTATTTTAGTGAATTCATCTTTGGTGTTGTTTTGAAAAAGTGGCGCCGCGTTTAAAAATGACTGACGCACGGTTATGGATATTTCTTTTTTTTCTAACTTTTATACGGTGCGATCTAAAATGGGTTTTGTTTAAACCGATTTATAATTAACTGTCTGTGTGTACGTGTGCGGGGTGGTTGAGTGACGTGCCGCCCGTCCCGCCGCACCAGCTTCACTGTTCGGTTCGGAGTTTGTGTTTGAAGCTAATTTGTTTGATTTACTTGTTAGTGATGAGCTATTGCTTAGACCAAAGTCATTGCTAGTACGAAATTAACTTTTTAACTCGTTAAACTTACTGTATGTGCAAGACGATAGCTATTATTAACAATCACTCGTACTCACAGATATACATTATATTAGTGAGTTTGTAAAATTTATAAGTAACTAAAAAAAAAATACAATGATTTCTTATATTTCCGCGAATGTTACACATTTTAAAACTCAATTTTATGGATTTTATCGGGTAATAGCTTGGGATCCCACTGTTAATAAAATTAAACTAAATCCCAAGCAAATCACTAGAAGACTTCAAGACACTGAGCTCTTTCTGCGTAGATCGGACCACAAATGATAATTAAAAAGTTATAGGTACCACGTGATAGCTGTGACGTCAGGAAATCTGTCATCTCACTCTCGTGACCATGACTGCTGCAAAGTAATCGAAACGTCGGGAATAAATAAGTACCTCTAGTGGAAGAGGTAGGTTAGAATATCCCCATTGCTATCTTACCGAGATTTGAGAACTCTAAAGGAAAGTGACCAGTTTTTCTTGTAATTTTCACGTAAGTCGCAGTATAATAAGCAAAAAGTGGAATTGATGATGAGTCTTATCAAGTAGTAATAAAAATTGTCCCACCTGGTGTAGTCGCGCTTGCAGTACGTCTTCCCGTCGCGCACGAAGCATGTGCACGACTCGTCGAGGAACTGGCGGCACTCCTGGCACTTGAGGCAGGCCGCGTGCCACTCCAGGTCGGGCGCGACCCTCAGGATGTACTGGTCGTGGATCTGGCCGCCGCAGCCCACGCACAGGGACAGCCGGAGTTTTTCTGAAACGATGTCCCAGTTAGTGGCAAATAGTTCATCCGATAGTATGAGAATTTCGAGTTAGCGGTAAACACTATTCCTGCTTAAATCAACATGATGTTTACACAACAGCAAATAACTAGAACATCAAAAATCCTTGTCTGGGTCTGAGCTGCTATAAGTAACATGTTATAGAAGCAGGTACGCAATGTGAGCTGGTCAGGCAAAGAAAACCTACCAACATCCAAACTCTAGCACTTCTGTTACAACGAATCCGTTTTTAAAGGTATATAATAAATAACTTAACGAAGAACATAAAATTTTCGATAAACAACGGTTGTTGTTATTTAAAACGTACAAATGTAAGTTTAACGTGTACATTAACTTTAACAACCCACCCTCGTATTTAAATAACATCAATAAAGTATCAAATACAGATAAACAGGTTACACGCGAAGCCTTCGTTGGACAATTAGGGCGGAATAATGAAGAGGAAAGAGAAAAAAAGAAGGTAATTCGGCGAATTAAACCCGAAGGCGGATAACAAAGGAATTATGAATAAATTACACCGGGCGCCGAAATCGATAAGTTTTGTGGGCGTGCCGCGGCAGGCCCCGCCCCCCTCGCGCCGCAACAAGCACGCCGTCCCCCTCACACCCGCGCGTCTCTTTCTGCCGCGGAGCTTTAAAGCTATAGCCGACTGCAGCGAGCTTTGTAAACGGATACATGTTAGGTATCGCCACTGTTTGCGGATACGTCACCGATATGGTAATATAACTGGTAAGTGATTTATGTACAGTTGTGGATCTTCAGTAGTAAGTTATGATTGAGATGATATACACTGCATTACATCCTACTCATCATATTAAGTCTTTGGATATTAAATTTCGTTAATCCAGTAATTTCTATAGCTACCCAATTTTTACGTAATTCGCGCATTACTGTTAAACGATAAAAAAGTTTTATCGTAAATTTAACGTTATTGTTATTAAAATATTACTAGGTTAATTTTGTTAGTAATTTAAATAATTACTACATCGTATCGGAATGCTGGGAATCGAACCCACGCGGTTACGATCCGTATAACGAGTATACGATATTTACTGTTATGTCCAAAACGTAGCTGAACTTATTACTACATGTCTATATCATTGTAGAAATAAAAATAAAAGAAATAAAAAACCATTTACAGCCTTCTTAAAAAAATATATATTTTCATAAATTAACATTTTGCTTATAATCATATAGCAATCAGTCGGTTGAACCGATTTGATCATCAACTTTCATCCTAATTTTAAACAGTCTACTGTCAGTTAACAAAGTTATTAGTATTTATCTACGCAATACGTTTTGAGATAACATACTACATAATATAATTTGTCCTTGTATATAGATACAGTGTGCAGCAAAATGAGATCAGTGTTGAGGAAGTTCAGCCAAAACATGATGTCAGCGTTGATGGTACCATCAATATAATTTTGTGGACTGCTCATTATTCAATAAAACGTTAATTCGCAAAATCTTACATTTATCGGACAGCGTAACGATTTCTTAACACGTCCGCTTACTTCGGCGGACGGAGCACGACAGTTTGTACAACGCAGGTGCGTTTCTTTTTACACCCGCGCAAAATTAACAAAAACAAGTCATCTCTAAATTAAACTAAAAATAATTAATGAAATTTTTAAAATAAAACGAATCAATTGTTACGAAACGATTTAGCGAGTGACTTTATTGTATACAGAGGTGACAGATAGATGTTAGCAATAGACGACAGAAGTGACAGACACATATCATCAATAGATGGCGTTGGTAGTGGTATATTTTGACATTTACATCAATTTTAACAAAAAGACGATTGCAAAACGTATTAGCGCTAATTTTTAAATAATTTTAAAAATAAAATGATTTACAAATTAGATCGCGCCAACATGTATTTATTTATGTATGGATGTATGTGTGTATATATATTAGTAGACATATTATTATTAATATTATGTATATTAGTATAAATGTATTAAACATTTATAATTATGTATGTTTTTATTCCAAACGTTCTTTTTGTTTAATTAAATGTAGCTAACATATTTCAGCTACCACTCTCTCCATATCTCCCCACGATGTGGGTTGACTGGTAGAGAATGCCCACAGACATTTAGTCCGTCATTTGTAACACAATTTTAGATGGGTTGATGGGATTGGATAAATGTACGATTTTGCAATTTTACCTTTTATTGAACAATGAACAGTCGTAAAAATTATTATTGTGATGATCGTGATGTTGGTGGTACCCTCGACGCTGACATTTTTTAAAAATAATTTTTGGAGCTATTATTCATACATATATTGCATGTTATGAGTTATTGTTATGGTTATTATTATATCTATTGTACTATGTTGTAGTACAGTTCCATGTTTTAGTTCATATATATTTTAATTTAAGTGAATCCATTTAACAAGTCGCCGGCAAACTGCTTGTCATGTTTGGCGAAATGATTTCTTTGATGTGTGGGTAATAAAGAAATAAATTAAAAGAAAAACATTAGCTGTGTAATTCTATAAACTACAGTCCTTCAGACGGGTACACGGAACTGTGCTGAAAATACCTGCCCGTATTATTATAATAATAATTGATACTGTAATTGGAATAACACGTCGGAGTGCAATTACGACGCCATTAGGCGTTTCCGCGAGAGGCGATGCTTTTTTAATTATATTAAAAACAATTAAACGGTCAAGCGCGAACTCGCGAAATTGGTTCCGTACGGTTCCCTCACTTATACCGGTATATTTTTCTTATTTAATTAAGCTACTAAACTTGCAACATACAAATGTTGGTAAAACATACTTTGTCAGTTCGCAAAAATTTATTTCGGTCAAATTTTAATAAGATATGAGCTCAAGTTTAAGCTGCTGGGCTTATTACTGGCGTTAAGCTCCCGTTTCAAAGACTACTGTGCGCAAACATTACTGTGTACCGGTTATACTTGCACAGCTAGTGAAATTACAAGAGCGGACACGTCTAGCTTCAAATAACTTATGTGATTTATATTAACTAGCTTATAATTGTTAATAGCAGTCTTATAATTAACTGTCAGGTGAACTTTACAATTATTAAAACCTGTAATAGTTTCTGTTCCTGCTTGTTCATTCATAATGTCAACACTAAGAGTCTTCTTCTTCTTCTTCTTAAAGTGCTTCTCCATTACTGGAGGTTGGCCGTCAGTTCTGCGAATTTCTGTCTATTTTGTGCCACCCGGAACAGTTGCTCCACGTTGGTGATACCAGTCCACTCCCTTATGTTCCGTAGCCAGGATTTTTTTCGGCGTCCAACACGTCTTTTTCCTTCTACTTTGCCCATTACAAGTTGAAGCAGGTGATATCTATCGTGCCGAAACACGTGGCCAAGATATTCAACCTTTAGTAAGAGTAGTAGTAGTAACTAAGAGTCTACCAATCATATACTATCTTCGCTTATCATCAGGCTGTCTAGTATTAGTCTGTTACTACAAAATGATAATTTAACTGTCGGTGTTTATGTATACAAACTTTCAGCGCGGATCTCTAAATATCAACAAGTGTGTATACGTTTTAAAATGGCCGAACGAGAAGGACGATAATAAAAAGGAACCGAAAGGCAATCTAAGTAAGAAAAGACGATCAACTTTATTACTGCGCTTAATATTAAAATTGCGCTGTAGTAAATAATTAATTTTAATTTTTTTTTATACTACTTTGCGATGAGACGAGCATGACGTTCACCTGTTGGTAAGTAATACGCTTGCCCATGACAACGCGGCGCTAGTTAAGATGGTACACACTGCACTACATTGCGCTCGTCGCCTTGAGACATAAGGTGTTAAGTCTCGTTACCCCAGTAATTACACTAGCTACAGCGCCCTTCAAACCGGAACACAGTAATGTTCGCACACTACTATTTGTCGGTTGCAATAGGAGCTGCGGTGGTACCCATCCAGACGGTCTCCGGCAACAGAGGCCTACCACCTGGTAAGCTTTAAAACTTTAACGGTAAACTTTAATTTAAGCGGAATGCAGTAACGAAGTTATACTTGATGAAATGCACGATTTCGGTTAATTGGTTGTGATGGGAAAGAAGTTGGACAGACGATCGCGAGCTGAAGTAGCTTCTAGAACTAATCAAAATAGTTGCTGTTACTCCCAACTGTTCAGACAAGTTGAGGATGTGACAGCATGAAGTTGGTGGGTGTGGTATTAAAGTAAGAACTTGCGAGTGGTAGATCGATGGAAATGATATATTCTAACTTTAGAGTGAGACGCTCACCTGATGGCAAGTGACGCTATACACTACTGGTGGTAGGTCTCTGTTGCTGGAGACCGTCTAGGTACCACCGCAGCTCCTATTTCAACCGCCAAATAGTAGTGTGCAAACATTACTGTGTTCCGGTTTGAAGGGCGCTGTAGCTAGTGTAATTACTGGGGTAACGAGACAACACCTTATGTCTCAAGGCGAGCGCAATGTGGTGCAGTGTGTACCATCTTAACTAGCAGCACGTTGTTATGGGCAAGCGTATCACTTACCATCAGGTGAACGTCTTGCTCGTCTCGTCGCATACTAGTATAAAAAAAAACTATAGCGTTTTAACATAGACAAAGTATTTAGTCTCGTTGCAGTAACTTCACCCTTCAAACCGGAACACCGCGAGAGACTTAGTACCTGCTGTGCTTGGACTTACCACCGGTGAAGTAATTACGACCGGGCGACGTTTCCGTGTCACCGGATAAGAATCCGGATGTGTCGCGTCGCCGGTGCAACTTTGACACTTGACTGTGCGCGTGCGTGTGCGTGTGCGCGGGGCTGGTTTTAAAAAGGCGCGCGTTAGAATTTATTGTGTCAATAATGGGTAGACTCGCCGCTGCACCGCTAGGGTTGTCACCGAGCGAGGGGAAATGATTAAACTTAATAACTATAACGATTATCACTAATCGTTCATAACTTAAACTTATATGTATCATTTATCTTCTTCTAAGTCGTATTTCCTCATGACTGAGGGTCGTGGTCATCATGTTTTTATTGAAACGCACGACGTCTCTCTTGGCAGTTATAATGGAGTGGTGTTGCCATTGCCTTCTCCATTTCACATACTAGTCTGACCACTGATGGTCATGACATAGATATGCAGGTTTCCTCACGATGTTTTCGTTCACCGTCAAAGCGCGTGATATTAGTTGGTGTTTTATGCTAACTGCACATAAATTGAAAAATTCATTGGTGCAGGCCGGATTCGAACCCGGTACCTTCGCATTGGAAGGCCGGCGTTCAAACCACTAGGCTATCACGGCTCTATGTATCATTTATAGGCCAGGTTAAATCTGACGAATAACTCTAAGTTACTACGAACTGCTTTCTTTTAAATTCGGTCTGTATAACTAGTGCTCGACTACGATTAAAACTGATGGTACGTAAGTCTTTAATGCTAAAGCCATTAGTTTAGAAGAGGTGTGAATTGAGGATCTAGTGTGCCGTGATTTATTCACAACTTCTGGATCGTAAGAAAGTGATAACAGAAACGATAGAATATAAAAATAGTTAGGAATAGATAATAAAAATCGTAAATAGAATATAAGAAGAGATGCAAATTAAAATTAGAAAATAATAGATGTAATAGAATTAAAGAAGGAAATGTATATAGCAAGTAAGGAAATAAAGAAACAAAATTGTCACTTCATTTAGCGGGAGGTATGAAAGGAATGGAATGCTAAAGTAAAAGGTATAAAAGAGATGGAATGACAAAGAGAATCGGAATGGAAGGAGAATTAGGAATGAGAGAGTAGAAATTTTTGAAACGTAGAATAAGAAAAAGATGTAACAAGATCCTTGACCCAAAACCACGAAAGGGGAACGAGTAAAAAAAAAACTTCTGGATCGTTCCTCAAATTTCCATCGATCTTGACGACGAGACAAGCAGCGATGCTAGTTTACATTGCACCATAGGCTTCTTACGTAAAATGACATATCAAATTAATTTGGTACACATTAAACCTTCTACTCTATCGATTGTAGTTAAATGATCGTAGTTTAAGAAATTGTCTAGACGTTGTTTGTTTAATCATCATCATTGCACCATATTGCTGTTCACCGCTGAGCATTCGCCTCGTTCTATAACACGATCTCGATCTTCCTGCTACCATAATTTATTACTAAGTTTATTACTAATAAAAGGTATACTGCGGTTCGTTTAGTTATATACACGTGTATCGTACGTGTTGTGTGTAGTACCCACTACCCGGTCCCCGCCTGCAACACTTGCTACATAGAAACGTCAATAAACGCACAAATGTAAATATCGCGCAGTGAACAAGTTGCGATAAGTATTACTTGAACAGGGCTTTTGCTTACTTAGATATACATATTTTTAAAATATTATAATCGAGTTCCACTGCCGGTTTTAATTATCGATTTTATTTTCATATATCGATTAATTATTTTGTTGGAAGGCTGAATTAGTGATTAGCTGTAGGAGATCGTCCAAGTTCTATTTCTACTGCCAATTAGTAGTGTGCAAACATTACTCTGTTCCGATTTAAAGAGCGCTGTAATGTAGTAAAAATACTGAAGTAACAAAACTTAATTAATACAAAGTGATAATCACAACAAGTTGCAGTGTATATCATCCTAACTTGTATCACATTGGGCGGCCGAATCATTTTCTACCAGAAAAAAGTTCTTTTTCAAATAAAACATAAAGTTCTTTTTACTTTTCCAACGATAAAGTTAGTCAATTACTTTAAGTTCTTACTGTTTACCAGTTAATATAATTTTTTATACCAATCCAAAACTGAGAGCAGTTGTTTAATTTAATAATACTTTTCGGAATGTTACCGTGTCCCTGTTCGAAGGAAACGGTAACTTGTGAAATTACTTAGTTAACAAAACTTAATACGTGAATGTTAAGTTATAATGCTGTGAGCATAGTTTAGTGTAAACATCATAAGTAACATGATATTGTTATTGGCGACTACAACTGCTTTGTTGAGACTGTGGTTAAATGCTTGTTATGTAACGCGGAGGTCTCCGGTTCGATTACGATGCCACATATATGTAAATGTGAAATGTGTCGAACTGGAATCGAATCTACAACATTTAACATAAGCAATACCACAACTGGGCCATAACTCTACAGTATCCAGTCCACCGATTTATATTTGCATATTTATTGCATCGGACCGACTTAATTAATATAAATATTTACGAAAACTAAGTAATTTAAATGATTAATCGATTTTATCGATACGGCATACATTCTTTTTATCTATTTTTAATCGATTCCTTACTGAGTAACAGTATATGTGTGCGTACTACCATTTCGAAATTGTTATCGATTTTATTACTAAACAAAAGTCAACACCATTATATATAATATATACATGTGTATGTTTATTTTGGTCATGTTTTCAAAAAAGTTTATATATTAAAACAGAGATGGCGGATGTGTCTGCCGTTCACATAATTGGTAATTATAAACGCATACGTAGCGGATATAATTAAGAACTTATCGTAAAATGTTCATTTGAAAATAATTAAAGCGATTAATATGTTTTAACATAATACTTAAATTAAAATTTTAAAGGAGTAAAAAAATTACAGTCGGTAGGTACAAAACGGAGAATGTTAGTGGTTGAACCGATTTTGAATTTACTAAGAAATCTTTTTGAGTTTTGTGCGCGACGACCGCGAGCGTAATGTGGTGCAGTGTATGTCATCCTAATGTAATATAACAGTATAACAACTGCACTATTTTAGAAATATAACCCAACACTCTATTTTATTTTAGAAGTTTGATTCTTAAAATACGATTGACAATACCTCCGGACTCCGCGTACGCGTGCCTATTGCCCCCTTCTATCTATAACTACCTGCAACTACCCCCACTCTGACCGCTATGATGTTGCCAGTGTATTAACAGTAGCTGTTAATAGTTAATAATAATAATTATAACATATCAGTAACGGTCAGAGTGTTGGTTTATAAAAATTATTCCAATATTTTATTTACATTATATACGTGTTGGATATTGAGAAAAATAATTGTGATTACCGACATTTTTAAAATAGTAGGTGTATTGATTTTAAAAGATTGAAAGTGAAAAAGGGAGGGGATGTCGTAACGTCGTTTCGACATAAATAGCGGATTACTGTGATTCTCGCTACATTCGTGTTGGGGCAGTGTGCGAGGTGAGAGGTATGGCAGATTTAATTTATATTTTGAATAGATGTTTCTAATATACCCGTCATTACAAAACTACTATTCTCTAGCTCAAGATCGAAGTTACTGGAGTACCTTAAGACGGCATGCACACTATAGCTTGGTGCCCAAATATTCAAGTATACATACATTTTTAACTTCGTCACTACCTTAAACCAAATAAAAAATCTATCATCAGCGGTATACGATTTATTTCAGTGATCATTATAATTGAAGTCGAAAACCGCAACTGTTGAGGATAGACCTATTTTTATTTTAAACCTTACACTAACATAATGATTTCTTATATTTCCGCGAATGTTACACATTTATTAAAACTCGATTTTACGGATTTTATCGCGTTTATTTTTGTTTGTTTGTATATTCCTACCACCTGTCAAGTGCAATATTCCTCTACAAGATGCAGGAGTATACAAGTTAGATTGTGAATGTGGTCTCTCTTATAAAGGTCAAACAAAGAGATCAGTGAAGACCCGCGTGAAGGAACATATAGCTGACTTGAAACATCAGCGCACTAAGAAGTCTGCAATCTGTGACCATGTTTTGGATCATCCCAACCATTACATCAGATTCGATGAACCTCAAATCCTCGCCAAGGAACACCGATTCCTGCCAAGGATGATTCGCGAGGCTATTGAAATTAAAAAACATCCTAATTTTAATAGAGAAGATGGTTGGGTAATACCACCTGCTTGGGATCCTATTATCAATAAAATTAAACCAAATCCCAGGCGAACCACTAGAAGACTTCAGGATACAGTGAGCTCTTTCTGCGTAGACCGGACCATTAATAATAATTAAAAAGTTGTGGGTACCACGTGATAGATGTGACATTTGGACGTCTGTCATCTCAGTCCTCCCGTGACCATGACTGCTGCAAAGCGGTCGAAACGTCGGGAATAAACAAACGAATAATAAACGCGATAAAATCCGTAAAATCGAGTTTTAATAAATCTTACACTAACAAGCACCGTGTTGATATTAAAACAAGAACGTTTTGCATGTCTCGTGTAAAAGTTATTACAGTCCTTCTTTTTGGTAGGTGGTTGGTTGAAAACTGAAAGTAATCCCGATGCGCGCGCGCAGCCCTATGCCCAATAATCGTACGGCGCGGCGCGGTGCGGCAAAGGCGCCTCACAAAGACACCGGCGCAACAAGCATCCCGGCTTATCTTCACGACGATTACCATCGGTGGTAGCCGCGGTGAAATATACGCTGCAGACGGACCCCGGCCGTGTAAGGGCATACCCACATCCGAACCGACCTCACCGCCGGCCTCCAACGCGCGTCCGGTTTACAAGCACACGAACAGTGTGAATGTGACTTATAATATCGCAAATATTTTTTTCTACTTTACAAAACAGAAAAAAAATCAAAGTTTCATTTCTGGCTGGTAGGTCCCTATTGCCGGAGACGATCTAGGTCAGAGTTCCCCAAACTTTTTTGTCTCGAAGACCCCCTACTTACAACTTTCACAATTTTATAAACATATATAATATTTTTTTTACTTCATAGGTACTTTTAGAAATAATGTATGTTTCGATTATAAGATAGTACCTATTTACTTACATCATACTATCAGTGTATATGTTGAGATCCGCTATCGTGGACCCCCATTTTCATTTCATGGACCCCCAAATTTTCTTTCGCTGTCGTAGACCCTTGCAGGTTGTCATAGACCCCTATGGGTCGATATAGACCACTGCGAATCACTGATTTAAGTACTAACGCAGTGACTATTTCAGCCAAACAGTAGAATGTTTGCATTACTGTGTTAAAGTTTGAATGGTGCTGTGATCTAGTAAAATTACTGGGGTAACGAGACTTAACATCTTATGCCTTACGACGAGCGCAATGTGGTTTATACCATCTTAAATAGCGCCATGTTATGGACAAGCGTATCACTTACCATCAGGTGAACGTCTCGCTCGTCTCGTCGTTCCGTATGACAAAAAAAAACGTAAAAATTCATTTTACAGTATATTTTGATGACTAAGCTCGATAGCTTAGTCATCACTATCACAACGACTACTTGGTACAGGTATATATATATTTTTTTATACTACTTTGTGACGTGACGAGCACGACGTTCACTTGATGGTAAGTGATACGCTTGCCCATGACAACGCGGTGCTAGTTAAGATGGTACACACTGCACCACATTGCGCTCGTCTCCTGAGACATAAGGTGTTAAGTCTCGTTACCCCAGTAATTACACTAGCTACACCGCCCTTCAAACCGGAACACAGTAATGTTCGCACACAACTATTTGGCGGAGCTGCGGTGGTACCCACCCAGACGGTCTCCGGCAATAGAGACCTACCACCTGGTAAAACATATCTTACTCAATAGTAAGATATACCTGTACCAAGTAGTCGCTTATCAAACGTCAGTTATATCTTCTACCTGCTTTACTTCCGAAGCGGCTTTACCCAAAACTTCGTACTCTTGATGGTACTTCTACACTTAATTCCGGTGCGAAGTAATAGCGTACAAACGTTATAACGTTACGTTTCAAATCTCAAGTCGTTGATTGCTATATGATGCTTATAAATTTCCACATTACGCTATATTGATATAAGTGTATTCTTTTAACATAAGTTAAAAATACTTCACGCAGAAGATAGATATATGGTAACGCGCAAACTTGCTGGTTGTGCAAAGTTATCATCATCATCATAAGGTGCCTTATTCAAACTGAAGTTTGGCGGTCAGATTGAGAAAACTTTCTGATCTTGGGCTAATCTTTTTAATTGGTGGTATTTAAGCCCAGTCCATTCCTTTATATCGTCGAACCAAGCAAAGTTATATGAGATCGAAAATCGGTCGGTAAATTATCAGTTTTCTTAATTAGCCCTCTTTTACTAACATTGTTTGCAGATGAGAAAGAAGAGTTAAATTTTTGAATGCGTAGAAAGTGTGAATATAAAAATGGTTGTGTCGGTTAGGAAACGGGTTTGGCGACAGTGTTAGGTTCAAGGTTGATATCGGAATGTTAATTGATTTGTTGGCGCATTAACTTGTCTATATTCCGTTTCCTGATTCACAATTTATTTAACCGAAGATCAGTCAAACTGTTGAAGATACCTGAAGGCTTAGATGACGCAGAGGCGTAAATCGATCCCCGCTGAGCTTATGCTTGAGCATCAAGAGCAATGCGAATCGGACGACAGTAACTTGCGTGGTGGATAAACGGTCTCTTCTTATGATAGAAGACAGTAGTGGAAACAAGAGATTTGTTAAGATATATATTATAGTTTATGTTAACTAGGTCTTAGTATTTGTTAGTGCGGGAGAACAAAGTGATTGTTACACCCCCGCGCACGGCGTCCCTTCGCAGCCGAATAAAACATTGAATACCACGCCGCTAATAACTATACAAATATGTTCAGATCGCCGCTCGCCGTCCATACGGTCGAGAGTCGCGTGGCGGGCCCGGTGAAGCCGCGCGCGTCGGCGGCTGCGCGTGCGCAGCGCCCGCACGGGATTCTAGCCCGTACGGGACACCTTGTTGGCTCAGCGCTGTTTGCGAAGGACGGCCGTTTAAAATTAGCGAGTACTACCGCGGCGCGGCTAAAGACTACCTCCTGGTGGGTAATGGTTAAACCAAATAAAAACTGGGCAGCAAACATCGGAGCACCAAATGCCTCATTGTGACGCTCCTGCTACCAACTGTTTGCGGACAGTTAGCGAGTGCCCGCATAAGTAGCGCCTCGTGGGGTCCCGGGTTCGCGCTTTGTCAGACATTTCACATCTCCATTTGTCGGGGCCGATCGGTGATTACTTCATTTGTGATACGTACTTTTTATTTGGAGCTACGTACCTTTAACTACGTTCATGTCAATGTAAATTTGTAGGCGTGTGGTGAAGTTACGCCGATGTCACACGTAACAAACACTTCAATAGTTTTTATTATGCATAATGAACATACAATACATTATAACAACAACTTTAAAACTTCTTTTGTAACCTGGTGCTGTTTAACTCTAGGTCCGCGTGCGTGAGTTTGGATGCTGATAGAGTTTTTTCAAATCTACCTGGTGAGTAAACACAATCAATATACTAGAGCCGCAGTTTACTACGTGAGTATGCTTCACCATCTTTAGCCGCCGTCATTTTATACAATAGTATATAATCAAATAATGGCCGAAAAATATCAACGAAATAAATCATATAACTCGATCGTTGTTCAAGTTTTTGACTTTCAATCGAGCTCCGCTGACATTTGGAACCAACACGGTACCTTACCTCGGTGTGATTAATATAGTTTTTTGTCCAAACGGGTTTCAACCTACGTACTGAGCGGACGGTGCGGCACACACCCACAATTCAAAACTTGTACTTTTTTATAACAAGACACGATTGACTTCAGCAGTGGTATATTTATTATAGCTGGTCTGCAGACTTTATTAGCGCCAGACTGAGACCTCACGCTCGTCCTCTTACTATGCCAAAGTACACCTTGGTGCAAACCCGAGGAAGTTTTAAATTTGCTGCATCAAAATCCTGGAACGACTTGCCACATCCTCTTCATCGTGTTGTGTCTCGTTATGCTTTTAGGGGCAAATGTCGTAAGTGACTTTTGATGCAGCAATCATTCAGCACAGGTGTATAAGGTTGTGTGTGTCGTTGCTGTGTGTAACGTTTTTACTATTGATTTATTTATTATTATTTTTTTCTTTCTCTTTTTATTGTTTTGGCGCAAGTAAACAAAATGTATGTATAAGAAGTGTTCCATCTATTACTTTGCTACACAATGTCAGGCCAGGGCAGAATAACAGGAGTCGGCATTACATGCCGATATACTGAGCCCTGGACCTTTTTGTCGATCTTTAATCCTATCTATCTACCTAATGTAATGTTTATAGTTTAAGAAATTTGTAGACAAATAAATACTTTATTATTATTATTATTTAGCTGATACCCTGAAGATAGCAGAAGCCAGAGTTTAAGTAACAATTAGAATGCAAAGCGATAAAAAAACAGACTGTGTCTAACACTGC
Source organism: Byasa hedistus (assembly GCA_029286795.1). Lineage (NCBI taxonomy): Eukaryota > Metazoa > Arthropoda > Insecta > Lepidoptera > Papilionidae > Byasa > Byasa hedistus. The sequence continues at coordinate 6,736,970 of JAGSMW010000011.1, read as the reverse complement.
GGCTGTTACAAAAAAAACTCGCACTTGGCCGAGGAGATGAATAAATACTCTTGATTCTCTCCTTGACAGAAAAGACTAAATTGTTTCTTTAAGTAGATCCATGCGCTGACGTTAAATGTTATTCTAAACTAAGCGAAGCCGATAAAGATTTCAAGTTACGCTTTAATTAAATGTATAATGAGAATGTTTAATCAAATATGTGTTAAGATTTTAATGAGCGAAATAATGAGGCTTAGATTCTTTTTTCTATTCAAATCTTAACTTTATCAAAACGTAAACATTAAAGGCTTCAAACGATTCTACGCAAAAACTGGCGCCTTCATTTAAAATTTTAATTAATCGTGATATAATGGAGGCCGAGCTCGCGGAACACTCGCGCGCAAGTGAGCAGGTCGCCGCGGGAAACGTCCGCCGTCGGATCCAATACATCCAATGCAAACATTTTAAGACCATTATTGGTATAAAAAACCACCGAAGTTTTTGTGCCGCAAAGGTGGTCAGTAAACAGTGGGCAGAGGACGGCGCGGCGCGCTTTGGCGGCCTGTTAAAGAACCTCCAAAAAAAAACCAACGCGTCTATTGGCTTAACCGGACGCAGCGCCGGGCCTCTATACTGCTGCTTTGGCTTTTTATCGCCTCCAAGCAGCTCATTCTACTATATAATAAAACGCTGCAACTATACTGCCACTACAACACACTGTTATTTATAATTCATACACAAAGAGGTTATATATAAAAAATATTGGCAAAGCAGCATTGTTACGATATTCTATGCGAACGGACGTTAAAGAACATGACCATGATATTATAATGTTCAATTAACATATTAAATTTTGACATATACATATGTATGATTTACATTATTTCGCTTGTGGCATTAAAGTTAAAATAGTAGTTTAGTGTTTATAATTAACAGTATTATAAATATGAATACAAAGTAAGAAAGTTATAATGTGAATTGAAATTTGATACGCTTAGCAGTAGCTAGCTACAGTTTGTTTCATAAGCTTTTAATAGGAACAAATGTGTGCGTAGTGCTGCAAGGTAAATATAGATCTATCTGTGAATGCTGATGGTAGAAAATTTCTGCTAAATTATACTGCGTGGCGTGTAATCGTTGTTATTGGTAGCATTAGACGCGGCCTCCGTGACTCACACGAGGGATTACCGTGAGAATGTAAAACTACAAGTCATTACGCAGTGTATCGGCTCTAATATCTGTACTGCCGACGGCGGGCTACCGTCGCGTCGCCGCGGCCACTTGCCCAGCGGTGAGCGGGCGCTGGGCAAAAGCTTATCACAATACAAACAAAAATACATACATCATAAATATCTTATATATCAGTGATGGTATGTCTCTGTTGCCGGAGACCGTCTAGCTACCCCCGCAGTGACCATTTCAACCGCCAAATAGTAGTCATTTTTTTTTATACTACTTCGCGACGAGACCAGCAAGACGTTCACCTGATGGTAAGTGATACGCTTGGTAACAACGTGGTGCTAGTTAAGATGGTACACACTGCACCATAAGGTGTTAAGTCTCGTTACCCCAGTAATTACACTAGCTACAGCGCGCTTCAAACCGGAACACAGTAATGTTCGCACACTACTATTTGTCGGTTGCAATAGGAGCTGCGGTGGTACCCATCCAGACGGTCTCCGGCAACAGAGACCTACCACCAGGTAAAGTGTGTATACATTACTACATTCCGGTTTGAAGGGTGTAACTAGTGAAATTACTGGGGTAACGAGACTTAACAGCTTATGTCTTAAGACGACGACCGCAATGTGGTGCAGTGTGTACCATATTAATCAGCTCCACGTTATGGGCAAGCGTATCACTTACCATCAGGTGAAAGTCTCAGACATCTCGTCGCCTCGTTCAATAAAAAAAATACAGATTTGTAATAATTTCGCTTATCAACGGTTTAAACTTGAAAGTACTAAGATGCAATAGAGCCGTTTTCGTTTTTCAGTTGAAAAGATTTCAACGTCTCGTCGAAATATTTTTACAATTTCTCATGTACTTATAAAATTGATCACAAAACTGGTACAATGAAGACTTATAGAAAAGAGTTCACTGTGTGATATTAAAATATTTTAGAGGTCGATGATATTTTGAATTAATGGCAATGCTAATGTTTAGCTTTAAGTATCTTATTGGTAAGTAAGCTTAAGTTTTATTTCTAACAAATTGACGAAACAAAGATAAGTTAGCGTTAACAGAATACTATCTTAAAATCTAACCTGCATCTTCCTCTAGCTGTTGCCTTTTCTCAAATGTTTTTTATTAATCTAATGCACCACTGTCTTCTCTTTTTTCTCTTACTATTTATTTCCTATTTTCCAGTGGGTTGTCTGGAAGAGATTGCTTTAAAGCAATAAGGCCGCCCATTGTACATAGTCATTTTAGAAATTTGTATGTTTGTTACTTTACTTTTTGTGCAATAAAGAGTATTTATTATTATTGTTATTATAAGTTAGCATATAGCGAAGTTTTATATAAGACTGAAGCTGTGTGAGCTAATAAGAAATTTCTCCGCTTGAGCTCAACACTTCCTGGCCCAGCAAACTAAAATCAAGATAGAACTCCATTCTGCCGCAATTTGACGTCTATATCCAAGTATCGGGCGCCATCTTGATCGAGGGGAAGAAAAAAAAACGCATCTTCATATGTGTCAAACGATCGGAGATTAAGCGGGGAGGCGGCCGATGGGAAAAAATAATCGAATGGATCATAAGTTCATAGCAATACTGTATCTATGAAATGCTTATTGCGTCGTGAGATACTAGCGGGCAAGAAGAGAGCACAATGAGCTGGAATGTTCTAGAAACCTGGATAAATATCAAATTCCAATCATTAAACGATTAGGTAGTTATATTGCCAAAGTCTTAGTTAAGTAGTTTCATTAACAACAGCGCCATTTGTATTGAAATAAAAGATGATGTACTAAACTAGATAAGAGACAACAGAGACCTATAACCAGAAAAATTGGTGTACTAGATCCCATTAGAAATAATTCATACTTCCATTATTTCATAAGTACTGAAGACAAATCTTTTTCTGTCGGAGACCGTTTAAGTATAAAACAACGCTTATTCGTGTAAGCTGTAATGTGCACAGACCACATAGATTATTATGTGTTATCAACCGTACGTCTAATGTCATAAATTAATAAATAAACATAGTAAATAACTATACTCCCGCACACATCTATCGGCAGCCCACCATCCAGTGTTTAAAGTTTCGACGGTGTCTAGCTAAAAATAAATGTTAGGTGGAGCAATAAGTTTTAATGCAGTTTTGAAGCAGATTTATTGGTCAACCCCTATGTAGTTTTTTTTTTTTTTTGGTAATTTCGAATTGATTTGGCCGTCAGAAGTTTTACAACTTGGGCGACAATGTCAGGCCGAGTATCCATATTTTTTGGTCAAAACTGGCTCTAACTTTAGATTTGCCTTTTTATGGAACCAATTAATCGGACACATCAAAAAAAAAATCCAACGTGTGCGAAATAAAAAAGTTTTCTCCATTCCTGGGTCGTTGAAAACAATGAACAGACACGGATTTTCGTTTTTTTTTTTTATTTAATGCAGTTTTGGAGCTGATTTATTGGTCAACCCCTATGTAGGTTTTTTTTTTTTTTTTTTGTAATTTCGAATTGATTTGGCCGGCTGAAGTTTTACAACTGGGCGACAATTTCAGGCCGAGTATCCATATTTTTTGGTCAAAACTGGCTCTAACTTTAGATTTGCCTTTTTATGGAACCAATAATCGGACACATCAAAAAAAAAAAAACATACATAAAGGTTAACCAAAAAATCAGCATTAAAACTTATTGCTCCACTTAACATTTATTTTTAGCTAGGGTCTGTTAAAACTTTTAAACACTAGGTGGGCCGATAGATGTGTCCGGGAGTGTAGTTACATAACGTTCAGTTAGCGTACACGTAGATTCGAACCCGAGACCGTCGTTCGCGATTACAACTCGCAAGCAAATCATATCGCAGTCTATTCTAATGTAAAAGTTTATTATGGTAGGTAATAATTAAAACATTGATTTACCGATAGCTACGCGAATTTGAACTTTAATATTATGTGTTATCAACCGTACGTCTAATGTCATAAATTAATAAATAAACATAGTAAATAACTATACTCCCGCACACATCTATCGGCCCACCTAGTGTTTAAAGTTTTAACGGTGCCTAGCTAAAAATAAATGTTAGGTGGAGCAATAAGTTTTAATGCAGTTTTGGAGCTGATTTATTGGTCAACCCCTATGTAGGTTTTTTTTTTTTGTAATTTCGAATTGATTTGGCCGGCTGAAGTTTTACAACTGGGCGACAATTTCAGGCCGAGTATCCATATTTTTTGGTCAAAACTGGCTCTAACTTTAGATTTGCCTTTTTATGGAACCAATAATCGGACACATCAAAAAAAAAATCCAACTTGTGCGAAATAAAAAAGTTTTCTCCATTCCTGGGTCGATGAAAACAATGAACAGACACGGATTTTCGTTTTTTTTCGTAATCCTGAATTCAAAATTAAAAAAAAAAAACATACATAAAGGTTAACCAAAAAATCAGCTTTAAAACTTATTGCTCCACTTAACATTTATTTTTAGCTAGGGTCTGTTAAAACTTTTAAACACTAGGTGGGCCGATAGATGTGTCCGGGAGTGTAGTTACATAACGTTCAGTTAGCGTACACGTAGATTCGAACCCGAGACCGTCGTTCGCCATTACATCTCGCAAGCAAATCATATCACAGTCTATTCTAATGTAAAAGTTTATTATGGTAGGTAATAATTAAAACATTGATTTAACGATAGCTGCGCGAATTTGAACTTTAATATTGTGATGGTACACGTCGGTATTTGCATGAAGCTTAAAGCTTGCTCAAAGCTTCTGTTGTAAGGTGTAACATTTAAGCGCTTCGTACGTCGGATTAAAGGGAGCTAAGTCGGGATCAGGCGTAACCCGCCGGCACACCGGGGACTTGATAGGAATTGAAATTAAACTATATATTTACAAACTATATATACACTCCCGGACACATCTATCGGCCCACCTAGTGTTTAAAAGTTTTAACGGTGCCTAGCTAAAAATAAATGTTAGGTGGAGCAATAAGTTTTAATGCAGTTTTAAAGCTGATTTTTTGGTTAACCTTTATGTATGTTTTTTTTTTTATTTTGAATTCAGGATTATGAAAAAAAACGAAAATTCGAGTCTGTTCATTGTTTTCAACGACCCAGGAATGGAGAAAACTTTTTTATTTCGCACAAGTTGGATTTTTTTTATGTTTCCGATTATTGGTTCCATTAAAAGGCAAAACTAAACTTAGAGCTAGTTTTAACCAAAAAATATGGATACTCTGCCTGAAATTGTCGCCTAAGCTGTAAAACTTCTGCCGGCCAAATCAATTCGAAATTACAAAAAAATAAATAAAAAAAACCATACATAAGGGTTGACCAAAAGATCAGATATTCAGATTTACTGAGAATAGATCGTGAATTATTATTAAACCCCTAAGTAAAGTAGGCACACCGCATAACGTTTTTATATGATTAGACATTAAAAATACATATAACTTAAGAGCTAAGATCAAGATCTTCACGCTTCTACCGCAAACCCCAATTTTTAATAGCGGTATTAGTACTGTAACAATTATTAACTTTCTGTTGTCAATCGATCGGTTCTCGTTAACTTAGTATCTTATATAAATCAATAGTACTCAACGCGCGTCAAAAGCTCCCGCCGAAGTTAATAAAGTAAATTGAACTAAAAAGTTATCTTTGTATGCCGTTATAGTCTCCATTCTTCTTTCAGTTATAGACCACATTCACACACAATAGGTTAGTTACTATAGATTTAACATCCGAAATTTTCACTAGAAATCGGCTAGTTGTTAATAATATTTAGGAAGTATCGACATTTCCTGTTCATCATCAACATTTCAGCTGTACACGCTGGTTGTTGTTTGTATTATTATATTTCATGTTACACTTGAGTTTTATCTATTGTGTGCTCGTTTTACTTTACCCTTTCATATGTTAATAACAAGACAGAGAGCTAAGGTCAATTATCCCCGAAATTAATTGTTGCTGTCTCAAGCTCAAACGGAATCTAACCCCAGCCCCTGCATCATACCATCGCACTTATAAACTTTGCTACCGTATTCAAAACTAGTGCTGTAGCTAGTGTAATTACTGGGGTAACGAGACTTAACACCTTATGTTTCAAGGCAATGAGCGCAATGTGGTGCAGTGTGTACCATCTTAACTAGCACCACGTTGTTACCAAGCGTATCACTTACCATCAGGTGAACGTCTTGCTCGTCTCGTCGCAAAGTAATATAAAAAAAAAAGCTAGTATACGAAATTCTATGTTAATTATGATTGCAACTTCATAATATTTGTAAGTAAAGTGTGAGCTCGGATATTATTTACCTGCTGCCGGTATTACGGGAGCTCGGTGTGTCGCCGGCCCTGTCAGATGTAAAAAGGTAGATTTGACAGATCCGAGCTACCGTGAGGGTTTTATGACGACGCCAATGATGGTCCGGGATGACGGAAAAAAAATCACCTTGTAACCCGACTCCACGGCCGACTGTAAAGTAATAAAATTACCTTCTGTTTAAGGTATAAAGAATTTAGATAAAATTATGCCCGCGGTAAGTTTTTACTGAAGACTCGGCTCCGGTTCGATCTGAAATAGGATAAGAGAGAACAAACTGAAGATTTAGCTCGGCAATAGTGGAAGAGAACCAAATTTACTTGATGACTTAGATATTACTTAAGTCATACTAAATAATAGATCAATCAAAAAGCTTCATTCATTGATACACTTTAAATAACATATATTAAGCATATCATGTAAACATGTTAGTTTTTGGATATATGTACAAATTACAAACACTTTTTTCTTTTACTAAGAAAACTGTGATAAAGGACGATTGCTTTTTAAACAATTTACAGTTACTATATAGTTTATTAGAAAAAATCCTTGCATTAGTAGATACCACCACAGCTTATTACCGTCAAACAATAGCTAGCGTGTTGTATCTAGTGAAATTACTGAGGTAACTTGATAATTTGTGTGTCAACGCCTCAACATTGTAGAAGTTAGTAAGAATGACATCAGGTAAACGTCTTGGGACTTTGTCGAAAGAATTATGAAAAAACAACTAAAACCGGTTAAGCCATATTCGAAATCTATTACCAACTCGCAATGGTACCCCAGTGAGCTGGTATAAATGGTCACCAACAAACAGTACACACGAGCACAAACGTACACAACACGGCATCTGACACCGAACGAAGAGCGCAAGTGAGCGATCGGATTGACGGATCATTTGTCATTAACAAACATCACGCCGATTTAGGTGTTAAGTTAAACGACAGAAAAACAAACGTAAATAATATATTAATGTGTGCTAATGAATTTGTGTTTGATTGAAATCATTAATTACATATTTGTAAGGGATCGCGTGTCTCTGTGAAGATAACCAAACACCGGCCACGCGGCGACGCCGCCGGGATACTTTTAATCGACGAGACGAGTGGTGGTCACCTGATGGTAAGTTATGCGTCGTATTGTGACTTAAGATGTCCAGTCTCCTTACCCCAGTAATTTCAATAACACTTTCATTCTGAGAGTAAGAGAAATGATATAAAATGCCTAAGCATTGCTATCACGTCTTAAGAATAAAGGTGGTATCGAAATGGTCAAAGCCACCTAATTTTAAATATTCATTATGAAATTAAATATTTTAATAGCCTCTGTTTATGGAGAAGATTTCTCGCTTAGAGTTTTCTACCTTATAGTTATCTGACGCAGAAACAAAAAGGTCCAAGCCATTTTAAAACGAGACCCCTCCTTTAATATCGGCACAGGTTGCTGTGACGGTATTTATTTATTATTTACTAAATTATGGAAAGAAGTAGAAGCCTATGTTATAAGGCTGCTGTTGAAAAGTTATTATATTATTTAAGTATCAAATTTTTCTTTATTCTTCTATTTTTCTAAATATCCAGGGTTTCTGTAATACATAAATATTACAGCAAGTAAGATGTGTATAACACAAAAAAATAGAAACGTCAGCCTTCGACCGACTTACCCAATAAATCACTGGGGTACAATATTTTAATGCCATGGTCACTGACCCAATGGGGTCCAAACAATAAAAAAAAAATAAAACAAAAGCCCTCTCCCTCGCACACCGGATATCATCGGCGCGACATTACGATGGCGACAAAACTGTGGCGCCTAAAGATTTTTTTCTGTTTACTGACAATCGAAAACTATCCCTAGTTACTGGTAACAGGGTCGGTAATCGAATCCACGCTCCGTCCAAATGATCGTCAATGACAAACGACTTCAAATGACATCATTGTTAGACGATTGTCTCAAAGTGTCAGAGGCGGAGTGTTGATGTATTTGACGAGAGTTATGGTGCGAGCTGGTGACAAACTGTGACGCCGGATAACGAATATCCAACACACTCGTAAACTGAGACTGAACACTAGGGAGAATACTATCCCTAGACTAATACACTATACTTTTAACTACGGACGGAAAAAAGCAGGTGAAAATTCAACGCGTAAGTAAACTACACATTAATTTTAATCAAGTTTTTTACTGAAAATCGAAAATGTTGAATCAAGAACTTGAAATTTGCCTTCTGTGTAATTTGCTGATATACGGACCCAAAGTAGAATTCCATTTACATTCTGAACCAAAAGTTTACCGCATCATTAAAACATACGTCTCTCAAAGATAAATAACTCTGTTTTAAAAACAAAAAGTGCTTTAAAGCTTAAACAAACTGATTGATTCCTTAACAGATTAGATTGTAAAACAATGAGAGGACATTGAAATCTTTTCAGCTTTCAAACGAATAGATTGTACAGAGACGAGGCGCAGGCGCCGCACTTATCACATTACAGACAAAATAATGGCAAATATTTTAACAATTCCTCACTGAGAAATTTGCGTTGCTCCCAAAAAAAATCCATTGTCATGGTTCCAAAACAGACCTTGCAAAAAAAGCATGAAGACGTCAGTTTTATTTGACAGCTGTCAAGTGGGCGGTCGTTTGCGGCCGAGATTGAAAAGAGTTCGGGAAACATTTTAGCTAATTTTGGTATAACAGTTTTGTCAGTCATGTCACTAAAATTATTGTATATGTTGACAATCAAATGTTATATTGTTATTTAGCGTCTATTGTAAGATCATGCAATTTTTTTAAGAAAAGTTTTTTGTGTAAAGATAATAAGAAATCTTTTTGCTTTGTATAAGTGTAATCATAAAGTCGTGCAGTAAATTTCATGAAAAAAATATAATATAAAGCGTAGGAACCTTAATCAATTGGTATAACGAGTCGTTTGGAGAACACGACTCGAACTGCGCACACGCACGGCGCGGCGAAAATAAATAATCGGCGGGCGATATCGGGCCCCGCGGCCTCCTCCAATCCGGAGATTACCCCACGAACGGGTTGCCGCGCTATCCTATAAAAAAATAATCTCCGGCTTTATCGAGTGTCCCCCATAAAAGAAACTATAACGCCCGATGAACAAAAAAAAGCAGTACAAAAGAAATGTTGGAAAAAATTCCGTCGTTATCTGCGGCGGGCGCGGGCGGCGCCACTGGCGGCGCGCCGGACGCCGCTCCCGCATTCTTTTAACTTTATTTTTCACCCGAAGCGAAAATCTGACTTCGGCTCTGGTAATTGACAGAATTTACGCATCCGATAAGGGGGGATGGTTTATATTATTACCGGTCCACTTCCAGCTGCTCCGCTCGTTCGGTGCTGCGGCCATTTTTGTGTGGTCAGTATTTTCCGCCGCAGATAAGAAGTTTTGTCAGAGGCTTTTATATAAATAAAGCATTGACGCTAGCAATTGAATTGCAACTGTAGGTGAGACTCCTGAACATTAAACTCGGAGGAATAGTAAAGGTACATTCCTTGTCTCTCTGACCCCGGAATACTGGTGGCTAAAGCCTTTAAAGTAAAATGTAGTAATGTTTGCAGTACAACTTAGCAGCAGGCGCTGCGGTTACCTTCGTGTGACGGTAGGTGTATACAAGTTTGTTTGTCAACAATGGGTTCTTCTTAAGCTGCTTCTGTTAACCTATTGTTAACAATCTTTATTATCGTATGATATATTATGACAATGAAGCTCTCATCATCGCCGGCTAACCACGTCATTGTCTATATAGATATAAGCTTACAATCTAAGTGTGGTAACTACTCAGAGAAAAATCATTATCAGAGTTCAAAATATTGCCCGGAATCGAAGCTAAGATCTATATGTTAAAACAGTTAACTATTGTTCCTCAGAAGCAGTTATCTAATTACTTTATTATCAGCATGACAATCTAATAGTATATTTTTTATATTACTGAAGTTTTGATTTTTTTTGTCAAGTGTAAATGAAAATATAAATATTTTGGTCACGTCGATTCGTATCCCGGCCGATCCCGTTTTCCGATACGTTAATTATCTTAAAAATCAAACTCCCACAAGAACTGTGCGGCGATAATTAAAATCTGGTAATTATTCAGGCGTGTTTGGTAATTCGGGTAATTATTTATCCGAGAAACGTTCGGGTCTTTTAACAAGTGCGATGGCGGGCCGATACGGGCCGCGGGGCTTTGATCGCGGGACCTTATCGCGCCATCTCGACCGACTTCCGGAATGATAATGTCGCGGGAGGCGCCAAACGCAAGTAATTTATGTTTAATTAACACACCAGCTCCGCCGGCCAGCGCCGCGGGCTTCGGGGACGAACGGAAACTGGCTTTTTTATATCAGAGGGAGAATCTTCGAATAGGTATCATCTCTTGTAGAGGGTTGTGGAGATTACTCACTGAAAGCTCGGTGATCGTGCTCAGCGTTTGGGAGGGTCACGAGTCCACATCCAGCCATCGTCCTCTTCAGAACTTAGGACAGCATTAATAACCCATATCCTGACCACCTTCAACCGAAAGGATCCGTTAAAGCATGGAATCACCATTGACAGGAGAGACGCCGACAGCTTCAACGCATCATCATCATAAGGTGCCTTCTTCAAACTGAAGGTTGACGGTCAGATTGAGAAAACTTTTCCGATCTTGGGCTATTCTTTTTAATTGTTGGTATTTTTCTTCAACTGGTTCACGATTAATTTAACTAAAACGTCAGTAATTATAACTTGTCTGACTGTTTAGTAAAAACCTTATAACATAACCATCGTGATCCCTATTCGCTGGTAGAAAGAATTAATTTTTATCAAAAACGATCTGACCCTTATTTCAATTCCACATGATGTTCAGAGAAATTTACGTCTTAGATGGTGAAGCTCATTCAGCAGAATCTGGAATATTCTGCTGAATTTTGACAGTAGGAACAGTGTTGCTGTCATGGCGACAGAAAACAAAGGTAGTATGTTTACACAATATTACATCGCCTTTATCAGTTGAGAGTAATATGTTTAGTTGTCAGTCATTTCTCTAGATGAGGCGCATTTCAAATTGGAGAGCAGTAATGTTTGTTAACTACTACAGGCCAGTGAACATGCGATCCCCTCTCTCTCTCTTTGCAAGTGGAGCGAATGATCTGCTTCTAACGGTTTCTATCTAGCCATGGTCTCTTCAAGTTGTTCACACGATGGATTCAGTTGGATGAGTTCCCAAGGTTGATCCTGGAGTGCAAAATTCTTGGAAGACGTGCTCCTGGTAGACACTTTTACCAGGTGGTAGGTCTCTGTTGCCGGAGACCGTCTGGGTGGGTACCACCGCAGCTCCTATTGCAACCGCTAAATAGTAGTGTGCAAACATTACTGTGTTCCGGTTTGAAGGGCGCTGTAGCTAGTGTAATTACTGGGGTAACGAGACTTAACACCTTATGTCTCAGGCGACGAGCGCAATGTGGTGCAGTGTGTACCATCTTAACTAGCGCCGCGTTGTCATGGGCAAGCGTATCACTTACCATCAGGTGAACGTCTTGCTCGTCTCGTCGCTTAGTAGTATAAAAAAAAAAAGACAGCGTAAGAAATGGATAACATAAAATAATGGATTAGTTTAAATAAACATGAGTTAATAAGAATACTCGAAGACTTCAGTTTGAAGAAGTCACCGCATGATGATGATTCAGTTGGGGTACAGATTCAGATTTTCATTTTGAAGATGTGCAAGTACTACCTGCTTAGTTTTAGACAGCAGTACAAGCAGGCAGTTTAACCGCAAAGCATACATCGTAAACCGTTTAACCGCACAGTTAGTTTAACAGGTGGTGATAAAATTTCGCGTTTAAGCGCACCACGTAACGCGGCGACGTGTTTGCGTTAGATAACCGATATCTAAGTAACATATGTTCGCATTAGCGGCAGCCCGGGCAGCGGGTTCGGTTCCCGGGTCGGCGGCGTTGTTTGAACGTTGTCGCGTTTGTGATACGGTTTAGTCGACGGTCACGCTTTGTTAAGTGAGCGCCGCGGGGAGCCGACGGTGAATTGTCAGCAGGACGGTAGCTATTAAATGTATAGGCGTTACAAGTGGGAGAATTCATTTCTTCCACTTATAACGCCTATACATTTAATTTCTATAAATTAATTTCTATAGGTTGCATTTCGGTGACTGTGCGCAGGAACTGCATGACTTGATACCACCAGCGCCCTTTTACCATCGGACGTTTAGACACACCGCAGACATTCATCCCTTCGTTGTCGATATCCCGCGCAATAGGACGAAGCGTTTTGCTTCGTCCTTCTTAGTGCGAACAGCGAGGGACTGGAATAGTCTGCCGGCGTCAGTGTTTCCGTCCAGTTACGATGTGGGAGTCTTTAAGAGAAGAGTGAATAGGTTTCTACTAGGCTAGCGCGCTTTACCATCAAAGACTACATCGCCACTTACCATCAGGTGGGATTGTAGTCAAGCGTTAGTCTATATCCAGTTAAAAAAAAAAAAAAAATTCAACAACAAGTATCAGTGTTTAAGGATGCGGTAACTAATAAAGATTCCACCTTCTACTTCTCGTATCAGGAGGCGAGTGCAAAATGGTGCTGTGTAATACTGACTACGGTTAAAATCCTGGCTACGGAACATAAGGGAGTGGACTGGTATCACTAACTGGAGCAACTGTTCCGTGTGGTTGAGAATAGGCAGAAATTCGCAGAACTGACGGCCAACCTCCAGTAATGGAGAGGCACTTTAAGAAGAAGAATACTGACTAGTGTCTCATTTATGTATCGTAACCTCCTGCTCATATATTTCATTATCCGGTAAAAATTCTGCTGTTTCGGTAAACAATTGTACCGATCTCGTATCGACTAAACCAGCACAGTACCTCCAATACTACTTTTTTTTTATACTACTATGCGACGAGACGAGCAAGTCGTTCACCTGATGGTAAGTGATACGCTTGCCCATGACAACGTGGTGCTAGTTAAGATGGTACACACTGCACCACATTGCGCTCGTCGCCTTGAGACATAAGGTGTTAAGTCTCGTTACCCCAGTAAATACACTAGCTACAGCGCCCTTCAAACCGGAACACAGTAATGTTTGCACACTACTATTTGTCGGTTGCAATAGGAGCTGCGGTGGTACCCATCCAGACGGTCTCCGGCAACAGAGACCTACCACCTGGTGAAACTACTGATAGTTTTGATTTGAAATTCTTCAACCAAACAAATGGATAAGGTGCGCTAAAGTTTAGGCTACTAATACTAAGTTCACGTTTAAGTGACCTTAACAAAACTTAACTCAATTACGAATCTCTTGCTATGTAAATCTTTTACTTCAATTTATAGTTCAAGTTGTGACGATTTCGCTGTTTAAAAACTGCTGAGGTATAATACTTTGAGAATTTCACGAACTTTTACGAGAGCAGTTAATTTTATTTGCCCTCATAAAGTATATCCTGTGGACACGTAGAAGCCTCCCTGCTGCACTGGAGACACGTTCTGTGTGCGTCACAAAAAGTTGAGAAGAAAAAACCTGCCCCAACACTGCCATAAAGCAATGATCACAGGAGCCGACGCGCGCGGTCTTCCACTGTTCGCCGCTGTGTCGACAATGGAACTATTTAACTTAATTTACTTACGATGACGTCTAAGTTGGTAAACTGTCTAGATATGGTAGAGCCTCTTTCAGCCGCTAAACGGTAATATGAAAATTTTACCGTGTTCCGGTTTGAAGGGAGCTGTAAGCTAGTGAATTTACTGAGGTAACGAAACTTAAAATATGTCTATACCGATCAGCGCAATGCGGTGTAGTGTATACCATCTTAACTAGCTCCATGTTACAAACAAGCGTATCACTTACCATCAGATGAACGTCTCGTTCGTCTCGTCGCTTCGTAGAAAAAAAATTAGATAAAAACTTATCCTGTTCGATTTAACTTAGTTTCCTGTCTGTACCTTCGATTCCGGAGGAAAGTTTAATCTTGTATAAGTTTCGGTTAGTGGTGAACGTAACTATATTATAGTAACAAGTTTGTACCCAGTCAAGTAAATGGGTATAGTGTAGAAATGGTTTACAGTCGGGTTACGGTCAAAGAAAAAGGGAATGCTGTGGAAAATAAGAGGAACCATATTAAAAAGTTGATTGAATATTAAAATCTAATAACATAGTAAATATTAAATATAACATAATATTATAAACTCGTATTACTTAAGTTGAACTTCAACGTAATTATTAGGTCTTACTACTTAAAGCAATTTTTCTCAGACAATCATATTAATATATAATGCGGGTGGTATGTGGTAATGAAAAGGTAAGTCTCGTTACCCCAGTAATTTCATTAGATTACAGCGCTCATCAAACCGGAACACAGTAATGTTTGCAAATTACTGTTGGACGGCTGGAACATTCACTGCGGTGATATCACCTACTACTAGTATTAGTAGTTTAAATACATACATATTGAAACTAAGATAACATTTCAATCATTTATATACATAAGAAATTGATTCTTGTAACAGAAACTTAAAATATTATAATGAGATATGAAGCAAAATGTATGTGCTTAAGTTTTACACAAGTATTCATAACTTGATGTTAAAAATTAAAAACATTTTCCTCTTAAAGTACACGTGTCGGCAGCATTGGACAGCACCACCGCCGTCAGCCTGTAGGTGCGAGCACTATCAGCTACTGGGTTAACACCACCATAAAACCAGACCCGGTGGTCCGCCAACCTTACCTCACTATATGTATAATACATACATTTTTTAATTATGTATATGTATAATGTTTTGGATCATCCCAACCATTACATCAGATTCGATGAACCTCAAATCCTCGCCAAAGAACACCGATTCCTGCCAAGGATGATTCGCGAGGCTATTGAAATTAAAAAACATCCTAATTTTAATAGAGAAGACGGTTGGGTAATACCACCTGCTTGGGATCCTGTTATCAATAAAATTAAACCAAATCCCAGGCGAACCACTAGAAGACTTCAAGATACAGTGAGCTCCTTCTGCGTAGATCGGACCATTAATAATAATTAAAAAGTTGTGGGTACCATGTGATAGCTGTGACATTTGGACGTCTGTCATCTCAGTCCTCCCGTGACCATGACTGCTGCAAAGCGGTCGAAACGTCGGGAATAAACAAACTAAATAATAAACGCGATAAAATCCGTAAAATTGAGTTTTAATAAATGTGTATAGAACAACACTTGACTACGATCCCACCTGATGGTAAGGAGCGATGCAGTCTTTGATGGTAAAGCTAGTCTAGAAGGCTATAAATATTTAAAGAAAACCCTAAAATTTCAACAGAATTCCGTTGACCACTTCTACCAGCAGACAGCAGTGTACAAATATTACGTTTTTTTTTATACAACGAGGCTAAAGACGTTCACCTGATGGTGAGTGATACGTTTAACCATAACATACCGCTAGTTAAGATGGTGTTAAGTCACGTTACCCCAGTAATTTCACTAGCTTACAGCGCCCTTCAAACCGGAACACAGTAATGTTTGCACACTACTAGTATTAGTAGTTTAAATACATACATATTGAAACTAAGATAACATTTCAATCATTTATATACATAAGAAATTGATTCTTGTAACAGAAACTTAAAATATTATAATGAGATATGAAGCAAAATGTATGTGCTTAAGTTTTACACAAGTATACATAACTTGACGTTAAAAATTAAAAACATTTTTCTCTTCAAGTACATGTGTCGGCGGTATTGGACAGCACCAACGCCGTCAGCCTGTAGGTGCGAGCACTATCAGCTACTGGGTTAGCACCACCATAAAACCAGACCCGGTGGTCCGGCAACCTTACCTCACTATATGTATAATACATACATTTTTTAATTATGTATATGTATTATGTTTTGGATCATCCCAACCATTACATCAGATTCGATGAACCTCAAATCCTCGCCAAAGAACACCGATTCCTGCCAAGGATGATTCGCGAGGCTATTGAAATTAAAAAACATCCTAATTTTAATAGAGAAGATGGTTGGGTAATACCACCTGCTTGGGATCCTATTATCAATAAAATTAAACCAAATCCCTGGCGAACCACTAGAAGACTTCAGGATACAGTGAGCTCTTTCTGCGTAGATCGGACCATTAATAATAATTAAAAAGTTGTGGGTACCACGTGATAGCTGTGACATTTGGACGTCTGTCATCTCAGTCCTCCCGTGACCATGACTGCTGCAAAGCGGTCGAAACGTCGGGAATAAACAAACTAAATAATAAACGCGATAAAATCCGTAAAATTGAGTTTTAATAAATGTGTATAGAACAACACTTGACTACGATCCCACCTGATGGTAAGGAGCGATGCAGTCTTTGATGGTAAAGCTAGTCTAGAACGCTATAAATATTTAAAGAAAACCCTAAAATTACAACAGAATTCCGTTGACCACTTCTACCAGCAGACAGCAGTGCACAAATATTACGTTTTCTTTATTCAACGAGGCGAAAAGACGTTCACCTGATGGTGAGTGATACGCTTGACCATAACATACCGCTAGTTAAGATGGTGTTAAGTCACGTTACCCCAGTAATATCATATTAAAAGGCTGATATTGTCAGACCTTCTCTTCACTGAAGGTCGAACCTGCATTGAAAGGTGCTGTACTGCTGATACTATGTTAGTGGAGGGACTAAAGGAGGAAAGGGAGGGAATATAACGGGATATGGGACTAAAGGGAAGGAATATATTACTTACTATATTTTCTTTATCATAACTAACGTTAAATTATGTATGAATACTGCACGGAAGAGTTGGGTTCTTCAGAAGTATCTACATTTTGGAAAGACTACAGTTTGTTCTTGTGTAGACAACAACATAGCTATGACTCGAAGTACCTGCCGCTATCATTTTATGTTTACTTAGTGCATTGTTTAGGTTCGTATGCAAGCACTAAGTGTTTGCGCAAACACGTGGGGCCCGCGCTGTGGGTTTCACATTTTTACTTGCGAAATATATATCTCTGTTTAAACATCGGGCCGCCGTTTTAAAACAACTAACGAAGACAAAACGAGTTTGTAGTTACTCGGTTTGATTACCTGCCGAGAGGTCCATGTTCACGTGAGGAACAGGCCGGATTGTCCAGACTTTACTTAGTTTACTAGTGCTTGGTCTCTGTCTCTGGCAAACCACTCCATTATAACTGCCAAGAAAGTCGCTGTGTGTTTCATAACACATGATGACCACGACCCTCAGTCATGAGGAAATACGACTAAGAAGAAGAAAGTCTCTGTTGTCGGAGATCGTCTGAGTACTACCGCAGTAACTATTTCAACCGATAAACAGTAATGTGCAAACATTACTGTGTTTAAGTTTCAAAGGTGTAAGCTAGTGATATTACAGGGTTAACGAGACTTACCTTATGTGTTAAGGCGACGAGCGCAATATGGTGCTGTGTATACCATGTTAACTAGCGGCATGATATGGGCAAGCGTATCATTTACCATCAGGTGAACGTCTCCCTCATCTCGTAGAATAAAGACTATTCTAAGAGAAGAATAATTAAAATAAATAATGATAGCCTAGTGGTTTGAACGCCGGCCTTCCACTGCGAAGGTACCGGGTTCGAATCCGGCCTGCACCAATGAATTTTTCAATTTATGTGCAGTTAGTATAATACCATCTAATATCACGTGTTTTGACGGTGAAGGAAAACATCGTGAGGAAACCTGCATATCTATGTCATGACCATCCGTAATCGGACTAGTATGTGAAATGGAGAAGGCAATGGCAACACCACTCCATTATAACTGCCAAGAGAGTCGTCGTGTGTTTCAATAAAAACATGATGACCACGACCCTTAGTCATGAGGAAATACGACTTAGAAGAAGAAGAAGAGAACCGTTACCAGTATACTGCGTGCAATATGATTTCGGTGTATACCAATAGAGTGTTGCGTAATTAACGACGGACGGACTAGCGAGACGTTTCCACAGAATAAATATCCGCGGCGCCGTTAAAACACCACACCAGATTGATCCGGGACCTTCACCCCGCGACATTTGTCACCGGTTGCCGGCTAATGCGATGGTAACGGGCTCATTCGTTTCACCACTCCACTACATCATCATACCTCGTCCATTTGGTTATCGGTCGCGCAACGTCCGCCCGCTGATTAATAGCCGCAGATAGCGGTGTTATGTACGCGTATTGTTATATACGCAACATCTACGTTTCACTGTTCTCGTGTAGTAATAACGAGAAGATATATTTTTTTTATACTACTATGCGACGAGACGAGCAAGACGTTCACCTGATGGTAAGTGATACGCTTGCCCATGACAACGCGGTGCTAGTTAAGATGGTACACACTGCACCACATTGCGCTCGTCGCCTTGAGATATAAGTTAAGTCTCGTTTTTTTTTTTTTATACTACTTTGCGACGAGACGAGCAAGACGTTCACCTGATGGTAAGTGATACGCTTGTCCATGACAACGCGGTGCTAGTTAAGGTGGTACACACTGCACCACATTGCGCTCGTCGCCTTGAGTTATAAGTTAAGTCTCGTTTTTTTTTTTTTATACTACTTTGCGACGAGACGAGCAAGACGTTCACGTGACGGTAAGTGATACGCTTGCCCATGACAACGTGCTGCTAGTTAAGATGGTATACACTGCACCACATTGCGCTCGTCGCCTTGAGACATAAGTTGTTAAGTCTCGTTTTTTTTTTATACTACTTTGCGACGAGACGAGCAAGACGTTCACCTGATGGTAAGTGATACGCTTGCCCATGACAACGCGGTGCTAGTTAAGATGGTACACACTGCACCACATTGCGCTCGTCGCCTTGAGATATAAGTTAAGTCTCGTTTTTTTTTTTTATACTACTTTGCGACGAGACGAGCAAGACGTTCACCTGATGGTAAGTGATACGCTTGCCCATGACAACGCGGTGCTAGTTAAGATGGTACACACTGCACCACATTGCGCTCGTCGCCTTGAGACATAAGTTAAGTCTCGTTACCCCAGTAATTACACTAGCTACAGCGCCCTTCAAACTACAACACAGTAATGTTCGCACACTACTATTTGTCGGTTGCAATAGGAGCTGCGGTGGTACCCATCCAGACGGTCTCCGGCAACAGAGACCTATCACCTGGTAAAAATATATAGCAGATATACTGCTGGTGTGTAGATTGTAGACACTGCAGCGATTTTTTAAAATTTTTCAAAGCGACACGACGAGCAGACGTTCACCTGATGGTAAGTGATACGCTTGCCCATGACAACGCGGTGCTAGTTAAGGTGGTACACACTGCACCACATTGCGCTCGTCGCCTTGAGATATAAGTTAAGTCTCGTTACCCCAGTAATTACACTAGCTACAGCGCCCTTCAAACCGGAACACAGTAATGTTTGCAAATTACTGTTTATCGGTTGAAATAGTTACTGCGGTGGTAGTAGACGTTCTCCGGCAACAGAGACTTACTACCAGTAAATATTTATTAAGTTAAACATTACTGTGTTGAACTCTAACCAGTGTTCAAGCGTATAAATAATTTAATACAAAGTATACTGCTGTGTAAATATCCTAACTAATGTCGCGTTGTTGTGGTTCAGGATATCAATATTATCATTCCCGTATCAGTTAACGCTTAACCTCAACTTCATGTGATGGTTACCTTAAACCAGGTTAATGGAAGCTCTAGAATATTCAGGCTTTCAGATGTTTACAGCTGAAACTAAAAATCAATAGAAATGGGAAAAAGGATATGCGCTGGCAGCTTCGCCTCTCTGATGATTGAAGACGCTAGTCGTCCAAAGTTTTTAAAATATTGTGAGGCAACTATAGCCGACGTGATAAATAGGAACAAGACATAAGACTGAAAAATGGAAAATGTGATATTAGAATAGGCTATAGTTTAAGATAAAATAAAATAGATGTAAAGGAGAGATAGTTTTAAAATGTCAGCAATATTAGAATATAAGTGGGATGATTTGTCTTTCAGGACATGATAAAGGAATGATCCACAGGTCTCTTCTGCATGCCGCACAAAAATGTAAAAAGACGACGGAGTCTTCACTCGTCGTAACAGACGTA
Source organism: Byasa hedistus (assembly GCA_029286795.1). NCBI lineage: Eukaryota > Metazoa > Arthropoda > Insecta > Lepidoptera > Papilionidae > Byasa > Byasa hedistus. Next base: position 6,716,428 of record JAGSMW010000011.1, on the reverse strand, counting down.
AATTAGCGGAATGTGAGTAAGTAAAACAGAATGAATGGAAGAACTAGGCCCTGACCATCCACGCAGAGGGACGATAGTAAAAAAAGAAGAAAAGAAACTAAAAATCAACTAATGGTAACAAATACAGGTAAGAGAAAACCTTAGTCAAGCATCTTTGCAGCACTTAACCGCTGCGTCGTGGTTACAGTTAAAATAATCAATGTTCTTTAAAATATAGTTATCTACTTAACTGATAAACTCACCGCCAGTTTATCCGGCGTGTTTTCCGGTCTAAACTGGGTTTTGCCGCACGCAGTTAACCAGCCGGGTTTACCCGGGCGCGCGTGCTCGTTAACACGAACAGACATAAACACAAACTTATTTACACTACAACAGTTATAATTACTGATAATTTATAATTACTGTTAGTTTGTTCTTAACTTTTTGTTAAGTATGTTCAAGTAAAGATATTCATCTAACTTAGTTCACAATATGATGAGTTAATTTTTTACACGACTCGAGTAAGGAATTATGAATTACACTAGCTAGTGGTGAAACGTTTTTTTTATTCTACGAGACGTTCACCTGATGGTAAGTGATACGCTTGCCCATAACATGCCGCTAGTTAAGATGGTGTACACTGCACCACATTGAACTCTTCTTAAGACATGACGTGTTGTCTCGTTGCCCCAGTAATATCACTAGCTACAGCGCCCTTCAAACCGGAACACAGTAATATTTGCACGCTACTGTTTAGCGGTAGTAATAGTCATTGCGGTGGTACCTAGACGGTCTTCGGCAATTAAAACCAGCAGTAAACTGTGTTGCTAGTTAAGTTATATTTATTTGTTTACTAACGATAACAGTAACAAAAAAATTTACTAGACCGTCTGGGTGGGTACCACCGCAGCTCCTATTTCAACCGCCAAACAGTAGTGTGCAGACATTACTGTGTTCCGGTTTGAAGGGCGCTGTAGCTAGTGTAATTACTGAGGTAACGAGACAACACCTTATGTCTCAAGGCGACGAGCGCAATGTGGTGCAGTGTGTACCATCTTAACTAGCAGCACGTTGTCATGGGCAAGCGTATCACTTACCAACAGGTGAACGTCACGCTCGTCTCGTCGCATAGTAGTATAAAATATAATAATAAAGTTCTTAATAAGTAATGTACGAGTATGTTAATTTAAAAATGTAGTAATTTGTATAAGTTCGTCATTATAAATGTTACATATTTGCTTAAGACTAGATTTTTTGATAAACTACTGACGTTAGGTCTAGGTCTTATTTCTACCGTCAAACAGAAGTGCGCTAACATTACTGTGTTCCGATTTGTAGGGAGCTGTAGTAGTGAAATTACTGGGGTAACGAGACTCGACAACTTATGTTTTAACGAGGAGCGCAATGTGGTGCAGTGTATACCATCTTAACTACAGCACGTTGTCATGGGCAAGCGTATCACTTACCATCAGGTGAACGTCTTGCTCGTCTCGTCGCAAAGTAGTATATAAAAAAAAATACTACATTCACCTGTAAAGTAAGTATTAGTATATCTAACTTTCGTGTTTGTGTTTGTTTGTTATATGTTTAACTTAAATCAAAGTTTATATATTGTATATGTAAATTATTATACGGCTAGATATATATATTTTTAAGAATACTGTACGTTCTAGATTGACGATTATTTTATTTTGTATAGACCAACGCTTGACTAAGATACCACTTGATGGTAAGTGGCGATGTAGTCTTAAATGGTAAAGCGTGCTATAGGAGAAGCCTATTCACTATTACACGATACAGTAATATTATAACAAGGAAAAGTAATAATTTATATTAATAGTTAAAGAATCAAAAATCGAAAAGAAAAGCAATGAAGCTAGGAGTCCTTGCTAAAGTACGACCGTACTTCACACCGGGGCAGCTTCTAACATTGTACAAAGCACAGGTCCGGTCGTGTGTGGAGTACTGCTGCCACATTTGTGCAGGTGCTGCAAAGCACCACCTGGCTGCTTCGGACTCGGTGGAGAGGCGAGCCATAAGGTTAGTGGGTGACCCTGAGCTGACAGGTAGTAAACTTGATAGCCTGTGTCACCGACGTAGGGTGGCGAGCCTTTCGGTTTTCTATCGGTTGCATTTCGGAGACTGTGCGCAGGAACTGCATGACCTGATACCACCATCGGACGTTTAGACACACCGCAGATATTCATCCCTTCGCTGTCGACATTCCGCGCATTAGGCGTTTCGCATCGTCCTTCATAGTGCGAACAGCGAAGGACTGGAATAGTCTGCCGGCGTCAGTGTTATCGTCCAGTTACGACGTGGGAGTCTTTAAGAGAAGAGTGAATAGGCTTCTTCTAGACTAGCGCGCTTTACCATCAAAGACTACATCACCACTTACCATCAGGTGGGATCGTAGTCAAGCGTTAGCCTATACTTAAATAAAAAAAAGAGAGTACTCATCTCTCATATTACTCATATTCACGTCTTTTCTGGAACTAAGGTGTAACTTAGTTAAGCAGCAGTAAGTTTAATGCGTTTTAAAATCAGTGGGTAGTTGTTGCGAGACGTCGCTGCGAATAAATCACGCAACCCCCTAATGGACGGCCGCGCTCGCATCGCCAAAAGTAATTCCCGGGTTCGATTCGACCCCAAGCGATTTATAAATCAATCGAGAGACTCCCCCCCGTACCCTTCCCCTTTACTTTGCACAGTTAAGTTTATTGGTTAAACTCGCGCCAAGATTACACCGGATTACTGTATTCGATAACAGAAGTTTGTTTAAGCAAATTGTTTTTGGGCCTCTTTGGGCGACTGCACGCAAACTTCATTGAGCAGAGAAAACCGAGTTTACTACCCGCACAGTAAGACGTTTTTTCAGTAGTAACATTAACAGAGGTGATTTAAGATTTTCTATTTTATAAACGCAATCAGTTTTAACTGTAAGCAAATGTATAAATAATGTGTAGCTCGTCCGATATATGGGTATACTACATCGCTGACCGGTTGCCTCTTAACATAGAGGTCCCGGGTTTGATTTTGGATTTAGGTAATGGAGTAAGGTGATAAGATATTCCGAACAGATGATTTCGGAATATTTCACAAAAGAATATTATACTTAAACCAAGTAATATTGTTAGTGTTAGAATCTTTTTGGATTCCGATGTCGTTAGTCGAAAATATCTTAGTCTGTGATATGAAAGGTTTCGTATCAGTTGTTACTTACAACTAGATATTGACTGAAAATTTATATGTTTTCAGTTAAACAAAATAGTTTTGATAAAATCGTGTACATTTTATGCGAATTAATAATATTTTTATGTATATTTTAAGGTTTGTGATTAAGACATGTATGAGTTAAAAAATATTTCATTTTTGTTTCGGAGAAATTTTCTCTGTTGTATTTTAATTTCATGAGGTTATTATGAAAAATTATGATTTACTTGACTATAAGATATATCTTTAATAATGTTTATGTGTATAATTTGCTATGAGAGATTTAAAACAAGTTACTTATAGATATAGAAATTAAAATAAGACTATACACGAGCCTGTAAGAAAACTATTAAGTTATAGTATAGAAGTAATATTTACTATCGAAGATGAGAATGTAAACTTTTTTTGATGGTTAGAGATACTACAGTTTATTCCTATAAATAGTAAAAAGAATTAAAGATTGCTTATGAGCTAGTTTATATTATTTTGAATACAATTAAAAATGATTTTAAAAAAAAATATTCCTGGGTTAAAGAATAGAAAAGAATGATTTAACTTGACATCAATATCAGTCGGTACGTTCAGGTTGTTCAGTTTTGTATTTAAATTAAAAGAAAAGTTTATAAATTTCAAATCCGTACATAAAGTTTACTGTTGCTGGGACATTCTTTTAAGCACAGTTATAGTTAATGTTAAATTAAATCAACTATGAAACATCTTGAATTTGAAGTAGCCGATAGTTTATTGTTTAAAACTTAATATAAAATTGTTTAGTTTCAATATTTACTTATATGTTGATGTTTGTTAAGCCTAATTTTAAAAAAAATCTCTTCTCGAGTTATTTAAATGTTGTTAATAAAATAATTGTCATTGATAATTTCCAAAAACCTTTTATTTCTTACTATAAATTATAACAGTGATAGTAAGGAGAATAGTTAGAAGAGTAACCAAAAGAACATCGTTGTCTCTTCCTTTTTTTTCCGTTCAAGACCGTATCTTACGAAACTATTGTTAAATAATTGTATCTAGTAATCATTACTGTAACATAGTAAACAAAGCAGAATAAAAAACGCAATTTAGCTGGCAACCCTTTAACTGTTATAATTTTTTTTGCCGAATTATTTTTGTTTTTATTATTAATGTAAATAATGTTTAAAATGTTTACTTTGTTAACGAGAGTGTTTTGGTGACGAGTGTTACTCACTTGGCATCATCTCCACGTGAGACGAGGTGTCCATGATGTTGTGGTGATGAAGCATGTCGGGTGGGGACTGCACCAGCCCACCACCACCACCGCTGGCCATCACCATCACTGACGATGTGGACGCTGCCAACTCTTCACGGACACTTGGACACGCTCGTATAGCGATACTACTTCGGCTCTAATGTAATTAAACGTTTTTTATTTATCGAATGCTATATCTATATCATAATCGTCGAAGCGGTTCGTCGGTTCAATCACAAGGGAACACTACGCACTGTCGGTCCGCGGGCACTTCGACATTTTTTTTCTTACAATTACAAAAAGTTGAATAACACACGCGTCCTTACACGGCGGCGGCCAAGCCCATACTGCCGTACTATATGTATAATTCTATGGATCGCCGCCAAAGCGCATGAGCGGACCGTCCCACTCGCCCATTGGTGGGCCGCAGCCCGCCCGCCGCGAGCGCCGCGCCGCCATTGGCGCGCGCGGGACCGTTTTCCCGCCCTCGTCGACGGTACCCTCAAAATGGCGCCCCCCTCGCAGCCTTCCGACGCTTTTTACAACATTTTCTCCGGTAAAAAATAATCCTGTTTGAATATAATGAGCATGATTTATGATTTTGATTCGCGTTCGCGTACTTTTTATATTTTAATCTATTCATGTTAATCTCGCGGTTTGTTTTTGATAAATCGCGTCTTGTCGCTTTGATCTTGTGCGGGTTTACTTTTGTGTTTCCTTTTATTTTCTGTGGGTTTATAAAGCTGTTTGTATAGTTCGATTCGGTTCGCGTCGTTCCTCCGGCTACGAGCCGACGTTGCTTCATTAATTAACTGCTCGTTAAGCCGCTACCCTCAGTCGGATGAATGTAAGCATTGATCCATAGACACTCGAGGATCAAGTAGTTTGTGTATAAAACTCAATTTTACGTAAACATTAATTTTTATTGCACACTTATTAATAAATAACATAAAAATGTCTACATAACTAAACTTATAGTATAAAAGCTACTCCGCCACTGTTTTTAAATCACAGTTTAATTTGTTACTTCAAGTTATACTTTGGCTATTCAAGTTACCACCGCAGTGATTATTTCTGCCGTCAAACAATACTAAGCCATCGTTACTGCTTCTATTTTGAAGGCTAATGTAGTTAATGAAATAAATGAATGATTTAACATATTACGTTTAATAGTGACGAACACAATATAGTGCAATTGTACACCTAATGACACGTAATTATAAAAATCCGCATCACTTAATATCGGGTGAATGTTATAAAGCATTGCTTGTTCCCTTTCTTCGACAATACGACAGTTTTGTATTCGAAAGTTTAACTCATTTGAATATCAACAGATGGCGTAACGTGTCCCTAGTAATGGCGACGGATTTTTATTTGTAGTTTTGTTACAATACATTTGTTTTGAATATTATTATTTTATCAGATATATTCGAGACGCTCCCAAAACCCATCGGCTGTTAGCGGTTTGTTATTAAACTAATAAATTTTAACAAGTTACATGGGTCGTAGATACAATATCAATAATGTTTTCTTATCATAACTACGAAATGCGATTAAAATCTTTTAATTTTTTTATTATAGTTATGCTGACACCGTGTAAATTGTCTGTCGGTGTGTTTGTGGGTTCTTTAATTGAAATTTTTTGACATGCGCTAACATGTAAGTTCTTTTTGATGTTAAACGACCGTTAATGATAATTGAATGTCTTCATTCGTTGTATTATCTGTGGTCACGGTGTCACCGCGTGAACACCAACATGCTGTTGCTTTGGATGCAACATACTCTTATTTGAGTAGCTTACATTTTATTCCAAGATCATATTCATAATTGTACAAACATTAATTAAAATTGACTTAGCGGTGTAGTTAAAACAACAAGCATACAGTAGCATTTTCGCATTAACAGTGTTATTTTATATAACGATAACAATCGAATTATTATAATATACCAAGTCGAGTAGCAAGCAACAGTTTTATTATCTATTATGAAGTATATATCGCTGGGCAAGTTTTCTGTCATCATCTGCCTATATCTTTCCACTATCCTTCCTTCTTCAGTTTCCTTCATTAAAATTAAATCGCTGCTGAAAGTACATACACTCCTTCATTATAAACGCACTCCTAATTCTAAGACTTATATATACCATCAGTTGCCAGTTTACTGCCACTTCGTGATGATTTCAAGAGTTATATCGACATTGGTACAAATGTTGTGCTGCAGAACAACTCTGCTCAACAATGCTTTTAGCAAAAAATGCATTTAAAATTAGCTTTATATAGAATGTTTGTTGTTTTGTGTTTGTAGAATAAAGGTTATATTTAATATTATTCTAGATTCTAGACATTATAAAATATAAGAATATTGTTCACTGCTATATTGTTTTCTTTCCCAGTCACAGATATAAGTTTATGAATAAATAAGAATGAAGTAAGATAACGTATGTTTGAATGATTGGTATCATTAACACTAGAAATAGGTCTACTATGATAGGCACTTGATGATGTAAGTTACTTATCAGTAGGAACGATCTTCAGTTGTACCTATGCGGTTAACCAACATAAAACCAACCATAGATAACGTATTAGCATATTATTACTCATGTTTATAAATAGTATTATTTTTTGTTAAGGAAATGCAGTAAATATACATCTTACAAATAAGATATTATTAGACAATCAAAATTAGTCATTTAACAAGTATTTTTGGTGACTAATCCTATCCGCTTACCTTTGCTTTTCCTTAAAATAAATAAAAAAAAGCTTGTCACTAACACTATCTCCAATTTTTTATCTGTACTCACAGCTGTGATACTTTTTGAGAACTTCCTTCCATAACAAGGTAAATGTGTTAATACAAAAATAGAGTTCTTATTCCGTTTGCATAGAAATAGAAATAGACTAAGACACTTTTATCGGAGCATCTGTTGAAAACTAAAGACACTTCATCGTCTGCGCGATGGTCCGTTATCTATGGTCGCAGCTTTAACTGCTCTTGGCGCGAACCTTTGGCGCCAATTTTTTTGCTGTTCCTTCTTTCGGAACGCAACCTCACACGTTGACAATGTAATTAGTAAAGAATTTATAGTCCATGCCTTTTTCACTCCTGACTCGCGGACAGTTAAGTTGGCTGGTAACTTGATTTGAGTCACGGGCAAAATACACGGATGTTAGTTCGATAAACCATAGACTAAATTATACATTTTTATATGTAGTAGAATTTAATAAAATCTGCGGATATTTACCTTTCTCTTGTCGCTAGATTTAGATAAAGAATTAAAATATCCCTGAAACTAGAATATGAGCTGTTAATAATTTATTACATCAACAAAAACTTGTGATGGAACTTATTTCTTCTCAAGTTTGGCTGGATGGTTGAAAATGCTGCGACCGTAACTACAAATCAGCAGATAAGCAGATCGATTAGCGATATAACTCTAGTCTCTGCTCCCCCGAAGTCGCTGGAGGGGGGAATTAATATCCCCCATCTCGACAAACAGTACGTAACGCCGGAGCTCCGGAAGTGGGGGTCATTTTGGAGGGAAACGTGCGGAAGCCGCTGACCGGAAGGAAGCGTCCGAAGCGCCATCTTATTGATTGCGGCTAATTCATTTGGCCCGTCGATACCAGCCGGCGTTGCGCACGTCTATTGTACTACAACAATATGAAGTCAAGTTCTTCCATTACTATTCTCAACAGCAACAATTGATACAGGGAGTCTCTGTTTCTTTTAAATCCTCAATTCAAGTAAAGTATTCCTTATAACTATATCCTCAAAGATATCATCTGTTTATTTTTATTTACCAGGTGGTAGGTCTCTGTTGCCGGAGACCGTCTGGATGGGTACCACCGCAGCTCCTATTTCTACCGCCAAATAGTAGTGTGCGAACATTACTGTGTTCCGGTTCGAAGGGCGCTGTAGCTAGTGTAATTACTGGGGTAACGAGACTTAACTTATGTCTCAGGCGACTAGCGCAATGTGGTGCAGTGTGTACCATCTTAACTAGCACCGCGTTGTCATGGGCAAGCGAATCACTTACCATCAGGTGAACGTCTTGCTCGTCTCGTCGCATAGTATAAAAAAAAAAAAAAAATATTTAAAATGACCTTAAATCTATTAATAAATGAATAATGTAATAATACTTTTCATACACAAACTAACTTATCTAAAGTATCAACACAGTTTTACAATTTTTTTTTGATATTCCCTGTGTTTTGGGTGTAGTCACTCATTGTCACTTAACACCAAGAGAATTTAAAGTTAACTGTTACCACATTGTGATAAAATTAAACACTTTAAATTACATAAATCATCAGCAAAGTGATTTCACTAGTCACTTAAACTAGAACACTGTAATGTTAGTACTCTGCTCGCTGTCTGAAATAGGCTCTTTGATTTAAAATGCTATTAAGCAGCTGAAATATTACTGATCATGAACTCCCGGTGAAGGAAACCGAAGAAGCCATGTTACAAGAAGAATATCTTTCATCAATACGTGAAAAGAACTGGAGAATATTATTAGTCACGTTTAAAAGATACGTTTTAATGTTTCTGATGTTGCTAATATAATTAAAGTAAACAAATATATCGTAATATGGACATATTAACTAACTTAACACCGTTTGCGTTTCTATTTCCCGTCTCCACTTAAGTTACGAAAGGATCTAATCAATGTGCCCACTGGCTGCTCTGCTCTATCACGTTTCATTTGAAACATATCCCTGCCGCTGTTGACTGCTACAGTTTGAGGTCTTCATTTACAGACCTCGGCGTGCACTTAAGGATGCCCTAATTAAATTATAACGTCTCCTCTACAATTAGTGTCCGAGCCCTGACACTCTTTAAAACCACAACAAAACATATATGTATATCAATGTGTATGTTTGTGATATTGTAGTTTTTGAACGGTTGAACCAGTTTTTAATTACTATCTAATGAAAATAAACTCGAAGGGTTTTAGGTATAATTTATAAAAATCGATTTAGTCATTCGATTATTGAACTGCGTATCGATTTCAAAGATCTTGATGACGGTAACGCGTACGTCAGAAAATGGCGCCAAACGATGTGTTAAACGCGCTCTATATTTTGACAAAGGAGGTTTTAATATAATCTCCTTTCGCTAGTTTTTTTTTTCGTTGTAAAAGCACACTGTCATTTCGCCGCAGCGTCTTACGGCGGCGGTACATTACGTTATATGCTATTCTGTTCTGTGCTTGTGCAAAAAATCCTATTGTGATTTGGACAAATGTGAAAATAAGTTGTCCTTTCTGTCAGTTGTGACAGAAAAATGTTTTGCCGGCACGTCAAGCATTTTGTTTCGTCGAGCGTACGGTCCTTCTGAGTGATAGTGTCTTATAAAAATAAAGCGCTTAATAGATCTTTTTTATGTTGTTTCTTTTTAAGCACGAAACAACATAGTTCTTATCGAGTTAGTTTTTAAATTAAATACACAAAACATATTTAAATTTTGAAAACCTTTTTTTTACTTTTCCATTTGTATGGTTTAATTATCTAAAAATGATTTCTTAGGTTATTTTATAATATTTCATAATTAGCATAAGTAAAACTGTTAAAAGATTAAAGGATCGGTGGTTTCAATTATTACAAAAGTCTGTAAAAAGACATATCTTGCTATGTTTCTGTGTTCTGAGATAAACTGCTAGTACATTGTCGATATAAAGCTAGTAGATACTTGATTTAAATTTACGGAACCCAAAAGTACAAAGTTTCGTAAAAACCTCTTTACACAAAGCGCCGCGGCCCGCGTGATGTGATTACCTCCTAATCCGCCCGGCTCAGTGTTGCCATCACCAGGTATATTATTATTCACCAATATATCATTAGTCATGTCGAAAGTTGATGTATTATATAAATATAATTATTTCAAGGTTTTTAACAGGTTTTCAATACGACGCGTAAATTCTTTTGTCACTTATACATCTTCGAATAAAAGTTGATCTACTGAGATATAAAATTTTTCCTTTTTTCTTTGCACCTCAAAGTTGATATCAAATTAATTTGATACAAAAATCATATTTTCAAGTTAGGAAGATAATATATTTATCTTATAGTTAGCATTTTTTGTTAAAACTCGTGATTTTTCAATTTTCTATTATTACATATTTATAATCTAACACTTGACTTAAATTTCATATGGTGTTAAATGACAATAAGACAGCGGATGGAGAAGTGTGGTCACTTAGGGTGCAGCTTTCATATTTTGACAGATCAAACAGTGATGCAGTTATGGCGGCTGATTTACATTTCAAAGTAGCTATCTAGCTAGATTCGCAATACCTAAACTCTTTAACTTGTAGAATATCAGTGGCCTACGTATTACATGGCAAGCGTTTAGCTACGGAGGCAGTCAATACTATATATATCTACGAGTATATTATAATTAAATACAAGAGAGAGAGAGACATCTCCTCATAAGAAAGAAAGATGGAGAGGTTTTAAGATTTTCAGTATTAATACTGTATTAGAAATCTATTCAAATGTAAATTTAATGCGCAATCCGCCTTTTAAAGCGAAACGATGTTTTCACCATCCCCACCCTTTTTTCTCTCTCAGTCTATTAACAAGTCAATAGAATTACTATTTTTCTAACAAAACGTTTATAATCACAATTAATTTCTTCAATATCTAACGTAAGTTTGAATAATTTGCCCCGCGCGTTGTTATCGCGTGTCTAAGGAAGCACTATCAACGGAGCCGCTCTGCTCCTCTCCTCGCTTTATGTTACATGTAAGGTATTTTTTCCACGACGCCGCTTAATCCGAAAGCTCCTTACAGTGTAATGCGTTTTAAGCATTAGCCCGGACCGGAGCCCCGCATTGTGCCCCTGGTGATAATCGCCCCGCATTACCGGGCTGCTCTTTTCCCTCCGCGCGGTGCGTGCTCCGCTTGTCAAGTTATTGAAGTGCGCGCGAGTGGAAAATCATTGGCGGCGCATTGTTAGCTTAGCGCTTGTTGATGTTACCATCACAATGACTTACGATTTTATATTACCATGCGACGAGACGAGCAAGACGTTCACCTGATGGTAAGCGGCGATGTAATCTAGGTGGAAAAGCGCACTAGTCTAGAAGAAGCCTGTTCACTCTTTTCTTGAAGACCCCCACATCATACCTGGACGGAAGCACTGTCGCCGGCAGACTGTTCCACTCCCTCGCTGTACGCATTATGAAGGACGAAGCGAAACGCTTAGTCCTAATGCGCGGGAGATCGACAACGAAGGGATGGATGCCTGCGGTGTGTCTGTACGTCCGATGATAAAAGGGCGAAGGCGGTATTAGATCAAAAAGCTTAGCGCTTGTTGATGTTACCATCACAATGACTTAAATTTTTTTTATACTACCATGCGACGAGACGAGCAAGACGTTCACCTGATGGTAAGTGATACGCTTGTCCATGATAACGCGGCGCTAGTTAAGATGGTACACACTGCACCACATTGCGCTCGTCGCCTTGAGACATAAGGTGTTAAGTCTCGTTACCCCAGTAATTACACTAGCTACAGCGCGCTTTAAACCGGAACACAGTAATGTTTGCACACTACTATTTGGCGGTTGAAATAGTCACTGCGGTGGTACACATCCAGACGGTCTCCGGCAACAGAGACCTACCACCTGGTAGCTTCGCCTCTCTGATGAGTTAAGACGCCAGTCGTCCAAAGTTTTAGACATAAGACAAATGGGACACTAGATACAGGAATAACTTAGATTGACATAAACTGTGATACTAGATTAAGGCTATAGCGTAAGTATTAATGTAAGCAATGAGAGAGCTGTGATAATAGAGTAAGTAGAAATAGGAATAGGATAGTAAGCAAAAAGACAAACAAATAGTAGTAGTAATTAAGGAAAATTGTAAGTATAAAAACCCAAAGGAAGAAGAAGAGAAGGAGAAAATGTATGGGATGATTTATTTTCAGATTGATGTATAAGTATGCTGCACAGCTCTCCATGCAGCAGACGAAGAAATATAGAGACGACGGAGTCTTCACTCCAGAGCGCGAGGTATGAAAGAGGAAGAAAATTAGCGGAATGTGAGAAAGCAAAACAGAATGAATGCGAGAAATAAGTATGATAGAACTAGGCCCTGACCATGCACGCAGGGGGACGGTGGAAAAAAAAAAGAACAGAGACCTACCACCAGTAAATATAATACGTACATCGGGGAGCTTATCCAGGTGCAGGCATACTTAACTCGTGGTCAACTACTGATAGCGAATACCGCTGATAGCAACAGGCACTGTTTCTCATCATTCATCATTTTAGTGTAATATTCCTCATTCACTAAAGAAGTATATTGGCGAGCTGGTACATCACTTCATTTTCACATAACATCGAATGATATTGAGGTCAAAACAACATTAAGCTATGCTCTATTTTGCTTTTATAGAATTCAGAATAGACAACAGACTTGCCTGCTGCCTGATGCCTGATGCCTGATGCCTGAGCATAATGTTCATAGTTCGGTTCCCGGTCGGAACGTGAGTCTCTCCGTCTGTAATCAGGGAACGAGTGTAATAATAACTGGTGTAGTTAAAAAGATACTGCTGTCGCGCGATGTAGCTAACCAGACGACGGCGCGTTCACACACTCGAACTCTTAGAACAGGCGAGTCTTTGTGTTTGTTTACAATTCCTGGAGGCGGCTGTGCTGCAGTTTGAACTCTACACACGAAGGTTTTAAAGTCTCCTATAATCTTGTATCAGTGAATATATTATAATATGATTTATATACTTTACTATGAACACTTGAACTCATTTTTAAATGTTGATCGACGACAATGAGACGGAAGAGATAACACAGAATACTCCTGTTCGTTTCGTCGATAAATAAAGTTATATATATAGTTATATTTTACAGGAAACGAGTTTTGCAACTGTTAATCACCAATAAATTGTAAACTATAGTGTACTCAATGATGTCCAACATTATTTTTGTTATTTTGTTGTTTAGATTTGCATGCTGTGGTCTCCTATAATTGAGCACGTGGCAAAGTGAAACTATAATTGTTACGATTAGATTTGATACATGTCGTGTGTGCCTCGTTGGAGGTACTTAAGTAAATAAATAAAAATATATTGTAATGTGAATCATAATAAACTAGTACCACTGTTATTTAAACTAATTACTTAAAATTAACTACAAAAGTAACTAATGACTTAAAGCTCAGTGTAGTCAGTGTCGGTATTGCCAGTAAGAATAACAATTATATTTAACGATGCGGAGAATAACTTAGTTAAAATTGATACAGACACTTATCAGGACCCGAACTAGCTGTTGCTCTACATAATTACCTCCAGGATGTTTTAATCTAGATACACTATACGCAAATAACAAACCGAATCGTACTTACTTTGTATAATCCGCGTGTACACACGAAACCTTTCAATACTTCAGCGCAACTTCAACTTGAGCACACGCACCGTATTGCTGTGGCTTACGGTTCATATTAGTTCAGTGTTGGGTTCAGTTTTGGTGGTGGTGGTGGTGATAAGGCCGCGCACACTGTCACGAGCGATGATAATGTGGGAATCACGATGATAATAGAGCGGGATCGTTTTGTAAACACGGCGCTATCTGAACACGGCGAGTGCTTTTTGTTTTAGACTGCGCGCTGCTAATGGGGGGAGAGGGAAGAGGGAAAGAGGAGGACGTGGGGGAGGTGGAGGAGGTTGTGAGGAAGCGGTTCGAAGCGACGTGTGTTTACGTAAGGGGAACCGATAGTACAGCGAGCGTCGCTCTTCGCCATCGGAACAAGTCCCGGAGTTCAATACTATCACCTTACATATTATGTCGCCGTTGTTATTAGAACATAGTCTATTTAGAAAAAAAACGTTTTTATTGTCTTTAGTATTGCTGTATTATAAAAATTCAAACAAATACGCTTTCATTATTTTTTTTAAGTTAGGTTTGCCTTTATTAGAATTTTTGCTTAGAGGTCTTTTCGACGACTTCAAGGTCGCTGTAGCTTTAACGTTGCTTAAATATAATAAGATACAAAGTATTTTTAATAGGAAATATTCAGAGAAAAGTAAAGAAATGATTTTTATGAATTTATTGATATGATTTTAACTTTATTGATGTCTTCTGCGATCTCGAAGAAAGTGACGTCCGGGACGGAGCGAAGTGGAGGGCAAGAAGTAGGAAAGCAGACCCCGTCAATATACGGGAAAAATGCTAAGGAGAAGAAGATGTCTTCTGCTGATTGTAGGCCGCACTAATCGAAAGTGATACCTTCACCAACGTTTAGTAAACATTACATGGAAACCTGCTACAAAATTAGTGGTTCACTTCCAATGGTATCGTAAGACGGTGATATAACCAGTGTCCAAAACAAATGTAGCATATCCAATTTGGTTTTGATAAATCAACATACACAGCGATGTGTAGTTAGTACAATCTAAAATCGAAAGCTTTCTAGATAAATAGCCGAAATAAAAACGGCTACCATATGGTTAACAGGCAGCCCATAAAGATACGGGTAATGCAATGCTTTTACGCGATGTTTGCGCACACCCATCCTGAAGAGCGCTCAATTATTATATATGATAAGCGATATCTCCGCGGCGTTGCCACCACCGCTCACCACTCGGAGACTATCCTGACAATCATTCACTCAGAAAAGCGACTTGATGATCAGGACCTTCATCTGATGGTGAGTGTATTGTAATACCACTTTTTGGCTTTAAAGCAGTGGTACATGCCTTAACACTCCACCAAGAGAGTCTACCACATCAAAGGTCAAAATAATTAAACATTTGTACTAGATGAAATTAATAGGATTTTTTATAAACTATAAGTAAATAATATATATTATGATTGTATATGTGTATAACTATATACTGTAAAGTTATTTTGTGTAAGTTTATATTCTTGTATTTATTACCTATGTTTTCTTCTAATCTAAATTGAGACTTCTGTCCAATAATCTTTACTTTAGTATATACATTTCTTACTCATATTTATTTATTCTGACTTTCACATTACCCTGCTATTTATTTATATATTTTTTTCTCTCCTGTCCTACAGGGTTGCCTGGTAGAGATCGCTCATAGCGATAAGGCCGCCCTTGCCCACATATAGATCTTAAGCCTAGTTTTAGTAAATTTTCCTTATTTTGTTATGTGTGCAATAAAGAATTTATCTATCTATCTTACACTTCC
The DNA here is from genome assembly GCA_029286795.1 of Byasa hedistus. Lineage (NCBI taxonomy): Eukaryota > Metazoa > Arthropoda > Insecta > Lepidoptera > Papilionidae > Byasa > Byasa hedistus. The sequence continues at coordinate 6,700,833 of JAGSMW010000011.1, read as the reverse complement.
AGATGTTACTTTTTCTTATTACTTAAAAATTAAAAAGAATCATCTAAACTGGATTACGGATTAAAGAACTTCGTGCGGTACGCAAAAAATTAAAAATTTAAAAATGTTGTAATACACATTAGTATAGTTGCGGTGGCGCGTCCGCTTGGTTCGGACAGTAAAAAATAATTATGCACGGACGGACGGCATTCCTGTGCGGCGTCCGAGTTATCGCGTAAATAAATTTCCCCGACCCTTTGCGTCTGAGGTATCTACATAAAATACGTGGACGGCACGCGTCCGACGCACAGGAACCACAAAAAAAAGTAGTTCTATTACACTAAAACGATCGGTGACAAGTCCCACAGGTATCGCAGTGTGTCACTTCTCTTTGAGCACAAATGAACAAACAGCAATATTTTCCCAATTCAAAAATTTGTTTTAGATATCAAAAGATTGTGACGAATTCTGCTAGCAGATAGCTGATGTTTAAAATAGTTCAGTTTCTCAAAGTAAAATTTTAAGTAATTCTAAAGCATCAAAGCCGGTTATTGTTTAATGTTTAATTAGTTGAAATATGTTATAGTTTTGAGGTTAAAAATGTTGTATTACATATAAGTATAGTTGCGGAGCGTCCGCTTGGTTCGGACAGTAAAAAATAATTATGCACGGACGGACGGCATTCCTGTGCGGCGTCCGAGTTATCGCGTAAATAAATTTCCCCGACCCTTTGCGTCTGAGGTATCTACATAAAATACGTGGACGGCACGCGTCCGACGCACAGGAACCACAAAAAAAAGTAGTTCTATTACACTAAAACGATCGGTGACAAGTCCCACAGGTATCGCAGTGTGTCACTTCTCGTTTACAAATGAACAAACAGCAATATATTCCAATTCAAAAATTTGTTTTAGATATCAAAAGATTGTGACGAATTCTGCCAGCAGATAGCTGAAGTTTAAAATAGTTCAGTTTCTAAAAGTTAAGTAAAAAATAATTATGCACGGACGGACGGCATTCCTGTGCGGCGTCCGAGTTATCGCGTAAATAAATTTCCCCGACCCTTTGCGTCTGAGGTATCTACATAAAATACGTGGACGGCACGCGTCCGACGCACAGGAACCACAAAAAAAAGTAGTTCTATTACACTAAAACGATCGGTGACAAGTCCCACAGGTATCGCAGTGTGTCACTTCTCTTTGAGCACAAATGAACAAACAGCAATATTTTCCCAATTCAAAAATTTGTTTTAGATAATCGTCAAAATATTGAGACGAATTCTGCTAGCAGATAGCTGATGTTTAAAATAGTTCAGTTTCTAAAAGTTAAGTAAAAATTTTAAGTAACTCTTAAGCATCAAAGCCGGTTATTGATTAATGTTTAATTAGTTGAAATATGTTATAGTTTTGAGGTTAAAAATGTTGTATTACACATTAGTATAGTTGCGGTGGCGCGTCCGCTTGGTTCGGACAGTAAAAAATAATTATGCACGGACGGACGGCATTCCTGTGCGGCGTCCGAGTTATCGCGTAAATAAATTTCCCCGACCCTTTGCGTCTGAGGTATCTACATAAAATACGTGGACGGCACGCGTCCGACGCACAGGAACCACAAAAAAAAGTAGTTCTATTACACTAAAACGATCGGTGACAAGTCCCACAGGTATCGCAGTGTGTCACTTCTCTTTGAGCACAAATGAACAAACAGCAATATTTTCCCAATTCAAAAATTTGTTTTAGATATCAAAAGATTGTGACGAATTCTGCCAGCAGATAGCTGATGTTTAAAATAGTTCAGTTTCTAAAAGTTAAGTAAAAATTTTAAGTAATTCTAAAGCATCAAAGCCGGTTATTGATTAATGTTTAATTAGTTGAAATATGTCATAGTTTTGAGTTTAAAAATGTTGTAATACACATTAGTATAGTTGCGGTGGCGCGTCCGCTTGGTTCGGACAGTAAAAAATAATTATGCACGGACGGACGGCATTCCTGTGCGGCGTCCGAGTTATCGCGTAAATAAATTTCCCCGACCCTTTGCGTCTGAGGTATCTACATAAAATACGTGGACGGCACGCGTCCGACGCACAGGAACCACAAAAAAAAGTAGTTCTATTACACTAAAACGATCGGTGACAAGTCCCACAGGTATCGCAGTGTGTCACTTCTCTTTGAGCACAAATGAACAAACAGCAATATTTTCCCAATTCAAAAATTTGTTTTAGATATCAAAAGATTGTGACGAATTCTGCCAGCAGATAGCTGAAGTTTAAAATAGTTCAGTTTCTAAAAGTTAAGTAAAAATTTTGACTTTGACTTTGACTTTGACTTTGACTTTGACTTTGACTTTGACTTTGACTTTGACTTTGACTTTGACTTTGACTTTGACTTTGACTTTGACTTTGACTTTGACTTTGACTTTGACTTTGACTTTGACTTTGACTTTGACTTTGACTTTGACTTTGACTTTGACTTTGACTTTGACTTTGACTTTAACATCTTATGTCGCAAGGTGACGAGCGCAATGTGGTGCAGTGTGTACCATCTTAACTAGCAGCACGTTGTCATGGGCAAGCGTATCACTTACCATCAGGTGAACGTCTTGCTCGTCTCGTCGCAAAGTAGCACAAAGTAGCACTCTCTTGGCAGTTATAATGGAGTGGTGTTGCCATTGCCTTCTCCATTTCACATACTAGTCTGACCACTGATGGTCACGTAGATACGCAGATTTCCTCACGATGTTTTCCTTCACCGTCAAAGCGCGTGATATTAGTTGGTGTTTTATGCTAACTGTACATAAATTGAAAAATTCATTGGTGCAGGCCGGATTCGAACCCGGTACCTTCGCAGTGGAAGGCCGACGTTCAAACCACTAGACTATCACGGCTCATGAAAGGCGCTGTATGCTAGTGCAATTACTCGGTTAACCAGATTAAACACCTTATATCTCACGAGCGCAATGTGGTGCAGTGTGTACCATCTTAACTAGCAGCACGTTGTCATGGGCAAGCGTATCACTTACCATCAGGTGAACGTCTTGCTCGTCTCGTCGCAAAGTAGCACAAAGTAGCACTCTCTTGGCAGTTATAATGGAGTGGTGTTGCCATTGCCTTCTCCATTTCACATACTAGTCTGACCACTGATGGTCACGTAGATACGCAGATTTCCTCACGATGTTTTCCTTCACCGTCAAAGCGCGTGATATTAGTTGGTGTTTTATGCTAACTGTACATAAATTGAAAAATTCATTGGTGCAGGCCGGATTCGAACCCGGTACCTTCGCAGTGGAAGGCCGACGTTCAAACCACTAGACTATCACGGCTCATGAAAGGCGCTGTATGCTAGTGCAATTACTCGGTTAACCAGATTAAACACCTTATATCTCACGAGCGCAATGTGGTGCAGTGTGTACCATCTTAACTAGCAGCACGTTGTCATGGGCAAGCGTATCACTTACCATCAGGTGAACGTCTTGCTCGTCTCGTCGCAAAGTAGCACAAAGTAGCACTCTCTTGGCAGTTATAATGGAGTGGTGTTGCCATTGCCTTCTCCATTTCACATACTAGTCTGACCACTGATGGTCACGTAGATACGCAGATTTCCTCACGATGTTTTCCTTCACCGTCAAAGCGCGTGATATTAGTTGGTGTTTTATGCTAACTGTACATAAATTGAAAAATTCATTGGTGCAGGCCGGATTCGAACCCGGTACCTTCGCAGTGGAAGGCCGACGTTCAAACCACTAGACTATCACGGCTCATGAAAGGCGCTGTATGCTAGTGCAATTACTCGGTTAACCAGATTAAACACCTTATATCTCACGAGCGCAATGTGGTGCAGTGTGTACCATCTTAACTAGCAGCACGTTGTCATGGGCAAGCGTATCACTTACCATCAGGTGAACGTCTTGCTCGTCTCGTCGCAAAGTAGCACAAAGTAGCACTCTCTTGGCAGTTATAATGGAGTGGTGTTGCCATTGCCTTCTCCATTTCACATACTAGTCTGACCACTGATGGTCACGTAGATACGCAGATTTCCTCACGATGTTTTCCTTCACCGTCAAAGCGCGTGATATTAGTTGGTGTTTTATGCTAACTGTACATAAATTGAAAAATTCATTGGTGCAGGCCGGATTCGAACCCGGTACCTTCGCAGTGGAAGGCCGACGTTCAAACCACTAGACTATCACGGCTCATGAAAGGCGCTGTATGCTAGTGCAATTACTCGGTTAACCAGATTAAACACCTTATATCTCACGAGCGCAATGTGGTGCAGTGTGTACCATCTTAACTAGCACCACGTTGTCATGGGCAAGCGTATCACTTACCATCAGGTGAACGTCCTGCTCGTCTCGTCGCAAAGTAGCACTCTCTTGGCAGTTATAATGAAGTGGTGTTGCCATTGCCTTCTCCATTTCACATACTAGTCTGACCACTGATGGTCATGACATAGATACGCAGGTTTCCTCACGATGTTTTCCTTCACCGTCAAAGCGCGTGATATTAGTTGGTGTTTTATGCTAACTGCATATAAATTGAAAAATTCATTGGTGCAGGCCGGATTCGAACCCGGTACCTTCGCAGTGGAAGGCCGACGTTCAAACCACTAGACTATCACGGCTCATGAAAGGCGCTGTATGCTAGTGCAATTACTCGGTTAACCAGATTAAACACCTTATATCTCACGAGCGCAATGCGGTGCAGTGTATACCATCTTAACTGGTGGCATGTTATGGGCAAGCGTATCACTTACCATCAGGTGAACGTCTCGTTAAATATAATGAATGAATAGTGAAACTACCGATGTATATGTCGGCGGATGGCCAGAGCTTTCGCCGGGATTCATTATTAAAAATAAAACACGAAGTACGGAGATAACTTTTCTTTACTAAAATGACAACAATACACGCCAAAAGCAGAATACAAATCAAACGTGTCCAGTGACGGTTAAGGTTTTCTTTTAATACCACGCTGGGTTATTCATCAATTACGTAACTCCCGCTTTCCCATTATATTATTAATACAAATGTAAAATTACTCGACACTTTATAATTACAATAACAATATAAAATTACAAACTGTTTAAAGAAATGTCTAAAAGTGTCTACTTTTATGAATTTGGTTCTTAATCGTATTGATTTTAGCGGATTGAACAATATGCTGGCCAAGCGGAGCCATCGGTAACAAATCTTAATAAGTTATCATGTAACGCGTCAACATAAATACAGAGAAACATGCTGAAATATTAATATAAATTCATCGAAAAGTAATTAAGGATTCACAATTAATAATTAATAATTATTTTGTAATTAACAAGAAACATTATCGTTACATATTTGCTTAAATACTGTTAAAATTAAGTTTAAACAATTTTAAAAATAGATGGCAGCACTACCGTGCGCCCGTATATACATCATCACACGTTCACGCGTCATACTATTCACGAATGTTATACAATTATTAAAAACGTTCTGCAGCAGTCATAGTCACAACAGGACTGGGATGACAGATTTTTAATTATTGTTTGTGGTCCGATCTACGCAGAATGAGCTCACTGTGTCTTAAAGTCTTCTAGTGGTTTGCTTGGGATTTAGTTTAATTTTATTTACAATGGGATCCCTAGCCGGTTGTGTTAGCAAACAAAAAGCATGTTTAAATTGATACAAACGAGCTGCGGCTGACTCACGCGGACATGGCGGTGCATGTAAAAAGTTCGCGTAGATTGATATAAATGATCGACCAGTTACGCGAGTCATGGACAAGTTTTTTTTTAACACGAGCGGTAACATCGGTAATTGTTGTATGATGGAGCAGCTGCTGCACTGGATACCGATCACATCAAGATCTATTTATAACATGATAAAACTTTAGATCAACCTGGTGAGTAAAGTTAATGAGTGTTACTGAGATTACGATATATTTTCTTAAAGCGTGGAAACTATGTTTATCTATCATCACATTGTTATAATATTTATTGTTGTTAGTAATGACTTTCACAAATCTGGCTTACTAACTTCACTAACTTAAGCTACGAACAAAAATGTTTGTTATAGTATTTATTTTAACAGGCGAGCTGGACGTTTACTTGATGATGAAGGCTCTCCGAGATCGTATCATTTAGATGTTCCATATTTTTTTATTTGGAGATTTTTGCTTATCAATCCCATCACACCCTTTCATTTATTCAATCAATCATTTGATGCAATCTAAAACAACTAAGTAAATTACTTAAAAACCAATTTCCTTCAAATTCGCCAAAGACATCCGTTCTTTGGCGAATATGGATGTTGGGTCTATTAGCTCGTTTTTTTTTTTATATACTAATATGCGACGAGACGAGCAAGACGTTCACGTGATGGTAAGTGATACGCTTGCCCATGACAACGCGGCGCTAGTTAAGATGGTACACACTGCACCACATTGCGCTCATCGCCTGAGACATAAGGTGTTAAGTCTCGTTCCCACCACACCCCCCAGTAATTACACTAGCTACAGCGCGCTTCAAACCGGAACACAGTAATGTTCGCACACTACTATTTGGCGGTTGCAATAGGAGCTGCGGTGGTACCCACCCAGACGGTCTCCGGCAACAGAGACCTACCACCTGGTACATCTATCTATCACACCAACATCCCTGATGTTATATTGTGTTATGTCAAAAACGAATTTCTTTCTAATTATTACTGCTTACATTCCATCAGCAAATATTGCACATCCAGATGTTACATATCGTTAAGTAATTTCATTAGTTAGTGACCGAACTTTGCGCTAAAATTTGCATTAAACACAGCGATGGTAACTTAACAGTTTACAGGAGGTGTTACTATTATTAAATCTAGCATAAGCGATAACATTTTGTGTGTTCATTGTGATGTATCCAGTCAATGAGTGTTTACATCAGCGCGACCCCCGGGCGCAAGGAGCACCCTTTCATAACATTTTTTGCATACGCTTCTATTATATGATAATTAAATAGAAATATTGAAAGTGCACAACCCCGTACAAAGGCCCGCCATATTCGCTGAATTATATTAATAATTAATATTCACAACTATTGATATGAGTTTCCTTTTAGTTGTCCATCACACCGCCCCGGCGCGGCGGTCCCCCACCAGCACAGAGCCCGGCACTCTTGATACTTGCCAACTTATTATGCTTCACACTACTTTCAAACTAGAATAGCTTAATACTCCAAATCAAAATGTCCTCAGTGAGGCTTTTATGGAAGCAAATGTAACTATTTTTGTAATTTTTGTTTGCACTTTTGTTTCTGTTTGTCTCCAATAAAGAAAATCTTTTGACTGAATCACAAAAGAAATTCTCTCAAACAGTTTTAAATGTGTTAGATATTGAGAAAAATAATTGTGATTACCAACATTTTGTTAGTAAAAAAGTAGGTATATCGACTTTTTAAAAGACTAAAATAAAAAAAAGTGAGGGTATGACATAACATCCTTTCACTATAAAAGACAGATACCTGTGGGTCTCGACACATTCGTGTTTGGGCAGTGTGCGAGGTGTGAGCAGATTTAATTTATATTTGAATAGATGTTTCTAATACATGTTAACACCCTATCTCAATTTCATATGTTATTAAATAATACAATAATAGCTAGCCGTAGGTTCCAATAACACTACAACAAACCAAACTCAATAATATATAAACGAATAATCGAACCATGGAACTTTGTTAAAGCAAGCTCTTATCCACTGTACTGTAGAAGCAGTTAAAGATATTAATTTCATTTGCATTACATAATAAAGAAGAATGTCAAACGAAAAGTATGAAGTTGATGGGTGCGCTGTATAAGTGCAACTTAGGTGGCATATGCGCACACCGTCGCATATAGCTTGTAGTGTAGTGTGTAGCTTAGCACAGCTCATTCTGGGACACACTTCATAATAAGCAGGAATCCTTTGTACTATCACTAGTTCATTTACAGACTAATACGTAAGTTTTAACCTCTGACACAAAAGATGTGTGTTATATAGTGTTTGACTTCACACTCAGGATCCAAGGGAACTTCTTCGTGATACATTGAAACTACACTGTTTAAGTAACACTATTCTTCTTGTTAAATCCGGTTTTTTTCTTCTTGTGGGACAAATGCACGGTCAGGCCTTTAAGCAAATGGATGCAATAGAACCATACCGCGCATTTGCCTACATACGGCGCCATCTCTCGGTGACACAACGAAATAATACATTATACGTTTAACATATAATTTAATACGCCTTAAACTATTTGCTCTAACTTCTTGTTTCGAACAAGAGTAGATTATTTTTAAAGCTAATTATAATTATCAGTTTATTTTAAAATACTGCGATACTAACACTTCAAATTTTTTTCAGGTGATGAGGCAACTAGAAGCTGAAGTGTTTTCTCGCTGAATAGTCCTGCTCTCGTATGATGAGAGCCGGAACATATCAATTTTGTCGAGGATATTCACAATGTAACTAACGAATCTACTACTGTTGTGTGTCAAGAACACTTGAAAAAGAATGAAAGGAATAATATTCAAATTTGTGTTATCGAGTGTAGAATAGGTGTATTATATTTTAAAAAAAAATATGATAGCTTCGTTGGACAGTTAATTATGTACGTAAAATTAAAACAAGAAACGAAGGAAGAAAAGTACAATAATTGTTTTGATTAATTACTAAATTTTATGTGACAAATGTAATGGTTAGGTAGGTTAAGGTTTATAGTTTCAAGTGCAATGTGAAACAAGTATCGCTTACTAGCCGGTGATCGTCGTAATCGTCTCACCGTTATTCTCCAGTGTTTCCGGCGGTGATGATCATTACAGTAACTAAACCGCACGTTTACCTAGGCCCCTAAAAAATCCAAATCATTAATTTCCTAATCAACCGCTGAATCAGTGCGCGTCCCTGCACCGGCGCCGGTGCAATTATTTACACAAACAATTTCCGTGATTGTGCGCTGATTAAACTTACACAAAAAAAATGGTGATTCCTGTTACACGTCGCGTTGCTTCATTATCGATATGGGAAAGTGTATCCCCCTCCGCTTATTTGGATTTCACACCTACTGTATATATTCTTTTTTTGATTAAAACCGACGTTTTAATGTATGGGGTGTGCCGCAAGGGCTGGACTCGGACCGCGTATACTACGAGCACTAATAATTATCGCGATGAAAGCTTTTGGCTTTTTTTTTATATCATTGTTAACACAAATCAAATTGGATCTAAGACTTATTTGTGAGAAAGTCAAAAAGACTACATAAATAAACAAAAGATGAACCCAGTAGTAAAGATATTAAAAAAATCAGTTAAGGAAGAAATTTATAAAAACTAGGTGAGATAAGGAACCATATTAAGGTTAACGGTTGTCCAGCTGGCGGTTAGGTAAGAGCCTGGCACGTGCCAAAGGTTAAGGTCCCACTGGGACAGTTCACATGTGAAACGTGGGGCACGCAGCCGTTACAATTTTGATTTTTTTCTTAGAATATAAATTTAAGAGCAGAATTATTACTTACCATAATGGTGCTTCTGCACCATACATAATAGTAATTATATTGGGAAGACGTTATTCTGATTCTGCCTTCACCACGAATAATGAAATGATCATCACACTACGACGTGAGCAACCTCTAGTTCAATTTCTTCTCGATGTCTAACTGCTTGCTTAGTATTATTACTAATTATAAGTAACTAATCTTATATCTATCTTTGTTGTTATAATATTCACCACCAGATAAACGATCTAAACTCTTCGATATATTGTATTGCACATTACGAACAAATAAAAATTAGGGAGCTATTGATGGACGGAAACATTAGTGATATGCCGTACACAACAAAGTAAAAATGATTTCCCAACGCGACCCAAAAACTTCCGCCGAATATTATTTAAGTTTTGAAAAAAAAAAGCACCGCACATTAATCTAATCAACACAAAACATTCTAATGACTGTCAAAAGTCGTCCGCCATTTTGTCGCGTGCCGGGAGCGTGGCGGCGCGTGCCGGCAAATGGATGCCTTTGTCTTGGATGCGTTCGTTATTTGAAATTGTTATATTATTATTATTATCCATTCCACGAAGCGACGACGCGAGCAACGCGTTCACCTGAAGACAATATGCCTGCCCATAAAAATATGCCGTTACTTAGAATGATTTACACTACATCGTCTCATTGAATACATTAAAACCAAAAAAAAAACAAATTTTTGTATCATTATTAAGAAATTATTATTATAGTTTCTTCTTGTTAGATATTGAGGGTAAAGAATTGTGGTTATAAACATTTTGTTAGAAAAATAGTAATTGTATGTTATATTTCATATTAATATTTATGTTATAATTGTATTTATATTTCTTATAGTGTAATTGAAATATTGAGAATAATATTAATCCATAACTTTTATCAAATCAAATCATTTATTTGCAAGAATGTGGTAACAAATATGATGGTTTATAATAAAAAATAAGCGCACACTCTACTTAATACTAAGCATGCAAATCTTTACAATTATTTATTTAATTAACACTACCGGTACATATATACACTGGAAGACAACTAAATACAATACACATAAAACAAACTAGTGTAGATTAGGATTATAAAATTGATAATAATTAAATAGATGTATTGATTATTGTAAAGATGGCGCCGCTGTCATTTTGTCTTGTGAATTGTATATATAAAAACGTTTAAATCAGATATATATGTTGAAAAGAGCAGTGTCTATTATTCTAAATAATCTTAAAGAAAGTTTTACCGAACTAATTTAAACTTTATCACCGAGAGTTAACTATTTATTTGGTGACTTATTTATTTTACTGCGCGCTGTCAGCGGAGGGCAATAAAAATGACATATTGGGGGGCCCATTGTAAAATTAGCCATATTGTTCTCTGTAATGTCACCGGAAGTGGAAATGTAGCTAACAATTTGAGTGATTCTCTTTCATTTGATCTCTCCGCGATGGAACTGAGTGTAGCAGCGAATTATTAACGGACCAATCAGGACGGTGTTGATAATTTGTATTTAGATCTATTCATTGTTTCTTAGTGTTTATCTTTTCAATACCTGAAATATTTGAAATTAAAATGTTTTACAGCAACAAAGACGTTATTGTTAATTAAAAAAAGAGACGAGTCCAAGACAGTCCCAGTCCGTATGGCATTATTAATTGTATCCAAAGCTCGCGAATCCTCCTTGGCAGGTAACGATGTTCTATTGCAAGGATTTCTGTTTTATGAAATCTGATGTAATGGTTGTGATGATGAACCTATTATCCATATTTTCAAAGAGAATTCTGACGTAATAAAAATTACCTATGCAATACACTTAACTATTGCAAGTTTACTTGAAAGATGAACCTGTGTGAACTAACGAAGATAAAGGTTACTGGCTTAACCTAATTTGTATACCAAATTATAAAATATATCAATAACATTAAAGTATACGTAAGCGGCGGAAAAACTCCCGAAGGCATCAATCTCCTGCCCTCCATTACAAGCGGAAGTATTCGCGGGACGATTTATCATGCCGCCGATAAAAAGCGCGCCAAAACCCGCCATATTTTTTCACCGCCGGAAGTGGATCTTAGTCAACATGGCGGTTAAGAGACACGTGCCTGTTGTGTACGTGGGTTAAATTGTTTATTTTCTTAATAGCGTTAAAGATAATATTCAATGGTCTTATTTACAAGCTTGAACATGTTGTGTCTTGTCTCTTCATGACTGAAGTGTGGCTGTTGGCTACGAAAATAGAAATCAGCTGATGTGACTCTGAAAAGGTACAGATTATATATAGCTTTTTAAATTCTTGGATACAGATAATTTACTTAGCTATCAAGTTGTCTTAACTTCCTGAAGTGAGTTCTGAATGAATTTTACCAGTTTTTTTTTTAATAAAATTTGCGTCTAAAATGTGTTAAGTAAGAAATATAAATATACAATTTCTAAACTAATAAACGAAAAAAATAAGGACGGGGTGCAGTAAACAAGCTGCGGCTGTCCGAGATAGAAATATTGTAAGCACCGCAATTAATAATAATAATACGCGACGCCGTTACCCTAATGAATTACACAAACAGGGAATCGAACCCGCGCTAGGATTATAACCAATACGTCATCCGCCTACGCGCTTTCACGAGATTTATGTTCCGTTAGATTGGATCAATGGATTGTTCCGCAGCTATGCAACACGTGAGCAGCTCACATCGCCGTAACGGATTATATTAAACCAGAATATAGATCTTTGATCAATGAAATGGGTAACAACGAAACGCTAGTTTATACTGCAACTTGAAATAAGTTATGACTTATTTAACTAAATTTGAAACGAAAACGTGATGATGTTAATACTATTTTTACTGGGGTACTTCTTCTTCTAAGTCGTATTTCCTCATGACTGAGGGTCGTGGTCATCATGTTACTATTGAAACACACGACGACTCTCTTGGCAGTTATAATGGAGTGGTGTTGCCATTGCCTTCTCCATTTCACATACTAGTCTGACCACTGATGCTCATGGCATAGATATGTAGGTTTCCTCACGATGTTTTCCTTCACCGTCACAGCACGTGATATTAGTTGGTGTTAGTGGACATAAATTGAAAAATTCATTGGTGCAGGCCGGATTCGAACCCGGTACTTTCGCATTGGAAGGCCGGCGTTCAAACCACTAGGCCATCACGGCTCTACTGGGGTACTAGTACAAGTTATATAGCAAAATATCTTTAATATGATACTTATCCAATATAAAGTGTTGACATCTTGATGGTCGCCGCTACCATCATACTGCAGATTCCTTATGATAGATTTTAGGTAAACTCTTCTGTATACCTGTGGCCTGAAAGGAGTTGTACTTAATGACATAATTGATATACATTTATTTATGCACACAAAAATTAGAGATAGGACATTAAATGTATAGAGATATTAAGTGCAAAGGTACTACTTATTCCAATGTGAAATTTCTTCCAGTAGGCTTTTTGTTGGAAAATTTTATATTATAAGAAACGTCATTAATTCAAATATAAATTCAATCTGCCATACCTCTCATATTCACACGTCACCAGTCAGAGCTCTCACCTCGCACACTGCCCAAACACGAATGTCGCGAGAATCACAGTCATCCGCTATTTATAACGAATCGACGTTACGTCATCCCCTCCCTTTTTCACTTTCAATCTTTTAAAATCAATACACCTACTATTTTACTAACAAAATGTCGGTAATCACAATTATTTTTCTCAATATCTAACAATATTATTGAAAGTAAATTCGGTGCATATTGCATTGCATATTTTGTGATCGATACACAAGGAGATTTTAGACAAGATTAATTATTTAACAGTCGAGTTCAATAATTATAAGCAAATTAATATAATTTATCCAATTGTGTGGGTTAACAGCTGTAACTATTACATTTTGTAGAAGGTTAATAAAATGTGCAGTGCGGTGACTGTGCCGATCTCGTCCACCTCAGTCCGATAACACAAGGACAGACCGCGGGGGTAGTTTTAAAATAACAAACTCATGTATATTTAATAGTTCCGCTGATACGGAAAATGGCCGCCGAGCACAATGCGCCGAAAAAATGCACGCGCTCAGTCCGCAGACGGTGCATTAGGGAAATTGCTTGTAAGCAAACACTGCGGCTGCACGCAGGCGCGGATTCGAACTCCGATATTATTTTATACGCTACACGTATATATCAAACGAGCTATATATTAAACATATATATATACTTGAATTCTCATGTAAGAATCTTTGACTAATCCTTAATTGGTGGACTCGCGGCAATAAACTACGAGGTCGATCACCATAACTATGGACACTACAAAATCTGTAATATACATACAGAATACGCGTATTATATACTACAGATAATAAAGACAGTTGGAGACTAATCGCAAAATCAACAATAATATAACTTTGAAAGTAAAGTCACATAATGTCAGTTAAAAGTTTTATCTCCTACTGTCAAACTACAATTAAAGATGGTGCTTAAAGTTATTAATGATGACTATTATCGACCGCATAGGTAGTTACTTGATTAGCGCTGTAGTTAATGCAAATTACAGCGGTAATTAAATAATCAAACTATTGAGATGATACTAGATCGCAACATCATTACGGGTTTAATAATTTCAATATATATAACGTTAATAAGACATCGTCATTGAGCGCCATCTTTAATTAACTTTTTCAATTAACTTCGATGTATTTTTTGTAGTTTTGTTATCAAAAAAAATGCTAAAATATGATAAGATCCATTCGTACGATTTAACAAATCCCCGCCGATACTAATCCTGTAGAAATTTTTATCAGTATAATAAAAAAATTATATCATACCGGCGTAAAGAAAACTTACCACCCAAATTCGTCCCCACTTTGGGGTGAGCACACATCAAATATGTCGGATTATGAATGCACCGCCGCATTACGCGATAATACTGTATATTAGCGTGGTGTGTGACCACCCTTGCGGTGCCTCCGTCTGGGGATTTGTATCTATAATTAATTAAATCTTTTACGTACACTCCGGCGCACCGCCGGCATGCGCCGCTCCGGCTGGCCGGGCACCGGCACCGGCGCTGCTGCTGCACAAAAACTTATTATCACTTACTTCTTCTAAGTCGTATTTCCTCATGACTGAGGGTCGTGGTCATCATGTGTAATGAAACACAACGACTTACTTGTCAGTTATAATGGAGTGGTGTTGCCATTGCCTTCTCCATTTCACATTCTAATGCGAGCACAAATGATCATGACATAGATATGCAGGTTTCCTCACGATGTTTTCCTTGACCGTCAAAACCCGTGATATTAGTTGGTGTTATACTAACTGCACATAAATAGAAAAATTCATCGGTGCAGGCTAATTCGAACCCGGTACCTTCGGAGTGGAAGGCGGGCGTTCAAACCACTATGCTATAACGACCTCAAATTCATTACATACAGCGAAATAACCAAACTGCCGCGGCAACAGCATTACTGAGTCAAGCAAGCACTCGACGACCTAATTGTCACTTAACCATGTGAAATTAAGTTCGTGTAACAAAGCTACGCTTACATAGTACGGAACCAAGTGGGTTTTAGCGCTGGAAACGGGTTACACGGAACAAACAGACCAGAATCACAATCGGATTTCTCCGGTGCCATGTCATGTGAAACACGAGACAATGGGGGAATGGGAGGGGGGGGGGGGTTACTTAACAGTAAACATGTAAACACTTTTAAGAGCCCGACGCGAGAGCGCCGGAAGTTAAGTCACAAAGCAACATTACGCTTTTAGTTTCAGGTTAATGAAACTAACCCACTCAGCTTTGCGACTGCGTTTAGACGTGAAAATGACTACACACGCCTTGTTATAGCTGCTGGTTAACTTAGCAGTTATGTAACAACTTACTCATTGGAAAGCGTAAAAGGACTTTTCAGTGGATACAAGGATACAAGGTTTTCCAGGTGTTGTCTCTGTTGCCGGAGACCGTCTGGATGGGTACCACCGCAGCTCCTATTGCAACCGCCAAATAGTAGTGTGCAAACATTACTGTGTTCCGGTTTGAAGGGCGCTGTAGCTAGTGTAATTACTAGGGCAACGAGATATAACACCTTATGTCTCAAGGCGACGAGCGCAATGTGGTGCAGTGTGTACCATCTTAACTAGCACCTCGTTGTCATGGGCAAGCGTATCACTTACCATCAGGTGAACGTCTTGCTCGTCTCGTAGCAAAGTAGTATAAAAAAAAACTAATCAACCGGATGAGGAGACCATTGAAGGTAAGCTGAAATTTTGTCAACGAAACGAGAACGTTCGCCAGGCGAGCGACCTGATCACGACAATGGGGAACTAGTTAGAATGTTTACACAACAACATTGCTACTATAACTAACATAACAGCATCCATCTTTTACAGCTGTCAATATAACATCCGGAGTATTTTTTTTTGTATACTAGTATGCTTCGAGACGAGCAAGACGTTCACCTGTTGGTAAGTGATACGCTTGCCCATGACAACGCGGCGCTAGTTAAGATGGTACACACTGCACCACATTGCGCTCGTCGCCTTGAGACATAAGGTGTTAAGTCTCGTTACCCCAGTAATTACACTAGCTACAGCGCCCTTCAAACCGGAACACAGTAATGTTCGCACACTACTATTTGGCGGTTGCAATAGGAGCTGCGGTGGTACCCATCCAGACGGTCTCCGGCAACAGAGACCTACCACCTGGTGTATTCCTTCATTGTTACTTAACACCATGTTAAATAGCATGGTGGGTCCGATTAGCCAGCAACCAGGATCCACATGTGTCCCTGGAACCGAACTGGGAACCTCTGTGTTACTGCGCCACTAAGACAATTAATGCGAGTGCTGTGAAAAAAGTTTTAGGTTTTAAAAAAATACTGTACAGGCAGGTTTTTGTTGAAGACCGTCTAGGTTTCACCGCAGCTCCTATTTCTACTTCTAAACAGTAATGTGCAGATATTACTATGTTCGGGTTAGAAGGGTATTGTAGCTAGTGAAATTACTGAAGTAACGAGACATACATCTTGTGTATCAAGCGGACGAGCGTAATGTGGTGCAATTAAGTAACTTACCATCAGGTAAATATTCTGTTAGTCTCGTCTTATAAAAAATATATTAACAATTGATTACAAAAAAATGGACTGGAGTGGAGTTTTCTAATTTACAAAATTTTCAAGTAAATTACCGAGTTCAAAAATTGAGAATGTATTATAGATAATTACGAGTCACGAGCCGAGTGCATTAGTGCCCTGATTTAGTTACCGGCCGGTAACGGCGGAGCTTTACAACGTACACTTGCGGACAGTGGTAGTGGCAACCTACTGTATTTGCACTACAAACTATAAAGAAATCTTTGTTTTAATCAACAGAAACTTTGGCTACAAGACGATAAAGCGTTCACTTCATAATAAATGTTACGTTTGCTTATAATAAAGTGTTATCAATTGGGATGTTTACAGAGAACCTCTTTATTATCTCCCTGAGATTATACTGTAGTTATTTTACTAGCAGCAGCTCTTATAACTTTGACATATAGCAGTTTGTATACTACTATCTGGTAACAAAAAGGAGTTTAATTAATAAACAATAAGAAATAAGTTTTCCAAATATTTTTTTTTTTGAAGAAACTAAACGTAAGTTAAGAATAAAAATAAATAAATACGATTTTTTATTATAATATATTGGGTAATGATATATTATAAGAAACCATTAGTAGTAATTTATGTAAATAGTAGGAACAAAAACCCCTGACCAATAATATCAGGAAAAAGAGGTACTTACCTTGGTTGAAATTTACTGGTGGTAGGTCTCTGTTGCCGGAGACCGTCTGGGTGGGTACCACCGCAGCTCCTATTTCTACTGCTAAACAGTAATGTGCAGATATTACTATGTTCGGGTTAGAAGGGTATTGTAGCTAGTGTAATTACTGGGGTAACGAGACTTAACACCTTACGTCTCAAGGCGACGAGCGCAATGTGGTGCAGTGTGTACCATCTTAACTAGCACCACGTTGTTATGGACTAGCGTATCACTTACCATCAGGTGAAAGTCTTGCTCGTCTCGTCGCATAGTAGTATAAAAAAAATTACAGCAGTAACGAGACTTGATATCCTGCGTCTCGTCGCTTCGATGATTAAAAAATAAATTAGGCCCCGTTATGACTGCACGCGAGTGTACGTTACAGCGGGGGACGCACCTCAGACAATTTCCTTAAAAGCCTCGCCCGCGCCGGCTATTAATAGTACGCGGCCGTGGGCGGGGCTATTGGGTTAGCTACATCGCTACTGTAGCGCTAAAAATTACATTTCATAACAAGCACCGCCCGAGACTTCACTCGGTTCGACGTTCAGAGACTACACTTATTTATTTATTTATTTATTTATTTACTTAAGGACCTCCAACGAGGCATATACGACATGTAACAAGTTTGATAATAACAAATAATAGTTTCACTTTGTGACGTGCTCCTCAATTATAGGAGACCACAGCATGCAAATTTAAACAACAAAATAATAAAAAATAATGTTGAACATAGTTGAGTACCGTATAGTTCACAATTTATTGTTGATTAACAGTTGCAGAACCCGTTTCCTGTACCTTGAAATGTCCGTGATGTCTAGATCATGAGTTTTTGCCAAAGAGTTATACTGCCTACAGAGCCTTGGCACAGTAGCGAAGTGACCCAAGTTGGTTCTAAATGGGGGATAATACAGAAGGTTATATACACCTTTTCGCGGGATTCTGGATGGAGCATTAATACTCAAAGAACTTACAAGCTCGCTGCAGTCTAAGATACTGTTAAACATTTTTTGCAGAAATATAAGATCGATCATCTTTCTGCGTGCGGCTAAAGTACTAATGTTGTAGTGCCTCAGACGATCAGAATAATGAGATATTTCTCTAGCTAACAGATCACTATAACAGAGATGATATAAAAAAACTTTGTAGCACTATGAACTAATGACATGTATACAACCGCGTCTAGGATCTTGCGTATTGGTTGTATAAGTTCTTATTCACCAGATGCTGTCAACGACTTCAGGTTATGTAGCATCACGCCATATCTTTTAATACAGACCTACAATGGCCATGATGATCACGGCGCCATATCAAAAAAAATCAGTTCTAATATATTGCTTGTCAGCCGATAGTGATTAGTACTCTGATTTGCCTTTATGCTCAGATATTTGGAATCGGTCTTTTTCTTTCTAGTTCTCCAAGAAGCACGATTTGCTATGACATTTTTATCGATATCTTTTTTTCGATAATTACCAGCCAAGTAGCGTTTCCCGCGTGTGTGCTTCGTCGTTGGCAAGTTTAAGGCAGCTTTTTTTTTTTTTATTTATGATAGACTAGTGCTTGACTACGATCCCACCTGATGGTAAGCGGCGATGTAATCTAGGTGGTAAAGCGCACTAGTCTAGAAGAAGCCTGTTCACTCTTTTCTTGAAGACCCCCACATCATACCTGGACGGAAACACTGACGCCGGCAGACTGTTCCACTCCCTCGCTGTACGCATTATGAAGGACGAAGCGAAACGCTTAGTCCTAATGCGCGGGAGATCGACAACGAAGGGATGGATGCCTGCGGTGTGTCTGTACGTCCGATGATAAAAGGGCGAAGGCGGTATTAGATCATGCAGTTCTTGAGCACACTCTCCAAAGTGCATTCGATAGAACACCGAGAGACTAGCTACTCTACGACGGTGACCCAAGCTATCGAGTTTTGCATCCAGAAGCTCTTGGTCACCGACTATTCTCATAGCACGCCTCTCCACCGAGTCCAGGACTGCCAGTTGGTAATTGGCAGCAGTACTCCACATACGATCGGACCTGGGCTTTATACAGAGTCAGAAGCTGTCCCGGTGTAAAGTACCGCCGCACTCTGGCAAGGATTCCGAGTTTCCTCGCGGCTATTTTCGCTTTGGACTCGACATTGCTCTACATGATCTTCCGGTAGTAATTGAAAATGACCTTTTTTCGACAACTTTATAAGTAAGATTTGAAAATTACTATATTATCTAAGTGGTCCTGAATCATGAGCCTTTGTTTCACAAAAATTTCAATGTAATTCGCTCGTCAATCACAATACAGCTGCACTGTTGCGGCGGCGCCTGACCTTGCCTCGCCGGCGACGCGAGCTGCTCACATAATTTGTTTCATCTTTCACGATTTGCCCGCTGAATGCGCAGGCGCTGCGCAATGTGGATCAATTATGCACTTATCACGGGACATTGTTCCGGGCGATTTTTAACGCCGCCGCGAACAATGAGACCGTTTAAAAGTGCGTACGCGCAACAAGCGATTTCCATGTTCACTCGCGGCGCCAGCGGGAAATAATCCGAGGTAATATGCTCAATATTATGTGAAATATAAATAACGTTTTAATTATATGAAGTTACATTGAAAATATTACAAATTTGTGGAGACGGGATAGAACTTCTCGATTGCCACTCTACTCTCAGCGCGACGAAAGAAGCAGCTAAATGGGAACAAGTTTAGGAATTAGGTAACAGTTTTTATTGTGATCACCAGGATAATTCACCATAACCATACGGAGCGAGGAACTTTTCTCATTTTTAGAGAGGTTTATGTTCAGCAGACGTCATCACTAGGTAAACAGCATTCACTCGTTAATACACTCCCGTACACATCTATCGGCCCACCTAGTGTTTTAAAAGTTTTAACGGTGCCGAGCTAAAAATAAATGTTAGGTGGAGCAATAAGTTTTAATGCAGTTTTAAAGCTGATTTATTGGTCAACCTTTATGTATGTTTTTTTTTAATTTTGAATTCGGGATTATGAAAAAAAACGAAAATTCGAGTCTGTTCATTGTTTTCAACGACCCAGGAATGGAGAAAACTTTTTTATTCCGCACAAGTTGGATTTTTTTTTTTTGATGTGTCCGATTATTGGTTCCATAAAAAGGCGAATCTAAACTTAGAGCCAGTTTTGAATAAAAAATATGGATACTCTGCCTGAAATTGTCGCCCAAGCTGTAAAACTTCTGTAGGCCAAATCTATTAGAAATTACAAAAAAAAATTAAAAAAAAACCTACATAGCGGTTGACCGATAAATCTGCTTCAAAACTGCATTAAACTTATTGCTCCACCTAACATTTATTTTTAACTAGACACCGTCGAAACTTTAAACACTGGGTGGTGGGCCGATAGATGTGTCCGGGAGTATATTTGAAAGCTGATAATTCTTTCCAGATGTTTCGTTTCAAACTCACTGCTGTACTGCTGTCGCTTCTGGCCAGGCTGGGCCTCTCCGAGCCCCAGTACTCCATACTGGACGAGAGCAGCAGCAAGTGGCTCCCCGACGACACTCTCCTAACAGGTCTCAACACATTATACAATAGTTTGTAAGTAAATATTCTTTACAGTGAACAAGTTAACCTGTCGTAACACTTCCACTTACGTTTAAATGAGTTCATACACAATTATAACTTTTATTTTATTTCATTACTTATCAATTTGTTATTTATATCATTTCTCTGTATATATGTATCTTATTCTAGTTTCTTTTATTGTTTATTTCTTCTTCATCAAGTTCTAAATGAACTTGACGCGCTATGTAATGAATAACACTTCAAATCCATTTTGGAAGAATTAGAAACAAGTCCTTTCATCCAATAGTCTATCGTTTTAAGTTACGTAATAACAGAATTTGTCTAGAGCAAGTGTGTTAATGCACATCTGTATTATTGAGTGCCATTTTCAAATTGATGTTGAGCAGTTAGTCGCAGATTTTTTTTAGTTTATTATATTTAAACTGAATCGATTTTTTTGTCATTGAATCATTTCTTCCGTTATTTCTCGTTTAATAAATCATCATATATTATTTTGTGACACAGCTGAAGTTAATGATATATAGTTAAGGAGATAGTGAGCGGTTTAAATAAAATGGATTACTAGTTTGCCACATCGTATTGTATACTCTATTTCATATTGTAATTTTGGTATAAATATATATATATATATATATTAATAGACGTTGACAATTTTCGGATGTCTTTTACAATTTTAACAATTATACAAAATGAATGGAATCCCAAATACAAAGAGTTTATAACAATTATTATGTGCCGTTATATTACTTTAAGTATCTTGCTGTTAATATATTTGCTCATATAGTTAATAATAAATTTAATATAGTTTTCATTTTATACAAACATTGCAATAATATGCGATATATTTATGTATTACTATGCTAGATATGTTTGTGTGTTATTAGATTTCAAAGTGTGAAAAATGACGATGATAAAAAGAAGCGACCAGTTTCCGCAATAGCGGCGGCCATCGTCGATTATCTGTCAACTGATTTAGCAGATGAACAGTCTAAATTGAATTCAGCGCTGAATACAAGGAGAATAACAACGAAATCACTGAAAGCACACGACATCGCCAGCACTGAGGTAGGTTACGCTTAAAATTCAGTAAAGTACAATAATATTTTTTTACAAAAATCACTTATGTATATGAAAACTTTTTTCCAGAAAACAAATGACGAGAAACTACCAAAGACTTCTGATTTTTTGGACAAACTTCTCGTTAATGTTATAAAAGGAAATAACACGGATGTTAAAAAAGATAACGATAACGATTTTAAAGCAGATGAAGTTTTTGATAATAAAGTTACTAACAAAATTAATAATGACAATCAACAAAGATTTAATAACTATTACAAGAAATTATCGCGACTGCCCGAGCAATTTTTAGAAAATATTATACGTCTATAGCTTTTAAGATGTGCATTCACTGTGAATGATGTTAACAAGCAAATTTAGTTTTTTTTTAAGAAAACAAATGATTGCTCAGCCAAAGTCGTACGGGATGCTTTTGTAATTATCAATGATAAATACAATAAAGCTCTTATAAATTAAAACTTGTTTTCAAGTTTATGTGTACTTTACATAGTTAAGAGATTTTGTGTAGATACCGCTTTAGTTTTCATGTTCCATATTCACACTTGTCTAAAGTAAAATAGCTAATAAATTTTATGCGTAACATTTAAATGAAACCAAGTTAGGAGGTTATGATAATTCAATGTTAATATAGAAACTAAACAGTGCAGGTCGCTAAATTTAAAGAATATTTAACTATTTAAAAGTTAAAATGAATAAAATTTACAAAAATTCAATTAGTATACCTTGTATATGATATCTATATAGATATCCTCCACTACCTAAACTAGATTATTGTTACTATAACTGTAAATCGAACGTCTGCTTGCCCTAAAACTATATTTGCATAATCATCACCAACCATTTACTAGTCGTTATGCTGTTTTTGTTAAATCAATTCCTAGATATAACTGTTGGCCAACGAATATATCATAGGTTAATCTAGATTTAAATTAGATTGTGTGTTGTGAATAAAGTATATCAAATGTATCAATGTGTTTGTTATTTACAAACTGCCTCAGCAGCGCAGTGGGTAACTTTTTTTTTTATACTACTATGCGACGAGACGAGCAAGACGTTCACCTGATGGTAAGTGATACGCTTGCCCATGACAACGCGGTGCTAGTTATGATGGTACACACTGCACCACATTGCGCTCGTCGCCTGAGACATAAGGTGTTAAGTCTCGTTACCGCAGTAATTACACTAGCTACAGCTCCCTTCAAACCGGAACACAATAATGTTCGCACACTACTATTTGGCGGTTGAAATAGGAGCATAACTGCATGCCTTAAAACATTGAAGTCTAGTTAAGCCATGATA
Organism: Byasa hedistus; assembly: GCA_029286795.1. Lineage (NCBI taxonomy): Eukaryota > Metazoa > Arthropoda > Insecta > Lepidoptera > Papilionidae > Byasa > Byasa hedistus. Next base: position 6,677,620 of record JAGSMW010000011.1, on the reverse strand, counting down.
GCCTTATTTGAACGCCCGCTTTCCACTCCGGAGGTTCGAATCCGGCCTGCACCAATGAATTTTTCAATTTACGTGCAGTTAGTATAACACCAACTAATATCACGCGCTTTGACGGTGAAGGAAAACATCGTGAGGAAACCTGCATATCTATGTCATGACCATCCGTGCTCGCACTAGTATGTGAAATGAAGAAAGCAATGGCAAACTACTCCATTATAACTGACAAGTAAGTCGTCGTGTGTTTTATTTCACGTGTTGACCACGACCCTCAGTCATAAGGAAATACTACTTAGAAGTAGATCATGTTCATGTCGTCACTTCACCATAACAACTCCACTCTTGGAGTCACACATGTGAAAGTTTAGTAATTAACTATCTTCTGTCTCATAATCACTTGACATCGCAATTTTCTCAACTAGTATCAGAATCTTATTTTTACAATCTAAGATCATTATTTTCTGGTCTGTACTTTGATCTTGTTCAAACTTTTGTAACATCTAACTTATGTATCCTAAAGCAGATATTACTTACTTTGGTAGACGAGTCAACATTAGATACATAGCCCTCTGGTTTTGGATAAGTTATTCCAAGAATTTTCTGTCTTACTTGAGCATTGCAACATTTAATATAATGCACTGCTTTAATTCTGTTGTATATAATAAGGAGATCTACTTTAAAACCTATCCCTAATTAAGATTTAATATTTCACGACGGTAAGATATATATTAATGAGTAGTCCGTGTAACACAATATAGTGTAACACAGTAAGTATAGTGTAACATAAAAACAGAGCCGTGATTGTCTAGTGGTTTGAAAACGCCGGCCTTCCAGGTGCGAAGGGGGTACCGGGTTCGAATCCGGCCTGCACCAATGAATTTTTCAATTTATGTGCAGTTAGTATAACACCAACTAATATCACGCGCTTTGACGGTGAAGGAAAACATCGTGAGGAAACCTGCATATCTATGTCATGACCATCCGTGCTCGCACTAGTATGTGAAATGGAGAAAGCAATGGCAAACCACTCCATTATAACTGACAAGTAAGTCGTCGTGTGTTTCATTTCACATGATGACCACGACCCTCAGTCATGAGGAAATACGACTTAGAAGTAGATCATGTTCATGTCGTCACTTCACCATAACAACTCCACTCTTGGAGTCACACATGTGAAAGTTTAGTTATTAACTATCTTCTGTCTCATAATCACTTGACATCGCATTTGTCTCAGCCAGTATCAGAATCATGTTTTTACAATCTAAGATCATTATTTTCTGGTCTATACTTTGATCTTGTGTGGTTTTATGTATTCTAAAGCAGATATTACTAACTTTGGTAGACTAGTCACCATTAGATACATAGCCCTCTGGTTTTGGATAAGTTATTCCAAGAATTTTCTGTCTTACTTGAGCATTGCAACATTTAATATAATGCACTGCTTTAATTCTGTCGTATATAATAAGGAGATCTACTTTAAAATCTATCCCTAATTAAGATTTAATATTTCACGACGGTAAGATATATATTAATGAGTAGTCCGTGTAACACAATATAGTGTAACACAGTATAGTGTAACATAAAAACAGAGCCGTGATAGTCTAGTGGTTTGAACGCCGGCCTTCCAGTGCGAAGGTACCGGGTTCGAATCCGGCCTGCACCAATGAATTTTTCAATTTATGTGCAGTTAGCATAAAACACCAACTAATATTACGCGCTTTGACGGTGAAGGAAAACATCGTGAGGAAACCTGCATATCTATGTCATGACCATCAGTGGTCAGACTAGTATGTGAAATGGAGAAGACAATGGCAAACCACTCCATTATAACTACCAAGAGAGTCGTCGTGTGTTTCAATAAAAACATGATGACCACGACCCTCAGTCATGAGGAAATGCGACTTAGAAGAAGAAGTCCGTGTAACTTACCACCAGGTGAACGTACCGCCTGTCGCGACTCTTTACGAAATAAAACAGTTATGCTGTTATCTTATCAGCTATTTGTTTTATATAGTTAATAAAAAGTACACTATAACTTTATATGTTTTACACGATATTAAGCGTAGTGTATATAGTCGATGTTATTTGTGCGAAGAGAGAAAGAGTTATATTTTCTAAAGAAATCAATTTGTGGACAATTTTAATATTAAGTTCACTGCTGACTAGTCTCTGCTGTCGGACAACCGTCTAAGTAAATAAGTGTTAGCTTTTGTTTGTTACAGTAGAAGTTGGTATGACGATAGTGACACTAAATCCCTTAAAGATAACGAGCACCTGAAAGTTTATTTACGTTGGTAATTAAACAGTTTCATCTCTTATGCAGAGTCGAAGAAATTTGCTGAAATAAAAATTAGAAATGTTTTTTATAATTCCAGCAACATCATCAGTACACAGCCTTAACGTTAGCTTAAAAAAAATAACTACTTGCTGTGTTATAAAGATATTATTCGTAACAGTCGCCCGCCTACGCAACTAGAATGCTGACGAGGAGGTAATCGTTTATAATTATAAATATTAACTATGAAAACATAATTTTTCAAAAGACTGACAACTTCAAAATGATTATTATTTCTTTGTCATTCTCATAGTTAAGTTTAATTATAATGTTTTACGTAAGATCGCATACAAGAGATTTTCGATAGTTATCATGTCAGAGGTAATCAGGCTTAGATGGAATTTCTAATAAATAAAACCTCATTTTTAGTACCTTTTAGAGCTTTTTTTTACAATGACAAAGTACTTCCGAGCATGTGGATTAAACCTTCAACACCCACGCTAATTATAAAACGAAGCACCTTTCTATATTAACATCTTACCATGTCAGTCGGCAACCTTATTACGAACAGCAATCAATAATGTAATGGTTAACTTTAAACTGTTTTCTTCTAGTTTATTCTGTGTGCTTCTGTTTACGGGCTTCCTGGGGTGCTGCCGCTGCGGTTGTCACACTGAGCCAACCGATCTGAACACCAGATGGCGTGAAGCGGACGTCGTCGAGAAATATATCCACGTCTATCTCCAACATCTGTAAATATACTATTGCCTCAATTTTCTGCTCCAGTTCAATTTCAGTTAGTTCCTTTTATGTCTCTCTCGATAGAGAGAAGAAGAAGACTTGAATTGGGTTTCTAAAATAAACTGCTTAGTAAAAAAAAATACGAAAATGTTAATTATATGTATTAGATAAATAGAGAAATATTATATAGATTAGCTATTTACTCACATGTACTATTATAGTTTCCGGCAAGGTGGATCTATTACCAGTAAAACTTAATTAATATAAGTCAAGTAAAATCAAATGATACGTAGGACCAATTGTCCAGTTAAGGACTGGCGTGAAGGTCTTTGGAGGAGATTTATGTTTCATGACGATAACTTTTGGTTTGTTCTCCAGGCCCGTGACAGTGGAAGACGAATGCGACTCTCGGAAACGTTATGTTGCCGTTTATTCTCAAGCGTTGATATACTACATAAGCAACAACATTACGGACGACAGCGAGTCCATACGCGAGGCAGCTCATAAGACGAGGAAGATGTTGGACAAGCCGTCCGGTGTGATCGCTTCGAAACTGCGAGCATTCATCTCCTTCATGTTGTCACTCATAGATCAGGTGTGTAAAAAATTCTTCTTCTTTTAAATCGTATTTCCTCATGACTGAGGCTCGTGGTCATCATGTGTAATGAAACACACGACTTACTTGTCAGTTATAATGGAGTGGTTTGCCATTGCCTATTTCACATACTAGTGCGAGCACGGATGCTCATGACGTAGATATGTCGGTTTCCTCACGATGTTTTCTTCACCGTCAAAGCGCATGATATTAGTTGGTATTATACTAACTGCACATAATTTGAAAAATTTATTAGTGCAGACCGGATTCGAACCCGATACCTCCGGAGAATACTAGGCTATCACGGCTCAAGAGCCATCAGTAAATTTTAATTTGTAAAGTTTTACCTAAGTTTTGTGTTAGTAGATGATCATTTCCCCAGCCAATAGCTGACGTCCAACGAGCCTGCCCCTACAGCGTGCGCGAGTCTGAATGCTCAGTGGCGTTGTCCAACTTGCACAGGCAGAGAATCAGGACATGTCCGGACTACACCAACAACATCGCTCTGTACAACCGCTACAAGGAGATAAGCACCAGTTGCGCCTTCAAACAGCTGTTCGATGATTTACTGCGACAAAGCACAAACAGCGTTGACTGCGACGCCATCGACTTCTTCTTGGAAGCCGCTGGATTTAAATACAAGTCGACTATAAAAGAAATCAAATCTTTAGTCACGTTGTACGTGTCGCAGTGTACCTGCACGACTATGTCGTTCCTTTAATATATTTTGTTTCAATTATTTACTAATAAACGGTGATTATAATCTGTATATTTCCGCGTTTCGGTTGCCGTTGCTACTGTTCATCATCATCAGCCAGCGGCAGTCCACAAACCCTTACCTTCCAACCTAAAGATCCATGTATTAAAGAATATCTTTTGAGAAAATTTGTATTTCTGTGTAATCAATATCTATATAAATAAATTTCCTTATCATTATAAGCGTTTTTTTACTTGAGTAATAAAGCAATAAATAAAAAAACACTTGTAAACAATTAATTCTTCCTTCTGTTAAACATCTTGTTTTCGATTGCTTCTGTTTGATTCAACAAAAAGAGATTGTAAAGATTAACACTACTGCTAATGACAATCTGAAACATTCTGCCGAAATTGTAACGATTAAAGATCATATTTTATAGCAAGACCAGTTGTTTTCTTCTTTATAACATCTATATATCTAGCGCTCATTACTATCATCAACCAGTAATGTGAAACTAACTATCTTTACAATTGTATGTCTCAATACTTTTGGATGGCCCGGTCAGGTTAAAATCCATCAGTTGAAAAAAGTAGCTGAAAACCGGATAAGCTTTTTCCGTCTGACCGCCAAGTTATAGCTATAGAAGGCATGATTAATACCTTACTATAGATAAAGCATATCTTACTGTTATGTAATATTAAGCTCGTTTTGTTGTTTCAACATAAAAAATTATCAGCACAGAGAAATAAGTCTCTTATTTAATTTACTACAAATGTTTCTTTATAAAGAATGGTTTGGATTCTATTTCGATTTTAGTTGACTACTTACAGCTGTAAAAAAAATCCTTAAGCTATTGAAAAATAAGCTAATAAGCTATTGAAGACTCTCAATAAAGTATGCAAATACACTTTAGTACATATGCGATAAGATGATCGGTGTGGAGGTCTTTGTTGGAAGACTATGCCCAGCAGTAGAATTCTATCGGAAGCTGCAATAGCTCAACGCTATTATAGAGAGTATTTCGTAAAGCGTGGGTTCGATCCTCATCAAGTTTGAGCTTGTAGCGAATAAAAACATCAAGAGGGAATACTTAACCTCCAATAACAAAAGCTTTCGCAAACATGTGACATTTACTAGCTGACAAACTTAGTAAAAACATCCTCAACTCTCTCCTTGTATGAAAAGGAATTAAACCGAATGGGAACCATAATGTTATGTGTTGAAGACTTTTGTACATGAATTCTTAACTTTTTTTTTTTATACTACTTTGCGACGAGACGAGCAAGACGTTCACCTGATGGTAAGTGATACGCTTGCCCATGACAACGTGGTGCTAGTTAAGATGGTACACACTGCACCACATTGCGCTCGTCGCCGGAGACATAAGGTATTAAGTCTCGTTACCCCAGTAATTACACTAGCTACAGCGCCCTTCAAACCGGAACACAGTAATGTTCGCACACTACTATTTGTCGGTTGCAATAGGAGCTGCGGTGGTACCCATCCAGACGGTCTCCGGCAACAGAGACCTACCACCTGGTAAAACTACTAACTACTAACTAGGTATAGTTCATCTTATGGACTTTGTCAAGTTGCTAAACCCTGCGCTGTATTAGCTTATTTTCTTAGTGTATTTAAAAATTTAGGTATTCTTAACCACGTATTTTATTATATAACGCGAACTAAAGTTAATTTATTAGTTAATAAAACATTAAATCCACAAACAGCGATCATGCGCACTACACGTTCCAGTAAAGCTGTAGATGTATTAATACACAAGTTTATCTATTAACTAACTAAAGAAAGACTGTAATTAGTTATATTACTTGATAACAAGCTTCCATTTAGTAAATATCCAAACATGATATTGGCCTGGTATCATATGATATGATCACTGCTAATACCAACAAAGAACAGGCGAATTGCTAATAGTTTTGATTTGTGATTTAAAATTTGTTGACAATTTATTTCATTGACAGCTAAAAGTTTAAAAACCAGTAAAGGAATTTATCTATCTATAATTCTATATCTATTTCCAGTCTAACGTTGCTTTAGTTTAGAAGGGCAATAGATATCAAATAATAAATAGTAATGGACGTCATCGCAAATATTGAAACATAAATTTTACGACTCGTAATAAAATAGTTGTTAAAATCGATACACTCTTTTATATTTTCGATCTTCATTTAGTTGTGACAATGCTGTTAAAGAGGTATACTTTCTACACTATTTATCGTTAAGTAACCAAATGTATACACTTAATTTTAAGTGATCTCTTCGGTAATCTTCAATGAGTACGCTAATCGATAAATCATTCTAGTAAGAAACTATATATTTCTTTCACCATACTAGTACAACCTCCTCGTGTGTTTTTTTACCGGTGTGTCTTAAAAGTCGACTTAATAGGCAGTAATTACAGGGAAATATTTTTTTATTTATATTTATGCTTTTTCCTCGGACTAAAGTCTGAGATCTTATTTGCTATTTATTTGTGTATGTTATTTATCTGTAGTTACTCCTAATTACTTCTATTTCTTTTAACAGCATCCTTCGTAACCTTTTCCATAAATTTTAACTATACTCCTATGTTTTTTGACATCAACATTTCGCTTAAATTTTGTTCGGATATCTTTTTGTCGAATCTTAACCAACTCATATTTCAAGAGCTGCGATCACGGCAAACAACGTGTTCAGCGCTAGACATCAATAGTTACTATGTATGAGTATTTCAGATTAAGTTCAAATTCTGTTACTTCTTTTCAGATTGTTGTTCCTTCTAGCTACTGCGGGTATTTTGAAGTTGTGCAGCGGGCAGTGCCACGCGGACTCCGCCGACCTCAACACAAAATGGCGCGCCGCCGACGTCCTGAGTCAACTCGCCCACGACTACTACCAGAGCCTGTGCGTTAAATAATAACTTAATCTAATACTTGATTTATATCGACAAGTTATCATTCGTGTAATACAAATGAATTTGCGAATCTTTCGCTGGATCCCGTTCAGGATGCAAAGCGTCCATTTTTGTCTGGATCCCTTTCAGGATGCAAAGCGTCCATTTTTGTCTGGATCCCGTTCAGGATGCAAAGCGTCCATTTTTGTCTGGATCCCGTTCAGGATGCAAAGCGTCCATTTTTGTCTGGATCCCGTTCAGGATGCAAAGCGTCCATTTTTGTCTGGATCCCGTCAGGATGCAAAGCGTCATTTTTGTCTGGATCCCGTTCAGGATGCAAAGCGTCCATTTTTGTCTGGATCCCGTTCAGGATGCAAAGCGTCCATTTTTGTCTGGATCCCGTTCAGGATGCAAAGCGTCCATTTTTGTCTGGATCCCGTTCAGGATGCAAAGCGTCTAAATTTGTCTGGATCCCGTTCAGGATGCAAAGCGTCCATTTTTGTCTGGATCCCGTTCAGGATGCAAAGCGTCCATTTTTGTCTGGATCCCGTTCAGGATGCAAAGCGTCCATTTTTGTCTGGATCCCGTTCAGGATGCAAAGCGTCCATTTTTGTCTGGATCCCGTTCAGGATGCAAAGCGTCCATTTTTGTCTGGATCCCGTTCAGGATGCAAAGCGTCCATTTTTGTCTGGATCCCGTTCAGGATGCAAAGCGTCCATTTTTGTCTGGATCCCGTTCAGGATGCAAAGCGTCCATATTTGTCTGGATCCCGTTCAGGATGCAAAGCGTCTAAATTTGTCTGGATCCCGTTCAGGATGCAAAGCGTCCATTTTTGTCTGGATCCCGTTCAGGTTGCAAAGCGTCCATTTTTGTCTGGATCCCGTTCAGGATGCAAAGCGTCCAAATTTGTCTGGATCCCGTTCAGGATGCAAAGCGTCCATTTTTGTCTGGATCCCGTTCAAGATGCAAAGCGTCCGTTTTTGTCTGGATCCAAAAATACACAGATAATTGAGTTTGAAAGAGGTTGTAGGTAGTGAAACTACTACGGCAATGAGATGGTATAATGTGATGTCTGGTGTTGATGAACTACTTTATATTTTTGGAGCCGTGTAACACTTATTCAAGAGGACGTTCTATTAGCTTTTTTCATTCTATAAAAAATCGATTCGTGCTCTACTATCATCACATCCTGGTCAGATATTCCAATTTATCATCATTTTTCTATGCTTCCTTCGTTCCTCTGTTTGAAGCTATTTTCCAGGGCCCTCGGACCTAATGACGCGAACAACAATCAGAAGCGCTTCGTCTCCGTCTACTCCCGGACTTTGCTGCTGTATATGACTAACAACAAGTCCAGCGAGGTGGACAACATAAAGGACGCGGCGCACAGGGTCACCAAGCTGCTGGGGCAGCCTGCTGACGTCATCGCAGCGCCATTCAGAGCCTTGATCTCGCTGATGATGAATGTCGTCGAAGGGGTTGGTTTTCTTAATATATTTTTATCTATAGCTTTGACATTTATTAAAACTCAATTTTACGGATTTTATCGCGTTTATTATTTAGTTTGTTTATTCCCGACGTTTCGACCGCTTTGCAGCAGTCATGGTCACGGGAGGACTGAGATGACAGATGTCCAAATGTCACAGCTATCACGTGGTACCTATAACTTTTTTAATTATTATCGGACCGGACAGATCGGACCATTAATAATAATTAAAAAAAGTTATAGGTACCACGTGATAGCTGTGACATTTGGACGTCTGTCGTCTTAGTCCTCCCGTGACCATGACTGCTGCAAAGCGGTCGAAACGTCGGGAATAAACAAACTAAATAATAAACGAGATAAAATCCGTAAAATTGAGTTTTAATAAATGTGTAACATTCGCGGAAATACAAGAAATCATTATAGCTTTGACAGTAAATTAATATAATTACTACTTACATACCTTCTTTCTACATATTATTTTTCCAGCCTTTAACCGACGTCCAGGTGACATGCTCCTACGAGGTGAAGGAATCTGAATGCGCGTCCGCCTTACACCAGCGGAGGTCCAGCAAGATCAAGCGCTGCCACGGGTACACTAACAACGTAGACGTGTACAACCTCGCCATCACCTTCGCCAACAGCTGCGGCTTCCAGAACCTGTTCGAGGACCTGGCGCGCGCCAGTGCCAGCGGCACCGACACCGACGCAATAGACCTGTTCACAGAGTTCATCACCGTCAAATACACAGACACTATACACTTGTTCAAAAATATTATGAAAAAGATTAGAAGCGCTCCGGCGACCTGCAACACGCTGATTTTTTTGTAACCATTTCTCTTAATCTTGTTTGTGCTTAATTCTTACCTTCTCATATAACTTTAAACAGTTTGACTCTTGATAAATGAAAATCATTTTGTTGTTCCACCCAATAAATGTTTTGAAACACAAACACACACATTTAAATCTGACAACTGTTTTTTTTTGTGATAAATACATATAAAGGAGTCCTGTTGTTTTTCTTTCCCTTTTCCTATTTGTAAGTCTTCTGTCTGTTATAATGCTTAATACTTTTCTTCTCACCACCAGACACTATTATTAAAACTAAAATTATTCCCGTCATGTTAAGATCACAAAAAAATCTTTAAATAATAAAAAGTTCTAGAAGTAAACCAAACGTATATACAGCTAAAAAAAATTCTAAATCAAGTTATATTTTAAACTAAACTTAATCGTATTGAAATATGTTGCCGTTGTGAAGGTATTCAGCTTAAACTTACAACAACCCTCTTTTTTATTCGTGTGTGTGACTGGTTATTAACAGACTATAATACAAAAAATAAGTTTCTTTAATTAAACGATAACGTGTTTTGCTAAAACTAGTTTAACCGGAATGAAGTCTTGTGAATACTTCATCACAGTATATCAAAGTTGTATCATATCAAAACTAGATTCTTGTTAAAGAACCATCCAGCGAGATTACTCCTCAACTTGTTCACTTATCTCGTATGTTGACGTCTAAGTTGCACGTGATCACTTAAAATCAGGTAAAAGGTGCGCCGATTGAAATACATTAACATTTTTAAATGATCAAGTCTCGCGACGAAGTATCCGCCGGCTCAAGTTATTGGTTCATTAAAAATGTTGGTGACCATGTTCCAACAGATCCTTATTTCGTGTTATGAATCACGAATAGTAATTAAAATGTACAATTCGCAGTAATAAAATTTACTGTGGCGTAGTAAATTGTGTTCGATTTCATTTTTGTATCATCAGAATGCCGATGAAGAGGTTTTCCCATTTTCATGTTTTAATTGTGTTTTAATGAAGAATTTAAACTTTTTTGGTTCTCTTCTGCACTCTTCTGTCTTTGTTGTAAATGACGATTGTTGCAGGTTGTTATGTTTGATCGCAAGTGTTGCTGTGTGGAGGCTGTGCCATGGTCATTGTCACAGCGTGTCAAGTGACCTGAACACGAAATGGCGCGAGGCTGACGTGCTGGAGCGGTACGCGAGGAACTATTACAAAAGCTTGTATGTATAAATAGAAGAAATGTATGAAATATTGACCATGAAAAAGGTGTGAGTTTTATCTACAATGAACTAACATTTGAAATCATTTTCATATGATGTTTAATAACGAGGCTTTATTTGGCTATCACGTATTATATATTTACATAATGAGGCTGGTAGCTACTACTGCAAATCTAAAACGAAACCGCCTTATCTTATAACGACTACTACCTTATTAAAGGCTTTTATTATCCTAAGAAGACAGTGAAAAGTATTTTTTTTTTTATGCTACTTTGCGATGAGACGAGCAAGACGTTTCACCTAATGGTAAGTGATACGCTTGCCCATGACAACGCGGTGCTAGTTAAGATGGTACACACGGCACCACATTGCGCTCGTCGCCTTGAGACATAAGGTTAAGTCTCGTTACCCCAGTAATTACACTAGCTACAGCGCGCTTCAAACCGCAACACAGTAATGTTCGCACACTACTACTTGGCGGTTGAAATAGGAGCTGCGGTGGTACCCACCCAGACAGTCTCTGGTAACAGAGACCTACCACCTGGATTTTTTTTTTAATAACAACTCGTCTGGTTTCTTCCATTGCAGAGCTCTCGGGCCGGATGACTGCGGCGACAGCAGAAAGCGTTTCGTTTCAGTTTTCTCTCTCGCGACGCTTCTTTACATGAACAACAACATAACTAATAAAGAGGACAGCATCAAATACGCAGTGGTCACCGTCCACAGACAACTGCACCGTCCGGCTGAAGAGATCGCCGCGCCGTCCCGTTCTGCGTTCACTTTCATCTTCTCTTTCGTTGAACAGGTCCATGATTAATTTTAACTGCAAACAAATTATCTTCTTCAATCATTTAACGCTACCAGTTTTGTACCAGCTTCACGTTTTATTTGCAGATCTTAACGGACATCCAGACAGCCTGCCCTTATAACATAAAACAGTCCGACTGCAACAACGCAGCACTTAAAATTATAGAAAAGAAGACGAAGATATGCCCTGAATATGTGCTAAACGTGGAACTTTACTCAGCGATCGTGTTGCTGGTAACCAGTTGTGAATTTCAAAATCTTTCCGACGATCTAGCAAGAGCTAGTACAGCGGGCGGCGACACTGAAGCCTTGGGTTTCTTCATGGAAGCGACGTCTGTAAAGTTCCCGAACGTTCTTCAGCTTTTTAAGAATCTTCTGAACGGCGTAAAACATTTCTCGTTCCCCTGTAACACTCTTACATTCCTGTAAAGATTATAGTGACAACAAAAAAGTGTAAATCAATGTTTTATTTTAAGTTAACACAAGCTTTGTACATGTCTTTAATAATTCATTAATACTTTTATACTTCTACACAGCTTTGTAGTTTTCAGCGATTAAGTAGTTATCCACTTCCATGCAATAGTATTTAAACATTGCTGTGTTTCAGTAAGTAGTTGCAATCATAGGACCTATACCTACTACTAGCTACCTATACTACTAGCTCCGACCTTCACATTCCTCTCTGCCAAACCAACTTCCTTTACAATTCATTTACTGCTCGATCTGTTAGACTTTGGAATGAGCTCCCGCCAAATATTCGGGCAGCTCGTAGTGAGGCTTCCTTTAAGCGAATGTTGTGGCAACACTACTTGTCACTATGATATATGCTCTTCTCCTCCTTTTCTGTACTTGTATCAGCCATCATTTATATATATGAGCTTCAGCCAATGTATAACACTAACCTTTCCTATAACATATGTACCAATCATAGTTGTGTCCACCACTATTATTGTGTTTTATATTGTACTATATGTAATTATACTCAACTACAAAAATAATGCACCCTTATTTATCTTCTCTGCTCAACCTATGGTAGACTGGGAGAGAATGCCCTATGGCATTAAGTCCGCCTTTTTGTACATTTTTCGTTATGTGCAAATAAAGTTTTTAAATAAATAAATATACCTATATTATATTTGTTAGGCACAAGATGATATATTATATACCCAGAGAAATTATCATTTCCTTACCATCAACTGAAAACGAGCCTTTCAAAAAATGTATTAACGTATTTGGCAATATATTTCAGTTGTCAGCGATCTTTACTAACTACTAGTGAACATTTCTGTTGTCTCTTACCGGTGATTATTCCTTTACTCGTCGTGGGCCAAGTATCTTATGACAGGACCATAAGCAATACCTCACCATTACATCCACCATTAAGTGGTGTCCTTATCACTATTGCCAATGGATAGTAAAACTGTTACAAAAACGTTTAAAATAAAATATTTGATTAATTTGCGTCTTGTTTTCTAAAAAATTTATAAACAAACTTTATCGTCATTTACACTAAACTTCTTAATTTCTAACACAGAGGAGGTCACTTGACTGTCTAGATATGTACCACCGTTGCATTGGCGCTATGCTAATGTTTATTTTATTCACCACTTAAATGTTTTGCTCGTGTCCACACTGAAAAAAGTTTTTAGACATAGATCAATATTAAGAAAACGATCAAGATTTGGATAAATCGGAAAATGAAATAAGTATAACTTGATTATTCAGCTTACGGTTATTTTGACGTCACCGCTACTATAACCTTATAAAAGGCGACTAATGACGAAATAATTTCAGGGAAAAAAGGCAGTTATGTCGGTTACTTCTTCTTCTTCTAAGTCGTATTTCCTCATGACCGAGGGTCGTGGTCATCATGTTTTTAATGAAACACACGACGACTCTCTTGGCAGTTATAATGGAGTGGTGTTGCCATTGCCTTCTCCATTTCACATACTAGTCTGACCACTGATGGTCACGACATAGATATGCAGGTTTCCTCACGATGTTTTCCTTCACCGTCAAAGCGCGTGATATTAGTTGGTGTTTTATGCTAACTGCACATAAATTGAAAAATTCATTGGTGCAGGCCGAATTCGAACCCGGTACCTTCGCATTGGAAGGCCGGCGTTCAAACCATTAGGCCATCACGGATTTTTCGGTTCGTTCGATCGGTTACTACACACCGCTAACTAACAGACTGAAATCATATATTAAAGTATATTCATCTCCACTGCCTCTTACTGCTTACACGAGAGACGTCAGATTTAATTACGTTAACTACATTTGCACTAAAATTTAGACGTTTTCATTAAAAAACTTTAATCTAAAATATTTCTTAAATTAAAAACTATTTTGTTATTGTATATTTCAGTAGGTATTTAATTATTACCTTTCATAACATTCAGCAATAAAATTTAAAGCTATCAATTTCATTTTTATGGTTTCGGCGATGTTTTAAAGCAACCATTTGTTACTTGCAGCAGTGGTCACTTCGAACTCGCGTGAGACATATCGGCACCAAACGGTACAAGCGACCGAAACTTTATATTAGTATTAAAATACAAGTTTGTTAAAGTATTAAGTTGAATTCGTTTTTTTCAGTTATTTTTCAGGATGGTACTTTTGGGTTTGGCCGTCTCGCTCTTGTCCTTAACCTTGGGGAACGGCGAAACAATATCCGACGACAGGAACAGCCTGTGGCGGGACAACGATGTCCTCATGTACAACATTGACAATTACTATGAGCTGTTGTAAGTGTTATTATATTATACAGTCTTTTTTTTTATACTATTATGCGACGAGACGAGCAAGACGTTCACCTGATGGTAAGTGATACGCTTGCCCATGACAACGTGGTGCTAGTTAAGATGGTACACACTGCACCACATTGCGCTCGTCGCCTTGAGACATAAGGTGTTAAGTCTCGTTACCCCAGTAATTACACTAGCTACAGCGCGCTTCAAACCGGAACACAGTAATGTTCGCACACTACTATTTGTCGGTTGCAATAGGAGCTGCGGTGGTACCCATCCAGACGGTCTCCGGCAACAGAGACCTACCACCTGGTCAACTTTACAAAGCTTTGCTTTAGGATTTTCTTACAGATGTAGACGATGATGAAGCACAATGTGATGCTGCAAACATACTATGAAATTACTTGTCACACGACTTAAAACGAAATTGCCTTCTTTCAGAGCTGTGTCGACCTCTGACGTGAATAACAGGCGCAAGCGCTTCGTGTCCGTGGTATCCCAGGCGTACATGCACTACATATCTAGCCAGGAGCATGACCGGCTGAAGAGGGTGCTGGAGGCTGTTAGAAGAACCAAGCGGGACCTGGACAAACCCACCGACGCGATCGCTGGACCGACGCGGGCATATTTGATAGTTCTCAAAACACCAATAGACCAGGTCAACTAGAAAACTCTTAAATTATTATTTATTCTTAATGGAGTCTTTCTTTAAATGAATGAAAATCATCAAAATAGTTTAAGCAATTTTCCACTAGTTAATCATATTCCGTACATTAAGGTTAAAAAAAAATTAATAAGTTTAAAACTAATTTGCAGGAAATCAGCGACATCAAAGCAAGCTGCACGCCGGAAACGGAGGAGGCTGATTGTATGAACGCATTGCGTCAGCGCCACAACAGGAACCTGGCGAGCTGCAAGGAGTACCACAGGAACCTCGACCTGTACAAGAAGTACAGGGCTTTCTTCGCGGACCCCGCGTTCACGGACTTCGCGACCGACGTCAGCGAGATGTCGGACAACAACGACGAGGTCGCATTGGCATTCTTCACCTACGCTGTTCTGGAGGAGTACGCGGTGCTGGCGGAGAAGGGGAGGATGGTGTACAGAGCGCGCGCCAACACCACCTACCCCTGCAGCGTGTACAACCTGCCCATATAGGCAAAGCGTCATACAGAGCTTCAAATATACTACATGATGACCATAACTAAAGCAGTTTCATTTCTAAGATTTTATCTAGTTCGTTTTTTTTTTAACATTCCCCCTGCGTGTAATGGGTCAGGGCCTAGTTCTTCTAACATTTATTCCTCTAATTTTCATTCCTTCTTACATACATCTCGCTCATGGGTGAAGACACCGTCACCGCTTCTAACATTTCTGTAGCATGCCTGAAAACATGAATGCTGGAATGGAAACATACATGTATATAATTTGGTTTTCTCATTTCTTTCTGGGCTTTTTTATTCTTAGTCTAAAGTTAAAACAGTGACTAATACAACAACTAATAACAGTAAAATACAAAATAAAAACCATAACAAACAATCATAACATTTTTAAAATTTTCTATACTAAGTTACATACTATCACAGATTGTAGTGCGTTGTTATTTTGTTTTTTCTTTTTCAGCTTTCCCCCTGCGTGGTATGGGTCAGGGCCTAGTACATTCATTCCTATAATATCCTTCTTATCTCTCATACATCCCGCTGATGGTGAAGACACCGTCGTTGTTGGCATTCCTGAAAGCATTAAAATTTTCTCGTACTCATCAACACATATCTTCTCGTTGTTTCGACGTTGAGGCCGTCTTACCTTCCTTATACCGTCTATTCCATTCGTCAAGCGTCTCCAATCGGAGTTGACGCTTGATGAAGGAAACAGGACAGTCCTGTATTGCGGTCGTCTTTTGCTCTTTAGGGTCGCATCCTTGGCAATGCGTTGTTATTAGGCAGACCCTCCAAAAATGATCTGAACAGGTCTCTTTATATTGCCACTACTGACTCATGACCTGCTCCTATAAGACGGAGGACAGAAAGTTGTTCAAACATATCAGCTACATCACGATGTTTTAGTTCACTTGAAGCTGAGTGGGGATCGAACCCACAGTTTGTTTTACAATAACTGCACGTCAAAGGATTCTTCTTCTAAGTCGTATTTCCTCATCGGGTCGTGGTCATCATGTGTAATGAAACACACGACGACTTCCTTAGCAGTTATAATGGAGTGGTGTTGCCATTGCCTTCTCCATTTCACATACTAGTGCGAGCACGAATGCTCATCACATAGATATGTAAGTTTCCTCACGATGTTTCCCTTCACCGTCAAAGCGCGTGATATTAATTGGTGTTATACTAACTGCACATACATTGAAAAATTCATTGGCACAGGCCGGATTTGAACCCGGTACCTCCGGAGTGAATGGCGCGCGTTCAAACCACTAGGCTATCACGTCAAAAGATATTCGATGTATAGATTATCAATAAAAAGATGACTTCGTCGTATGGGGTTGTACATTTTCCAATTCCCACGCGTGGGCTTTCTAGATTTCACGTTTGAAGCTTACTTCAATCGTTTAAATTAAAATAGAAAATTAGTTATATCGGTTTTTTCTGCATCTAAATGAAGGTATAAAAATAAACTTCTTTTTTTTTATACTACTATGCGACGAGACGAGCGAGACGTTCATCTGATGGTAAGTGATACGCTTGCCCATGACAACGCGGCGCTAGTTAAGATGGTACACACTGCACCACATTGCGCTCGTCGCCTGAGACATAAGGTGTTAAATCTCATTACCCCAGTAAGTACACTAGCTACAGCGCGCTTCAAACCGGAACACAGTAATGTTCGCACACTACTATTTGTCGGTTGCAATAGGAGCTGCGGTGGTACCCATCCAGACGGTCTCCGGCAACAGAGACCTACCACCAGTAACCACCAGACATATATAGATGGAAAGTTCTGTGTGAGCTGTAAATGACAAAATACTGAAATGATAATGATAACTAAAGCAATTACTGTATTATATATGACTTGGCTGTGTGGAAAACTAGTTTTTAGGTTATATGATCTTCTTAATTGAGCTAATCATCACTTAAGTTATGATACAAATTAAACAAAATATATAAATCTTAGTTCAAATCATCGTTTATAACACCATGTATATACCATTATCATCATCATCATCATCAATTCAACCGGTGGACGTCGTCCACTGCTGGACATAGGTCTCTTGCAATTTGTTCCACAAAATAGTATAATCAATATAATCAAATAACATCCATTATCATCAGTTGATAGATATTTACTTTCCTCAAAAACCTTTTCGTTTAATAATCTTTAAAGTTCTTGTCTGATCTATGAAAAACAGATTCTCATTCTCTTCAAGAAATTCATTAACTCTCGTTCTATATACCACATAGTCAAATATCACCATGTTGTTTGTGACCTTGTTCCCTTATCACATTTACTGTTACATTATCAGTTCGTGATACTTTTTAAGTATCATCAGCTGACCAACAATAAAATTATATCAACACTAAATTTATGACAATGTTTAAAGTGAAAAAAAATCATAAACAAATTAACCATCAAAAGGAAAAAAGTATATATATATCAATAATAATTACTCGTCTGTATGTTGCTGTTTCTTCGTAGACATCTTACTTAATACTTCTTTAAATGGATATCGACAAGCTCATCATTACTGTGTGATTTTCGAGAGAGGGCTATGTCCAGCTGTGGGCAATCTCGCGTTGATATTTGCAATATTTCGCATCAAACGTACTATTCTTTACAGCACAGCAAAACCGGGAGCGAAGCTTATAGATAACGCGATAGCATCATGTGAATAATTGTTATATGAAATAGTTTAATTTTATAGCATCAGCTGATCACACGTCCGCGATATAAGTATCATCGACATTATACATTTTGTATCCTTTACTAAAATGGCTGCTAGTGTGATCAGCAGGTAATTATTATAAATCAATCACAATTTTAAGTTTTAAAAATGTTATAACCTTATTAATATGTTGTACATACAAAATCTTTACGATTAATCAAATTTTGTATCAGTAGTTTCATTATCATTATCATATCATTGATGTCCGATGCGATTTGCGTTTAATTCTTCATTTGTGATTTATCTAAAATTAGGAGCTTAAGTCAAATCACAAACGAAAATTTGTGCAATTATATCTATTTTATTATCAGAACAATTTATATTCTTGCTCACATCCTTACTACAGTATAAATCGTCACAAAATATCGCTTGCTTTCAGAATGGTCTCTACGAACACAAGCGATCAACTAAAAAGAAATTATTATCCCTATTGCTTGCTTCTTTAATACAGAATATAGTTATATCTGCGTTTTAACTTTATGATATTCTATTATGTTTGTGTTACAGTGTAATTGGCATCGCCTTTATTTTGGCATTCACCGCCAGTGGGTCCGTTGAAGCCAAACCGGATAAGAATGACATGTGGCGGCCCAATGACGATATCTTCAAATTGATGGACCCATTATACTTTAAACTGTAAGTCTATTATTGAAACAGATAACAAAATCAACTAACCTCTAAGTAGTTGGTGGTGTAAATAGACGTTGTGGTGGTATTACCTACGAGCAGATTATAAAAAATATTTATCGCGTCCAGGGCTCTTCTTACTAATGATACAAGCGATCAAAGGAAACGCTTCGTGTCCATCGTGAGCTTGTCCACGGCGATCTATATGAGCAGCAACGTGACGGACGAGGATCAGCGCGTGGAGGACGCCGTGTCGAGGACCAGGAGCAGGCTGAACCAACCCGCGGACGCGATCGCGGGCCCCATGCGGGCCGTGCTGACGATGCTCCGAGCAATCATAGACAAGGTGTAGAAAGAATTCATTTGTTCCTTTTCCATCTACAACAAAACTATGATCTTCATAAATTTAATGCGACTATATAACAGTCGAAGATGAGTCATAGGCCTGAATGCAAATAATCTGTAAAAGTAGTCAATAACATTACCATACTTAGTAAGAAGGTGCTCCTACGACGTAGTACCTACAAATATCTAAACCGTTTATATTACGGTTTTATTTTAAAGACAAAATTCTGTCCGATAGTTTATAGCAATATATAATATATATAAGTTTTGTACATGGTGATTTACAATATCCACGATAACCTACTTTACCCGTTAACTATAAAAGAAAACTTTCAGTAATTTAAACCGCGTTTGAATCCTTTGTTGAATGTTTTGCAATAAAATAATTAGTAAACTGCTCTGTCTTTGTAAACTGTATTCTTATAGTTTTGTTTGCTTTCAGCCGATCAACGACGTGAAGGCAAGTTGCCCGCCGGACGTTGATCAAGCTTCCTGCAAAGCACGGCTGCACGGACGTCACGAGAGGAACGAAGCCGCCTGCCCCGGCTACATGAAGAACGTCCGCTACCACGAGAGGATCGTGAAGCTGATTCACCACAAAGACGTCACAGAGATATCGAACGATTTAGACAGAACCAGAAACATCAGCGACGAGGACGCTGTGAACTACTTCATCAAAATAGCAACGGGCAAGCACGAGAAACTGATGAAAGGGATAAGGGACGCGTACCAGAGCCAGTTGCGCGAATCCTTCAATTGCAACGTACTGAATGTACCGATTTAAACAAATAAACATATCTTATGATCTATAACAAATTAGTTTGAAATTTACTGAACAAAAGTTTTGTATTTTGATAAAATTTCTAAAGTAACGAGAATTATATATCGCAATGTAAACCTCATCGTTAGACAAGTATGTGATGAGAGACTCCGGACAGGTCGGAGCTCTTATATCTTTCTCGAAACTGTAGCATTTAGACAATAGTGTTGTTATTTAAAGATCGCTGCAGCTAAATAAATTACTTGTTAATCAGATTATTTAACATCACATACTTTTTAAGGAATCTGTACATTTGCTTTTTTGTGTTAGTTTTTGTCCGACTACAGTTACAAGTTCTCTTAACCTTTCAGCTTCATACGCTTTTAACTCAGTACTTTCATTGCCTGATTTGATTTTATCTTATTTATTTTCAAAATTGAATTCACAATACTTTGTATCTAAATACCAAATACCATTTTCTTCGTAAGCAGATATGAATGTACAAATATTTAGAAATGTGAAAAAATATACAGCATTCTTTTCTTAGCTTTACAAAGATTTTTCTTATTCATTTTCTTCCTAGGCTAGAGCTACAACTTTATGAGTTATATACATTTTTTTAAATAAAACGATTTTTTAATGTACACCTCTAACTTTCAGTTCTATTAATATAAAGAATTAGATACTTTTTATGAGTTAATAGAAAATAATTTAGGTAGACATAGATTTTACAAATTTTGCTTAAAGATATATACTATTTCATAAACAATAGAAATTAGAACAAGTAAATACAATTTTTCATATATACTCGAACGTAGTAGTAAATTATGTTAATAGTCTAAAAATCTATAATAATAATATCAGTGAAAAGAGGGAAGAAAACACAAAATACACATAATTTCGTTAAGTTTATTTTTTTGTTTGATTTAATGATATTATTTGAAACACGATAAATATATTGTTCTCAACTTTAAAGCACAAAGTTCTTATCCATTATTTGATTTATAACAACAGTCGATAGACGACACTGATTAGTAGTTACGTATAGTCGCTGATCATAAGTAACAAGAGCAAACAGTAAATTTTAACATGCAGTAGGAAAATGTTTACTGTTACAATTGTCATCAAATCAATCGTAAACTAAAGCAGTTTTTAAATGATATGCATTATGATTACATTCATCGGTTTATCATCAGAAACAAATCTGTTACCATATTATGTTACTCACAGACTAAGTAAGAAAACAGTTATAAAAACCAGGTTACACCAGGTGGTAGGTCTCTGTTGCCGGAGACCGTCTGGATGGGTACCACCGCAGCTCCTATTGCAACCGACAAATAGTAGTGTGCGAACATTACTGTGTTCCGGTTTGAAGGGCGCTGTAGCTAGTGTAATTACTGGGGTAACGAGACTTAACACCTTATGTCTCAAGCGACGAGCGCAATGTGGTGCAGTGTGTACCATCTTAACTAGCGGCGCGTTGTCATGGGCAAGCGTATCACTTACCATCAGGTGAACGTCTTGCCCGACCCGTCGCAAAGTAGAATAAAAAAAAAAAAATTACATGAATATCTAATATATAAAATTCTCCTCCGAAACGGCTTGACCGATTCTTATGAAATTTTTTATGCATATTCAGTAGGTCTAAAAATCGGTTACTATCTATTTTTCAAACCCCTAAGTTATCAGGGTTGCCCACACCAAAATTTTTTTGGTATTTTTTTCTATTTAATTTTTTTATTATGTGGCATCAAAAACTACATACAACCCTAAATTTTCACTTTTCTATCACCAACTCCTGCTTTTTAATAGTCATTTTAAAATGTTTTTGTCCCGCTCGATAACATCAATTATACATGGCCACGTATCATATAGCGTGGCTATGAACTCAAAAAAAAAATTATTATCACTTGGTAATTTATCCCCTCCACGTGTGTCCGGTGTCACCTCTCACCAGTACACAGCGCGGAGTGGGGATGACAACGAATTCTATATCTCTCAAACATTATGCCTTCTGTCACTCCCTCTACATATAAATATATTCTCAAGCAACTTTATTATTTATTTATTAATAACTAATATTATTGAATTTAATTTATTATTAATCTATATATATAAAAAAATGAATTGCTGTTCGTTAGTCTCGCTAAAACTCGAGAACGGCTGGACCGATTTGGCTAAATGTGGTCTTGAATTTGCGAGCAGCATACTGGGCGTTTACCAGTGACCAGTGACCGGTGACCGGAGACCGGAGACCGGAGACCGGAGTTCGGAGATCGGAGACCGGAGACCGGAGACCGGAGACCGGAGTTCGGAGATCGGAGACCGGAGACCGGAGACCGGAAACCGGAAACCGGAAACCGGAAACCAGAAACCAGAAACCAGAAACCAGAAACCAGAAACAAACAAAAGTTCATATTAAATTACAAGCTTTCACTGCTGTCTAAGCGATGTAGGTGCGTTCGTAACGCTAAAGAGTCAATTTGCACTTTATTGCAGCTGCACAAAGTTCAAATTCAATTATTCTATCAAAACAGTGTGCGTATGCGCGTCGGAGGATCTAACGCCGCGTGCCGAAATTAAAACGAATGAAATAATAACATAAATAGTCACAAAATGTAAGAGCTAAAGATCCACCATACTGATTTTCAATTTGGTCGGCTTCGCGATATTATTTCTTTTGTTTTAGTTTCGGCGCGCGACATAAAATGCATTCGTTTTCACGTCAATACATCAGTCGAGCACAATCCGCGTTACCATCTGGCGGACCTGACAGACTACATTCTGTCAAAATGATTTGGAATGTGACAGTTATTTGTTCCTAAAAAAATATTATAGTAAATATAACTTATGTACTCTAATTCTAAACTTTGGCCACTCTTCTGGAACCCACTAATATTTAAATATTAGTTATTAGATGAATATATATAGTGCTGAACCCCGCACACCGCCCATAACCAGGATGACGGTTCTATTCAGGAGATTTAAACAAGAACAAAGAACATTCCAATTTTTTTTGACAGAACGAAGTCTCTCTCTCAATGTAATTACTGGGGTAACGAGACTCAGCAACTAATGTATTAACGACGAGCGCAATGTGGTGCAGTGTGTACCATCTTAACTAGCACCGCGTTGTCATGGGCAAGCGTATCACTTACCATCAGGTGAACGTCTTGCTCGTCTCGTCACATATTAGTATAAAATATAATAATAAAGTTCTTAATAAGTAATGTACGAGTATGTTCATTTAAAAACGTAGTAATTTGTACAAGTTCGTCATTATAAATGTTACATATTTGCTTAAGACTAGATTTTTTTTATACTACTGACGTTAGGTTTAGGTCTTATTTCTACCGCCATATAGTAGTGTGCTAACATTACTGTGTTCTGATTTGTAGGGAGGTGTGGTAGTGAAATTACTGGGGTAACGAGACTTGACAAGTTATGTTTTAACGACGAGCGCAATGTGGTGCAGTGTATACCATCTTAACTAGCGGTGCTTTATGGGCAAGCGTATCACTTACAATCAGGTGAACGTCTAGCTCATCTCGTCGCTGTTGACGTAACTTTAAAGTTGAAAAACTTTTAGCTTTAGTTGGAAAAGTAAAACTTACTTTAACTTTATAAGATATTCTTGAATTAATCGACACGATTTAGTGTAGTGGTTTGTTGTAAATTGTGAGTTAGGTAAATGGTGATGTTGACGATAGTTTGTATTAAATAAGCATTCATGTTTTTGTTGTTGTTTCAATAGTGGTAGGTCGTATTGGATCGATCTTCATCCTGACAGTAATTTGTAAACATTTTGAAAAGGTGATTTAATCTGTGAGTAAAATTATTCTAATTATAATGTTATAAAGACGGCAATGACTTGCTTTGTAAATATTTTAACTTCTTTACTTTATTTTCTTGGGCGGACATATTGCTTTGTCGTAACTTATGTAAAGTCGATGGTAAAAGCTAGTAATACATTAAAACATTACACATTCACGCCAGAGCAATTTATCAGTCACGACGTTTATTTTATGTCAGTATGATATTAAGTTATAAACTAACATAACGTAACATATCACCATTCGCTCTCTGACAAGGTAGCACCACAAGCAGGTATGTGTTAGATGTTACCGATTCTATAACTTATTTATAAATATATCTAAGTTAGTTTCAATAAAAGAAACTTATAAACAATTGATTTGGCTACATTTTTACAACTAAGCTAATAACTTGCGTTTGTTGTGTTCAATGAATATATAAAAAGATTATGATAGAAATTGTTAAATTTAAGGAATTCGATATTTTTTATACAATTAAGTTATTTAGACGAACACTTATTTTGATTTACAAAATATAAAGAAAATGGAGATGAAAAAACATCGCTATGTTCAGTTAAGTAATATCCATATGACAGTTTTTACAAAATATGTTCGGCGCATCTGGTAAGTGGATCTAGAAGGAGACTGATAAAGTAGACACCGTCGCTACTTAGTAACATAATAACATTATGCTTCTTCTTCTTCTTAAAGTGCCATCTTCCTTCGAAGGTCGGCGACCATTAAGGCAATCTGGACTTTCGATACCGCGGCTCTGAAAAGGGAACGGGTGCTCTTTCCATACCACTGGCGTAGATTTTTTAGCCAGGATAATCTCCTTCGGCCCACACTTCGCTTTCCTTGAATCTTCCCCTGCACGATGAGCTGCAGCAGTCCATACTTTTCGTTTCTCATTATATGTCCTAAGTATTCCAGCTTTCTTCTCTTAATTGTATATATCACTTCTGTTTTTTTATTAATGCGCTTTAATACTGTTACATTTTTAACCTTATCTTTCCAGGATATCCTCAGCATTCTCCGATATACCCACATTTCGAAAGCTTCAACTTTCTTGCTCATTGATTCTGTAAGGATCCACGCTTCAACTCCAACATTATGCTACGCGTGTATAAATATCCCAGCGCTTCGATTCATAAGCAGCCGTATTATCTACAAGTGGAAGAGTTTTAGGGTCTAGATATTTAGTAATATGATATAGTATTTGATATTTTTGCAGAATGTTCGTCGTGTGGGTAATTTTCACAGCGGCGCTGTGGTCGCGCTGCAGCGGCATAGGCGACAACAACGACCAGTGGCGGCGCGCGGACACGCTGCTCGAACAGATAGACATCTTGTACATCAGCATGTGAGTATCAGCACAGAATCATTATGGTGGTGCCAGAAAATCCTCTATCCAATAAATCCCTCATATCCAAAAAATCACACTTCAAGAAAGAAACAGCGATCTTTCTGTGACCCTGTCCCAATCGTCACGAGTGATAACTTTGTTCATGGATAATAAAATACTAAAACGAGTGTGAAGATATTTGAATGTTATAAAACTTTAGATTTTAGTTCAAAACTCTATTAACATTATCATAATTGTTGTGTTCTTCTGTTCTAGAGCTCGACACCCAATCGAAGATAGAAACGCGACGATGAGGCACGCCTCCGTCGTCTCCCTCGCGGTGTACCACTATCTCAGGAAAAACAACACCGACCACGCGGAGCGGGTCAACGAGGCAGTCAATCGGGCGAGGAACAGCCTGAACGAGACCGCCGACGTCATCGCATCGCCGATGAGATCGCTGATAGTATTCATTCAATCCCTCATACAACAGGTACGAATAAAGTTACATATATTCACCTGAAGAAGAATGCCTCCAGTTTCACGGATCTTCTAAGGTCACATAACAAGGTATATTTTACATCCGCCCATCTCCACGTAGCAAGTGAATGTAGAATGAATTTTTGTGAACTTTTCAGCCCATGACAGACGTGAAGGTCAGCTGCCCGCCGAGGAAAATGCAAGCTGCCTGCGACGCGGACCTGCTGCGGATGAGGGAGGACGAAGAGGGAAAATGCAACGGATACTACAGGAACGTGGAACTGTACAAACTTATGAGCGACAAGCAGCACGCCGCCACTCGAGCGGAGTTCTTGAGGTTACTGGACCTGGAGGGCGTCACGAGCGATGACGAGGCTCTGGCGTGCTTCCAAAGGAACGCCATGAACCCTAAATTCAGGAACGTATTAAAGTATGCGGACAGGGTCGTCAAAATGGCGATGTTCGGCAGCTTCCCGTGCCGTTACCCGTTGATCCTTTTCTGATCTGCGCAGTCCATGTAACTGTCGTGAAATAAAATATAAATAGTATCACCAAAGTTACTGTATTCATTTAATCGCAGTCGATTACCTGTAACATATCATCTATTTCACCACACCACTATAAGGTGGTGTGGTGGTTCCAGGTGGTAGGTCTCTGTTGCCGGAGACTGTCTACCACCGCAGCTCCTATTTCAATCGCCAAATAGTAGTGTGCAAACATTACTGTGTTCCGGTTTGAAGGGCGCTGTAGCTAGTGTAATTACTGGAGTAACGAGACTTAACACCTTATGTCTCAAGGCGACGAGCGCAATGTGGTGCAGTGTGTACCATCTTAACTAGCACCGCGTTGTCATGGGCAAGCGTATCACTTACCATCAGGTGAACGTCTTGCTCTGCTAATGACAAATCGATTTTAAGGTTAAATAAGGAGAATATCTTTAATTTGTGATTATGAAAATTTTACTGATGGAGTTTAGGATTATATACCTATACCGGTATATACTCCTATGTTAATGGTATACATGGATAGCAACATTGTATATAGCCATGGCTAGGCTTTAAATAGGGTATCATTTAACATAACTACTAAAGTTTTTACAGATATTTTATTGAAGTTACATATATACAGAATAAGTTGACAGATCTTAAATGAAACAAGAATAATGTAGATTAAAAAGCTCTGTGATGCTGTGTAAACATTTTAAAAACATGAGATTGAAGAAACTTCTTTTCTTATAAGAAAATTGACAAATCTTTTCAAAATTGCATGACGTTTTTTTAGGTTATTAATTATTTGGTAGTTTTTTAACATTTTTTATCTCATTGGTTAGACTAATTTAACTTATCGTCTTCATACACTAAACTTTTTTAAACTTTATACCCTTAGTAGGACAGGAGATATTTATACACCAAAAGAGTTAATTCCCTGTAAGAGTTATTTTAGTATTCATTTCTTTAAATATCATTTTATGTACTACCATGCAAGTGCAAAAAAAATGTTCACAATATTGGTTTCTTTATATATATTTTCATTTGTGATTAAAAAAAATTAGCGCAAAAGAACTTTTAAGGCTTTTAGACATAAACTAAGTTTATATAAATTACTCTGTGCGTAAAAATTCATTCAAGTAATCTAAGTGGAGTTAACTAAACAATTGTATATTACATATGTGAGTAACATACGTCTAAGCGTTCCTGTTAGTGACGTAATTTTTGAATAAATGTTTTCAAATTGGGATTTCGATATAAGTTGATCTAAGTTCTAGTCTTCGAAGCTTGGATGCAACGACGTGAAAGAACTCTCACCTACAGACTTACACTTACATATTTACCGGACACGGGTGTTTCGGTGATTATTTGTGTAATATTGGGCGCGAAACGACGGCGAATTGTTTTCACTGTGGAGGGACAGAGCAGGATTCCGCATCGCACACGCTCGCTGTGTGTCCGGCTTGGCAAACGCAGCGGCGGATCCTGGTAAACCGGATCGGACAAAACCTCTCTTTGCCAGCAGTCGTGTCGGTGATGCTGGGAGGAGATACTGCATGGAGGGCCGTAGCCTCCTTTTGTGAAACTGTTATGGTACAAAAGGAGGCTGCTGAACGGGATCGAGAGAGAACAGATCCCAGTCGTAGACGAAGCCGTCGTAGCGCTAACGCGCGTCGTCACGGCGCACTGGCGAATGGTGTTCCTCTGCCTTAACGGGGCCTTTGGGGTCGTAGGCGGTAAGGATGGGGGTCTTCATCGCCTTCTCAACGACTCCGAGGAGGACGATGGCTGGACGTGGTCTCCAGCCATTGTAAGAGATTACAATTAGAGATTACTCACGAGGGTATTGGGGACTGCATGAATCAGTCCCCGGGGCGAGCTATCCCAGCATAGCGTTAGAGAGGTGTCAGTTGTGCTCCGAACAGAGTTCCTGTCACCGCTCCAAACGTTGAGGACGACCACCGAGGGGGTTTTAGTGGGTAAAAATCTCCACATAACCCTGTCTGCCCCCAGAAGACAGTGTATCTTTAAGAAGATTTCCCCCTCGAAAAAAAAAAAAAAGTTCTAAGTGTCTTTTATTTAAATAGTTTCATTATTTTGACCTTTAAATGTAAATCGTTACTAATATTTTTTGTTTTAGTAGTTTATGATTTTGTATTGATTATTAAAATATTATTCTAAAACAAATCACTAAGTATATTTAGACCCTTTTTTTTGTTCATATTCAATAGGAAAAGTATAGATCCCAGAACTGATCCTTGAGGTATCGTATGTTATGTGCAGGGCAGATCATTTAGCAGGCCGACAAAGTTAATACCAAATAACTTATAATGAACATTATGTAACGGTGATATTTTGGTCAGTATCCAACTGGCAACACTGAAGATCCAAAGGTAACAATTATTAATTTCTTGATAAACAAATAGTAACGATCACGACTATTTTACGATTTTTTTTAATTTATCATCCACGTATAAATTTAGTTTTTTTTTTAATTATTATAATTAACTCGATATCACGATTTTGTTAAAATCAACAGAAATATAAACTTGTCATAAAAATAACTTCATGTCACGAATTATATTTCGTTTGACAACAACAAAATTATCACTGGAACGGACCTGGAACATCTGAAGAGAAGGTAAAGATCTTGAGTAATGGTGTAATATACGTTCATCCTAAAAGCATCACCAACATTCTCATAAGTACAAGCGTGTTGCTTCGAGACCAAGTCAAAGTCAAGCCATGAATGTGATGGTAACATCTAACCCCATTAAAAGAAATTGTAGAAGTATGAAAGAGGAATGATGAAACTGTACAACGTTAAGGAAAAGAAATAGTGGAAAAAAGCACTGCCCACCTTCACAGGGGAACTAGAAAAAAATATATCAATATTATCATATTCATAATTTCTTGCCTTAAAGCCTTGCCAAAATTAGAGAACACAAATATCATAAAATTGAAATGTAGCCAGTTAAAGTAATTACGAGTTCAAAATGGGATCAATTTAGATAGTCTTTTTGTATATGAGGGTGTCACAAAAAGAGGTCACAGTTTCCCCACGCTTTATCGACGTTATACTTAATCTATAACTACGTTGTTATAGAGAAGTTTAATACAATCAATAAAATTCCAGCCAATAATCGACATATCAGTTGCCCACCGGAAACGAAGCAGGAGACGTATTAACTTCAGATAAAATCCAAAACAGGGACAAAAGAAAGTGTCCCGGGTACAAGAAGCAGAGTGTTCTATGAGAAAGTCATCGATAAATGAACAAGCGGGGTTAGACAGGAGTTCTTGGATGCGTTTCAGGGTGCCAGCTCAGCCGATGATGATGAAGCAGCGCTTGATTTCTTCGTTGACATCGCATTAGTAATACTTCAGAACAATTTGCTTTCATCAGCGGCATATCAAAAGTTGGTAAATGAGATATATCCGTGTGTCGATTTAACTCTACTCTCATATTAAGTAATCATCCGGTTAATACACTCCCGGACACATCTATCGGCCCACCTAGTGTTTAAAAGTTTTAACGGCGCCTAGCTGAAAATAAATGTTAGGTGGAGCATAAGTTTGAATGCAGTTTTAAAGCTGATTTTTTGGTCAACCTTTATGTATGTTTTTTTTTTTTAATTTCGAATTCAGGATTATGAAAAAAAAACGAAAATTCGAGTCTGTTCCATTGTTTTCAACGACCCAGGAATGGAGAAAACTTTTTTATTTCGCACAAGTTGAATTTTTTTTTGATGTGTCCGGTTGTTGGTTCCTTAAAAAGGCAAATCTAAACTTAGAGCCAGTTTTGACCAAAAAATATGGATACTCTGCCTGAAATTGTCGCCCAAGTTGTAAAACTTCTGCCGGCCAAATCAATTCGAAATTACAAAAAAAAATTAAAAAAAAACATACATAGGGGTTGTCCAATAAATCTGCTTCAAAACTGCATTAAAACTTATTGCTCCACCTAACATTTATTTTTAACTAGACACCGTCGAAACTTTAAACACTGGGTGGTGGGCCGATAGATGTGTCCGGGAGTATATTTAGTTAAGATTTTTTTGTTAACCGGTGTACAGTATAACAAATTTGCCGTTAAACTACTAATTAATTTAAACGCGAGTGAGCACTAAGCGTAAACTTAGTTTGAATCTTTCCGTTTGTATTTCCAAGTAATAACAACACCGTTCTTGTTCAGTAAATTTTTACTACAAACATTGTTTTTTTTTCACTTGTCAAGAAACTATGGACAAATAAGTTTATTGTGATATCTGAAAATACTCTTCCGACTAATCGACTTAAAATAACTTAAAAATTAGTCTTCTCATACGTATGGTTATAAAAAGAAATGCATTCTCTTCGTCAATAGTATATGTTATTACATTTTGTTGAGAAATATCTTTTTAAAATAACTTAAATGTTATCACAAGTGTTCGCAATAACAAAGACAGCGACTTAATTTGACGATGGAGATTATGTCGTCTCAGACTATTGACAATTTAAGATTTTTCTTGTAATGATCAGATTGACTATCACGTAGGTAAACATGATCAAGTTTATTTATTTATTTTATTTATTTATTTATTTATTTGGTCTGTCTACAAAAATACATGTATCAGTTATATTGTGTACATTTCTTAACTTAGGCAATAAGCGACATGTACTCTCAATTACAGACAAACACTGCGTACATTGAGTATGGGTGCATAAACCGCATCAAGACAGGTGCTGTAAACATATATACATAGAAATATGCTAGATGTCTGCGTCTGCGGGGGGATTTAATACCTTGACAATTTTTGATTTAAACACTGGGTGGTGGGCCGATAGATGTGTCCGGGAGTATATTTAGTTAAGATTTTTCTTGTAATGATCAGATTGACTATCACGTAGGTAAACATGATCAAGTTTATTTATTTATTTGGTCTGTCTACAAAAATACATGTATCAGTTATATTGTATACATTTCTTAACTTAGGCAATAAGCGACATGTACTCTCAATTACAGACAAACACTGTGTACATTGAGTATGTGTGCATAAACCGCATCAAGACAGGTGCTGTAAACATATATACATAGAAATATGCTAGATGTCTGCGTCTGCGGGGGGATTTAATACCTTGACAATTTTTGATTTAAACATTGGCAATCTATCGTGAAATATATCAAGGGTGTTGTCTTTTTTTATAAAATAGTTAAATAGCCTTATTAAAGTTATTATTCAGAAATAACATCCATATTCCCATTATAACCAAGTAATATTTTTTTTTACAAAAATGAAACAGTCATCCGGTCATGGTCTCCTCTATACTGTAGCTGGCGGCTCATTAAAAATCATTAGTGTACCTCATGAGGACACGCGTCGGATTAGAGACGGTGGCTGTTCCCACGCGCCGCCGGGGGGCGCACCGCGCTCCACTTCGAAACCATCATCAATATATTAACTCACCATCCACAAAAAGGTGTATTACATGTTTAACATTAGCATTAGTATTAGAACCGTGATAGCCTAGTGGTTTGAACGCCGGCCTTCCAATGCGAAGGTACCGGGTTCGAATCCGGCCTGCACCAATGAATTTTTCAATTTATGTGCAGTTAGCATAAAACACCAACTAATATCACGCGCTTTAACGGTGAAGGAAAACATCGTGAGGAAACCTGCATATCTATGTCGTGACCATCCGTGGTCGGACTAGTATCTGAAATGGAGAAGGCAATGGCAAAACCACTCCATTATAACTGCCAAGAGAGTCGTCGTGTGTTTCATGACACATGATGACCACGACCCTCAGTCATGAGGAAATACGACTAAGAAGAAGAAGAATGTTTATCACGCAGACTAGATTATGTAGAGTATTCTCAGTGAGCCATTCTTTACCACATTTATTTGTGGTAGGTCTCTGTTGCCGGAGACTGTTTACCACCGCAGTAACTATTCCATCCGCTAAACAGTATGAAAACATTACTGTAAGTATTAAAGGGTGCTGTAGCTACTGAAGTTACTGGGGTAACGAGACTTAACATCTTGTCTCAAGGCGACGAGCGCAATGTGCAGTGTATACCATCATAACTAGCGGCACGTTGACTGCCCGCCTATCACAAAGCAAAACCAATGGCGACACATACACTACAGCTAAAGTAAAATCGAACCAATTAACACTTACCCAACTGGTTTTTAGTGAAGCGTTAGATACAAAAGCTCTCATTGCTTTAAATATATAGAAATTTGAAAACATGATATCTTAAAACAAATGGATCATCAGATTAATCTAAACGAAATCATTATATGAACACTACGGCCATTTTTTTATGACTAAAGATTTCTCCTTACAAATGACGCTTCATATTAAATACATTAAAGTCCACTGCTGGAGTTAGAGTTCCTCATAATAACTAACAGATTCTAGTGTTTCCGAAAGTCTAATGATGAACTTCCAGCTCGTCTTGACAAATATCTATCTGGTATAGCTGTATATATGTTTTAAATTTCCGTCTATCCACAATTAGTTATCGATGGTAAGCACAGCGAAGTGGGGCGACCCTCCGTCCCCGCAACTCTGTTAGGGTTAATACACAATATGGTCTATAATTAAGTTCACACGAGCGCTGATAAATGCGTGACGTCACGGATCAGCAGACAGCGCCGATACACAGATCCGGTACCGTCTGCAAAGAATGTATTTTGACTGCATACATAACTCAATTATTCAATAATTGACAATTCAATTCAGTAAAAATCTCAGCAGCAGTTAAAATGTTTGCACATTACTGTTTATATTGAAGGGTGCTGTAGCTAGTGTAATTACTGGGGTAACGAGACTTAACACCTTATGTCTCAAGGCGACGAGCGCAGTGTGGTGCAGTGTGTACCATCTTAACTAGCACCACGTTGTCATAGGCAAGCGTGTCACTTACCATCAGGCGGACGTCTTGCTCGTCTCGTCGCATAATAGTATAAAAAAAAAATTGACAAAGCATCGAGACGAGTAAGACGTTCACGTGATGGTAAGTGATACGCTTGCTCATAACACGGCGCTATTTAAGATGGTATAAACCACATTGCGCTCGTCGCCTTGAGACAGGCAAGTCCCGTTACCCCAGTAAATTCACTTATAGAACCCTTCAATACAAACAGTAATTTGCAAACATTTTAACTGCTGCTGAAATTTTAACTGGATTAATAACTTACTAAACGGAAAGCAACAATAAAACGGGTACAGATACCATCACTGTACCATGACATAGTAATATCATGATCAATGCCGTTTATATATACTTCCGGCCCACCACCCAGTGTTTAAAGTTTCGACGGTGTCTAGTTAAAAATAAATGTTAGGTGCAGCAATAAGTTTTAATGCAGTTTTGAAGCAGATTTATTGGTCAACCTTTATGTATGTTTTTTTTTTATTTTTTTTGTAATTTCGAATTGATTTGGCCGGCAGAAGTTTTACAGCTTGGGCGACAATTTCAGGCAGAGTATCCATATTTTTTGGTCAAAACTGGCTCTAAGTTTAGATTTGCCTTTTTAAAGAACCAATAATCGGACACATCAAAAAAAAATCCAACTTGTGCGAAATAAAAAAGTTTTCTCCATTCCTGGGTCGTTGAAAACAATGAACGGACTCGAATTTCGTTTTTTTTTCATAATCCTGAATTCAAAATTAAAAAAAAAAAACATACATAAAGGTTGACCAAAAAATCAGCTTTAAAACTGCATTAAAACTTATTGCTCCACCTAACATTTATTTTTAGCTAGACACCGTTAAAACTTTTAAACACTAGGTGGGCCGATAGATGTGTCCGGGAGTGTATTACAGGTTATAAATAATATGAACTGGTAAAAAGTTGAAGATTAACTTGATTATCAAAAACAAGAATATTTTATGTTTAACATGTCTATAACATTGTAACTAGTATATAAAAAGTCTAGATTGTGCTTAGTTCCTATTTTTCTAACTAGACAACAGCTTAAAATCTGTGAATGTATCTAGTGTTTACTTTTATGTAGTTTTTGTTATTTTCACAATTTTATTAACCATGTAACATCTTATGTATCTAATCTGTAGTTTTATGTGGCGTTTGTTGTTTTTACAATTTTTTTTTTAATTTCTTTAAATTTTATAACACTTTATTTATTCCGACGAACATACGTCGTATTTGAACGGAAACCCATTCAATAATTGTTCGCTAATTATCCAAGTAGACCGTGAAACCGCGACAAATCGGTAAACGATTTTTCATACTGTACTGCAGCAGGTAAACATTATTGGTTACTTCTAACTAAGCATGTATCACAGAAAAATGTATTCGTAATAACTTACTTCATACAGAGACTGTAAGGCTGTTTATCTTCTGTTTATATTCAAATTATAACTACTTACGAACAGAAACATCTGGAAATTAGTCTGAAAAACATAACACGGTATAAATAAAGAGTACAATTATAACGAAATAGAAGATAAAGAGGATAAATGTTCATATTTTACCCTTAAATTATAATCTGTGTTTGTTAGTTTGTAATCGTAGTACTTCATGTTTGCAGTTAACAACGTAAGAAGTCGGATATCTCGCGCAAGTTATAAAGTTTTAAAATAAATAAACAACAAAATTCGAGTAACTATATACAGAAGTAAGTTTTAAGCATCGATTCGTCTATTTTCCATTTAATCATGAGTGAACACAATGAAACTGGGAGCGGCATGGCTATCAAAAAACAAATCGGTCGTAAGAAGAAATTATTGAATTAATTTGATCCATCACATTCCGATTATCAATGTCATGTGAAATGATTATTTACAAGCAGAAATAATCAAATAAACGTATATAAACCGGGAAATATTCACCTTCGGCTATTCCATCCGTTTAGTCAAAGACGGTAGGTGAATATGTAAGTACAATTATTATTTTTGATTATCCAAAGTTCTTTTAAAACCTTAAAAGTTTACTAATTACCTAAAAAAAAATATTAAAAAGAAGAAGTTTCCGCAATTGTAACAAATAATACACATTTCTTTAATCAAGTATATTACGCAAAACATTATATTATTCAAGATATAGTTTCTTAACAAAAATAAATCGTTTGTGTTTTGAAGTCTCGCTTTTTGTAGCGAAATGTCAGGAATCAATTCTAGCGGCGCCTTCACTGCTTTGGATATTTTGTTCTTAGTACATATCGATTCTCTTTACAGATATGATGTCTCCTACTATTCTTTGGCTACTCTTCTGCCTCTCTGTGCCTTACGCAAATTGTAACTCCTCCGAAGAAAGTAGTGAAGAAGTTGTAGGAAATGCCAGACAGGATTTGAACAATTTAAGTGGTTCTCTGGAGGAATCCACCAACCCAAGTGATTTAAACGAAAACTTAAGCCTTGAAAAAACACAAAACGATGACGACAATTCACTTAACTCTTTGAGCTCCTCTAATTTACTGAACAGGTTGAATTTACACGTCCCCGGCGATGTTGGCGACTCGAACAGTTTAAGAAACTTGAGATCAAATTTAAACTCGGCTGATGGTGTATATGATTTTACGAATCACTTAAATCACTTGAGCACCCTAAACTTATTAAACTCTTTAAATGGACTTGAAGGTGTAAATAATCCAGTTGTAGGAAGATCAGCTGTTGTTGGCAGAAACGGATATGAAGATGGAAGTGTGTTGTCTGCTCTACTTGCACTTAATAGATTAGGCCTTAGTCAAAACCGCGGTGGTGATTTAACTGGATTAAATGTATTGGCACAGACTGGCTTAAGTAGCTCCGATGATTTAGATAGTCCAGAAAATGCTTCTTTAGATCTGTTAGAGCGTAATGATCATGATGAGCTCTTAGATGATTTAGAAGGTGAATCAAAGCAAGGTGTCAGTGTTAGCCTTAATAAGTTAAGAGAAGACAATAGACGCGGATTAGTAAAACCAGTTCGACTTGATAAGGCACAGTTAGTAGGTAGAAGTGGTAGTGTATTAGACGAAGATAATCTCTTGAATGCCCTCGAAAGTCACAACGGAGGTGAATTAAACGCATTAAGTGCACTTGCCACTATAAGTAATCTTGATGATTCTGATGACCTGAGTGATTTATTAAATAGCAAATCATTATTAGACACAAATAATCTTGACAATAGTGATGTTGAATCAAGCAGTGTAGAATCCGAATCCGACAATCTAAATGAACTAGGAAATTTAAATAGGGTTCAAGAAAGTTTATTAAGCGATGAGGATAGTCTTGAAACGGAACCACATCTTCAAAGCAGATATCCGGAAGAGGAAGTTCAATTGGACCAAGCCAATAACAGAAGAAGTGGGTATTTAAATAATGATTTATTGAATAATTTACGATTACTTAATGGCAGAAATCGAGGATTTGATGAACCACTGCCAGTTTTACCATATAATAGACCAGTTTTACCATATAACAGACCAGTTTCCCTTAATCCATATCGATATTATGATGAGCTTCCATTAAATCCTTTATTACTGAATAACCAACGAAATGTCGGTGTCTCCCCTTATAGACTAAGAGGAAGAAGCGGTCTAAAAACAAATGATAATTTAAATGCAGCAGAAGAATTGTCTGCAGGATTGGAAGAAGAAAATGATTCAAAAGGTGTCGATGAAAACACACACGACAAACTTGTAGACCTAGATGATTACGATGTTGATAATTTGCTGGACTCCATTAATAAAAATGAATTGAACGCTGAGTCTTTAGTCAAAAATGAATTAAAACTGAGAAGTCCCCAGCAACAAAGCCAGGAGGACGGAGATGACTACGACAATTTTGTTATCGTGGTCGATGCAAATGATGTAAATGATTTAAAGCAAGTAGAAGTCGACATTCTGAGTGGTCGGAGAATGTTAAGTCCTTCCAGAAGATTAAATTCAGCCGTTGACGTAAATGACGCGGACGTTTTAAGTAATTTAGAAAATTTGAACACAAATGCAGCAAGAAGACAGCGCCCAAAAAATAATAAAAATTCTGATTCTTTAACTAATGGGTTAAATAACAATTTAGCACTTGACAAAATAGGAAAATTACACGGAATCTTAAAATTAACTGAAGAAGAAGAGCTTACCTTAGAAGAAGCAAAGCAATTGGTTGCAAAAGGTTTAAGACGGTCCGGGAGGCGCCATTTTTAAAATATTATAGTTATCTAAATTTTCGTGCCAATTATTTATAAAAAGTCTGACTTGTAAGCGTGCTAATAAAAAAGCAAAAAAATCTACTTCATCAATACTTTTTCCTCATTTGCATGTTAACCATTTACCACAGATCTGATTTTGCGGAACTAACTCTTCCGTAGAGAAAAAAATGGATTTGGGTTGCAACTTTGCATCCAATCATTCCAAGGTGTGATCGTGAAGATGGCAACTGCAGACTTCCACCAATTAACAATCAAGGTATAAAGAATGGTCGTGCCTTCAATAGAGATGTATGGGTTTTCTTAAATACCGTCTTCTTAATAGTCAGTTTACTACTGTGAAGACTGGAACCCAATTTAACTGATATCGAAATCAATGTAACCACTGATGACACTCACCATCTTTTTCATCATCGAACAAACAGAGATGTTATCTGAATAAGTATTCTAAACTATGAGAAAATTATCAAGGAAAATCACTTTGTATTATCAATAAAAGCACATTGTATGTTTAAATTAACATTTTATTAAAGCCGTCCATTCCCAATAAACCATTTCGATAATATTATTTATCAGTACGAGGATAGTTTACTGACGTTGCAGGGGAAGGTTGTGTTTTGTCTCAATCGGAAAACATTTCTACCGTTACGCACAAGGTCAGTATACTGAACAAGGACCATGTTGACGAAGAAAGCGAGCGCAATCTCGTCTTTATTGTTTCTTACTTTTTTAACGGAATTCACGAAATTAGTGAATTGTCGTGTACCGAAGAAATCTCTGCTCTTTTGATACATATTCAAGTTCCTGTCGTAATCTCTGCACTTATCTATGTTCTGTTTGTGTAATTCATGCAGCGCTGCGTTGCATTCCGATTGTTCGGTGTCAGGCCTGCAACTGGCCTTGACGTCGTTAATTGGCTGAAATAGTATTATTGAAAAGAAATTTATTATGGAACCACAAGGACTAATTTACAATCAATAAAATTTTATTTCGGTCTCTATAGGCAATGAAAATAAATTGTATCGTACCTGATCTATCACAGCTCTTAAGTTGGTTATGTAGGTCCTCATGGGCCCGGCCAGAGCATTAGCTGGCAAATCCAACCTCGACTGGGTCTTGTTGACAGCCTCGCGCACCCTGTCCAACCTGTCGTGGAGGTCGCTCGCCGAATAGTATATGAGAGCGCTCGACAATACACCGACGAAACGTTTGCTCCTTATCCTAGAATCCCACGTAGTCATGGGTCTGAAAAGAATTAGTTATAATAACTACTTGTTTTTGTATACTCCGATTTCAATTTACCTTGAAATCACAGGATATTAGAAATTAAAATCATCGATTCTATTAATAAATAAAGAATAATTAAAATTTCTTGTACTACTTCTTTACCTTAAGATGCTAAAAATTTAAATATTCGTAAGTAAACTTCGACTCAGGTTACAGGAATTGTTTTTGATGACGAATAGCACCGCTAGTCATTTGGGTATATACAGTAATGTACAAAATGAAATCAAATTAGTTCTTGTTACATAACATCTTATAATTTAACATATTGGTTCCATCAGTAAGAGTTTACAGCTGGATTAATCAACAAAAACACTTTATACGATCTTAAAATAAAACTAGAAATTAAAGTCTTTTCGTGTTGTTTAGTTTAAGTACAATGTCCGAACATTATTTTTCTTTCTTTCTTTCAAAGTGCTGTTAAATTTTTTTCCTCAACTATTTATTAATTTTCTTTATTCTTGTGAGTCAAATATTGTAGACTTGTCTCATTATCATCATCCGAAAAAACTGCACTACTGAACACAGGTCTACCACAAGGATCTCCACGTCGTTCGGTCCTGTGCCACCGACTGCTTATCATTATAAAACTTAAGTTATTGCAGAAATCGTGTGTACTTACAACATGGAATAAAATTCATCGAGATTTCGGATAAGTAAATTGTTTTTACGCCATTGGTCGTTCCTGTCCCTGACGCTGGACGTACTGTACGACAATGAGAGATACAGCACCGAAACCGTGCAGAATATCAAAAAACGCATCCTGTGAAATTACGAAAGAAACATATTTTCATTAGTCTATGGACACGCTCTGAGGTATTTAATTCCAGGTCACAAGTTGTGAAGTTTCGATAATGGTAAGGTTATACAGCCTACCTGGCTACCACCCTCATACGATATTTATAAATATTTCGATCGCTAAGAGAGTCAGAAGCAAGTTTATGATATTAAGAAAGAATTGTCAAGTCAGAACGACAGAACTTACTTGCAATTATATCTACGCTGAATGATAAGTTGATAATTAAAACTGAGTGTAGCTCGAACTGTTATATAACCCAGTACAGTTTTATCATAAAAAACAAGACTTCATTCGTGATACACGATTGCAATGAAATTTTAAAAGCTTTATACATATACTATACATAAAGTTATTTACAAGGTCATTCTGATAAATCGTAAAGATAGTGTTTTTTTTTAATTCTACGAAGCGACGAGACTTTCACCTGATGGTAAGTGATACGCTTGCCCATAACAACGTGGTGCTAGTTAAGATGGTACACACTGCACCACATTCCACTCGTCTTGAGACATAAGTTGTTAAGTACCTTCCAAGTTGTTAAGTACCCCAGTAATATCACTAGCTTACATCTCCCTTCAAATCGAAACACAGTAATGTTTGCACATTACTGTTTAGCGGTTGAAATAGTCACTGCGGTGGTACCTAGACGGTCTGCGGCAACAAAAACCTACCAGCAGTACAGTATACTACGTTTATAGCACTGTACTCACGGCAATTACGAACAGAACTAAGCTATGCCTGTCATAGTAAAGGATGAGGAAAAAAGGGGTGCTCTAAATACAGATACGGAAAGCTCAGCACTGCGAAAGTGATAATAGGTGCCCTTCATTAAGATCTTATATACCAAAGTCTAGAAGAACACAGTTCTTTCTTTATTAAATCTCCGAGCAGTTCCTAATGCACTGAACAAAACCACCGAGAAGGTTTCAATAGAAGTTTACCTCCCACCAGAAGCAACGTGTCTTTAAGAGTATCCCCTCCCTCGCACATAAATAATAGAACTGATATTACTTAGTGGAGGATCACAAGTAATCCGTCGGTGACTATTAAAGACCTCAGTGTTTCATAGAGATAGAGAACTCCAGTTCAACTTAAGATCATCCTTCATCAAGAGGCTACATTGTAGGAATTTCTGTTGTGTAGCGTTATTCTTCATCTAGAAGCGTAAAGAAGGACCTCGAGGGGTTTTTGCTGTAGCCATAACTGTTCTGTTGAAGAGAGAGTCATAGCTGTTCAGCGGTAGCATATCCCATGTAAGATTTCTCGACGGTAAACGTCTGTTTACTGCGGCGTATATTTTTATCGACTAGCAGTAGTGTGTAAATATTACTGCGATTCGATTTAAAACGCAATTTAATCAAGGCAAATGCAACATCTTGTATGAATATCGTAACTAATACTTAAAATATTCTAAGTATTAGTTCATGACAACTATTTTAATATACGGAAAAATTTTCATATTAACACTTGTTGTGATTGAAGTGATTTGATATTAACACTTGTTGATTCTTATTTATTATCATAAATCTTTAGTATTTCTTACAAATTTAAACAGTAGCTAACTTAATTGGAAATAAGTTTTTCGTTTTGCGAAACTAATATTTTTTCTAAAATCAAAGCATTTAATTTTGACACTATCAGCTCCACTTTGAGTCGTGTTCCTCATGTACTCTTCCATCGTTAAGTTTTCTGGTTAAGATTACACCATCTCGATTTAGTTGACTGCG
Organism: Byasa hedistus; assembly: GCA_029286795.1. Lineage (NCBI taxonomy): Eukaryota > Metazoa > Arthropoda > Insecta > Lepidoptera > Papilionidae > Byasa > Byasa hedistus. Next base: position 6,636,650 of record JAGSMW010000011.1, on the reverse strand, counting down.
GTTCCCCAAAACACCTGCGCCAAAGTCTATGCCAGACTAAACACTGAAAGTGTTTTTTGGTGCAAGTATTTGTTAACTTGCACTAATTAATGAACATTCTAATATTTTGATGTTACTAACAAACAACCTTCATTAACATTTATTTGTTACAATTACTAAAGAAATACTCGCAACTTTTAAGACTTGTTGAAATCTTAAAGAAGCATCCAATCCAGTTTCATAGGTTGTTCTATAAAGGTTTGAAAAAAAATATGTTAATTTAGTGAAATGTTTTATTGCACCGTCCACATAAGCGCGCCGTCGTCAGCGGACGGTGAGCGTTTAAAACGAGTGAAGGTTGCTGATGTCGCAGGTGTAGGTGGTGTTCGCGCGCAGGCGTATCAGGCTCCTGCCCCTCTGCACCAGACTCGGATACTTGACCAGCGCGATGTTGGTGAAGTAGGAGAGCGCCACTTCATCGCTGTTGTCCGCCATCTCTTTGACCTCTTGCGCGAAGCTCGCGTACTGCGGGTCGTTCGTGTAGTCGCGCGTCTTCTCGTACAGGTACAGGTTCCTGTCGTACTCCTTGCAGGCCTTCAGGTTGACCTCGTGGAACTTGCGCAGCTTCCTATGGCACTCAGCCTCCTCGGTCTCGGGCGTGCAGCTGATTTTCACGTCGTTTATAGGCTGAAATTTTACATCATGTCACTAATCTTGAGATAGCGGTATCTGATCCTACCTATGTCTATGTATTTTGTTTTCAAGAATAGATTTTTTTACTTTTATATCGCAAAGGTGACAGTATACTTGATTTAGAGAATATTGTCGTGTTTTTATTTTATGTTATTATCTTATTCTTAACCTCAGGCTGGAAACTGAGATTAACAGAGAATCTAATCTCATTGAATTAATAATTTCGTTTGTTACTGGAACACTAGTAGTTAAACGTTACTGCTGTATAAACAGGTATAAGAAAGACCTAATCCACTTCATCATGTAGCGTGAAAAAAAAATAATGCCAGTTCTCACCTGGTCGATGACGGCTCTAATAAGTGATAAGACGGTTCTCGTTTGCCCTCCGATCGCATCGGCCGGCTTACTCAGCTGATCTCTGGTCTTCCTGACCGCTTCCTGCACCCTCCGCACCTTGTCCGGCGCGTTGCTCATCGCGTGGTAGAGCAAAGCCTGAGACAGGACCGACCAGAAGCGCCGGGGCCTCGAGTCAGCGTCCGTGGTCATCCGCGCCCTGTTGACGGACACGTTTAAACATTTACTTCATCAGTTTCACTTAGGTGATCACGGGTTAAAATGTAAGCTAAACCTCTGATGAAATTACAATTATTTCCAAAATTATCGTTAAACTTAAACCAAAGTTATTCTCTTAAGCGAGGAATATAAGACAGAGTCAAAACTTCGACAGTCGCTGTTTGTCAGTTAACCTTAACCGTTACTTGCGTGTCCATCGATTGGCAACATCGGTATACTTACAAAGAGAAGTAGTATTCGTTCGTTTCCCGCATGAGGACGTCGTTTTTCCGCCATATGCTGTTCTTATCCTTGTTCTCGTCGCCGGAGACCAGGCACAGCGTCAAGATCGTCATCGCCAAGCCGATTCGTGCCTTTCTGCAGATGTCCAAGAAAATTTACTACACATTAGATTGTAAATTTACTGTTGGACGTCACCGCCTAGACAGTAGTTTCGGAACATTACTGTGTTCCGTTTTACAAGCGTTGTAGTAAGATATACTAACGATGAAACCTTGTACTGCTGTGTATAAATCTTAATTACATTCGGTCATTATGCTTACATAACCGACCTTATAAACATACTGCTAGTCTCTTTGCTTTGTTGCTTAAAAATTTTAAACTTTCTAACGTTGTTTCTTATACACAAATTTTCTTAGATAAGTAGTCTCTTTATTATAAGTTACAAGTTCCTTACAGCATTATCATCACAGTTAATAATTTAAGTATTAAGGATGTTTTTACACTAACATAAATGAATGAATTTTAATAGCATTTATTTGTAATAACTACAACCAGTTTTAGAATAGATTTATAAGTGAGAGATTACTTACCGGTTCATAATTGTTAATTTTTCTTAACTTGTCAGTGGGTACACGATGGTTCTACCTTCTCGTCCAACTAATCGCCGATCGTAGTTTATTGTTAATTTAAAACTTATAGCGACACTACAAACTACAATAAGACCACTGCGTGACTCACGGTATACAAATTAAAATTGAATTAATTTCTATTGTAAAGATAAATTTCAATGATAACGAATACATTTCTATTTTCAGAGATCCCGAACTAAATTGTTTCGTCTTTTCACCGTTTCATGTTTATATAAGTGCCCACTTATTCCCAATTCTGGGATTAGATTCTAAGCGTCATCATTTTGTTGAATGTCGCATAACCTCGAAAACTTTCTTTATCAAGGATCATATGTTATGTACTTGTAAGTGTTCAAAATTTATATTTACTAATCTTTTAATATGACAAGCTTATATTGATGAATTACTTCATCGAGTCGTCAAAATCTTAATAAAAGCTAGCTAGCTAAGTTAACTGTCACTTTACAAAATGGCTCATTTGATTTATATGTCTTATTGTAAATGCAAAACATTATGAATATTGAATACATTTGTATAGATCATTTATCAGGTGAGTGGTTTTCGGGACGCTCGTTACTTATCTTTCAAGCGAACGAAAAAACATTTGCGTACGGAACCAATCGTGTGTATATACTTTCCATATCTGTACATAAAGAAAATATACATAAACTTAAGGCAGTATTATGTATGAATTTCAAAATAATATACTTTAATAAACGAAGACTACAAGTTTAACAGACAACAGGACTTGCAAGAAACTATAGCTGCTCGTATTTTTTTTTTATTTATGCTAAAATCAAAAACGCACGAGTCTAAAGCTTTTCCTTATTGTTAATATGTTTATAATGTATGCAGTTTTCCTTCAGGTATTAATACATATATTTCGTTCTCAAAAAAAAGCTTTTAAATCTCGTCCGCCACCCCCTTAAAGCGACCTGTCAAAATACCAGCGGCTACATCAAAGTGGGTGACTGAACAAATTTTAAATTACACAGCTCCTCCCCGGCACAAGGGGAGGCAGGAAAGCTTTTAGCCACTTAATAAAAGCTGCCGTTTTTTAAAGAAACCGATTGTGATCGATTGTGAGGAAAAGAAGAACGCGTTTCAACCACAAAAATTAACTTCATTAGCTTAAAAAACTAAATAATCTCATCCTGGTAACAAACAGGGTTTGTATACTGGATAGCAGACATTAAGTACTACCTCGTATTACACCAATAAATACCCAAGCTAAAGCGACCCGATGATATTATAAACCGATGCTGTGGTTATTAGTAAGTAAAAATTTTTAAATTACGCTTCATAAAAATCGTTCGATTCATTTTACTTTGTATACTTCCGAACGAAAAGTCTTACTACTACATTAAAGTATTCCGCTTTAACTAATTGATCATAAAAAAAACTACTGCTAATAACGAACCGAACTCAAAAATTTCACAAACACATAAATGTTATCTAAAAAACGCATCAAAAAAAGGCAAAAAGACGTTGCGTGGAGTTCCGAAAGGGCAAAAATATTTTGACACACCATTGTTCTGTAAAAAGAGATGAGGTTCGTTGAAAAAAAAGGTTATCAGCGCCATCAGGCCCGCCCACCGGCGCGGGGCGGCGCGGCTGCCCATTGGTGGGCCGGCGCCTGCGCAGCTCTCGACAGAAATAAACGAGCAGCAAACTGGTTGAGCAGCGACCGTTTTGTTTTAGGAGTCGCGACGCGGCCGCGGCCGTGCCCACTCGGTAACCGATCAGTACTCGCACACTGGAACACCTCCACTTCTTCTTTTTCTAAGTCGTATTTCCTCATGACCGACGGTCGTGGTCATCATGTGCCGCTAGTTAAGATGGTATACATTGCACATTGCGCTCGTCGCTTTGAGACAATATGTTAAGTCTCATCACCCCAGTAACTCCACTAGCTATAGCAACTTTTCTATAAACACAGTAATGTTTAGTGGTTGGAATAGTCGCTGCGGTGGTAGACGGTCTCCGGCAACAGAGACCTACAAGTAAATGTGGTAAAGAATTGCTCACTGAGAATACTCTACATAATCTAGTCTGCATGTTAAACATTCTTCTTCTTCTTAGTCGTATTTCCTCATGACCGACGGTCGTGGTCATCATGTGTGAACACACGACGACTTACTTGACAGTTACAATGGAGTGGTGTCGCCATTGCCTTCTCCATTTCACATACTAGTGCGAGCACGGATGCTCATGACATAGATATGCAGGTTTCCTCACGATGTTTTCCTTCACCGACAAAGCGCGTGATATCAGTTGCGAGTTATACTAACTGCGAATAAATTGAAAAATTCATTGGTGCACGCCGGATTCGAACCCGGTACCTTCGCAGTGGAAGGCCGGCGTTCAAACCCCTAGGCTATCACGACTTTACGGCTACTACTTCTAGACGTAGTTATGTAATCACTATTTAGATCACCAAGTCGTCGGTCATTGAAGCTTAGTTTGTAATGTTGTACTCTCCTTCAGCTAAACATATAATCCAAGAACTACAGCATTCAGTGATATACTATATATACCTCGTGACAGGCCTCGAGTCCCAGCTGTGGGAACAGTAAAGGACCTGAGTACGTATGTATGGTAGTTGAGAGTAATCGTGGCGATTGTGATCTATTACTGAACAGTCTGAAATAGGTATTGCGGTAAGTCTACTTACGACTTTAGAGTAACAGAATAGGTTAAGTGTTTTTAATGACATTTTTAATAAGAGAAATATTACCATAATAACAGTAGTGTATACAGAGGTCGAGTGACAGATTATAGACACCACGAACCATCTGAAACCAAAAGGTCGCCATCGGTAACACCGTTGCTGATGCCCCGTGGATTAGTATCATCACGATCCATTTTTTCATATTACATATTATACGGGAAAGCTTCTGTGTTACATTTCAATTTTAGTTGTTCTTTTTTGTTAGTATTCAATAAACAACCTAAAGGTTTATCACTAATACCCTATGCAGATGCAGCAATGGTTGTCCACGTTGATTCTCCGTCGCGCTCACTCTTCAGCTTCACCTCGCGCCATCACGCCGCGTTAACCGAAAGGGTTACCTCACATTTTATGTAAATAGCAATTAAATTTGTAAAGCCATTAAATTAAAATGATAAGACTGATAACTAAATTTTTTTATACTACCTTTAAGATTTATACTAAAGGGATGTTCAGTGAAGTCGTTACAAGTACTTTTTATGTTTTACAAGATGTATGAGAAATTTGGTAATTAGAAATATAGGTAAATTAATCGTTCTAATTAGATCAAATAAAAACAGAATTTTGTTATTGTAATGTATGTAATCTGTGCATGTTTTTATGCATCCACCGCCCTTGTGCAATTAGTGGTACCCGGCGCACGCGCTCAGTCGCAAGACACGCCTAACCGTGATCACGTCTGTTATTCCGCTAACCCGTTAACCTGATACATACTAACTGGCGACGAGGATGGGATGGTTCGTGACGATGACTCCGGTACCTCTGAAACTCTTGGTAACGCCGGATATGAAATAATCGGACCACGAGCTGTGAGCTGGTCGCTGGAGCAAGTCGTCGGTACTATTAAGGAATTTGTACGTAATTGACCGTTTTCTGTAGACACAATGTAAAATCTAGAACCTGAGTTATCTTTCAGTTATTAAACAAATCGTTCAATGAGTAGTCTTTTTATGTTTGTTTTTAGTAATCCAATTATGTAGAGGTAGTAGGCGGATGGTGTAGTTATGTGCAGATGTGGAGCTTGTGCGCAGCGCCGGCTGGTGGTGCGGAGGTCGCGCGGCGGCGGCTAAATATAGCTGCGGAGTGTTTGTGGTGCACTCGAGATGCGCCCGCTAAGTGCCGCTCTTATCTGCGATGAAGGAACCCCGAAAAAACATGGCGCCGGCGGCGCGCTTTGATGTGTGCGTGGGAAGCGGCGGCCCCGCGCGCGCATCGCCCGCGCCCGCGCCCGCCGCACGCGGTTCGGTTCCGCGCCGCCGAGGTGACAAACGAGCATAAACTATTTAACTTTAAAAACAAAAAAATGTTTGTTTTCCTTAAGCAATATGGCTACTGAAAATCTGAGTTCTCATCTAGGACTACAATATTACCTAAATAGGTTCCTTTCCCATAAAGAAAAAATATGTTCCTAGTATTTTTAATGAATTTTTTTGCGAATAAATGATTTATATATTTATAGGGTATGAAACTTAAAAGCATTTTCTAGCTGCCAAAAGTGGGGATTCGAGAAGTTTAGGCAGTTGTAAATTGTATCAGAGAAACAGAAGTGAGAACACACGTTTACATACACAAATATTGAAAATAAAGTTATGCAACCACAAGTTTATATTATAAAGCGATTTTAATTTACTATCTATTAACCAATGCAAAAAAAAGATTCACATATATTATTTATTTGGTTTAGTTGTGAAAAGTCTAGTTTCAATGGAAGCTGCTATTGCATTAATAACATGTCCGTCAGCGCCGTTTCAACCGCAGTAACGTGCAAATATTACTTTGTAGGGAAGCTAGTGAAATTACTAACTGTTACAACTAATAACTATACTAAACATCTAGTCTCAAAGCTGAGTGTATAACGTATTGCTAATCAAACTACTTAACAATGATCATTAACATACAAACCCGGCCAGAGTGGATATTGTTTCGGCGGTATGCAAATGTCGGCTGTCGCTGCCGGTGCCGCTGCTGGTGCTGCCGAGTGGCTGCTTCCGGCCCCCGCGCCGGATATGAGGCCGATTTCAATATTATTGCTTCCAATTCGAGTGTTGGACACTTCAGATATATTGCCTCTGCGACGGCACAGCCGGAGCACGCCTATCTGCAGTTTATTAGAGTGAAGAGATAGATCACAACACTAAGTGGAGTTGGGCTGATTTCAATCCTTTAAAAATCTAATTAATTGTAAAGAAAGAATACATATAACTATCAGCTCAGTTTGTAAAGCGAACGAACGCGCTGAGGCGCGGGTTCGATTCCCGCAGTGTTTGAGAGAAGAAAAACATCGCGTGGTAATTTACATATTCATGAATAACAGCGTGAATAAAGAAGGCCCGAGAAGCAATGGAAACAAAGATGGCTGTGTTTATTTATTCTCTCTCTTCATATCCATTATATTATATTGTGATGTGGACAGATTTCATTTTCTTAACTTCGCTCTGTCATCGACATCATCGTCAGTCACTTGGCACATTTTTCCACCTAGTCTTGGGTCTTCTTGTGGGTTTAACCGGGTACGGAAAGGGCTGTGTTTATTATATATAAAAAACTATCTAAATATAAATATGTATAGTATATTTAGTAAGGAGTAAGTTACAAAAATGTAAACAGGGAGGTTCATTGCGTCGCTTTTAATCTATTTAATGGAACGGGGGCGCTGTGAAAGGAAGGGGTGACGACGTCTCCGTGCAGCAGCGCGGGGGAGGCGCCGAGCTGAATGTAGCTCCGTTTGTGCACAAGAGGACGTCCTCTGTGAGCATTTAGGTCAGCTGACCGACACCGGCTCTTTGTAAAAGGTTTCTTTATCTTCTATCCGAAGCGACAAGAGCTGAACTTTCACGTGCACACAACTACGACAAAAAAAATACTTCGTCACTCCAGTAATTATTATTAAAGTAATTACTGGGAATATGAATCCTTAGTGGGTCAAAATATTATACAAAATAAATGCGATTCTCATACAAACAAATTTTTACTCGTATATGGTTTGAGTACCACTAACAAGCTTGCTATTGTCTTATCCCTTTTTCTTTACATAAAAAAACAGCCCCACTATGTTCTCGCTGCTGGGACTATTTTTTCTCACAGAGAAAGAGTAAAGGTTATCCAGTGCGATAACTAAATGGTAGCATGTTCTCTAAAGCTGTTAAAAAAGTAGTTATACTTCAGTTAGGATTGAATCTAGAAATTTCATCGCACTTATAAATATACACTATGTATCAAGGCGACGTGCGCAATGGTGGTGCAGTGTACATCATCTTAACTAGCGCCATGTGGGCAAGCGTATCACTTACAGTCAGGTCAACGTCACGGCTACTAATTTTTTTTTTTTATACTACTTTGCGACGAGACGAGGAAGTCGTTCACCTGATGGTAAGTGATACGCTTGCCCATGACAACGCGGTGCTAGTTAAGATGGTACACACTGCACCACATTGCGCTCGTCGCCTTGAGACATAAGGTGTTGTCTCGTTACCCCAGTAATTACACTAGCTACAGCGCCCTTCAAACCGGAACACAGTAATGTTCGCACACTACTATTTGGCGGTTGAAATAGGAGCTGCGGTGGTACCCAGACGGTCTCCGGCAACAGAGACCTACCACCTGGTAAATAGAATAAAGTAATGAGATATTACTACCTTTTCAGAATCACCGATGTACAGTAAAGTAGATAACAGAAATATTGCAAGGGAAGCGCGGGAACAGTTGCGCGGGTGCGTGTGCGCGTGCGCACGCGACGCTGGCGCCATATGCCGTGGGGGTGGGGCTGGGGATGAGACGGTACATCGCACCGACGAGGTAATGATGGGTTTCACTAAGTGATTTAACGTGCAATTAAAGTCTGCAAAAGTATTATCACTCAGCTTCATGTTTAAGTTGAAGAGTATGACATCACTTCCTGTATATAGATCTTCTCAAAGGGATGTGTTGGCATTGTCGCTTGGTAAGACAGTTTCAAGAAAAACTACTATTTACTACTACGGTTGTCGGCTTTTACGTCCTGCTGATAGCAGGATAGCGTTGGCAATATTTTAACCTTCTTGCTACACGCGGTATACAAATGATTATAATATCTTATTACCTTTCGAGCAAGAGAAAGGGCTGAAAATAGATAAAGTAGGTTTATGCGAGTTGGTAAGAAATAAGTTAGTTAGAGATAATTTTTCAAATTCTGTATAAATATATATAAAACAGTTAACAATAGGAATAAGGATAAGTAAATACGATTTTCGTAATGATACATAAAATATTATTAGTAGCAAATTACGTAAATAGGATAAAAAAAACCCCTGAATAATAATATCAGGGAAAAGTAGAAAAATTAAAAAAAAAATGTCTTATTACTTTGCTATCGGAAATACCATACTTAGGTACCAGCTAGTTTCCTCGATTCTTCATAAATCTCTTTGAACCCGGACGAAATCGGATTACTGGTGGTGGGTCTGGAAACTGTATAGGTAGGTACCGCAGCTCCTATTTCAACCGGTAAACAGTAGTGTGCAAACATTACTGTGTTCCGGTTTGAAGCGCGCTGTAAGTTAGCGAAATTACTGCGGTAACGAGACCTTTTTTTATACTACTTTGCGACGAGACGAGCGAGTCGTTCACCTGATGGTAAGTGACACGCTTGCCCATAACAACGTGCTGCTAGTTAAGATGGTACACACTGCACCACAGTACGCTCGTCGCCTTGAGACATAAGGTGTTAAGTCTCGTTACCCCAGTAATTACACAAGCTACAGCGCCCTTCAAACCGAAACACAGTAATGTTCGCACACTACTATTTGGCGGTTGAAATAGGAGCTGCGGTGGTACCTAGACGGTCTCCGGCAACAAAAACCTACCACCAGGTAAACGTGGTGGACTTAACTATGTCTTAAGACGAGCGCAATGTGGTGCAGTGTATACCATCTTAACTTATACATCTTAACTAGCGCTATGTTATGGGTTAGCGTATCACTTACCATCAGGTGATCGTTACGCTCGTTTCGACGAATAAAAAAAAGATTAACAACCGTCAGTGCAATCGGGACGCGAGCATTCATTATCCTCGCCGGATCACCAGCTCATCAATATTCTCCCGTATTTATATTGACACCATCACGCACGGCTGGGGGTGGGGTCGGCAGTGGTGCGTGGGCCCGGCCGGCATTAGTCGCGGCGGCTCAGTGACGCGCGCACACGGGCTCCTTGATTGATTGGGGGGCTCACAGTTTTTAATATCAATTAGACGTCATCTTCAAAATGGTGATTAATGTACGACATCCCATTTATGAATTTGGATAACTATTTCAATCTACAGACAATGTCATAATGCCTTACTGAATTAACCATCGATAAAGTGGTGTTATATAGATAGATAGATAAATTCTTTATTGCACACATAACAAAATAAGGAAAATTTTCTAAAACTAGGCTTAAGGTCTATATGTGGGCAAGGACGGCCTTATCGCTATGAGCGATCTCTACCAGGCAACCCTGTAGGACAGGAGAGAAAAAAATATATAAATAAATAGTAGGGTAATGTGAAAGTCAGAATAAATAAATATGAGTAAGAAATGTATATACTAAAGTAAAGATTATTGGACAGAAGTCTCGATTTAGATTAGAAGAAAACATAGGTAATAAATACAAGAATATAAACTTACATAAAAATAACTTTACAGTATATAGTTATACACATATACAATCATAATATATATTATTACAATATATACATAAGAAAATAATTACATACACATTTAAATAAGTAAAATAAACAATTGTGGTGTTCCAAGTCAACTCCTCTTGTCGTCAGAACACAAACACAAAAATACATCTTATTCATGTGTCGACCTTTTACCAGGTGGTAGGTCTCTGTTGCCGGAGACCGTCTAGGTGGTTACCACCGCAGCTCCTATTGCAACCGACAAATAGTACGAAAATGCTGGGGTAACGAGACTTAAAAGCTTATGTCTCAAGGCGACGAGCGCAATGTGGTGCAGTGTGTACCATCTTAACTAGCACCGCGTTGTCATGGACAAGCGTATCACTTACCATCAGGTGAACGTCCTGCTCGTCTCGTCGCAAAGTAGTATAAAAAAAAAAGAGTTTCTATGAAACCACAAAACTACTGCTAATGGAAACTAATCGTAACTACAACTCCAGTGTCAGCTACAAAACATTTAGATTTATTTTTTTAATAATTCCGCGACCCCAGTCGGAAAATTGCGAGACGACGCTATTGTTTAGATTGGAAGCAATCAGGGGACGACGATTGTCGCCAATATTGTCACCGACAATGCGAGCGCGGCGACTGATCCGAGCTCCTGCACCAGGTAACGGTGCTGGGGCCGGTGATATTCAAAATTCATGAATACACTTTCATTTCATGCATGATAACACTTAATTTAGCGTACAGATAACATACAACACAAAAATAACTGCATTTCAATTATTTAAACACGCTTTCTTATTATCCCCACTGATAAAACTTTAGGTCTTTTAAATAGTCGCAAAAAGTGAGAGTTTATAGAAGTTTTTTTTTTATGCTACTTTGCGACGAGACGAGCAAGACGTTCACCTGATGGTAAGTGATACGTTCGCCCATGACAACGCGGCGCTAGTTAAGATGGTACACACTGCCCCACATTGCGCTCGTCGCCTTCAGACATAAGGTGTTAAGTCTCGTTACCCCAGTAATTACGCTAGCTACAGCGCCCTTCAAACCGGAACACAGTAATGTTTGCACACTACTATTTGTCGGTTGCAATAGGAGCTGCGGTGGTACCCATCCAGACGGTCTCCGGCAACAGAGACCTACCACCTGGTAAAAAAGTCACATGTTCACGAAATCTGTTGTTCTTGAAACGAGTGAATTTCCTCACGATATTTTTGCTGCAACAAAAGCTGAAACTCAGTAGGGATCGAACCCGCACCTCTCATACTAAAGTGTTCACAAATTAATCAATCATAGCTTCATCTTTATTGTTTGCTTGCAATTGTCTGTTTGTTTGAAATTTGTAGTGATAAATATATTTAAATCATACTTTTATTATAAACAACAGTAAATTAATTTTAATTAACTAGGGTTAGAATTTGTGTAGGACTTTATATATCATTTGCCTTTAGCATTAAATATTGTAAACTAAATTGTAAGTACGATCGACTTCTAAACAACTGCATTCGATTTATTCTCGACCTTCGCAAGTTCTTTTCGTTCACAGCTAAATTGGTTACCTATCCGTCAGCGGCGAAGTCTGCGTTGTCTTAACACCCTATTTTCTATTCTGACATCTCCAAAACCACCTTCTTATCTTACTTCTTATTTTACATATTTAGGTTCTAACCACGATAAAGATCTTCGCTCATCTAACAACCTCCTTCTTTTGTGCCCGTCGCACACCTCTTGATATTGTTCATTCTTCCTTTTCTATTCTAAGTATCCTTCTATGGAATGCGCTCCCACTCGAAATCAGAACAGCAACTAGTCGTCGCTCTTTTAAGAATAAAGTTCGGGAACTTCTTCTCAACATTGCAAGAAACGAATCTTCATAATCTTTTATGTGAGTATGTATTTTTTTTTATCAACTTTGTTTATGTATTTATATATATACATAAAATATGATGTGTATATATATTATTTATATTTATAATATATCATATGTGTATAATAATATTGTATTTGTGTGTATGTTTCTTTTCTTTTTTTTAACCTTGTTTTGCACCTACCTCATAAATTCTCTGCACCACCTAAGGTAGACTGGCAGATAATGCCAAAGGCATTAAGTCGACCTGTACACTTTGAGTGTAAAAATAAATAAACTAATAATTAAATAACATTAGGAATAACAAAATCTCTTACGTGGCCTTAATGACGACCAATGCTGGATATCAAGACACTACGAGCTGTGACGCCCAAATGTTTTTGATATTTCCGAGCACCCGCCTTTTATAGTTTATCGCAGTTGTTCCATTATTTCTAAGTACCCACACTATATAGCCGATCCACAGAGATTCCTTACAACTATTAGAAACAATCTATTCAAATATAAATTAAATCTGCCATACCTCTCACATTCACACGTCACCAGTCACACAGCTCGCACAGCTCACACCTCGCACACTGCCCAAACACGAATGTGTCGAGACTTAGTCATCTGTCTTTTATACCGAAACGATGTTATGTCATACCCTCCCTTTTTTCATTTTAGTCTTTTAAAATCAATACACCTACTATATTACTAACAAAATGTTGGTAATCACAATTATATTTCTCAATATCTAACAACAGTACAAACAAAATTAATGAACGGAGCTATTACCTGTCGAGTTCAAATAATAATTTAAAAAGTATCCGTTAACTGCAGTGGTGGAGCGGGTCGCGGATCAAACCGTGCCGTTTGGTAACGACGCACTGACGTGTTGGTGTCACCAGCACGACCTCACGGGTCCACCTGCCCGTCTGTCCGTCTGCATGACAAATGGTTTCATGATCCGATTCCGTAATTGCTAATGGCGATCGAAAGTCACAAGTTAAACACGAAACAACATGGTAATGTATTTACATTGCTAATGCACGTTTTAAACATAGCGACGTTGGTTAATTTAAAAATCAACGTTTGGATAAATTCATAGAAGTCAAGTGTTTATTATAACTTTGTAGATCTTTAGTTGGTGGTAGGTCTCTGTTGCCGGAGACCGTCTGGATGGGTACCACCGCAGCTCCTATTGCAACCGCCAAATAGTAGTGTGCGAACATTACTGTGTTCCGGTTTGAAGCGCGCTGTAGCTAGTGTAATTACTGGGGTAACGAGACTTAACACCTTATGTCTCAAGGCGACGAGCGCAATGTGGTGCAGTGTGTACCATCTTAACTAGCACCACGTTGTCATGGGCAAGCGTATCACTTACCATCAGGTGAACGTCTTGCTCGTCTCGTCGCATAATAGTATAAAAAAAAAAGTTATTTATTACGATCCTAACAGTTCATACATAACCAGTTACACGATCTCCAACAGCTTACAAGGCAAACAGTTTAACCGCTGCGTCACGAGGAAAATTGTATGATAAATATATTTATATTTACTGGTGGTAGGTCTCTGTTGCCGGAGACCGTCTGGATGGGTACCACCGCAGCTCCTATTGCAACCGCCAAATAGTAGTGTGCAAACATTACTGTGTTCCGGTTTGAAGGGCGCTGTAGCTAGTGTAATTACTGGGGTAACGAGACTTAACACCCTATGTCTCAAGGCGACGAGCGCAATGTGGTGCAGTGTTCTCATGGGCAAGCGTATCACTTACCATCAGGTGAACGTCTTGCTCGTTTCGTCGCATAGTATATTCATCGTTTCTTTTGTACGTACCCCAAGTTGTATAATTATTTCCATCTTAATTATTGAGTATGGAAACGTATGTTAATTCCAAAACACATAAACGTTGTGTAATTAAATATAATAAATAAAATGAATACACTCATATATATATACATATATATTTATAAAACACATACACGAAGCGGGCACAAGTCGGTCCGTCCGGATTACTTGGCAATTAGTAGATTGCGCGCCGGGTTCAACCCTTCGCCGCCGCGGGGCTGCGCCCTGACACCCGAGCCCGCTCAGTCCTAAGTTCACTTGCATAATTATAAAAAGTTAACGCTTATATTGTTGCCAAATAGCAGTAGAACGAATAAGCTGCAGAAACTTCAAGCTGAAAGTTTAAATAATCTGTTTACAGCAAAGTACAAAGTCAAAGTTACAACGTATAGTAGACGCAAACGAAAGTAAAGTAAAGTAAGATATGTTGTCTTCACATATTTAACTATAATTAGGTTAAACTTATAATTGAAAAATTGTAGTAAAAGTCTACTATTCGTATAACATAATTCGTTTATCTCCATTCATTAATTTCAACGTATTACAAACAGATCGCAGTTTGAACTTAGTTTAAGATGTTCCTATGTTATATGATATCCAAAATCAGAAGGTTATGAATATTTAAGTTATGTAGTATCAAAGTTGGTGGTACACACTGCACCACATTGCGCTCGTCGCCTTGAGACATAAGGTGTTAAGTCTCGTTACCCCAGTAATTACACTAGCTACAGCTATATTGATTACAGTATGCTTGGAAGAGGAAGGTAGTAAACAAATTCTATCCCTACACCCAACGTAATAGGTAGGACAATATTATATTCTTTATTCCTTATACACACAAGTAGACAAAATGTAAGTATATAGGTAAAAGAAAAGTACATACGACTTAACCGTAAAAAGTTTAGAGATATTATTAACGTAATTATAAACATTTAAACATCGCTCGTCCCCAACGCAGCGCATAATGAATAGTTTGCTAAAAGTTATTTAACATCAGAAGTAACTTTGGAAGCAGCACATTACAAAGTGGGAGCGTTGTTAACTAAAAGGCATGTAGGTAAGCGTGTGTCGCCGTACCTCTGAGGACGGAGTACCCGCTCGCAGCTCGGAGGGCGGAGGGCGGAGGTACCCCGTGTAATGTCTCTGACGAAATCGGCGAGAACGCAGAGTTAAGTGCGCCGGATGCGGTCCCGCTACGCCGAAACCTACTCAATTGTTATAACAAGAAAAATCTAAAATCAAAACTTTATTCATTTTACAATAACACTCAATGAGACATCACCACTCAAATTAGGTAACTTATAATAATGGAGGGCGGTTCAGTAAACAATTAATAAAAATTAACAACACTTTTGCATTGACTGTACACAACTTTAATTTAGTAGGTACATCACTCACACAGATTCATCAATTCCACCCATAAGTTTGTGAAATGTACCTTCTGTTTGTTATCAAAAGAGAATGTGCAGGTTTCACACAAACTTTTAGGTTTAAGAAATCGAAGAATTGTTAGATTTTGTATGTTCTTTTTAAACAAATAAATGAAAAAAAAAATACAAAGTTATCCAAACATCAGGTACAAGTAAACGTCATCATTTAAATGACGAATCAAGTTGATAAGACTATTTACAATAAATTTGTGGTGTGTTCCGAAATTGTACTCATTTCTTATCTAATTTTCTACTTAAAGATTTATTTAATACATACTTGCCATACTTAGTAGATGGCGGCTTAATGCATAAGTAGTATTCTCTGCCAGACAACCTAATAAATTATGAAGGCGGGTGTACTAAAAACATAATAAATATAATAATATACACATAAAAAATACGATAATATATGACGGAAAATCAGAGGTCGTGATGTTTTTAAAAATAATGACATCGGCATTGCCGACGTCATTCTCATTATTTTCCATAGCGACGTTAATTAAAAAAAACTTGCTTCTTCAATCTTTTTATTTAAACACAGGCGTACAAGCACAACTCTAGAGCTCTACTCTGTACGGCCGCTCGCGCCCGAATGGCCTCTGCGATAGCGACCACTCGTATTTATATCTAGAGTGGGGAAAGGAGAGGGGGTAGTTCGTTTTTTACAAATACTTTTAAACTTTTACATTCATTATTCTTATATAACGATAAATCAATTATTTTAGCATTAAGAAAATAATTATGATTCAATTTTCATTAATTTTGATTAAGTAAATAGTATTGTTGCGCCGATATATATATAAAAGCTGAAATAAAGAATATCACAAAATAATAATTACATAAATATTTATGTATAATAAAAACAATTATTAAAAAGATATTACTCTTTAATTAAATTGTCGTTAGTTTAAAAAAACACGACTTACCTGTACGACGTCTGTTGCAGTAATGAAAGCGCGACTCGCCGCACTGATTTGTATAGCAATCGTGTCGCCAAATTAAGAAGTCATTTAACAACTTTTTTTAACTAATGATGTTATTATAAAAATCAATATACTTTACTTTTTTAAATTGACACATAAACAGTATATTACTATATTGAAACTTAGAAAAATTATAATTTTTCAATATGAAAATAAGAGATTTTATTGTTACTTTAATGATCAATAGTGTACATGAATAACGTAATGTATTGATTAAACTAGATTATTTGAACAGAAAAATAAATTCCTTTAATCGTTTAAAATTAAAAAAAAAAACACGGATTCATTCGTTTGTTGACCGTTAGACGAGACGGTTGTGTCCGCGGGTCTGGTAGGCGGGTATAATCGTTATTTTATTAATTAAATACCGATAGAATTGTAAGATATATTTACTATTCAAACAATATTTGGTGGTTTTGTTTGAATGTTATAGTTAGACAAAAGTTTTGCCATTTATTGTCATTTAGTTGGTTTTATTTGATTTCCATAATTAGGTGATTTAACCACATATAAAGTAAGTTTTATTTTTTATAATTCTACCTCCGATTCGTAAATATATTGTTATAAATACTCACGTATAACTAATCAACCATCAAGTCGCTGTTAGTTGTGTTTGATAAATAGTCGTGAGAAGTAAAGGTCCCGACTCCCAGCAGTGGGACTGCACATGTAGTTGTATTTAAATAAATAAGTAAAATAAATAAATAAATCATTTATTCCCATAAACACACAAAAACAAAAAAAAAACAATGACCATAAAAAGGAAAACTTACACTATTTATGGGAAAGGAACCCACTCAGGTATTGTTGTGGCCTGTAAAGACTACAACCCTGATTTTCAGTGGGGCCTAAAAGAAAAGCGGAATGGTGCTGTCGCCCGGACAAACACCATAATTAAACTTAATATATTTATCTATACTAACTAACATCATTAACAACCAAACTATAAAATACAAAGCATATTATATAATAACTGGACGATGTGATTCCAAGACAAACAGCTATATACACTCAGGTAGAAAAGGCCGAGAGAATACAGAAAAAAGTTTTTAATTTATAACTAGCACATTCCAATAATAGCACAAGGTATAATTTACGAAGTGATACATCAGTTCATTGGTAGGCACTACTACTATTTAATAGTTGTTGTTTTTTTTATACGCACTCCTTTGCTAAGTGACTTATTCAATTTCCAATCAATAATCCCTTAACATCAAATTCACCAGACATTCAATAAAAGCGGAAAATGAAGCGTTTTCATTGGATAGTTATGAATCATTATTTACTGATAATTGATAAGTTTTATTTCAGTAAAATTTAAAGTTCGATAATGGCGTAGCAAGACCGCACCGTCTCAAACCAAGGGGAAGCCATCATCGTCAATCAGAAACTAACATAAATATGCTTTTACCATTCCCTCCTCCCTCCCTCTCCCTCGGCGCCGTCGCGCCCTCCTCCCGCAGTGAGGGGCGCAAATGTACCTAAATGTGTAGGTAACGCCGGGACATGTGGCCGCATGAAATTTTTAGACTCCGCGGACTTTGTGCGAGTGCACAGATTATAGCGGCTGAACAGCGGAATTATTCAACTACGCCCGGGTTCGAATCCCGGGGGACGCGCGCTCTCTTAATTCGCGAATTAAGGGTGTAGAAATGGTTTGCCTGGAGTCTCGGTGAAGATTATTCGGTACGTTACTAGCATCGTTTGATGTACTCGTACATATATAAATGGGGTAACGAGACTTAACACCTTATGTCTCAGGCGACGAGCGCAATGTGGTGCAGTGTGTACCATCTTAACTAGCGCCGCGTTGTCATGGGCAAGCGTATCACTTACCATCAGGTGAACGTCTTGCTCGTCTTGTCGCATAGTAGCATAAAAAAAAAATGTTAGAAGTTATATTTACTCGTGACTGCAGAACATGAACGTGAGGCAGCAAACAGCAATTTATTTTCGCTACTTTTCGACCTTTTCTGAGGAAGAAAATTTTCAACCGCCAAATAGTAGTGTGCAAACATTACTGTGTTCCGGTTTGAAGGGCGCTGTAGCTAGTGTAATTACTGGGGTAACGAGACAACACCTTATGTCTCAGGCGACGAGCGCAATGTGGTGCAGTGTGTACCATCTTAACTAGCGCCGCGTTGTTAACAAGCGTATCACTTACCATCAGGTGAACGTCTTGCTCGTCTCGTCGCATAGTAGTATAAAAAAAATCTGTTGTTCTTTGTATATGCTAAATAGAAACCGAAGATAAATACAGAAAGATCGAGAATGAACGTAAAGCTCACTTCATGTTCCCATTGCTGGGATTCGACGTCTTCTCTCAAACATTTGAATCTTTTCAGTAATACAACAGGCAATAACATTGACGTGTTGGTTAGGTTTTTTATACTACAATGCACTTATTGCGTTTAACCTTAATATACCTCTCGGCAACGCAATAATTTTATGTATATATATACACTCCCGGACACATCTATCGGCCCACCTAGTGTTTAAAAGTTTTAACGGTGCCTAGCTAAAAATAAATGTTAGGTGGAGCAATAAGTTTTAATGCAGTTTTAAAACTGATTTTTTGGTCAACCTTTATGTATGTTTTTTTTTAATTTCGAATTCAGGATTATGAAAAAAAAACGAAAAATCGAGTCTGTTCATTGTTTTCAACGACCCAGGAATGGAGGAAACTTTTTTTATTTCGCGCCAGTTGGATTTTATTTTTTGATGTGTCCGATTATTGGTTCCATAAAAAGGCAAATCTAAACTTAGAGCCAGTTTTGACCAAAAAATATGGATACTCTGCCTGAAATTGTCGCTCAAGCTGTAAAACTTCTGCCGGCCAAATCAATTCGAAATTACAAAAAAAAATAAAAAAAAACATACATAAGGGTTGACCAATAAATCTGCTTCAAAACTGCATCAAAACTTATTGCTCCACCTAACATTTATTTTTAACCAGACACCGTCGAAACTTTAATCACTGGGTGGTGGGCCGATAGATGTGTCCGGGAGTATATATAACATTATGTATATAGACATATACGTAACTAGTTACATTACTGTGACAAAATTTACAATGAGCTGCGGCTATTTTGTATTTACGTAGTAAGAAATTGTAAAAAAATTTTTGCCTGTTTACAAAATCGTGTTTGTTTGTTTATATATTAACATAACTACATCAAAGTATGTTATTTATATGTATCTATTAACTACATGCATACAGACTGACGGTAGAAATGAGCACGGCAGTGGGTACTACGTGACGCATCAATACATTGTTAACGTATATTTTTTTAATAAAGCAATGAGTAATTGCAGGGAAGAAGCGACACGCGAATATTTTTTATATCACAAGGGTAGGCGCCGTTGGATTAGTGGGGGGCGCCGCGGTCCCGCGTTCAAAAGTTAATCTGAATGTAATTGCGGCGGGGCTCCGCCAGGTGTCCTCCTCACCTACACCCCGCCACGCACGCACCTCCGCAATCGCGGACAACTTGATATAAACCCACTCATTATTCCCAACATTGGGTCTCGGAACCTTACCCTTCAGACCATATTTCGACTAAGCTTGTATTTTTTGTACATGTACTTTCTATTACTGGAATTAGGGCGTATTCAACAAAAGAGTGAATAAGCTTCTTCTAGACTAGTGCGCTTTACCACCTAGATTACATCGTCGCGTACCATCAGGTGGGATCGTAGTCAAGCCCTAGTCTATCCTAAATAAAAAAAAAAATTAAGTAGTAACTTAAACAACAGTTAAGCTTAAACTCTTTTTTTAAATAGTAGTTATTCAATATAGTCTGTGTTGCTGTTCAATGATGACAAGACCGTCTAGGTACCACCGCAGCTTTATTTCAGCCGCTGAACAGTAGTGTGCAAACATTACTGTGTTTCGGTTTGAAGCGCGCTGTAGCTAGTGTAATTACTGGGGTAACGAGACTTAACACCTTATGTCTTACGACGAGCGCAATGTGATGCAGTGTGTACCATCTTAACTAGCGCCGCGTTGTCATGGGCAAGCGTATCACTTACCATCAGGTGAACGTCTTGCTCGTCTTGTCGCATACTAGAATAAAATGTACTTTCTATTACTGGATCAATTTTTTAAGTAGTAACTTAAACAAGTTAATCTTAAACTTTTTTTTTAAAGTAGTTATTAAATATAGTCTGTGTTGCTGTTCAATGATGACAAGACCGTCTAGGTACCACCGCAGCTTTATTTCAGCCGCTGAACAGTAGTGTGCGAACATTACTGTGTTCCGGTTTGAAGGGCGCTGTAGCTAGTGCAATTACTGGGGTAACGAGACTTAACACCTTATGTCTCAAGGCGAGCGCAATGTGGTGCAGTGTGTACCATCTTAACTAGCGCCGCGTTGTCATGGGCAAGCGTATCACTTACCATCAGGTGAACGTCTTGCTCGTCTTGTCGCATACTAGAATAAAATGTACTTTCTATTACTGGATCAATTTTTTAAGTAGTAACTTAAACAAGTTAAGCTTAAACTCTTTTTTTAAATAGTAGTTATTCAATATAGTCTGTGTTGCTGTTCAATGATGACAAGACCGTCTAGGTACCACCGCAGCTTTATTTCAGCCGCTGAACAGTAGTGTGCGAACATTACTGTGTTCCGGTTTGAAGGGCGCTGTAGCTAGTGCAATTACTGGGGTAACGAGACTTAACACCTTATGTCTCAAGGCGAGCGCAATGTGGTGCAGTGTGTACCATCTTAACTAGCACCACGTTGTCATGGGCAAGCGTATCACTTACCATCAGGTGAACGTCTTGCTCGTCTCGTCGCTTAGTAGTATAAAAAAAAAAACATTACTGTGTTCCGGTTTGAAGGGCGCTGTAGCTAGTGCAATTACTGGGGTAACGAGACTTAACACCTTATGTCTCAAGGCGAGCGCAATGTGGTGCAGTGTGTACCATCTTAACTAGCGCCGCGTTGTCATGGGCAAGCGTATCACTTACCATCAGGTGAACGTCTTGCTCGTCTCGTCGCACAGTAGTATAAAAAAAAAAACATTACTGTGTTCCGGTTGGGCGCTGTAGCTAGTAAACTTACTGGGGTAACGAGACCTCATGTCTCAAGATGAGATGTATATATAATCTGAGCGCAACGTGCGCAGTGTTGCTTACTGGATGAACGTTCAGCTCGTCTCTCGTCAGTGTTGTGAGCAATTCACCCGGGCTGTATGTATCGTGAATGCACAGAGCTACACAGGGCTGTTCGGTATTGACAGAGCTGTGCGCGACACTCGACACTCGACACACGACACCCGCCAGCGAGTGTCCGGTTGCTTGCGAGTGTTTGCGGAGCGCGGCGCTGACGGCTCGCCGCGCTGTTTGCACATCCCGCGGCGGGGGGCGCTGCTGGCGCACTTCCTCCATCCACCACTTGCTCAACGTATCTCTGTGAATGCACGAGTGGCTGGTTGCGACAGAACTGCACAAACACGACGCCAGTATTACATACCTGGTTTCATCACCAAAAGAACCACCATGGTACCAAAAGAATTTAAAACATTGCCTTTTTTTTTTATACTACTATGCGACGAGACGAGCAAGACGCTCACCTGATGGTAAGTGATACGCTTGCCCATGACAACGTGCTGCTAGTTAAGATGGTACACACTGCACCACATTGCGCTCGTCGCCTGAGACATAAGGTGTTCAAGTCTCGTTACCCCAGTAATTACACTAGCTACAGCGCGCTTCAAACCGGAACACAGTAATGTTTGCACAGTACTATTTGTCGGTTGCAATAGGAGCTGCGGTGGTACCCATCCAGACGGTCTCCGGCAACAGAGACCTACCACCTGGTAAAAACCAACAACAAACCCTTTTGCCTACATTAAAATTTAAAATTAATTTAACGAATTGGCTTCGAAACAAAATGTATTACGCTGTAACTGATTTTTTAAATGACACTAATCTATACTAAGTTTGTTTTATGTATATTGTATTTAGTTGTCTTCCAGTTCCATTAAATGTACCGCTAGTGTTAATTAAGTTAATAATTGTAAAGATTTGCATGCTTAGTATTAAGTAGAGTGTGCGCTTATTTTTTATTATAAACCATCATATTTGTTACCACATTCTTGCAAATAAATGATTTGATTTGATCATCCAACCTGAAAATCTAAGGAACTGAGCGACGTTCTATATGACTTCTTATACATCATTCAAGAAGCCGTTGTAACTAATTTTGTGGGACGGTCGTACGTGAAATGTTGTAAGGAAACCGACATGTTACAAGAACAACAGCTTTCATGAACATGTCCATTTCCATGTTCTTTCTTTCTTTCTTTCTTTCTTTCTTTATTTCTTTCTTTCTTTCTTTCTTTCTTTCTTTCCTTCCTGCCTTCCTTCCTTCCTTTCTTTCTTTCTTTCTTTCTTTCATGAACATGTCACAACCTCCAACCAACACTTAACCAGGTCAATGACTGTATGGCTTTACCTCTCTCTTTCCGAACAAGAACTAATACCAGCAGGCCCAATATTAATCGTGCTGTTTATTACTATTAATCTAGACTTACTATCATAAAATACCCTATGACTAAACTATAAAAAGAACTAGATAACCGAACTTCCAAAGAACAAAGATTTCGGTGCCAAACAGCAAATTTACAAAAACTAACAGAATATTTTGAAAACTAGTAAAATTAGCTTTAACCTCTAAGAGGTCCTCTTTACTTATAATCCATTCTAAGCGTAATTAAAAAGTAAATCGTGTCCCTTTTCTAGTCCTATTTACTTTTCCTTTAATCTACCACGTGACATTCGAGAGTCAAAGTCACTTGGTATATTTAAATCCAAGGTGCACAGTAATCTTTTGGACAAAGTCGCTCGCTAAATTATCTAATTTCCTTATTCGATGTGTATATACAGTGTAAAGTTATGTTATATGTATGTTTATATTTTTGCATGTATTACTTATATTTACTGCTTATCTAAACAGAGGCTATATATCTTTAGTATATACAATTCTTACTCTTACTTACTTTTCTCGTTATCCTGCTATTTATTTATATTTGTTTTTTCTCTCCTGACCTACAGGGTTGCCTGGAAGGGATCGCTTATAGCGATAAGGCCGCCCTTGCCCACATTGAGTTTTTAAGCTTGGTTTTTGTTATTTTGTGTAAAAAACCCGTTAATGTGTGCAATAAAGAATTCATCTATCTATCTATTTACACAGCTAAGGTATATAATAGAAGAGTATTTTGATAGAGCCGTCTGGTTTGATATGGCCCCGGTGAGGTTAAATCGATTACAATACACAACACGACGTTACAAGAGGTCCAAACTGCGACGCACACGCACCCCCCGATAACGAGGCCGCCGTCCATCTGGTTAATTACAAAGAGGGTGGTCAGCGACACGCACGCCTCCTGTTGACTTTTAAAGTTATGAATCCCTAATGCTTTCGTCATTAGCGATGCGCTACAAAACTACAATTATCCACATTTTCATTTTAATGTTTTTACTAGTGTAAGTCTATTTTTTGTGTGGTAATTTTAAGATGGTTACCATATTACAATTCTAATATTCTAATAATATATTCCTCCTTTTCTGTACTTATATCAGCCATCATTTATATATATGTGTATGCTTCAGCCAATGTATAACACTAACCTTTCCTATAACATATGTACCAATCACAGTTGTGTCCACCACTATTATTGTGTTTTATATTGTACTATATGTAATTATACTCAACTACAAAAATAATGCACCCTTATTTATCTTCTCTGCCCAACCTATGGTAGACTGGGAGAGAATGCCCTATGGCATTAAGTCCGTCATTTTTGTACATTCTTTGTGTGCAAATAAAGTTTTTAAATAAATAAATAGAAAAGCAGCAAGTTAAATAGCTGGACTGTCGTCACCATCAATGTATTCTTCCTGGAGTGGGACAACCACTTACCCAGCGTCTTGTTTGTACTACAGGAATTATGTGACCAGTTCAAATTTGTAATATATCTTCTCCTGGACTCATAGGATCCGCAGTTGCAAAATTTAAGATTTTTAGTCACCGTTACAAGTAGTTCCTAGTTTTTTTAATCGACGAGACATTCACCTGATGGTAAAACGCTTGTCCGTAACATGGCGCTAGTTAAGGTGGTATACACTGCACCGCTATTCGCTCGTCGCTTTGACACACAAGTCTCGATACCCCAGTAATTTCACTAGCTATACCACCTATCTAACTGGAACACAGTAATGTTCGCACACTACTATTTGGCGGTTGCAATAGGAGCTGCGGTGGTACCCATCCAGACGGTCTCCGGCAACAGAGAACTACCAGGTAAACGTGGTGGACTTAACTATGTCTCAAGACGAGCGCAATGTGGTGCAGTGTATACCATCTTAACTTATACATCTTAACTAGCGCCATGTTATGGGTTAGCGTATCACTTACCATCAGGTGAACGTATCGCTAAAGTATATAAGTTAAGTACCCCAGTAATATCACTAACTTACAGCTCCCTTCAAACCGAAACACAGTATTTGCACATTACTGTTTGTCGGTTGGAATAGTCACTGCGTAACCTAGACGGTCTCCGGCAATGGAGACCTACCAGCAGTACCTGATCTTCCTCAACTAGCACATGTTAACAAAATACCAGGTGGTAGGTCTCTGTTACCGGAGACCGTCTAGGTGACGCAGCTCCTATTTCAACCGCCAAATAGTAGTGTGCGAACATTACTGTGTTCCGGTTTGAAGGGCGCTGTAGCTAGTGTAATTACTGGGGTAACGAGACTTAACACCTTATGTCTCAGGCGACGAGCGCAATGTGGGGCAGTGTGTACCATCTTAACTAGCACCACGTTGTCATGGGCAAGCGTATCACTTACCATCAGGTGAACGTCTTGATCGTCTCGTCGCAAATAGTATAAAAAAAAAAATAGAACCAACAAATCAAATGACGTACAACGCTGTATGCATTTTCATTAACACTATTTCTTTTGTAGACAATATGATCTCCACCCGCATTGGGATTCCCCTCAATCACAGCTCAGCGACACTGGCCGGCACCCACCACCATAAAACGACCCCTGTGTGCACGTAACGCAGCCGCGGCGAGGGGTCAACCCGCTGGTTACACTATCAGCCCTTACATCGGGACATATGCGCGATTGGAATCTCCGTTCCACTATAATTAGATGATACAGTAATAAAATCATTGCCGCGTCATTGTGGGGGGCGTTTATCTGCGATCTTTAAAATGTAAGCCCAATTATGGTACAATACACGCCGGGGGCCCGCTTCTGGTGGGCAAGGCTTCGAAGCTCTTAGCGGAAACATGTTATCTCTTCGTTAAAAGAATAGGATTCCTAATCGACGTTTTAACTTAGAATAACATAAAATGTAAAATAAACAGCTATTAAACTTTTAGGCAAAACATCAATTTAAATAAATTCCTTACTTTCTTTCCAATTTAAGAAAGTTCGAAAGTTAAAAGGTGCTTTAAAGAAGGCTTCTCTTCTTTAAACAACACCAAAGTTTTTTAACTTGGTATAATAGCAATAGACATCAACTCTCCGTCATCATCGATTATCCAGCATCTGAAACTATATTATTTTTCAATTGTAACGTTTAGATGTTATTAACCATCGGTCAACGTGATGTGTTGTCTTAACTCTCTTCTAGTTCGATAAAGAATCCCAGAAGCAGAAAGAAAGTAACTTCACATTACATTTGATATTTCGTCAGTTAAATGGAAAAGTGACATATTCCAAAAATATTTTAGAAATTAAGTTTAACACTTACAATGATATATACTTAAAATTGCAACCTCTAGAAGAGACTGAAAATTTTTAAACTTTTTTAGTTATGTCTCTTTTCTTTTTAACTTTTATTTCGACGCTGTACTTTCATATAAATTAGTAAACTAAATACTTAATATTACTGTTGATGGACTCGAATAGTAATAGTACTACTCTAGGTCTATACAAGTGAAATTTTTTTTTATATTACTTTGCGACGAGACGAGCAAGACGTTCACCTGATGGTAAGTGATACGCTTGCCCATGGCAACGTGCTGCTAGTTAAGATGGTACACACTGCACCACACTGCGCTCGTCGCCTGAGACATAAGGTGTTAAGTCTCGTTACCCCAGTAATTACACTAGCTACAGCGCGCTTCAACCGGAACACAGTAATGTTTGCACACTACTATTTGTCGGTTGCAATAGGAGCTGCGGTGGTATCCAGACGGTCTCCGGCAACAGAGACCTACCACCTGGATAATTATATCGGCAAGCAGTAAAGAATTGAATGGTGCTGTAACGGATAACTTTACTGAGATGAGACGAACTGTTGTGAGCGACTGACAGCCAGGTGAACATTCAGCGCGCGTCATCGATTTGTGATACCAGCCGTATGTGTTATGGATTACATTGACCAAGAACTTGACCATCTTGTGCTACATCTGTATTTCAGTAAATAGTATACAGTTTTAATGTGTGTGTGAGCGCGGCGCCGGCGCAGCGTCGGCGCTCACAGAAATAAAACTAAAAGGAAACATTATAAGTAGGCACGCGTCGATCGCCCGTGAAAGCTTTTAAGCTCGCATACTTGTGGATGGTTTAAGCGAGAACGAAGCAAGCAACCCACTCTATTTTATAAATTTTTTTAACTCCATTGTCAAATAGTAAAGTATCGTTAATTTACGACGAGTAACTTGCTTTGACCAGCGAGTTACTCGTTTCATCGTTCATAAACATTTAAATCACCAGGTGGTAGGTCTCTGTTGCCGGAGACCGTCTGGATGGGTACCACCGCAACTCTTATTTCAACCGCCGAATAGTAGTGTGCGAACATTACTGTGTTCCGGTTTGAAGCGCTGTAGCTAGTGTAATTACTGGGGTAACGAGACTTAACACCTTAAGTCTCAAGGCGACGAGCGCAATGTGGTGCAGTGTATACCATCTTAAGTAGCACTACGTTGTCATGGGCAAAAGTATCACTTAACATCAGGTGAACCTCTTGCTCGTCTCGCCGCATAGTAGTATAAAAAATCATAAAATAAATTATATTTAATCGTTTTTCATACGTAATCGTAATTAAATTAGATCTCTTGAAGACCTTAAACATTTTACCACTTTTCGTTTACTTCGTTTAAAGAATTGTGTGTAGTTTTGTATATGAACCGACATCTGAATCTGAAACGTTACCGCATTGCTCCATCAACTGAGTGTGACGCGACAGGAAAGCTATAAAGACGCCGCTGAATAAATTTAATAATATTTTTGTAATAATTCAAGAGCAATCAAACGCAATACATTCAAAAATTGCGGACAATGATATGATTATTTCCTTAGAACAAAAGCAGTAAGTTTCTTTTACCGGATAAGTATTATAATGATAGTAGACTTAAAACAACCTCACAGATAATTACCATCACAGCGTCTATTTGTACCGACAAGTACATAAGCTATTGTGTTTTGATTAGAAAGACGCTGTAGCTAATTAAATTACTGCAGTAAAGAGATATAACAATTCGTATCTAGTATAACATCCTTACCAACCTTACCATCAGGTTATATAGAGGGATAAAAATATATAAACAAAGCAACTAAGTTTTTTTAAATGGAACTGAAATATATAACTTGATCTACTCTATAAAGGCGGATAAATTTTCCGAAACGTTAAAAAATATCGAAGATTCTCAAAACAAGAAGACAGTAAATTGTCATTCACCGAAACGTTACCTTACTTAACTAAATCGATGAAGGAGAAGAAAGGTAAAATTACCACCATAAAAAAAAAGAAGTTCAACCCTCATTTAAACATTACGCATACATCGTTTAACAACAAAGAGCTCGGAGCTTACTTTTAAACCAACTTCAGGGGCAGGCGCGTTGGGACGGAAAACCATTTCCGATGGCCACCGACACATTGTCTGATCGCTGGAGGGGCGGAAGGCCTTGCCCTGGTAAGGTAGTAGACTGTAACAAAAAAAAAACAGAAAGGTTTAAGTCTAAATAATATGCAAACATTACCGAATTGAAATTTGAAGCTGGCTGCTGTAATTGAAGCAACGATACTCATCTTCCATCTCAAAACGACGAGCACAATAACGCGCTGTGTGAATGATCATTGTATAAAAAAACTGCATCAATTAGACAACTACCTCCCAGTTATAACTGTACGATGCAGTAAACATGATAAACTGCGCAATATTAATGGTAACATATAAATAGAGACACATTAGAGCGTCGGGGGCACTTTAAGTTCCGACAGCTCTTAAAGTTCGCTTCCGCACCGCGCGCTGTACAGCGTGATCCCAAACCCGATTCTGTAGTCCTTGACAACATTGTAGCTAACTCATGAGATGATGATCTATATAACTACACATGTAAATGCTTTATCACCAACTTCCAGTTTTGAGAAAGAATTGCGCACTAATTTTATACTATAGAGCAGAGCGTCCATTTCCAGCCGAGAGAAATCTTACCATCATCCAAATTTTAACACATGTGGTATACGGATCGAAATGTATACTTCCGTATTACAAGATAGTAGATTAGCTGCTGTATACAGATGTTATTGTTTATTTCATTATTTATCACCCCATCAATTCGTTTGCTCTTCAGCAGCCATGGTCGTATGGGAACTGAGCTTAATGATGTCCTCACGTCGGTGATCTACACAGAATGAGCTCACTGCGTCTCGTAATCTGCTAGTTTTGTGTAAATATAAGAAATCATAATTCCGTTCTGTTATTAAATTTGTTTAACACAAAGTTAAAACGAATGCAATAAATCATCAACTTACCAAACAAAGGTAACTGGAACCGTTCGCGCATGATATATACGATACGATATCACCCGAATGCGCGTGTAGCCGTAAAAGCATCATCGCCATGCATTTAAACCGTCAGGTGTTAACCGGTTTATTTTTAAAACACTCCGTATAGCGCGTGTAGCTAACGCACTTAAGAGGTTGGACGTAAATTTGTCGGATCAAAGAGTCGCGCGTTCGATCCCCGGTCGTTACTTCAGCGGAGGAGTTAATTGAGGTTTGAGTTCGAGCGGCGCTGATGGCGATCATTTCAATTTTTATAACTACGCTCTATGCTATTTTATTGGAGATCTTTCATTGCAACGTTGCTCCACGAAACTCCATGTACATCTTTTATTAAAACTCGATTTTACGGATTTTATCGCGTTTATTATTGGTTTGTTTATTCCCGACGTTTCGACCGCTTTGCAGCAGTCATGGTCACGGGAGGACTAAGATGACAGACGTCCAAAAAATTTTTTTGACGCTGCAAAGCGGTCGAAACGTCGGGAATAAACAAACAAATAATAAACGCGATAAAATCCGTAAAATCGAGTTTTAATAAATGTGTAACATTCGCGGAAATATAAGAAATCATTCCATGTACATCTTTTAGATTACGAACTGGTGGTGTCCATCTAATGGCAAATAGCACCACATTACTTATCACTTAGAGACAAAGAACGTTATGTCTAATTACCCCAGTTCACTAGCTCCTTAAAACCCTAAGATCAGTGTGAAAGATTAACATTCTCTTTCATAGACAATGCCGCGAATCCCAGCAGTGGGATCATGAAAACGCAGTCCATTAATCAATAAACGATGATGCATATTAAAAATATAATTTCCACAATATAAAAACAACGAAACCAAAACTAATTTTCGTGTCGCGTTAAAAAAAATATTAAACACGTAAACATCACAAACTGCGAGTGAAATATTATTTTCATTGCTGAACGCTTAAAAAATATTTCATTTCCACTTCCATAACAATAAAGTTAAGACAAATTTGGGATAGATTTACAGTTCACTTTCACAGATTACAATTATCATACAAACTTTATTATATACTTAAATTTTAAATATTGTATATATATCACTGCGTTACATATTTGCACAATAACTTTAAATTGGACGGAGCTTAGTTTAGTTATATTTTGTTATTATTCTTCTAATAAAACATTTTAAGATATTTATAAACATTAAAATGATATAGTACATCATAATTATAACCACGATTTACTATATCATTGGCATGTTTAGGTTATAGCAAAGTACTTTATATGAAATAAGGTCTAATATAGTCAATAAAAAAACCGTTATAGTAAGATACTATATGACTGTCTGGTGAAATTCTAAATGTGATACCACTTACTCCATAACATTGACAATATTTCATACGCTGAGCAGTTGGAACTGTCCACACAGAGTTAGGCGAGGAAGACCGATCATCAGAGGTTACCAATCGTTATGAAATGTACACATGGTAAGATTTCAGCGCATACACAAAAGATCTTAAAAGTTATGGAATGGATCGATAAAGCGATGCCGTGCTAAAAGATACCAACCCGTAACAATGAGGCGGTATTAATTACTGTCTATTTACCCCCAGTAATTTCACTAGCTTTTTTTCTTTTTTTTTATACTACTATGCGACGAGACGAACAAGACGTTTACCTGATGGTAAGTGATACGCTTGCCCATGGCAACGTGGTGCTAGTTAAGATGGTACACACTGCATCACATTGCGCTCGTCGCCTGAGACATAAGGTGTTAAGTCTCGTTACCGCAGTAATTACACTAGCTACAGCGCCCTTCAAACCGGAACACAGTAATGTTTGCACACTACTCTTAGGCGGCTGATACAGACGCTGCGAATCTACCTTTAAGGTCTCCGGGTACAGAAACCTGCCATCAGTAATTACTTCGAAAAATCGTATTCTTATAAAACCTTGAATGACTTAGAATTAAGTGATATTCTGTTACGAAAAAAATCAAGTGTACTGTAACACTGCATATTAAGAGTATATAGAAGCAACGTTCATACATATTGTTGTTTGTATATTAATAATTTCCAGCGCGCCGTCTGGCGGTGGTCCACTTTAACTTCAATTAAGCATCAAAGAAATTCCGAAATGATATATTTTGATCGCTCATCCCACACGTATAATTCGAATTTTAATGCATTAGTCTTTTTTTATAACTGAAAAATTGCTGTTTACACGCGAACCCATTTCAGAAGTTCACATTTGAGTTATGACGCAATTATCTACGCACGTTATAGCTGTTAGTCGAGGTTAAAACCTTTCGGTTATTTAATATAAAATTGACAAGTAACATTTACATATAACAATTCGCTATATATTTATAGTTTGAATGATACGCATCACATTGTGCTCGACGCCTTGTAACTCAAATTGTTAAATAATTTTACCAGCAACAGTGACCTTTAAATCGGAACAAAGTAAAATTTGCAAACTACTATTTGAGGTCAGAAATAGGAGACGCAGTGATACTTACATAGATGGTATCTGGTAGCAGAGACCAACCATTAGTACCATTTATTTTCGGTCAGAAGTAGTCTAGTACTGTTTTTTTTTCTAATAACTTAATATTTATGGGTGATAAATAAAAGAAAACATATGTTACACAAATATTTAATTGTTGCTTACACAAAAATACACAATGAAAGTACCACGCGAAAGTCAATAAACGCTAAACGAAAGAAATCACAGATGAAATACTCCCGACGACTCAACATCGTGTTGCAAACAACTAAATGAAACAATTAATTATACATAACATGTTGCGGTTAAACTAATAAATAATAATCACAGTTTTAGTAATAAACGGAAATTCGTCGTGAAACGAAACCACTGCACGCTGCGAAACAATTTGATCCAAACTCTGACCCGGCTGAAGCATTCGACAGTGTGCGTCTCAACTTCTCCTTATCTTTATTTAAGTAAAAAACTTTATTTCGACGAATTTTCTTTTTATACCTTCCACCTTTATCACAGCGTTCCTATACTTTTAATACTTAGATTAATTTTAGCCCCCTTTTCTGAATAGTTTAACAAGTGTCCCTCAAGGCACACTCTTAGCACATCTCCTTGTTAATCATGTACGCACTCGTAACAAACCGACGGCAAAACAAATAATGATATCGTAACTGTAAATTAAACAACAGAAATACATCATATTCCTTTCGCGTCAGTTAAATTAATTATAAGTTAACACCACAACACAGTCGCACGAGAACAAGCAGAGGGAATTCCGAAAATATTTTAACTTGGTTAACCGAAACTTTCTTATCACAAAACATTTTCATCTCAATCATAGAGATATCAAATCAAATCCTGTTTCAGTCGAGTGTTCCAGTTAACGCGCAAGTTAAAACAGTTTCGGGTTAGGTAAAGGGTTGAGGGTACACTAAGTGTTGGTATTCAAACTAGGTCAATAGAAAAACATGTATAGCCACATCAAAAAGATTACACAGTAAGGTCGAACGACCATCTACAGTAAGAACATCCAATACACGGTCACAACATATATGTAGTTAGATTAAACGATTAACAGTTAACTTCCGTATAACGAGTACTACGTTGATTACATACGAAGAGTTTCACGATTACGAGGGGTGCTACAATACATTAATAACTACTGAAACTTTCAGTCTCGAAGATTTAGTAGAAAAAAAATAATAGGAATCTAATAATTTATCATAAATTAAGTTACGAATAGTTATCCAAAAATAAATGTAGTAAATTCTTTTAGTTATTAGATATAGAAAATAAAATCAATTGCTTTTCTAGATAAAAAACGAACATAGAAAATATATACGACAGAGTTGGCTACGTAATGATGGGGAACATCAAATGCTAACATGAGGTTAACGATAAGTTTACACAACACCGATTAATTTTACGAGACCGCTTCGTTAATAGTCTGACTGATACAAATAGTAAATCAGAGAATATTTTAATGACACAATAATAAATAATCATGAAATTACTATAACAGAGAATTTACCTTCGAAAGGTTCCACTCTTAAGAGAATAAAATCTAAAATTAAAAACATCTTGTAGTAAAGACTTATTACTAAAATAAAGTTAACATTATCTGAAATTTTGTTTTTGTCCATAATGACAAAAACTACCATTATCAAACCCGTGGAAAACATTTTGTTGTAATTTTTTAAACAAATATCTACAATAGGTCTGACATCAATTTTGCATGGTGTCAAGTGACAATGAAGCCGTGGATGTAGAAGTGTGCTCGCACAGAATATTCATGCTGTCAGCTGGAACACTCTGATGCTAGCTATTATGACGGTTTTACAATATGGTAGTAGTAGCTAGCCAGATAAGTTCAGAAAACTTTGTAACCGACTGAATTCTACAACGTCTGGCTCCGAAATCAAACCAGCCACCTACGTCTTACAGTCAAAGATCAGAAGATCACAGCTAGAAGGCCTTTGTCTTTATTAGTACCTCTTCAATTTAGGGTTTCAATCAAATATTAAAGTCATTAAAATTCATAATTGCGCAGACTTGCCTCTAAAAACTGAAGTCTATTTCGTTTTGAGTGTTGATATCTACCATCAGCTATTTTCTTTCTCTCCTGTCCCCGGTGTAATGGCTACGCTTTAAAATCAATCAGACTATCAACAAAACGACGACGGTAACATTAAATACTACATTGAATATTCAATAACACCAAACACCTAAGACACAGTCGCCTGCATTGCCGAGGGTTACGTCGCCTAGTAAATAATAACCGTAGTAACCCCAAATAATGGCAAGCGTTACATGAAGATCACCGCAAATGGTACTAAAGCCTGGATTGTGCCACTGATACCTACTCTTAATTGAGTCATATATGAAAACAGGCTTCCCATAAAGTCTGAATAACAGGTGAAGGTCGTGGGGTACCGTTGGGTGCAGGCAGTGCTGCACCGCACGTCGTGGAGATCTTTAAAGGAGGCCTGTGTCCAGCAGTGGACGTCTATCGGCTGATTGCGATGATGACATTAAATCAGTGACTCTCAAAATTATGAAATAGCTGGAAAACATTTAGAACAGTTCTAAATTTGATAAAGTTCAAATCATGTGAACTTATAGCCACAGAACGTACAATTCTTAACGACAGCAATGACATATGAAACAGTTATCATGATCATCATCATCAGCCAGCGCAGGTACACCTCTTTCAATGCTATTGACCCTATTGTCCTAATCAGGAAGATTATTTGTTGAGATGAGTACAGTGTTTAGAACGTTGTCTAGATTAAGTGAGCTGTCTATTGCTTGTCTGTATTTTTATTTTTACCCCCATTCCTCTTATTACGTCCCTGTTTGATCACCTGGACCAGCTTCACTTTTTGCGCTTCTGGACTCTCCATGTACTCTTTGAGCATCTGTGGAATGTTTTACGTGTGAGTAATATGTAGAAAATATTAACATTTTTACATTACTTTTTGCACTATTTAAGGAAATTAAGAAGTGACGAATGAAAAGATATTACCTATTCGCTCTGGGCGTACTGAAAAATCTGGCCTTGTACTTTCACGAGCAGTTCCGGTACGAATCGTATATTTTCGTATTAGTATAAAACTCACCTCAACACTGAACTCGGCGGCTATAGCAGCAGCTGTGGCGGGCCTTTCCGCCAGTGCCACTAAAGTTGGCAAGAGCGCGTGACTGTGTGAAGGCGACACGAGCCAGTTAGCCGGGAGCGTGCACAGCATCTTAATCACGCTCCAACCGTCGCAGATTGTATCCTGGTATGAAAAAACCGAAAAATGTGTTAAGCATATAAAAATACAAATACTTTAGAAACATAGACTTAGATCTCTTAAAAGTTAAGTCTAATTAGGCTACAGAACAGATTATATATAGTTTTTTTAACTTGTAAATTTGATTCATTCAACATCTTCACTATTAATGCAATACATAGTGAAGTAATAAATAATAGTTCATAAACATAAAAAATACCTGTTCTTATATATCAAATTATAACCAAAAATGATTAATGTAATTAAGAAAATGACGCTAGTTACACACAACATACTTGTAGCCTTGAGACATAAATTGTTAAATCTCGTTACCTCAGTAATTTCACTAGCAACAGCGACATTTCAAACAGGAACATTGTTTGCACATTATGTACTGTTTGCGGAAACGGTCTGTAGACGGTCTCCGGCAACAGAGACCTAATAAAATCAGAATGTTTACATAACGTCGCAGTACATAGTATTCAGGCGGGCGCATCTGTCGCGACAAGCGGCAAGTGCACTAATTGAATATGAACTCGGAACAACATAAATTATTCATTGTAATGGTCAGTGGCCCCCGCTGCGAAATGTCTTGTGTAAGAAACAAAAGCGGTCCTAAAACACTTCCCTTAACAACTCCGCAAGACGTACGCACCTGTGCCCGTGGGAACCTCTTAAGTGCAAGAAGGGGACCGGAAAGTTGTTAGAAAATGTACAAAATATTAATTCGTAGCCTTAGTAGACATAAAGACAAAATGTAGACATTACTAAGTAATTTAAGCTTCATATTAGTTATAAGAAACTTCGATTGAAGCTTAATTTTTAATAACAAACAATTATACACAATGTTATTTTTAGTTAAGCTTGATCTTAATTTGGTTTGACTTCTGGATGGTGAAGCGCAGAATATTTTGGCTAACGAGGCGAGTAACTAGCGAGGCAGGTTCGATAAAAGCCTCCAAACTTCTAACAAGAATTTGGAAACGAACCAGTGTCCTCTGTGCTATCCTATAGCAGCAGCTGCGCCACGAAGACAGTAATAAATATTAGAATAGAGGTCATCACCATAGAAAAGAAGAATTAAGCTTGGCCAACTAAACTAAATGTTGGTGTGGATCTTTGGGAGAGGTCCAGCAGTGGAAGTGTGATAAGGATATAGTGAAATATCTTAGAAGATAAAAAAAGCGTGAGGACATAACGAATGTATTAAACAAAAACAGTCGTAGTACAGACGAGACAGGCATGCCGATACACCAGGTCAGTACACGTGTACCGCAGGTGGGACCCGCATGGGAATACTCGCCCCCAACTATTAACGGATACTTTGAACAACGGATATTAGATTTTTTTTATATACCCACGATGACCGCTGTCCCGCACCTAAGCGGTGATGCAAACAGACAAACCGTCCTTGCAAAAAAAACTGATGTATAGATATAACCTTGATACTGTCCGATCGCGAAGTAATAATTGTGGCTAGTGAAATTACAGGGATAACGAACATCCTGTCTCTCAAGGCAATTAAGACATTATGGTGCAGTGTGTATAATCTAACTAACACCACGTTATTATTATAAACAAATATTTAATATCCTGATGTATAGTAACAAAAAAAGGTAGAGATTTTATAGAAAACAAAAGTAGGCTTGTGTCAGAAAAATCTCTCTTCCATAACGATGTTAAAGAAATAAGAACACATAACAAAACTCATAACTTATGTTATAGACATATATTATAACGTATCACTTACCATCAGGTGTTTTAATCTAGAATAAAAATCGTTAAAAAAACTTTTAAGTTAAACGGTTTTCTTTATGTGCACTGAAAACTACACAAAATAAATAAATAAAAAAAACAATTAATAAATAATAAAAACGTGGGGCCCATTAACTATTTCTGTATTACTTTCTACTAATGGGCCTCACGTTTTTATTATTATTAATGGTTTTTTTATTTTTTTATTTATTCATTTTGTAGTTTTCAGTGCACATAAAGAAAACCGTTTAACTTAAAATATTTTTTACCGATTTTTATTTTCTTGTTTTCAGTATTTAGTGAAATTGTCTACCGAATATTCTGACATATATTATATATTCACAATGACAGTATTCTGCTAGTGTAGTCCTATTATTTGATACCCGTATGTGGTGGAAGTTTAATATATGGCACAAAGTAAAATAAAAAACCGACCTGTAGTTGCGGGTTGTTGACAACAACGAAGCCAACGAGCACGATGAGGTCTAGCACCATGGTCTCCGAGAGCGACTGGTCTAGACGCATGCCGCCGAGACCTGTCGCCGTGACATGATGTTAAACTCAAATACAAATAGATACATTGTTTATAGTCAGATGTAGAGGATTATGAGCTAGGCGGTGATAATTGCAAGATCTACTCACATATATATATAACAACCAAAAATAAAACAGATAATATAACCAAGGCAGAACTGTTTTTACGAAGATCAGAAATTATAAAGATATGAAGAATGTAACACTTTACTTTGAATCGAGAGTTAAATATTAAAAATAATGAAATAACTAAGCAGTAGTGACTAAAAATCAGTTGATTGATTTACACTCCCGGACACATCTATCGGCCCACCTAGTTGTTTAAAGTTTTAACGGTGCCTAGTTAAAAATAAATGTTAGGTGGAGCAATAAGTTTTAATGCAGTTTTAAAGCTGATTTTTTGATCAACCTTTATGTATGTTTTTTTTTTAACTTCGAATTCAGGATTATGTAATAAAACGAAAATTCGAGTCTGTTCATTGTTTTCAACGACCCAGGAATGGAGAAAACTTTTTTATTTCGCACAAGTTGGATTTTTTTTTTGATGTCTCCGATTATTGGTTCCATAAAAAGGCAAATCTAAACTTAGAGCCAGTTTTGACCAAAAAATATGGATACTCTGCTTGAAATTGTCGCCCAAGCTGTAAAACTTCTGCCGGCCAAATCAATTCGAAATTACAAAAAAAAAATAAAAAAAAACCTACATAGGGGTTGACCAATAAATCTGCTTCAAAACTGCATTAAAACTTATTGCTCCACCTAACATTTATTTTTAACTAGACACCGTCGAAACTTTAAACACTGGGTGGTGGGCCGATAGATGTGTCCGGGAGTATATATGTTCTGGGGTTACCTTTACGGTACGGCGGGGTCCGCGGCGCCTCCTTGTCGTTGGGCGCGTGCTGGGACAGCAGCCGGGCCACGGCCGCACGGAACTCCAGCGGCCAACCGCCTTCTCCGAAAGCATCCTGCAGAAGGAAACAGCATCTTGTATCCAACACACACAATCATAAAACAGAGAAAAAAAATTACACATTGTTTTTTGTCTGTAGCATAAGCTTAGACATGTACGCTGGAATAGGAACAATTTGTATTTATATATATTTTTTAAAATAGCCTCTGCTTAACTCATATTTTACATTACATTCAATAGTTTAAAATACTAAATTATAAATTTTACCAGGTGGTAGGTCTCTGTTGCCGGAGACCGTCTGGATGGGTACCACCGCAGCTCCTATTGCAACCGACAAATAGTAGTGTGCGAACATTACTGTGTTCCGGTTTGAAGGGCGCTGTAGCTAGTGTAATTACTGGGGTAACGAGACTTAACACCTTATGTCTCAGGCGACGAGCGCAATGTGGTGCAGTGTGTACCATCTTAACTAGCACCACGTTGTCATGGGCAAGCGTATCACTTACCATCAGGTGAACGTCTTGCTCGTCTCGTCGCATAGTAGTATAAAAATACAAACAAAAACAGAGAAAAACAATTATAACAGCTTTAAAAACACTTTATACACTTTAAATTCATTTTATCACAGATCATTTTGTCCCAGCTCACTATTACTTCTAATTATTTTTCGTCTTAACTACACATTGTTACAGACAAGTACTTACTATCCCCGTGTCCCACAAACCTTTTAAGTGAGGGCCCTAAAACTAAAGGCGAATAAAAGTAAATGGCGTAAGGAATCCCAGGAAGCTGATTTGGTAAATCCGAGGTAACGGCGTCTTAACACGGAACCGAACCGAAAACAATCAGCGCGTCGCGTGACCGGGCGCCGTGAGTGCGCGGAATACTTAAACAGAGATTCCGCAGCGCTGACCCCGACTTCCTGACCCCGGGCCAACTTTGCCCGGGACCAATCGCGGGATAAACCGAGCGTGGTGCAGTGTTGCCCGACGACGTACGTGAGCGCTATTAAACAAACCGCAAGTAATTCGTGAAGCGGCAACACCACACTCCACTCGAGTACTATCGATGCAATAAGTAAAACTAAGTATGATGAAAAATCATCTAGAAATATACCTGTGCCTAGTTCTAGATCGGATTCGTAACTAGTCAATAGATACGGAATCCTAGCTATGCCAGTCTTAAACTTAATAGACTAGTCTTACAAATGTATCGATCACGGCACAATTGTGCAGCTTACTAGTTAATACTCTATTTTTAACTATACATTAGTATATTAACAGAGTTCCATTACTGATGTTTGTTACTCATTATTACTCATGTTAGTTAGAGCCGTGGAAACCTAGTGATTTGAACGCCCGCCTTTCACTTGGGAGGTACCGGGTTCGAATCCGGCCTGCACCAATGAATTTTTCAATTTATGTGCAGCCAGTATAACACCAACCAATATCAGGTGCTTTGACGGTGAAGGAGAACATCGTGAGGAAACCTGCATATATATGTCGTGACCATCCGTGCTCGCATTAGTATGTGAAATAGAGAAGGCAATGGCAACACCACTCCATTATAACTGACAAGTAAGTCGTCGTGTGTTTCATCACAATGGTAGCCACGACACTCAATCACGAGGAAATACGATTTAAAAGAAGTTACTCATTATTCTCGCTATTATTTGTTGTCGGCAAAGATACAGTAACCATGCGACATTTTGTGCTAATACAAACAATTTTGGTCATGTTCATGTTCATCATCAACTATCAAGGGTGACGTAAATATAAATGCACTGCTCGTTATTAACAAGCGAGCCGGGCGCGGTGCGCGTGGGGTGAGCCGCAACGAGCTCGGCGCCGGCGCATCTGCGGCGCCCGCTAATAAACTTATAATTGTGTTTATTATCTATTACTACTTGCATCCCGCACTGCAAACATGGGCCCCATGGGTCCGCCATTATTCATGCCGTAAAGCCCGCGTATACAGACATCAAAGCGCCTCGCCGGGGAATCGAACGCGCCTAGGGGTTTAGAAATTGTATACGCGCTAGTTTTACGCTCCTTTGTGTTTTATCGTTCCGTTGTTTATTGTTTTTTTTTTTAGTTAAGATGCGCCCGCCCTGTTGTGAATTGGCTTTTTAAATATATATTGAGGGTAACTAATGTTTTTTTTATATAACGAAGCGTCGAGACGGGGGACATTAGTCTGGTGACAAGTGACACCTCTGCACGTTACGTTGCTCTCGTCACTAAGAGACGTGAGCTATTAATTTATATTAACATTGAGTTTTGAGAGGTTACTATTTTTATAAGGTCTTCAAATCGCTTTGTTACAAATATACAACTATCGACAAATAATTTCACAAACTAAGGCTGTGTTGCGTGGTAAGGAGTTACACTTGGAGTGCAAGTTATAACAGTGTCATTTAATATTTAAACATTCTTATAAGTAATTTAATGAAACTGCTTGGCAGAAACAAACAGTAATTTTGATTATTTCTAACGCAAAGAAATATTTGTTCATTATGATGAAAACTAAAGTTTAAGGTTACCAAAAAGAAACGATTTTTTATAACAGTTTATTCGCACTTATTGAAACTTTAACTTTCACCATTTTTATTGTACTATCGGCATTTTTTTAGATTCACTTCCCTATCCTCTTCTAATGCAACACACAGATCTCTATAAAACGATACAATAATTTTGACTCAAACATCTAAATACCTATTTTATGTCACCATCTTAAACATAACACATGAGACAAGCTCAAAGTAATTCTTTATAATGAGAGGAGAAAGAGTTTCTTTCTAACCGCACCTCACTATACAATATAAGGTTATTTAATTAACTCCACCATTTAACCGCGATCAGTTCTGACAGCTGTCACCGCAAACGTTTAGTGACAATAAGTGACTTGCGATACCAAACGGCGGGATGATGTATGGATTTTTCGAAAAATTCACAGTAAGGGTTAGTTAACTGAATATTACCAATGTTATTGTAATATATGTATTACACTGTGATATTGAAACTTTTGGCACAGTTCAATATTTAAATGAGTGTATGTTTAAAGTTAAAAATATCTTTGTAACATACACTCCCGGACACATCTATCGGCCCACCTAGTGTTTAAAAGTTTTAACGGTGCCTAGCTAAAAATAAATGTTAGGTGGAGCAATAAGTTTTAATGCAGTTTTAAAGCTGATTTTATAGTCAACACCCAGGTATGTGTTTGTTTTTAATTTTGAATTCAGGATTATGAAAAAAAAAAACGAAAATTCAAGTCAGTTCATTGTTTTCAAAGACCCAGGAATGGAGAAAACTTTTTTATTTCGCACAAGTTGGATTTTTTTTGATGTGTCCGATTATTGGTTCCTTAAAAAGGCAAATCTAAACTTAGAGCCAGTTTTGACCAAAAAATATGGATACTCTGCCTGAAATTGTCGCCCAAGTTGTAAAACTTCTGCCGGCCAAATCAATTCGAAATTACAAAAAAAAAATAAAAAATAAAACTACATAGGGGTTGACCAATAAATCTGCTTCAAAACTGCATTAAAACTTACTCCACCTAACATTTATTTTTAGCTAGACACCGTCGAAAATTTAAACACTGGGTGGTGGGCCGATACATGTGTCCGGGAGTATATATTACAAATATTTTAACTTAAACAAGACAAACAAACCATATGTAATGTTTTGGTATTAACAGTTAGTTTTATTAAAAAACGTCAAAATTAAGCTGCAAGTTAAGAATAAGCAAGTATTATGTGTAGCGAGCTCGTTGCGTCACTAAGTGCTAAGTGCAGTGGGATCTCACCAGGGGGAGCGGTAACGGGATTGATGGATTCGCTGAAGCACGCGCCCCGGCATCGGATTACGGCACATCACGTTAAAAACAACAGATGTCCAAACTACTTCCCATTGTACCTATCATCTGTGATAGAAGTGTTATCATAGAAAACCAACAT
This sequence comes from Byasa hedistus, assembly GCA_029286795.1. Taxonomy (NCBI): domain Eukaryota; kingdom Metazoa; phylum Arthropoda; class Insecta; order Lepidoptera; family Papilionidae; genus Byasa; species Byasa hedistus. Next base: position 6,594,330 of record JAGSMW010000011.1, on the reverse strand, counting down.
AAATTATGGAAATTCAACATCAAGTTCAAGCTACAAACTATCGCTAGTTAAGATGGTATTCACTGCACCACATTACGCTAGTCGCCTTCACACATAAGTCAAGTCTCGTTACTCTAGTAATTTTACAATTTACAACGCCTTTCAAACAGAAATATTTGTACTTACTCAAATGGTTTTAAGCAAGAGACCTACTAGTAAGAATTAAGGATGGTGTTAAGTTTATCTTAAACTAACTAATCTAACTAAATCTATCAAAAGAGCGTTAACAGAATACTATCTTAAAATCTAACCTGTATCTTCCTCTCGCTGTTGCCTATTCTCAAATGTTTTTTATTTATCTAATGCACCACTGTCTTCTCTTTTTTCTCTTACTATTTATCTCCTATTTTCCATTGGGTTGTCTGGATGAGATTGCTTTAAAGCAATAAGACCGCCCATTGTACATTGTCATTTTATAAATTCGTATGTTTATTACTTTACTTTGTGTGCAATAAAGAGTATTTATCTTATCTTATCTAACTTTGATGTACCGCTGAAACAGCATTGCTGTAACCTTAGCGAGCCCGCTTCAACTTCTTCAGCTGTCGCTTAACACCAAGTTAAGATAATATGTGGTGCAGGTACCATTTTAACGAACGTCCAGGTATGATGTGGATGTCTTCAAGAAAAGAGTGAACAGAGTTCTTCTAGACTAGTGCGTTTTACCACCAAGATTACATTGCCGCTTACCATCAGGTGAGAACTTACTTAAGCACTAGTCTATGTAAAATGAAAACAAACTCAAGATTTACAAAAACATGAGACAATCAACTTAAACTCATGATTTTAAAACGTAATTGCGCTGATAATTAACAATTAAGAGTTAAATGATTTTACTTGATCGCTCCGACACATATATGAAACAATTATATAATTGTAAATTATATCATAAATAAGCGTAAATAAAAATAAGCGTTTGAGATGTGGGCATTGCGCAAGATGCTAAAAATCTCATGGAAACACTTCGTCTCACACGCAAAAGTACTGCAAACGACGGCTGATGACGACCGTTATGCTGAGCAAGCTGGCGTATTTCGACGACCTTCAGAGGGAACCTCTTTGATCTTTCGAAGCTGGTTCTCAAAGGAAAGATCCTCGGAAAACGTGCACCAGGAAGGTAGCGACGAATGTCACCGAATAGAAATAGTTTCCTCCAACTGACCGCCCAACTTCATTTTAAAGATGACACTATATGATGATATCTTAAATGCAACTTTTAAAAAACTATACAAGTTACATCTTTTACAAAGAATGTAATTTTAAGAGTATGTACAATAATTTGGAGCGAAACTTTGGTTATATCTTCATTTCATTTCCATTTATATTCCTAAATATATATATAAACATTATTTTTGTGTTAGCCCGTTTTATGTGTATTCATTATTTTATGTTTTTGCTTAGAATTCCATATGTTATGTAACAAACAGATTTCATGTTGTCTTACATTTATATATACCTATCTTTTTTTCAATCGATGGAGCCGTGATAGCCTAGTGGTTTGAACGCCGGCCTTCCAATGCGAAGGTACCGGGTTCGAATCCGGCCTGCACCAATGAATTTTTCAATTTATGTGCAGTTGGCATAAAACACCAACTAATATCACGCGCTTTGACAGTGAAGGAAAACATCGTGAGGAAACCTGCATATCTATGTCATGACCATCAGTGGTCAGACTAGTATGTGAAATGGAGAAGGCAATGGCAACACCACTCCATTATAACTGATAAGAAAGTCGTTGTGTGTTTCAATTAAACATGATGACCACGACCCTCAGTCATGAGGAATTTTTTTTTTTTTATACTACTTTGCGACGAGACGAGCAAGACGTTCACCTGATGGTAAGTGATACGCTTGCCCATGACAACGTGGTGCTAGTTAAGATGGTACACACTGCACCACATTGCGCTCGTCGCCTTGAGACAAGGTGTCAAGTCTCGTTACGCCAGTAATTACAGTAGCTACAGCGCCCTTCAAACCGGAACACAGTAATGTTCGCACACTGCTATTTGGCGGTTGAAATAGGAGCTGCGGTGGTACCCACCCAGACGGTCTCCGACAACTGAGACCTACCACCTGGTAAATACGAAATACGACTTAGAAGATTTTTTTTTCATATGATATATTGAGAATATGTATGTATATGTTTTTATATACTATATTTATCTCGCTCGCTCTTTTTATTTTATTTAACAACCGGTGATCGCTGAAAATCAGCGTCGCGACGGTGTGCTGTGCGCCTCCGCCGCGACACCGCGCCGACCGACGAATTAATGTTGTCTTTTCGTATTGTTTACTTACAATTTCCGAACATTATGATTGTATTTTAGTTGGGGTGACAATGAAATATTTTATTTCTTTCTTTCGAAATGAGATTATAGTGTATGTAACGCGTGTCCGCGTGCCCGCGCATCTCTCCGGCAGATAGCCGCTCTGTTTGCGCGCCGGCCGACAATTTGTTTGTTCAGTATTATTGTTTCTGCGTGCGCGGCCGCTCGCCGGCTCTCGCGCAGTTTGCACAGCAGCCGGCGGAGTGTCCTGGGATATCCTGCTCCCCCTCCTGTTTGCACGTCTTCAAGCGGGAATTTTACGCGTGCACTGCTCGCCGTTTTGTTAGAGATTCCTTTTAACAACCGAAGGGAAACAAACGGGCGTTATCAATTCGTAATTTTTTTTTCTTTTATTCTACTATGCGACGAGACGAGCAAGACGTTCACCTGATGGTAAGTGATACGCTTGCCCATGACAACGTGGTGCTAGTTAAGATGGTACACACTGCACCACGTTGCGCTCGTCGCCTGAGACATAAGGTGTTAAGTCTCTTTACTAGCATAATTTTGTACTAACATATTCATCATTTTGAGTACAGTAGGTTCAAGGAAAATATCAACCTTAAGGAACGAAAATATAGAGATATATATCGTCGCTTCGTTGTTTTTTAGTCAAATCGAAAAGAGTCACAGACGACCTCTGAAACCATGATATAAATAACTCATGGTCAATATCTTTTGAAAGTCTGAGCGACCACTTATCATTTGTCAACGTAATGCCCGAGCAAAAGATTAGCGAGGTGTTTTGTGTGTGTGCGTTTGTAACTATTGCATCGATTTTTACTAAATATTTCCCGTCTACTCTGAATCTAAGTTCAATTCAAGTATATTCTACTATTACAATGTTATTAACAATTTAATTACGAGTACTTTAACTTTTTATTTATTCGACTAGGCGACGAGAACAATAAGACGTTCACCTGATGGTAAGTGATACGCTTGCCCATGACAACGTGGCGCTAGTTAAGATGGTACACACTGCACCACGTTGCGCTCGTCGCCTGAGACATAAGGTGTTAAGTCTCTTTACTAGCATAATTTTGTACTATAACATATTCATCATTTTGAGTACAGTAGGTTCAAGGAAAATATCAACCTTAAGGAACGAAAATAAAGAGATATGTATCGTCGTTTCGTTGTTTTTTAGTTATACCGAAAAGAGTCACAGACGACCTCTGAAACCATGATATAAATAACTCATGGTCAATATCTTTTGAAAGCCTGAGCGACCACTTATCATTTGTCAATGTAATGCCCGAGTCAGAATGTCAGTTGTTTTGTGTATGTGCGTTTGTAACTTTTGCATCGATTTATACTAAATATTTCCCGTCGACTCTGAATCTAAGTTCAATTCAAGTACTTTCTACTATTACAATGTTATAATTAATTAATGGTGAGTACTTTAACTTTTTATTTATTCGACTAGGCGATGAGAAGAATAAGACATTCACCTGATGGTAAGTGAAATGCTTGCTCATATTCGCGGCGCTAGTTAGGATGGCATACAATGCACCTCATTGTGCTAATCGTCTTAAGATATAAGGTATTAAGTCTCGTTACCGCAGTAATTTCACGAGCATACAGCCCTTTATATCGGAACACAGTAATGTTACTACAATACTGTTCGGCGGCTGAAATAGTCACTGCGGTGGTACCTACCTAGACGGTTTCCGGCGACAGAGAACTATCAGCAGCAAAAATAACTGAATGTAAGCCTCCCAAATTTAAGCTTATAAAAATAAACCTGCGAGTTAGTGAGAGTAAAATATTTCTGATTCTAAGCAACTATCATAACTTATAGAAGCTTGTAAACTCTGGACTTAAACACCTGTAAAACCAAGATAAGTTCATTGCCAGCCCTCATAAGCTAGTAAAGATCACAGGATCAGTTGAATTTCTGAATTTATTACTTCTTAGTCGCCTTCTATAATACGCTGTTGGTAAAGAGTGGCGATGACGATATTCTAACCCATCTACATTAAAAGCGATGCAATAATTAAAAAGTCTAGTACCGTCAGTGGTGTTTTAAAAAGTATATTTTTTATTTATTTATTATGTGTATTTATAGAGTTCAATATGAAACATTGATACATGCAATTTTTTCTTATGAATGACTAATTCTAACAAACACACAACATTCAAAATTTAGCAGCACACACAACTAAATGAGAAACTCTGAAAATAAAAATTAAAAGAATAGAAAAACAACAAAAAAACTCCATAGAAAAAAAATATCTGTAAAAGAATCTATTTCGGTGTAAACTTATATAAACATTTAAGAATTTCTGGCGTTGTTGATATAATAAATATTGATATTATAATAAATGGATATTGACCTTTGTAATGATCTACTGATTATGTGTGTTCTACAATCACAATTAATTAAAGACGGAAGGTGGTGGAGCTGGACGGCAGCACCGTCCGACTTCCGGCGCGGGTCACAGCGCTTTATATATTTGTACTCGGTGTTGTACAACTCAAAGGGGTCTACATTATATTCATCGACCTTCGCACTTTTAACCATAACTTGAAAAGATAGCAATTTCGTTTAACACGTCTGCTGTATTGGTGGTAGGTCTCTGTTGCCGGAGACCGTCTGGGTGGGTACCACCGCAGCTCCTATTGCAACCGACAAATAGTAAGCAAACATTACTGTGTTCCGGTTTGAAGGGCGCTGTAGCTAGTGTCATTACTGGGGTAACGAGACTTAACACCTTATGTCTCAAGGCGACGAGCGCAATGTGGTGCAGTGTGTACCATCTTAACTAGCGCCGCGTTGTCATGGGCAAGCGTATCACTTACCATCAGGTAAACGTCTTGCTCGTCTCGTCGCTTAGTAGTTTAAAAAAAAATCTATAAATAAATCAAATCGGTGTCAGTTAAACAAAAACCAGTTCGTCACTTAGAAGCGACGGCGTTCATTAAAAGTTTAAGTTCAACATACAACTTTAATTTAAGCAAGTCATAAATCGCACACTTTAATAATAAAGAAAAATGTAACATTTGCTTAAACACTTCAATAATTCATATTATTGAAGAAACGATGTCTTAGCTACTTGTTATGTTTTTCTTTTGTCAAGTTTATTTCTACCTGTTATCAGTAATTTAATTTTACAAGTTTTCAAAAAATCGTTAAAGTATGTTCCATCGTTACTGTATACCAATATGAAAGCTTTAGCTAAAGGCAAAACTTAACAATACAAATTCATTAAGATAATTTTCTCTAATTAAACGTATTAACATCATATTTTTATAGATAGGGTTATGAAGTCCTGTTGTTTACAAAAGAAATATTCAATTAATCGATAAGCTAGTGAACATCGCAACACTAAGCAGTGCTGTAACAATTCGCGCGGAGAGTAACTTAGTCAATGGAACCGCCGACGCTATTAACCTAAAGTTGAACTTCAAACGGAGCGCTGCCCAACACAAATGTTGGTTTTAGATTAAAAAGGTGCGGGGGTAAGGGAGAGGAGTTAGTTAATTATTAGACGCGATTTTATGAGCACCTTATTGACGAAGCTCCTATAACAAATGCTCGATTAGCAAGGGTAACTTTAACAGAGTTTGCAAGTTGAACTCTAGAGCGATTTGTATGTATGATTTTTTTTAATGTACACACACACGAAATGTGATAACCAATTAAAAAATTATTCAAAGTGTTTGGAACAAAAATTAGCTTTATCGTAAAGAGTTTTACTTCAAAATTCATAAGTTGATAAAGATGTCCTATGTCCTGATTAAGATGATGATGATGAGCTATCTAACAAACAAATGTATTAAATTGCGTACAGCCCAGTCAATTGTTTTAAGTTAATTCAAACAAAGCCTGGAAATAGGTTACTGTAGTCTAATAAACAGTTTTTTTGTAAGAGATATTTTAAACCTACAGTTCTGTACTTAGGTTTAGACTAGCACTATAAATATATGAAGGATATGGATGAATATTCATTACATCCCATTAATTCAAATTGAACATTTGGTAATGTTTAGAGATTTTCAGAATACTTAAGCTGTAAAATCTGCTAAGTTAGGTAGGACTAAACAGCTTTAACAAACTTAAATTAACAATATCAGATATAAATGAGGGATTAGATATAACCGTTTGCTTAGAAACTTTATCATGTTATACAGAAAATTAAAGTGTATTACTACTTAGTAATCAAATACATACAACTGCCTTCATAGTATTAAAAAATTTACACTTTTTTTGTACAACACGCTAATAATGATACACGTAACTACACAGATGGTACTGCCGTCTTACTACTTCGCAGTATAAATAGGTGCTACGGCGGTGCTTAGTTCATACCGGTATAGAATAGACTGGTATTGATGTGTAAACTGGTATTATTCAAGTACGGCGGCGGTACAAAGCGGCGCCCCTGTCGGCGGGTACGAAATGCTAACATCGTTACGCAGCCGGTGGCCGCGCACCGACCGGCACGGGTCTCTCAGGAGTGCAGGAGAGGAGGCCACGGACATTCATTAACGAAATAACGATGCGGCAATTAATATTTTTAATTTTAAAATTATTAACACCTTTTTATCTCTATTACATGAGCGTAAGAGGCTAGGAGAGAGAGCGCTGAATTAAATACTCCGCTTGCTAAATTGTTTATTTTCCTTATTTAAATGTGTATGTTATTATAATCTTATGTATATATTGTAATAATATATATTATGATTGTATATGTGTATAACTATATACTGTAAAGTTACTTTTATGTAAGTTTATATTCTTGTATTTATTACCTATGTTTTCTTCTAATCTAAATTGAGACTTCTATCCAATAATCTTTACTTTAGTATATACATTTCTTACTCATATTTATTTATTCTGACTTTCACATTACCCTACTATTTATTTATATATTTTTTTCTCTCCTGTCCTACAGGGTTGCCTGGTAGAGATCGCTCATAACGATAAGGCCGCCCTTGCCCACATATACATCTTACGCCTAGTTTTAGTAAATTTTCGTTATTTTGTTATGTATGCAATAAAGAATTTATCTATCTATCTCCGTAGCGCATGTAACTTTTAAACCGGAAGAGCTACATTGATATTTTCAGGATAAAATGAAGTTCAGAATAAGGAGACGAGAAATTCGAAATAAAAAGTCTGTAACTCTTCCCGTTAAGGAGTTATGAAAGGTCACAGTAAAAAGTTAAAAAAGAAAAATTTCACTGAGAATCAAACTCATGACCTTTGTGTCCAGCATGAAATTTAGCCACTAAACCATTCCCACACGTTCTAATCTTAACCGCTTGCTATACTAAAGCAATGCTGTTACGACATCTTTACTGTTTAAGTTAACTAAGTAGGTAGTTAAAAACATTCGCACTAAACAAACTTCTTTTTTTATACTACTTTGCGACGAGACGAGCAAGTCGTTCACCTGATGGTAAGTGATACGCTTGCCCATGACAACGCGGTGCTAGTTAAGATGGTACACACTGCACCACATTGCGCTCGTCGCCTTGAGACATAAGGTGTTAAGTCTCGTTACCCCAGTAATTACACTAGCTACAGCGCCCTTCAAACCGGAACACAGTAATCAATATTCTGTCAATGTTCTGAATATTGGCCCATATCAAACCTGGAACCTGCTTGTTATAATGTAGCGGTTAGATTCTGCGCTATAGGAGTTATCGTCCGGCTTAACCGATATCAATGTTAATAAACCGTGGCAGACTTTAGTATTTGACTCCTTAACAGATCACTCTCCAATTTTACTTTGTATATACACAGAAACGACGCGAAAATATGACTTGTCAGTAAATTGCAAACCCCGCGTTAATATAAACTCTGTAAGAGAAACACTCTCCTGCCAGTCTTGGGAAAAGTTTTATTTAAATAATGATGCTAACAAAGCGGCGTCGGACTTGATATCCAACATACAAAGTGTCATAAATGGGAACATCACGCTTAAACGTACATCCAATAGACTAAAACCAATTAAACCATGGATCACGACAAGTGTCATTAAATGCATAAGACATAGGAATAAACTACAAAAAAGACTAAAATCTGCACCAGAAAACTTAGAACTTAAAACCTGTTTTGTCAAGTACCGCAACACTTGCAACACTAATTAAATCCTTAAAAAACGACTACTATAAGAAACAGCTTTATTTACATCAAGGAAATATTAAAGCTACGTGGAAGTTATAAAAGAACTATGTAATTATACTTGTGATAAAATAGATCCTAGCCCGCTGTTAAAAATTGATGAAACAGAGCATAAGTCACTTAACAGGGTTAATGCATTTTTTACTTCAATAGGAAGAGATCTGGCTACAATAACATTAAACAAATTGAATAAAACTGATCTAGAAATTGCCAATTCTGTTGTTTTTGAGGCAAAATCTCCTGCTAACTCTTTATCTCTTTTTTTAACATACCCAGAAGAAGTTGCCAATACTATATCCAAACTTAAAACAAATAGCGCCCCAGGATGGGACCGTATAAGCACTACCATACTGAAAGCATGCTCGTCATCCGTTTTGGGTCCACTTGCGTTCTTATGCAACCTAAGCTTTACCCAAGGAACATTTCCTACGGTTCTGAAAAAGGCAATGGTCTGTCCTATATTTAAGTCTGGTGACGAAAGACTTCCCTCCAACTATAGACCAATATCCCTCTTGCCTACGCTGTCAAAGATTATCGAAAAGATCGCTAACAAACGATTGACCTCATACCTTGAGAAATATCATCTCCTGGCAGAAAATCAATATGGCTTTCGTGCAAATAAGTCAACTGAAGATGCAGTTCACAAACTAACATCATTAATTACCGAATATGTCGACAAGGGGGAAAAATGTATTGGTGTATTTTTGGATCTCCAAAAAGCCTTCGACACAGTTCAATTCCCGTTCTTCTAGCTCGATTGGAGAGTGTTGGTGTAAGGGGAAAAGCACACGATTGGTTTTCCAGCTATCTTTCTGGACGGAATCAACAAATAAAAATTAAAGAATACGAAAGTGATAACTATGGCTGTCATTATGGTGTACCACAAGGCAGCACACTTGGACCAACGCTCTTTCTCTTATATATAAACGAGTTGTGTAATATCAACTTGGTTAATGGGAATGTTATCATGTTTGCAGACGACACAGCTTTGGTATTTCATGGCGCTTCCTGGGAGGAAGTATATCGGTTAGCAGAAACTGGACTTGCCAGAATTATAACATGGTTGGAAAATAACCTTTTGTCCTTGAACTTCTCTAAGACCAAATATATATGCTTTAAAAAAACTGATGCGAACAGACCTCCTTCAAATTTTAAACTTATCGCACATTCCTTCCCTTGCAACTGTGATTCATCCAGTTGGAAACATTGTAACTGCATAGAGCTCGACAGTGTATCAACATACAAATATCTGGGTGTTATTGTTGACCACAAGTTGACTTGGGGTCCTCACATTGACACGGTGTCTAAAAGAATTAGAAAGTTAATATATGTTTTTAAAAACCTTCGTCAAGTCGCAAATACACAACTAATAGTCCAAACTTATAAAGCTTTAGGTGAATGTATTATCGGTTACTGTATTAGCGCATGGGGAGGAGCAGCTAAAACCCATATGATAGATGCTGAGCGCGCACAACGAGCTCTGCTTAAAGTAATGATGTCCCTGCACTACAAACACCCTACATCAGAAGTCTACAGGAAATGTAACGTGCTGTCCGTAAGAAAGCTATACATCTCTCTTTGTATTAAAAGATACCATACAAAAACAGTTCCACACTTACCACCCATTAATAAAAGGATTTACAAATGTCCAGTACCCCGATACTTGAGCGTTTTTGCGCACAGACACTACGGTTACCTAGCTCCGAAATTATACAACAAACTTAATGAGCGTACAAAAACAAATGATCTCAGCCAATACAAAATCAAAAACATAGTTTTTGAATGGCTGCAAGGTTTAGATTACGACTCTGTTGAGAAATTACTAGGAAGTGCAAAGTAATATTGAATAAAAAAAAAAAAAAAAAAAACATAAATAAACCAATAGGAGGATATGTGAACAACGTTCTCACTTGCAACACATTCACACACACAAACACGTACGCCCACGTCTATATATACTTCCAAACATAAAGCTGCTAATCACACAACTCCGGCATATTAATAACCAACAACACGAGCTGCACTATATATTTACTTATTTTTCTTTTTTTTTTCTTTGTTTAATCTGTTTTTATAAGTTTACGTAAAATGTTTTGTTTTGAATATGTTTTCTTTTTTGAGGTTATAATTAATTTTTGTCTGTGCATATGTATATTTTTAATTTGACCATTATAGGGAAGACACTGCCTTCTGCAACACAGCGAAAGCTAAAGCAGAAGGCAGGGACTCCACTGTTGTATGTAAAATGCAATTTTGTTTAATAAATATTTTTGAATTTTTGAATTTTTGAATTTTTGAATTTTTGAATTTGAATTTTAAGTACATTTGAAGGATAACTCGATCGAAAGATTTTGATTGATGATTTCTTATCTATAGTTATAAAAGTTTGGTATATATTTAAACTTTAGTTAGACTCTTTAAGACTGTTAACTCTGTAGTTGGAATTGATGATAGTGCGAGTGTGCTCTGCTCCTGCACCAGCTCCCCGCTGTTTGCTGCGCGCAAACACACCGCAATGATACTGCAGTTAATTAAGAGGCCGCCGCAAACAGCCGGCAGAGGGCGCTGAGTAAACGTCTCCGCACTCCACCGCGGTGGTACCTACCTACCTACCCACAGCTACACACACACCACCCTAACATCAACTCACATTATGCAACAAATCTCTTAATCCGTCCGTTTATAATGTTAACAGCATTTTTGCCTCTCGTCCGTACCTCTGTACAACTAACCTTATCCAAACCACTATATTTTACATTTATACTTAAACGTGATAGCCTAGTGGTTTGAACGCCGGCCTTCCAATGCGAAGGTACCGGGTTCGAATCCGGCCTGCACCAATGAATTTTTCAATTTATGTGCAGTTAGCATAATAAAACATCAACTAATATCACGTGCTTTGACGGTGAAGGAAAACATCGTGAGGAAACCTGCATATCTATGTCATGATCATCCGTGGTCGGACTATAGTATGTGAAATGGAGAAGGCAATGGCAAACCACTCCATTATAGCTGCCAAGAGAGTCGTCGTGTGTTTCAATAAAAACATGATAACCACGACCCTCAGTCATGAGGAAATACGACTTAGAAGAAGAAGAATAAAAACTTACCTTAATCAAACACTAATCCCTTTTGCACCCAGGTTATTATACAAAATCTCCTAATTCTAATACCTACTTAGATTATTAATTCTCGGACTTAGTACACCTCAAAGCCTGTCTAAGATAGACAGGTCGGATAGCCCCGTATCCATTAGCGGGGCTCTAAACCTTTGCTAGACTTAGTTTGCGTAAATGAGCGTAAGCTAAACTAGCATAAAAAAAAAACTGCATTTTTGCAAGATATGATATAAATAAGTTTGCGTGAAGATGTGAATGCATCTTGTGGTATTTGAATGGACCTATACACAGATGATGATGATGGAAAACTGCTGTCATTTCATAGTATTAGAAACATCTATTGAAATATAAATGAAATCTGTCATACCGCGCACACTGCCCAAATACGAATGTCGCGAGTTTCTTTTTTTTTGATTGATGTTCTTGCTTTGGGTCACGTTTAAGACCGTCAACAAGGCTACATCGGACCCTGGGCTCGCGGATCCGGAATCCGCGAGCTGTCGTTATAAATATATACATCGATATGTACATAGAAATACTATAAAGAGAGGAGATAGGTAAGGAAATATTGGATGGAGTAGGGTTGAAGAGCAGGGCAGTTTTATAATGGGGGATGAGAAAAGGAACGATAGTGGAATAAATACACATGTCGCGAGACTTACAGTCATCTGTCTTTTATAGTGAAAGGATGTTAAGTCATCCCCTCCATTTCTTAATGTCAGTCTTTTAATAAAGATACACCTACTATTTGGCGGTTGAAAACATACTATTTGGCGGTTGAAAACACTACTATTTGGCGTTGAAAAACACTACTATTGGCGGTTGAAAACACTACTATTGGCGGTTGAAAACACTACTATTTGGCGGTTGAAAACACTACTATTGGCGGTTGAAAACACTACTATTGGCGGTTGAAAACACTACTATTGGCGGTTGAAAACATACTATTTGGCGGTGAAAACACTACTATTTGGCGTTGAAAAACACTATATTTGGCGGTTGAAAACACTACTATTTGGCGGTTGAAAACACTACTATTTGCGGTTGAAAACACTACTATTTGGCGTTGAAAAACACTACTATTGGCGGTTGAAAAACACTACTATTTGGCGGTGAAAACACTACTATTTGGCGGTGAAAACACTACTATTTGGCGGTGAAAACACTACTATTGGCGGTTGAAAACACTACTATTGGCGGTTGAAAACACTACTATTTGGCGTTGAAAACACTACTATTTGGCGTTGAAAAACACTACTATTTGGCGTTGAAAAACACTACTATTGGCGGTTGAAAACACTACTATTGGCGGTTGAAAACACTACTATTGGCGGTTGAAAACACTACTATTGGCGGTTGAAAACACTACTATTGGCGGTTGAAAACACTACTATTTGGCGGTTGAAAACACTACTATTTGGCGGTTGAAAACACTACTATTTGGCGGTTGAAAACACTACTATTTGGCGTTGAAAAACACTACTATTTGGCGGTTGAAAACACTACTATTTGGCGGTTGAAAACACTACTATTTGGCGGTTGAAAACACTACTATTTGGCGGTTGAAAACACTACTATTTGGCGGTTGAAAACACTACTATTTGGCGGTTGAAAACACTACTATTTGGCGGTTGAAAACACTACTATTTGGCGTTGAAAAACACTACTATTGGCGGTTGAAAACACTATATTTGGCGGTTGAAAACACTACTATTTGGCGGTTGAAAACACTACTATTGGCGGTTGAAAACACTACTATTTGGCGGTTGAAAAACACTACTATTTGGCGGTTGAAAACACTACTATTTGGCGGTTGAAAACACTACTATTTGGCGGTTGAAAACACTACTATTTGGCGGTTGAAAACACTACTATTTGGCGGTTGAAAACACTACTATTTGGCGGTTGAAAACACTACTATTTGGCGTTGAAAAACACTACTATTTGGCGGTTGAAAACACTACTATTTGGCGGTTGAAAACACTACTATTTGGCGGTTGAAAACACTACTATTTGGCGGTTGAAACACTACTATTTGGCCTATTATTACGCCGTAAGTATAGCTGCGGTTGTAAGGTTCGAAAGTGACTTCCATTGTAGATACTGATACGAGTGGTGTATCGGCGCGTCACCCACCTGCACGATGAGGTGGTCGACCTCGGCGAGCGCGCGCAGCAGGTGCGCGGTGCGCGCGGCGCGCACGAAGCTCCCGCAGTGGAACAGCTCCGCGCCGCCCGCGAACAGCGCGCAGAACTCGGCGCGCGAGCCGCACAGCCCCGCGCCCAGCGTGCACCGCAGCGACTGCTTCGCGGACGACCGCTCCGACCCCTGCGACACCCACCACACTTACACAAAGTCAAAGTCAAAGTCAAAATTTTTATTCAACATGGGAACAATAGTTCACTTATTGAACGTCAAAATCTACCAGCCATTCGCAAAACAAATGCCACGGACCTAAGGAGAATGGGCAAGAAACTCAGCGGGCTATATATATATACCTTTTTTTTTTTTTGCCTTCTTCATTTTTAAATGTTACACGTACTGACACATACTGCTTGAGAATCAGCGCCATTTATTTCCACACATCTTTATCATTTAAATAATCGTTACAACTATAAATGATTTACTAATCAAAACATTTTTAATTTTATTTTTTAATTTATGAAATGGCAAATCTAAAACAGATTGTGGAACCTTATTGTACATTCGGATACCGGGCCCCACAAAGCTTCCATTAATTTTGTGCAGACGAAAGTAAGGCACCGCGAGCTTATTTTTATTTCTTGTATTTCTACAGTGTATGTCACTGTGTTTATTATATATTACACATATACACTATTATAATAAAAATTAATAACCTATTCTTCTTCTAAGTCGTACTTCCTCATGAGAGTCGTAGTCATCATGTGTAATGAAACACACGACGACTTACTTGTCACCGCGGCCGTGCCCACTCGGTAACCGATCAGTACTCGCACACTGGAACACCTCCACTTCTTCTTTTCCTAACTCGTATTTCCTCATGACCGACGGTCGTGGTCATCATGTGTGAACACACGACGACTTACTTGTCAGTTATAATAGAGTGGTATTGTCATTGCCTTCTCCATTTCACATACCAGTGCGACCACAGACGGTCATGACACAGATATGCAGGTTTCCTCGCGATGTTTTCCTTCACAGTCAAAACACGTGATATTAGATGGCGTTATACTAACAGCATATAAATTTAAAAATTCATTGGTGCAGCCCGAATTCGAACCCGATACCTCCGATATGGAAGGCCGGCGTTCAAACCACTAGGCTATCACGGCCTCTGCAGCTATATTTATATGTATAGTTGTGTTTATCGAAGAGGGTTGCGAGACTGTGATCAGTGCACAGCGAATGAGAGAAGGGAATGGGAAAGAACATTTTACAGAAATACATGAAATAAAGTAGTTGTGTCCTGGACCGCACAGACCAAAGGTAGAAGAGAAGTTAAAAAGAAACTGCACAGCTCACCACGTCTGCGTCGCAGGGGTGGCACAGGTCCGCGCAGACAGTGAGCAGCGTGTGCACGCTCTCCCGCGCCTCCCCCGCGAACTCGGCGCGCGCGATGCACCCGCTGAGGCACAGGTAGCTGGAACAGACGGAACTCTTCACACATCCACACTACACACACATGTAGTATTACTTATCTTTTTTAATAAGAACAGCAACAGAGTGGAACAATTTGCCGGCGTCAGTGTTCCCGTCCAATTACGACGTGGGTGTGTTCAAAAGAAGAGTGAATAGGCTAATACAAAGTTAATGCGCTTTACCACCACAGATCGCATCACCACTTAACATCAGGTGGGATCGCGGTCAAGTATTAACTGAAAACCAGCGCTGATCGGAAACTATTTTCCCGATCAGCATGAGCTGAGCCGCCTCCTTTTGCCGCTATTAGATTTCAAAGAAAATGTTAATTTTAAGAAAAAAAGGTTGTATTTTCTTTAAGACGGCAATAAATGGTTTTTTATTTTTATTTATTTTATTTATTAATTTTTTCAATAAAAAAAAAAGTTTGGAGAAGATTCTACATGATGAAACTCTTAACAAGAGTAAGTGATCGACCTTATGAGACTATAAAGATAATACACAATGTGTCTTTATTTCACTATTCTTCCTCTTATACTACAACTTCCTCTTCACCACTCCTTCACCCAATACTTCATATTTCTCTTCTCCTTTATGTATACATATAAAACAATTTGAGCATGGGGTCCAAATCCCCGAGACCGATATAGCCCTGTTAAACAGTCAAGTAGACCTCATGAGAATTTTTTCCTTCTTTTTCCTTATATTATTGTTCGGGTGTTTTTAACCTATTATTTACATAATTTTCTACTAATACTAACTCATTATCTACCATTACTCGTAAGTCAGACTCATGGGGTTAACGTCTACCGTAAAAAAAGATAATGAAACTGTTAATTGAAAGTATGTCTGTATACCGCACTGTGATTTACGTTCTGATGAAACCGTAACAATCGATATATAAACTGAAAGCTACATAAAGTGAAATTACATAATACGAATCCAGGTGGTAGGTCTCTGTTGCCGGAGACCGTTTGGTTGGGTACCACCGCAGCTCCTATTGCAACCGCCAAATAGTAGTGTGCGAACATTACTGTGTTCCGGTTTGAAGCGCGCTGTTGCTAGTGTAATTACTGGGGTAACGAGACTTAACACCTTATGTCTCAGGCGACGAGCGCAATGTGATGCAGTGTGTACCACCTTAACTAGCACCACGTTGTCATGGGCACGCGTATCACTTACCATCAGGTGAACGTCTTGCTCGTCTCGTCGCAAGGTAGTATAAAAAAAAAGAATGTACAGAGTATCCGGCAACACTCGCATCATCATCACAGCATGCAGCTGAACTTAGACCTCCTAATTTTTAAGGCAATTTAAAACGTAAGTTTTTTTTTTAAATTCCGGTTTTCTTGCTTGTATATCGCGGAACTGCAGAATATACGAAAAAACACTCGAAAATTTTCATTCGAAAAAAGAAACTTAAAATGCTATGTTAAAGATAAATAAAATGTAACGTTCACCATGTAAATTCAACAGCTTATAACAAAGTTACTTAATAAAATTTTAAACTCAATCTTAACCCCACGGACTGGTGGCCGGTTTAAATTGAAAACAAACAACAACAGTGTTTGTTGTTGCGGCGCGAGGGGGCGCGGCGGGGCGCGCGGTGACTGGAAACGAGCCGTGTTTTGATACTGAAGTGGACTTTGGCGAGTGGGAGTTATGAAGTGAATGGCAACACTGCGCTTATCCGGCTTCGTTATGGTGAAACAATCAGCAGTAATACAAAATTCCGGATAATCCTTTCAAAAGCATTAGCTATTTGTTTGTTTATTTCCGACAGGTGTAGTATAAAATCCTATATGTCTCTGTTGTCCGAGACCGTCTAGGTACCACCGCAGTACTGTGCAAACATTACAATGCGTATGAAAGGCGCTGTAAGCTTCTGAAATTACTGCGGTAACGATACTTAACACATTATGTCTATAGCGACGAGCGCAATGTGGTGCAGTGTATACCATCTCAACTAGCGCTATGTTATGGCCAAAGATATCACTTACCATCATGTCGCTTAGCTGAATAAAAAAATTACAATTTCCCTAACCTATTTTAATAATTCAATAAAATGACAGCAATAGATAATCCTTCTCTTTAAATTGTAGATTAGACAACCAGGTGGTAGGTTTCTGTTGCCGGAGACCGTCTGGATGGGTACCACCACAGCTCCTATTTCAACCGCCAAATAGTAGTGTGCGAACATTACTGTGTTCCGGTTTGAAGGGCGCTGTAGCTAGTGTAATTACTGGGGTAAAGAGACTCAACACCTTATGTCTCAAGGCGACGAGCGCAATGTGGTGCAGTGTGTACCATCTTGACTAGCATCTCGTTGTCATGGACAAGCGTATCACTTACCATCAGGCGAACGTCTTGCTCGTCTCGTCGCATACTTGTATTTAAAAAAAAAAAAGATTAAAGATCGATACATCTCTTACAATAGATTTATACATACACTAATAGACGTCAGCGATGTCTTTACATTTAAAGTTTAATGTTAAGTGATATATGTTAGATTAAGTGCACAGTCGAAGCTTAAAGCTGTGACCGCGTAAAAAAATTAATGGAATTCTTGTTACCCATACCGATTAAGCCACGGCAGGGCCTGTACACCCTGCCGGCTTGCTGCTTATAGCGCGCTTTCACTCCGCGCAGCGACATCTATCGGCGCGACGAACAAACTCCTAACGTTACATTTAATGTTTTAGTGTGACCTTTCTTTATAGCATAATATGAATTATTATAAATAGTTTACATAATAATTATTCAGCACTAAACTAGTTTTCAGTTAGGTATCAATAGGTAAATAAGAAAACTTTTCCATTACTATAAAATGCTAATTTTCTTCGTGTGACGTTCATCTGCTCATAAGTGACGTGCCAGTCCATAGCTATTCAGCGCTAATTAGAGCACTGCATTGCGATCGTCGCATAAAGACATGCGAAGTCCCATAACTTAGATATATAGTGATATATATCTATCTATAGCCTAAGTACAACATATATAACTTTCAAGCGGAAAACTTAATCTTAGTAAGCAAACCATATAATTTCTCACAGAATTGCAGAGTTATTATTAAACCGGTGAAGCAGCAAAACTGCAACCGGCTTGTTCAAAAAATACTGATGATTATGATGATAAAAACAATACGACTCTACATAGTTACTTAAGCTCGCCGCAGCCGCAACTCAACAGCGCGGCGTAACAGCGCACAGCGACACCTAACGACGAAAAGCTGCACTAGCGTAGCGTAGATTTACAGTGACGGAATAAGAAATTGTATACCGCTAACTTTTAAGCTTTCTTATAGAGCTTACGAATGTGATTAAGTTAAATATGTTACAACATGATGATGAGTGAACGATTTCAGTACACTGTGCTAAAATACAACAACAATAAATAGGAATTTTTTGTATGTATAAATAGCCTTGACTCACTCTGTGACTGAACGCCACGAGTCTCAGCTGTGGAAACATTATTCATTCATTTTATTTATTATTTAGTGTTAACACTATAAATACAATTATAGGAAAAAATATATTACACGGAAATTAATAGTACAGGTCAACTAAACTCATTTGTATGTAAAATCTTAGAAGTTCTTTGGTTTACATTAAAAATAACAGACGAAGTGGTAAAACTTAAATCATAACTATTTTTGTATCTAAAAAAAATACAAATTGTGAATACTTGTGATGTTTAATCGTTTAAATTTATATAAAAAATAATATGCGAAAATAATTATTTCCATTTTGTGTTAGTGTGGTACCCACTGGGGTCCGAGTGCGGGTCTCGGCTCAACATCGCAGAACCCATAAAGCGATTAGTGAAGAATCCGGGGCTCGGACAACAAATATTTAAGATAACGTTATCGTAACCTGTCCCGCGCTCGGAGGTCCCTTATCAAACATTTTACGCACTCACAAACTTAACAATTTTAACCACTATAGCCTTTAGACTTAAGACAGTAAAGTTAACAGTCGCCTGGACGCAAGTGACCAGCACCGGCCTCCGAGTAATGTTTGAGTAACCAATCGAACGGCTCATATTCAGAATTCTCCAAAGGCGCCATGTTTCGGTTACGTTTTTTAATTTGTCTGAATGTTTCCACCGGCGTAAATTATACCACCCAATTACTGGTATCAAAACATTGGTGCTTAGCTGTACATTTTACATTTTGAATTTATACATAACAAACATTAGATTGGCCGCAGGTCTTTATTATCCGTGACCGTCCACTGTTAAATATGATAGTGTTCCGGTTTTAATGGCGCTGTATCTTGTAAAAATACTGAAGGTCTAATCTAACTTAACTAGTTCTACGTTGTTATGAGCGAGCGTTTTACTTACCATCAGGTGTTGCCTTGTTCGCTTCGTCGCTTTGTGAATAAAAATCAATTATCATAAGAGTCAATACATCCAAATAGTTTTATTTGTTTTTTTTTAAAAAAATCTTTTAAAAAACAACAAAAGTTATAAAATAGTTTTGTTTATAAATCGCTAATTTTTATTACTGTTTACATTACAAATAATGATTAATACATGAGCACCGAATTTTCGGCTTCAGCGATAAAATTTTACATTAACGCCAGCGCCATCTATTGTTAGCTGGATTCATGAAATGAATTTATAAACAACGGCGTTTGTTATTCGTACGACTTATGTTACATTGGTTGAATATTAAATTGCCTTGTTATACTTAATTTGGTTATTATTATTTTTTTCTAGCTGACCACAAGGAGAGAACATACAATAGGCTCAGTATTGTCTCATTGTCAATTAACACCATGAGAAATAGTAATACACACCACATACCATCAAGTGAACGTCTTCTTGGCGCATCGCTTAGTGGAACAAAAAGGAGGACAAATCAATCCTTATGTAAGTTGGCTTTGAAGAGAATTCTTGGACGGTGTGAAAACCGCAACCGCACGAAGTCCCGGGTTCGATACACGCGAGTGATTAATCGGCGACGCGGGCCAATCAGGACGAGTTACACACGCAGCGTCTTGCGCTAATGGAAGCCGCGCTCACGGACGGCGCCTGCGCACTCGTCTGTGTTGCAAGTTGTTAAAAGTTTTGCAGAGATTTCGGATAAAATTTTACTTGAGAACAATTCGTATTTGTATTAATCAATAACATACTTATGGAATTTTGTTATAAAAAAATTATACAGATTAGAGAGAACTACATACTTTTGTTCGGTCACCAAATATTTGGAAAATAATTAAATAGACCCTTTTTACTTCTCTTACGATTTTTTTTAAGGTATTCATTTAACCAATAAAGAGAGTAAAGAAGACAACCGGATTTAGTATAATATTTTTTTTTCATTCTACTATGCGACGAGACGAGCAAGACGTTCACCTGATGGTAAGTGATACGCTTTGCCCATGACAACGCGGCGCTAGTTAAGATGGTACACACTGCACCACATTGCGCTCGTCGCCTTGAGACATAAGGTGTAAATTTCGTTACCCCAGTAATTACACTAGCTACAGCACCCTTCAAACTACAACACAGTAATGTTTGCACACTACTATTAAGCGGTTGAAATAGGAACTGCGGTGGTACCCATCCAGACCTACCACCAGTAAAACTAAACCATACTAACTTAAAACTTGTAAAAAGGTTTTAAGCGATTTCTAGTTATTATGAAACACTGGCAACACCGCAACGCCTAGCACGGCCACGGAAATTTATGGCGCGTTTAAAATGTTTTCGTTCTTAATTTCTGTTCGATAAAGGTGCCGCGGACTCGGCGCCTTCGCCGCGGTGATATATGCACCACCATTACCACACTCGAGACGACGTGCACCGTCCCCGTCACTTCCCAACTCATCCGGATGCGGCCGAGCTGGTCTGGTATGCTCGCCCCGAATCGGTAGTGGTACGAAATTGGTTGTGGCATTTTAAGTGCTCGATGTATGTTAATTTTGGAGCCGATGATTTTATTTTAAGACTTCTAGATACTGATCCTTTTTAGACCAAACGTCCCCGTCGCTATCATCACCGTGAGCTTTAATCGACTTATGCGAAAGATATAAGTTTATTTTACAACTAATACTTAATAAAATAGTTATGAATAACATATAAGGTAATACTAATTTCCGGTAAATTTATTGATAATGAGATTATCAAAGTTGATCATGTAAAGTTTGATATTTGCAAATATACTTCCGGACACACCTATCGGCCCACCACCCAGTGTTAAAAGTTTCGACGGTGTCTAGTTAAAAATAAATGTTAGGTGGAGCAATAAGTTTTAATGCAGTTTTGAAGCTGATTTATTGGTCAACCCCTATGTATGGTTTTTTTTTTATTTATTTTTGTAATTTCGAATTGATTTGGCCGGCAGAAGTTTTACAGCCTAGGCGACAATTTCAGGCAGGGTATCCATATTTTTTAGTCAAAACTCGCTCTAAGTTTAGATTTGCCTTTTTATGGAACCAATAATCAGAAACATCAAAAAAAAAATCCAACTTGTGCGAAATAAAAAAGTTTTCTCCATTCCTGGGTCGTTGAAAACAATGGACAGACTCGAATTTTCGTTATTTTTTTTCATAATCCTTAATTCAAATTTAAAAATAAAACATTCATAAAGGTTGACCAAAAAATCGGCTTTAAAACTGCTTTAAAACTTATTGCTCCACCTAACATTTATTTTTAGCTAGGCACCGTTAAAACTTTTAAACACTAGGTGGGCCGATAGATGTGTCCGGGAGTGTATAAATCGAGAATTTAGTTATTGTGATTTTCACACATTAACATATGAATAAGTTAATAATGTAAAATTTAAGACTTAATAGATTTATATTCAGTTATAATAACATTGGTTCGATGAATTATAACAAAGTCTCTAATGGGAATTAAAGAGTTAAAGATATATTACAATATACATTTCCAAAATCGGACATCTGTTTCAAACATAAAATTAGAATCGTAAACTACCGTTTAATCTACGGCGTTTAACTGGCGCAATAAAAAAATCTAAAGGCAAATGTGCATGGAGACATCAAATTTATTTCAGTTTAATAAACGCAAATCGTAATGCAAATGCAGTCAAAACAAATTCATTGGCGACCCCTCGCGGCGAGCGGCGCGGGGTCCCGCAGGGTACTGAACGCGTATTTGCGAAACGAGTTAAAACTCTAACGACCTCTGCATCAATAAATACAGTTGGCAATAATAAAAGAAGATAAGTAGGAGTACGCGTACGAGTACGAGCCGTGATAGCCTAGTGGTCTAAACGCCGGCCTTCCAATGCGAAGGTACCGGGTTCGAATCCGGCCTGCACCAATGAATTTTTCAATTTATGTGCAGTTAGTATAACACCAACTAATATCACGCGCTTTGACGGTCAAGGAACACATTGTGAGGAAACCTGCATATCTATGTCATGACCATCAGTGGTCGGACTAGTATGTGAAATGGAGAAGGCAATGGCAAACCACTCCATTATAACTGCCAAGAGAGTCGTCGTGTGTTTCAATAAAAATATGATGACCACGACCCTCGGTCATGAGGAAATACGACTTAGAAGAAGGAGTACGCGAGATATACAACCAGTAAGAGATAGAAAGAAAAGATGTGGAAACCTCTCATAATACTAACCACCGATTTAAATAAAAATTAATTGCATACCAGTAACAAACAGATTATATATAATTAACAGTTTGTGTATAGAAGCAATTAATAAACTAAGATAACCTAAGATACTAGACATACTGTGCGCTTAGTGAAGTACCTAAGGCAGATTGAATCATCATCATCATTTCAACCGATGGACGTCCACTGCTGGACATAGGTCTCTTGTAATGTATTCCACAAAATACGGTCTTGTGCTTTTTGAATCCAGTGACTCCCTGCGATTCTTTTTATGTCGTCTGTCCACCTAGTGGGAGGTCTGCCAACGCTACGCTTTCCTGTGCGGGGTCGCCATTCCAGCACTTTGGATCCCCAACGTCCATATTGAATAGATAACTTAAAATATACAGCCAAAAATCATAGCAGAAAGAAATAAGTAAACATTATGTAATCCAGTGACACAATTGATAAAACTAAAGAAGAAATGAATAACAGTAATTAACAGAAGCGAAATGAATTTTCTGTTTTTCAAAACCATGGAATTGTAAGAACTTTTCATAATAAGTCAGACGTCAAAGATTATCAGCAGAAACAGAAATATCATCAAAATATTATCAATGTTCAGTGTGTACTCAATTTCTCTTGTTGATGGAGACTCTCTTATGCACTTTGATGTCCTGATACGATACGAGACCTAATTAATTTATTTGATCCATAAACCACAGGACTTGAATTTGATAAAACTTGAAGAACCTAAAGAAAAGAAGACAAGGCATGTAGTACTAATCAAAGTACTCAGAAACACCCTGGTCTTCATTAGATGTGCGTATGCTTAGTGTGATGACGTCATCAGTTTCGGAGAGCGGTTCTCTGAACATCTTTAGGGTATTACTTGGGGCGTATGCAAAGTACTAAAATCACAAATGCACGGTGCATTTTAATTTAAAAAAGCTGCCCTCTGATATGGGGGGGAGGGGGAGGGTTTAGTAATCCGGGTAAGTAATTCTCTCTCAGTAAGTAATGCGTTGATAAATGAAATTAAATCGGACAAACAAGTGCCGCCATTCGCCCCGCGGCTCCCCTTTCATGTCCTCCTGTGCCGAAACTTAGTGCGGCGACGCTTCATAACTTATCTATGTTTTCCAACTGTTCGATAAGATTATTAATTATTTCACGTTAAAAACAAGCTTTCTTTATATTCATCATAGTAACAGATCAATAATAAAAAGGTCTTAAATTGTAAACATCGAGTCGAACGTACACCTGATGACGAGTGCGTCAAATTAAGATGATATACAAAAAACTAAACTGCGATCGTAGTCTTAAACAAGAGATGTTAAATCTCGTTACCACAGTAATTTTGCTAGCTACAGCACCTTTCAAACCGGGACACAGTAACATTTGCACAATGCTTTACAGCAGAAATGGGAACAGCGGTGGTGACTAGATCCGGCAGGAGACCTGCGATTAATAACTGAAAAAATCCGATTTTTTTTATCGAACTTATCGATGTTAATTCTTTTTCAGTGAAGAGCATCACTGAAATAAAGTTAGCAAAAAGCACATCGCTACTCGACATGTGCGCGCCAATCTGTCGCTGCTACAACCGTACTCGAGTGGCGGCTTCCGTCTCGCTCTCGCGCGACGTGCCCGCGTACGCTCCGTCCCTGTCGCACGCCCCACTTAAGTTGTCGACAGTACTTAACGACGGGCCGATTATCGCCCGGCGCGATGTATTGGATTGTTTTCGATTGTCCGATTCGATTATTATGGTAAAAAAAACAAGGTCCCCGGGTCATTTCATTACGCAAGTCGTGTTCAATAAATGCCGAATGTTTAGTTAGCGTCGCTTCCAGTCTTCATTGATAGCACACCGTTGATAATTAAACAAAATTATAAAAAAAAAAATCCACCAAAAACTAGTATATTAGAAGAGTAAGACCTTAGAGATGTAATATTTACTGCTAGTTCGATACCTCCACCACACGTAGCTCTGGGATCTAATTCAATATTTTTTTCAGGATTTACAGTACAGTCAATGCTGGTAAACACTGTCTTGTTAAATACCAAAGAAGATTATATTACTGCCGCCAAACTAGTGTTCAATCTGTACTGTGTTCCGGTTTGAAGGTCGATGTCGCTACTAAGTTTATTGGAGTTAATGATATTTAGTATTCCACGTCTATGGGCGACGAGCATATCATCAGCACAAGGCCATCCACTGCTGGAACATAACCCTGTTCCAAAGAACCTCACTTAGCCTGATCTTTAGCTATTTGTTTATTTGACGAGGCAGAGATGAGCAAGGTAGCGCTAATTAAGATTGGACTGCTCCACATTGCGCACGTCGCCGTTATTATTCTAGTTTTTTTTTATTCAACTAGACAAGACGAGCGAGGGGTTCACTTTATAGTAAGTGATAAGCTTGCTCATAAAAACGCATCGCTGGTTAAGATATTCACTGCACCACATTGCGCTCGTCGCTTTGAGACATAATTTGTTGCCTCGTTACCCCAGTAATGCTTATAGAAATGTTACAATCCTACCACTGTTTCCTTTATTTATTTATACTACTATACGACGAGACGAGCAAGACGTTCACCTGATGGTAAGTGATACGCTTGCCCATGACAACGCGGCGCTAGTTAAGATGGTACACACTGCACCACATCGCGCTCGTCGCCTTGAGACATAATTTGTTGCCTCGTTACCCCAGTAATTACACTAGCTTACAGCGCTATTCAAACCGGAACAGAGTAATGTTTACATACTACTGTTTATCAGTTGAAATAGGGACTGGTACACTTAGAGTACCTAGTTATATTCACAATACGGTGTATGTTCACTTACCATCAGGTATGTTCTAGTCGTCTCGAATAATCTTTTTTTCCAAATTTTCCAGGTGGTAGGTCTCTGTTGCCGGAGACCGTCTGGATGGGTACCACCGCAGCTCCTATTGCAACCGACAAATAGTAATGTGCAAACATTACTGTGTTCCGGTTTGAAGCGCGCTGTAGCTAGTGTAATTACTGGGGTAACGAGACTTAACACCCTATGTCTCACGACGAGCGCAATGTGGTGCAGTGTGTACCATCTTAACTAGCACCGCGTTGTCATGGGCAAGCGTATCACTTACCATCAGGTGAACGTCTTGCTCGTCTCGTCGCATAGTAGTATAAATAAATAAAGGATACAGTGGTAGGATTGTTACATTTCTATAAGCATACGCCAATCAAGCTAACAACTTGGAAGCTGCTAAGTGCCGTGCGAGTGGGCAGGTGGGCCCGCGCGTGGGAGACGCACCACTCGCGCGTCAAATTGGGGGTGAAATATCACTCGTGGGGATCACTGATTGCATGCTCTTAGCAGCTTCCTCGCCGAGGGGACGGGACTCTTGTTTTTCGACTTTAATCAGATGCTGAGCTACGTACTAACTGAAGACGGGTGTGATACGATTTCTGTTGATTTTGATGAAGAGACCACACCTTCAGAACTAATCATTAAAAAACACGTCACGAGATCCTGTTGAAATTTGTGATTTTGTCATTTTTCGATCGAGTATAGATTAAAGTTAGTACCAAAAATATTTTAGATTAAAATTACATCTATTTTTGGTAATATTTTTATGAATCATATCGAACTACACTTTCACTTTATTATTGGAATTTTGTATATATATATTAATCCCAGAAGAATAGAATTGAAAGTGTTAAGTGGCAATGGGCAGGGCACATTGCTCGAAGGACTGACGGCCGATGGGGCAGCAAGGTCCTGGAAGGCCTCCCACAAGGTGGACTGACGATCTGGTGAAGGTCGCGGAAAGCCGCTGGATGCGGACAGCGCAGAGCCGTTTGGAGTGGAGAACGTTGGGGGAGGCCTTTGTCCAGCAGTGGGCGTCTATAGGCTGACGATAATGATATTAATCCCCATACATTCAATATTTTTTAAATCTTTTAATTTATTACTAACATTATTAATAAATTTGTATGTTACTAACCTAATGTGGTACAAGTAGCTATTCGAAATAAAATTAATTTATATACCAAATTGTATTAACGCGAACCTATCAAACTTTTTTCTTACAGACAATACAAGTAGACCTTCATCTATAGGTTATATATGAGAGATCCTAGTTTTGTTTATATATGAGAATATATAAACAAAACTAGGATATATAACTTGACCGTAACAAATGAGCGTGCAAATAATTTTTTTGTTTAGCGCTGTAGAAAAATAAAAAAATTCGCAATCATGATTAATTCATTGCCCACTCACCCCTTCAGATACACCGGGCTGATAATACCCCACTCGGTGGGCACAACATGTCGACGGGGGGCCAATTGAGAAGCGGGGGCGGACTCGAAATAAAGACGCACGCGACCAAGTGAAATGTTGAAAATGACAACTGGAGCCTTGTATTGAAAACATACTAAGTATTCTCTAGACTTCAAACTAAAATTGTGCTTAGGTTCAGAGGATTTCTAACTGTTATTATATTTGTATTTTTTTTACTTGCACTCGATACTGTTTTTCTTATAATTATTTTACTAACAGTAAGCGTTACGTAGACAAGTACGAATGCTGTGCACATCTAAAACATTGTTTGCTACAGACTGACCAATACTTTAATAATTACCTGTACTATGCTTAATGTTATTGTGTCATCGCTGATGTGTCAAATAAATACTTTACTGCTGGTAGATCTCTGTTGTCGGAGACCGTCTAAATACCACCGCAGTGACTAACTGTGTGTTCTGTGTTCCGGTTTGAAGGATGCTGTAAGCTAGTGAAATTACTGCGGTAACGAGATGTAACAATTTATGTGTTAAAGCGACGAGCGCAATGTGGTGAAGTTTATATCTTAACCAGCGTCGCGTTGTTATGGGCGTCCTGTCTAGTTGAATTAAAAAAAGCTAGAATAATAATGTTTGTTAACTCATCATCATCTAGACCGATTAAAGTCCACAGCTGGATATAAATCTAGTATTTTAAAGTATAATATACAATGTTAGATATAATATAGTACGATCTAAAAAATTTAAGAACGCACTAAATTTCTTGTCGGTTAATGGTGTTGTATAAGCATCTTAACTAGTAAGTAACACATTGTTAACGACTGCCGTTTCACGTTAAGTAAAGATTCAGTTTGTACAGCAGTTTTTATATATCTGCTGTTATATAATTAGTAAATAATATTATGTTTGGAGTGAGGATGTTTACATAACATTCACACGGCGATAATCGTATCACGTGATGTTAACTACATTGGGCTTCTAGGTTAGCGGCTGGAGTCGGTATTGATACGTATGGATTGTGATGGAGATTACATGCAGTAGCAGGGCGGGGTGCTCCCCGGGGTGCTCCGCCCCCCGCCGCGGCCCAGCCCGAGCACCCCGAGGTCCGCCGCTGAGCGTCGAGGCGGAGAACGATTTTGTTTTATCTCTCACTGTACTAAGCGACGGGGGTTCGGGAATGAAGCCATGTTAACATCATAAACGATTTAAATAAATAGCGCCCTCCTTCATACAAAAAAACCCCTAATTTTTTACATCTAGAAGTTTCTTTATAGATGATGAAAAACCGCGAGGGTTCCGAAGACATGCGACATTTCAAACACACTTTCATTCCACCAGGTGGTAGGTCTCTGTTGCCGGAGACCGTCTGGACCACCGCAGCTCCTATTGCAACCGGCAAATAGTAGTGTGCGAACATTACTGTGTTCCGGTTTGAAGGGCGCTGTAGCTAGTGTAATTACTGGGGTAACGAGACTTAACACCTTATGTCTCAGGCGACGAGCGCAATGTGGTGCAGTGTGTACCATCTTAACTAGCACCGCGTTGTCATGGGCAAGCGTATCACTTTCCATCAGGTGAACGTCTTGCTCATTTCGACGCATAGCAGTATAAAAAAAAAAGACTTAGCCAGCGTGGTAAGTGTTTACTCTATCCAGTGAACTAAGTTAAGAAAATTTTTAACTATCTTCAAGTTGCTTTTGGCCTTTTTAGATAAATTAACATAAGTGTAGTAAATTTTTCACTTTTACTAAATAAGCACCACAAGTTTTCGAACTATTGGTTAAACTTTCAACGTTATATATTTATTAAAAAAAATTACCACTTACAAATATAACAATTTGTGAAAATTAGATTATGTATTAGCTTATTATCATAGAAGAACGATTTACAAATTTCTATAATATTTATTGATTGTTTTAATCCTCCATATGGTATGGAGGTACATAACTCATCATCACTCGATGATTGTCTATCAGTTTGTAGAATGTACCCTTCAGTTTCTTATAACAGAATGAAACGGTTTAAAACAAACTTTTCGGGTTCAAAAATTATTAAATAAAACCAACGAAAAATAAGTTACAGCGCTGAAAGTAAAATCAAACAAAAAAAAATAGGTTAAAAATCGGTTTCATAGCTACTATAACAGATAAGTAGATAATAATACAATAGTTTATGACGAGATCCGTTTACTGGAATATAGTAAACATTAAGTTCATGATCAGAAAGTCAACAGTAACAGTTGTACACACCCGCGCGACTGTCGGACAGGCGTCACCGGGGACGCGAACGACCGGGTAATCGAACCCGCTCCCCGGAGGGTACATCGAAACCGCATTTGTGTCACATGACATACCCCATACAGAACATTGTTAGGACACCATTGAGGAGTTGCTGGGAAATGTTTTTTGTTTGACAAAACTAGCAGAACGTTCACCTGATTGTAAGTAACACGAACACCATATATACTAATCACAAATTTAAATATAATTCATTTAAAAAAGTTAACACAAAAAAAAATATTAAAAAAATTTCGCCCAACGTGGGGCTCGAACCCACGACCCTGAGATTAAGAGTCTCATGCTCTACCGACTGAGCTA
Organism: Byasa hedistus; assembly: GCA_029286795.1. Taxonomy (NCBI): domain Eukaryota; kingdom Metazoa; phylum Arthropoda; class Insecta; order Lepidoptera; family Papilionidae; genus Byasa; species Byasa hedistus. Next base: position 6,564,618 of record JAGSMW010000011.1, on the reverse strand, counting down.
GCCGGGCTGTGAACCGAATGCTGAAATTACGAGTCTATTATTAAAAAAAAATCTAATATTTAAATATTCTTCCAAATTATTTAAATATAAAAATTAAACTAAGTTGAATCTAAGTTCACATACATAACTGATTTCGGAATTCATTGCAATGAAGTGTATGTATAATGTAGAGATGGAAACTCCCATATCACAACACCACAATTCCTGTTCAACAAAATGAAGCACTGAGACCTTAATTAAATTAGACAAATGTAAATAATTACAGCAATTACTTGCCACGTGGTGGTATCATTGTGAAGATTACCACCAACCAAACCATCTACGTAGCGTTAGAAGTAAATGATGAACTATATTAAACCTTATACGTATAGCAATAAGATTTTTGACGATTGTATTAATTGTGTCATAATCCTAAGTTCTTCTATCATAATATATAGACTGCGCTCAAAGAATTGTGAATCCTATGCCAATACAATGAAAGGTGTATTGGTTGTGGGTGTATGGTATAGTGTTATTAGTCCGCCACGTGCGGGTATCATAGCCGCATCGCAGCAGCGCCCGCCGGGGAATCGAACGGCGGTCTCTCGAGGGTACGTGCAAACCGCTCCGCACGCGACCCGGCCCGGCCCTCCGCGGCCCGTCACGGCCCCGTGACAGCCCCGGCTCCCCGAGTAACTGTCACCGTTACACTAACTTAATAATAGATTTATTTTAATAGAGCAGGGGTGGGATGGGAAGGCTTGTGATGGTGTCACCTGATGGCCCAGAGGGTACTCGCAATTTTTTTTGTATATGTCAATTCTAAAATTTTCTCTTCTCTAAAGTTGTTTCTCTAAAGAAGAAGAGCTACTATGTAATATTATGCTACTATGCGACGAGACGAGCAAGACGTTCACCTGATGGCAAGTGATACGCTTGCCCATGACAACGTGCTGCTAGTTAAGATGATACACACTGCACCACATTGCGCTCGTCGCCTTGAGACATAAGGTGTTAAGTCTCTTTACCCCAGAAATTACACTAAAATGTGCAGTTAGTATAACACCTACTAATATCACGCGCTTTGACGGTGAAGGAAAACATCGTGAGGAAACCTGCATATCTGTCACGTCCGTGCTCGCACTAGTATGTGAAATGGAGAAGGCAATGGCAACACCACTTCATTATAAATGCCAAGTCGTCGTGTGTTTCATTACACATGATGACCACGACCCTCAGTCATGAGGAAATACTACTTAGAAGAAAAGTGTGCAAATATTATTAAGTTTGAATCAAAAAGACATAAAACCTGAAAGACAAAAGCTAGTGTGGGTTTGTATTCGTATTCGAGTTAATTTATAAGAGAATGAGACAAATGTACGAAGGTGGTAAAAATAGAAAGAGCGATTGATCGCTATTGATTGGACCATAGCGCGAATATGAGACAGTTTAAACTCTATAAATACATTTACAGTTCTCTTTACACTTTTTTGTTTCATATTCACGTCGTCCTAAAAGTAGTTCCAATTCAAAATAAATAAAACGGGTACACAAATCGTAATGCCGCCGGTGTGCCCACTAATAAATTAAAAAGGTCCGCGACACAGCAGCGAGTGCGCGCGCGCAATCCCGCCATATGCGAGTGCGTCGCCTGTGAAATGAAATCAAAACACACTACAATAAAAAAGCGAGTCCCGCGTTAAATATTCCGCGGGCCATTGCGCACCCTCGCGCACATTAGCAACGTATGACTGAGTGGCTAATGTGCATCCACAGCCCCGGGTTCGGAACTCAATAGAATGGAGTTGGTGTTGGTATTGCCAGTCTCCGCAGCTACTATTCCTGTCGTCGAACAGAAGTGTGCTAACATTCTTCTTCTAAGTCGTATTTCCTCATGACTGAGGGTCGTGGTCATCATGTTTTTATTGAAACACACGACGACTCTCTTGGCAGTTACAATGGAGTGGTGTTGCCATTGCCTTCTCCATTTCACATACTAGTGCGACCACTGATGGTCACGACATAGATATGCAGGTTTCCCCACGATGTTTTCCTTCACCGTCAAAGCACGTGATATTAGTTGGTGTTTTATGCTAACTGCACATAAATTGAAAAATTCATTGGTGCAAGCCGGATTCGACATACGACCTTCGTATTGTAAGGCCAGCGTTCAAATCACTAGGCTATCACGGCTCTTACGTGCTAACATTACTGTTCCAATTTGACCGACGTAGCTAGTGAAATTACTGTGGTAACAAGACTTAATATCTATGTCTATAAGACGACCAGTACAATTTGGTGCAACAAAATTAAAAAATTGGTGCAGTGTATATCATCCTAAGTAGGCAGGTGTATCACACTCTCGCTTCTAATTTATATCGCGTTAATTGGAAACAACTTTATAAAGCTATACAAGTTCATGTACATAACTTAAGATGAAATGAACATTCATTAAAGTTACACGTAACATAGCGATAACTGTGTTTACACTGCACCAAATAGAATACGTCGCTTCGTCACACGATCAGTTACTGCTAAACAATAATTTAACTAACATAAAAAAATCCTTTAAGCTGTTTATCAATTATATCAACATCCTACATAATCCATCATATCCAATGTATTTGGGAGTTGGATTTTCCTTTGTTCACTCATCCAGTATAGACTACAGATCTCACCTTAAAACTATTCTTAAATTTCCATCTCATCGTTCTGAATCCTATTCACACTCTTTCGCCGTACATGCAATTAGACTCTGGAATGCACTCCCTCCTGTAATTCGTGAGGTTAGGACAGTGGCGCTGTTTAAAAAGCGCGTTAAAGAGCACTATCTTGAGATATCTCAACGCTCATGACTAAGAAACTGTTTTACTTTTTTATTTTTATATATTTTTTTTTATATTATTTTGTACCTATTTCTTATAAAAAGAGTAGCTTTTTTTAAATATATATAATATATAAGTTAATTTTTTTTTTGGTTTTATCTTAGCAAGTTTTATTTTAGTATATATATGTCTTAGTTTTATTTAGTATGTAGTTTAGCAATATGCACCGAAATTACTTTCACTAATATAAAATTTTCCAACAAAAGGCCTACTGGAAGAAATTTCACATTGGAATAAGTAGTGCCTTTGCACTTAATATGTCTGTACATTTAATTTTCAATCTGTAATTTCTGTGTGCTTAAATAAATAAATAAATATATGCGTTATATCTAGACCTGCCTAGTGCGGCTACAAATGGCTAGATGTCATTAACGCCACATGTTCCTGTGTATATTTTAAAGATAATATCGAAATGGGATCGTCATATATAATTCGATCATGAAACAATATTTGTTCAATGCGCGACAGTAGCCGGGGGCCGGCCCCAGTGGGGGTCGCGTTCAATTTGTGTTTTGTCAATGATGCGCGCTCGATTTAATGGCAGGTGACGTTGACGGGGGCTGCGCGTGCGCACCCCGGCCACGTCGCGCAGATACACCGGATTACGCGCATTGTTTATTCACGGACTCGCTGATCGCGTAATCAAATAACTCTTCATTGTCGTTTAGATAATTAAATGACTGTTTAATTCTACTTCTATTCATGTCTGCTCGCTCTTAACTGTTACACTTATTGCCCGACCTGTTGCCCGCGACTTCGTCCGCGTGTTTAACAAAACAGTTATCGTTCAGTTCGCCGCAGGGTTTTCGATAACTTATTATGTATTTAATTAATTATGTATTTCGCGTAAAGAAGTATCTAAGCTAATTTTACCGAAATTTTTCTACTTTATGAATCGAATTCTAGACTTCGCGGGATAGCGTGTCGTACATGATCATTTTCTAGACGCTGGTATTTATTTTAGACTTTGTTTGCACACAAAATAAAAAAAAGTATAAAAAGGTGGACTTAATGCCATAATGCCGTCTGCCGTCTTGCCAGCACAAGACAGTATTTTGTTGAATACATTACAAGAGACCTATGTCCAGCAGTGGACGTCCATCGGTTGAAATGATGATGATGATGAATGCCATAGGACATTCTCTCCCAGTCAACCTCGGCAGTGCGGAAATGCAGTGGTAGACTAGTTAAATAAAGTAACATGATATATTGATTAGTAATCAAGTAGAGTAAGAATAGTATCAATTAAATAAAAAAAAATACTACTTTAAAACGTAACGACAGAACTCTCATCCAACATATATCTAGTAGATGTTAAGCAAAGGTTTTAGACAGGTTAGTTAACCATTAAACCAGAAGTCGGGAATCTTTTTTAGACGCGAGTCAAAATGAAAGGGGCTAAAAATTATGTATATTGCTGTAGCTAGTGTAATTACTGGGGTAACGAGACTTAACACCTTATGTCTCAAGGCGACGAGCGCAATGTGGTGCAGTGTGTACCATCTTAACTAGCGCCGCGTTGTCATGGGCAAGCGTATCACTTACCATCAGGTGAACGTCTTGCTCGTCTCGTCGGAAAGTCTGTAGGAAATCCAACGATAAGCTGACTACTGTGATTTATTAATATACTATTCTAACGATGGTTCGTCATAAAAAACACTTTAAACTCGGAGGGGTATAGAGGGATGCCGTCCCTCCCCCGACCCCTCAGCCCACGCAATGCACCAAGTTGACCCTAATAAAAATAAATATTGGCCCACAAAATAATCAGCGAGCCCGCGGCGCTTTTAACAAATTAAAAATGTCCCCGTTCAATTGCGAACGAGTGAAGTCGCGTCGCGTGTACAAGCGATTACATATTAATATGCAAAAGAAAAACTGCGCCCCGTTTTAAAGAATACTTGGGTTAATTTTGCATTAAAACTGATATAAGAATCTACCATGGTGGATAGTAGAAAGGTTTTTCAACTCGCCTTACATAGTCAAATTGTAAATCTGTCGCTGTAAAAGCAATGCGAAAGCCTTTACCAGGTGGTAGGTCTCTGTTGCCGGAGACCGTCTGGGTGGGTACCACCGCAGCTCCTATTGCAACCGACAAATAGTAGTGTGCGAACATTACTGTGTTCCGGTTTGAAGCGCGCTGTAGCTAGTGTAATTACTGGGGTAACGAGACTTAACACCTTATGTCTCAAGGCGAGCGCAATGTGGTGCAGTGTGTACCATCTTAACTAGCGCCGCGTTGTCATGGGCAAGCGTATCACTTACCATCAGGTGAACGTCTTGCTCGTCTCGTCGCAAAGTAGTATAAAAAAAAATAGGTTTTTTTCAACTCGCCTTACATAGTCAAATTGTAAATCTATCGCTGTAAAAGCAATGCTGTGTTCCCGCTGTCAATATATGAGTGAGTATTCTGGAGTAATCACGCTTAACTATCCACAGCCTCTTTCTCAATTAACATAACATAACATTATGACCAACTGTTAATCACGTAGTAAATATGAAAATAGTTTTTTTTTATTCTATTAAGCGACGAGACGAGCGTGACGTTCACCTGATGGTAAGTGATACGCTTGCCCATGACAACGCGGTGCTAGTTAAGATGGTATAAACTACACCACATTGGACTCGTCGCCTTGAGACAAGTTGTTAAGTAACTTCACTAGCTTACAGGGCTTTTCGAAACGGAACACAGTAATGTTTGCAGGCTATTGATGGTTGGAAAGAGCTGCGGTACGTAGACGGTCTCCGGCAACAGAGACCTACTAGTATTAGAAGATAGGTATTTTCTTTATAAAAACCATGTTTGTAATCGCTCCGCTTATTCACCCGCTATCACTACCGGTCTAGTACCCTGGCACACGCCGCATCAGCGTCAACTACTGAACATTTGAATCCGGTGACCGGTGGGCGGCGCTGGTGCCGGCGACATGCTGACTAATTACAAGGCACCGCACCGTCCCGCTGACTTACAGGACAATGAGCTGCACTACACCGTATTTACTGCGACGAGCCTAGGACCTTTGTAAACTGACGATGAATAGCATACGAGCATTATTATAAAATCACGAATAAACGAATTGAAAATCGATCCTAATTTCATGATTGCGTACAGATTGATAATATCTAACTTTGTAATGTATATCTTTTTAATATAAAAAAGTTACTAATGAATGTAGACTCTTATTATTTCAGTAAATCAATAAACCGGCAACTCAAACTGAACACTAACCACTCGACAGAAATAAGTGCTTCAGTGCAGTCTAGATTATTGACATGAAAAACATTTGTACCTAAACAATCCCACGTGAACAAATTTTACACAATCAACTCTTACTGCATTTAGATAACTACTATAGCTAGCCTTAACTGAAACTAAATCACCTGAGATTTTTATAGAAGCTACCTCGGAGATCTGGGATCAGATGGTTTACATCCTAAATCATGATACACTCCATCTTCCTACAATTACGTGAGCAGTTGTTTATATTACTTAAATAACCTTCTCTGTATATACGTGCTTTTTATAAATAAATAAAAATATAAAAAAAACTTACAAACAAAATATCTCTTAACGTTACTTAGTACATATAACTGCTATCAATTCAGCGTTGCACTTAAACGCGGACCATAAACAAATAAAAAAACAAGCAAGTCGATTCAAATGTCGGACTCGTGATCTCGTGACTGACGAGCGAGGGGATTTCAAAACGAGATGTGAACCAATCATTACAAATCACCTTCGATGGTGCAAGGAGCGATGGCCGATTAAAACGATACTAGAGTACTCGATAAAAACTAAATCTCGCAATTATTATTTCTTAATCCGAAGTTTTCTTTTTTTTTTTTATTTAGGATAGACTAGTGCTTGACTACGATCCCACCCGATGGTAAGCGGCGATGTAATCTAGGTGGTAAAGCGCACTAGTCTAGAAGAAGCCTATTCACTCTTTTCTTGAAGACCCCCTCATCATACCTGGACGGAAACACTGACGCCGGCAGACTGTTCCACTCCCTCGCTGTACGCATTATGAAGGACGAAGCGAAACGCTTAGTCCTAATGCGCGGGAGATCGACAACGAAGGGATGGATGCCTGCGGTGTGTCTGTACGTCCGATGATAAAAGGGCGAAGGCGGTATTAGATCATGCAGTTCTTGAGCACACTCTCCAAAGTGCATTCGATGGAACACCGAGAGACTAGCTACTCTACGACGGTGACCCAAGCTATCGAGTTTTGCACCCAAAAGCTCTTGGTCACCGACTATTCTCATAGCACGCCTCTCCACCGAGTCCAGGACTGCCAGTTGGTAATTGGCAGCGCCTGCCCAGATATGGCAGCAGTACTCCACACACGATCGGACCTGGGCTTTATACAGAGTCAGAAGCTGTCCCGGTGTAAAGTACCGCCGCACTCTGGCAAGGATTCCGAGTTTCGAGGGTTTTGCAGCACGGTCACGAGGTGACTGCGCTGACTGATATGCTGACCATAGCACGGAGTACCTACAGCTTTTGATTTACGGTTACGTACTAAACGTAGTCCACTCCCGCTAAGAAAATTTACTGAGACAGATTTATTTTAAAAACACTTAACTTTATACATTTTATAATAGATTATAGTGAAAAAACAGACTCGAAGAGAAGTTCCATTCTCGTGCAGGTCTAAGCAGAAGCGTGCTTATATAACAATCTCACACTTGAAGACAAAAGTTGTTATATACATTAACTTATTTGCTCTATTTATAACATAGTCCTCAAAATTAATGTGAAAAGAACAATCTAAAGAAAAAGGATGTTTTTTCAGTTTATCACTTTATGTGTTAGTATATAAATAATGTAATATTCACATCTAAAAGTTAGAGACATAAAAAGGATATAAGTGCTAGCCTTTCACATGTGGAGATCGAAAATTTAACTGGTAAGTATATTATTATGTAAAGAATGTATTAAATTGTTCACTATTACATCTTACTATTAGATGGTGTTGCAGTGTATTTATTTTTATAACGTTCATAACAAAGAAATGCAGTATACATAAATAGTAGAAGAATTTAATTATGTACCCAGGTGGTAGGTCTCTGTTGCCGGAGACCGTCTGGATGGGTACCACCGCAGCTCCTATTGCAACCGCCAAATAGTAGTGTGCGAACATTACTGTGTTCCGGTTTGAAGGGCGCTGTAGCTAGTGTAATTACTGGGGTAACGAGACTTAACACCTTATGTCTCAGGCGACGAGCGCAATGTGGTGCAGTGTGTACCATCTTAACTAGCACCACGTTGTCATGGGCAAGCGTATCACTTACCATCAGGTGAACGTCTTGCTCGTCTCGTCGCAAAGTAGTATAAAAAAAAATGTACCGGCTCGGAGTTTGTGAGTCTGCACATTCGATTACATAATGAAAACTTGGAATCGTTAGGCACGAGGTAACCCATTCACCCTGACATCTTCCCCTCAAGTCTGAAGTACAGAAATCCGGGCGCGCAATCTTCCAATCGTACCAGTTTCGAATTCCGATGAAGAGCTTAATGGCATTATTGAAGCCGAGTGGCAATCGCATCGAGTGCTTAATACGATTCGCGGGTAAGAATCGATTGTTCGGGAGCGCTCGAGTGCGTTCAGACGGCTGCGGATGTAGCAATCGCCGGCGAAGTGCTGCTGAAGTGTTACGAGGTGTACTTTACCATGTAGACCAGTTAAGCCCGTTATATACTAGAAGCATATATAAGATCAAATAAAAAGAATCCACTGTACCTATTTTAATGGATAAGCTGTGATAGCCTAGTGGTTTAAACGCCGACCTTCCACTGCGAAGGTACCCGGTCCGAATCCGGTCTGCACTAATGAATTTTTCAATTTATGTGCAAGTAGTATAAACACCAACTAATATCACGCGCTTTGACGGTGAAGGAAAACATCATGAGGAAACCTGCATATCTATGTGATGATCATCCGTGCTCGCACTAGTATGTGAAATGGAGAAGGCAATGGCAACACCACTCCATTATAACTGCCAAGTAAGTCGTGTGTTTCATTACACATGATGACCACGACCCCCAGTCATGAGGAAATACGATTATGAAGAAGATATATAAGTAATACAGGCTGTGTCTCATTATACTTAAGATGCACAATGTTTCGTATAATGTTTTTTGAGGAACATACGTATAAATAAATGAGAGCAATAAAGTGCCGCATAACTAAAAAATAAATACATATTTGTGATAAGCACCTAATAGAAACAAGGTAATTTAACAGTTTATTTATTTAAAGTAGGATACAAAGTTAGCATCTTAATAATCATTTAAATAACAAAATGTTGAGAATTTAAAGGTTAATACTAATACATGGATAGTGAGAAGCAAATTGCAAGTTATATTAGAAACATATATATGTAAGGTATTGTTTTTCTGGTGACTTGCGGCACGATTAATAAAACGTTTCTTTTAGGAAAAGAAACGACATTTAATGTAATTAATTAATCTAAGTTATGCCGCCAGTACATTTCTTGAGTCCGCCTTCATTGACATGTCTACCTCTCTGCCGCTATCTGTCAAAATGACATGTGATGCGCGGGGAGTTTTAAATGAAGAAAATTATATTTTTCTTTATATATAAATATATAGAAACGAATCCGTGATAAATCTGTGTAAGTTCTAGCCAACTTTATGGATATACTTTGAGTTTTTTTTTTTTTTATACTAATATGCGACGAGACGAGCAAGACGTTCACCTGATGGTAAGTGATATGCTTGCCCAAGACAACGTGGTGCTAGTTAAGATGGTATACACTGCACCACATTGCGCTCGTCGCCTGAGACATAAGGTGTTAAGTCTCGTTACCCCAGTAATTACACTAGCTACAGCACCCTTCAAACCGGAACACAGTAATGTTTGCACACTACTATTTGGCGGTTGAAATAGGAGCTGCGGTGGTACCCATCCAGACGGTCTCCGGCAACAGAGACCTACCACCTGATTTATGAAAGAAGTCTCGAAGTTCACATAGTAGGAATATTCGATGAGCTATGATAGTCATCATAGCTCAGTTGCGGTTCATGTAATGGAAGCAAAGCCCTCCGTGTTACTATCAGCCGCGCCACGGAAGCAGTTCAGCGTTGGTGACGCGTTCCGGTTTTATCGTAAAGCAATAAAACAAACAGCGCTGCGATCTCGCGCCGTATCATTTGCGGGGTATCGCAGCGCTATCTGTCCATTAGATCGATAATCACTTGTAATCTACGGAGTAATGTCGCGTGCCCGCCCCCGGCGCATCGCCGTCACAGAGCAGCGCAGCAGACCTATTTCTAAAATCTACAATAGACTAATCATAACATAAATCAGATATTTAATTTGAGTTGATAATAGTGATAGGTATTTCTTGTTGGTAGGTCTCTGTTGCCGGAGACTGTCTAAGTACCACCGCAGTGACTATTTCAACCGCAAACCTGTAGTGATTGAAGGGCTGTAAGCTAGTGAAATTACTGCGGTAACGAGACTTAATACCTTATGTCTCATGTTGTCTGTGTCTGATGAGTTCAATGTGGTGCAGTGTATACCACCTTAACTAACGCCGCGTTATGGGTAAGCGTATAACTTACCATCAGGTGAACGTCTCGCTCGTCTATTCGTCTAGTGAAATAAAAAAAAAACTATATGACAATGAGACTCTTATATATTAACTGTTTAAATACAGCATTGTTGTTATAGCGGCAGATTTATAACGCGATGGTAACTAGAGAGATATAATAGAAAATCATACCCTGGAATCGAATCGATCTAAACATTTAGATTTTTTGACACTAGTTATGGTTTACTGGTTAACGCCCTTCCGACGAACATACAAAAATATTTGCAGTACTGTTACATGACTGAAATATTCACTAAGGTAGTATCTATCTACATGATCTCAGTGATAACTATCGACCAGGCATCGGTATGTAAGTATTTTACACAAACTATTAAGTTGTGTAACAATGATATAATCACAATAATAATATTTGAATAAATCACAGTTAAAATATTTATAAAGAGAATAAAATTTGTTTATTTTCTTAAACTAAATAGACAAATATCTATATTGATACTGATTACCAGGTGGTAGGTCTCTGTTGCCGGAGACCTTATGTCTCACGACGAGCGCAATGTGGTCCAGTGTATACCATCTTAACTAACGCCGCGTTGTCATGGGTAAGCGTATCACTTACCATCAGGTGAACGTCTTGCTCGTCGCGTCGCATAGTAGCATAAAAAAAATACGTTAACTTAGTAACTTATATCGCTGTGCATACTGTGTACACTGTGGCGAGCAGGCTCGCGAGCCGCGCGTCGTCCATATGGCAACAATAGGACCCAATGGCGCTGAATTGGCACATGGCACTGCGAGGGAGCGCACACGCTCATTGAGGTGTTTAAAGGAACACAAATATTTTTTTTTATAGACGAGGGGCTGATTGACCTCAATTGCAAATTATGTTAAGTGATAACTTACTCGCATCAATCTTTAGCAACGATTTATTTTTATTCGACTCGGCGACCGCACGAGCGTGACGTTCACCTGATGGTAAGTGACATACACTGCACCACATTACGCTCGTATTGAGACATAAGGTGTTAAGTCTCGTTACTCCAGTAACTTCATTAGCTTACAGCGCCTATCTAACCGGAACAAAGTAATATTTGCACACTACTGGCGGTTGAAATAGTCACTGCGGTGGTACTTAGACGGTCTCCGGCAACAGAGACCTACCACCATAGAAATGATGAAAACGAGCTGGTCGTTTAACTGACGATAAGCGATTCGCCAACTAACAAGTTAATATACACTGCATCATATATTTAAACTGTTATTTATATTATTTACAGGCGGTGTGAAACCTACGGGTATGGACATCTACTAATCAATCTTCTACAATAAATAGCATAGCCACCAGGACGAGGGGTAAAGGACAATGATCGTTTATATATTACACTATGCAACGCATGCACTTACAACAATGCATTCACACCGTCGCAAACAATCACTCGCGACGGCGGGGGCGATTGTAAAATAGCTGTTTTTAATTAAAAATAAAGACGTCGCCGTACGGTGTGAGGGGGGCCGTTATTCGTATTGACGTTTTGTTTTAAAAAATTAATTAATATTTATATAGGAGCTTTTTACGTTCACACCCCACAGCATCCGTGCAATGCTAGGGAGGTCCTTTACACCACTTTACCAGGTGGTAGGTCTCTGTTGCCGGAGACCGTCTGGGTGGGTACCACCGCAGCTCCTATTGCAACCGCCAAATAGTAGTGTGCGAACATTACTGTGTTCCGGTTTGAAGGGCGCTGTAGCTAGTGTAATTACTGGGGTAACGAGACTTAACACCTTATGTCTGTAGCGACGAGCGCAATGTGGTGCAGTGTATACCATCTTAACTAGCACCACGTTGTCATGGGCAAGCGTATCACTTACCATCAGGTGAACGTCTTGCTCGTCACGTCGCTTAGTAGTATAAAAAAAAAAACTTTGAATTCATTTTGACCTCATAACTCGGCTCTCACTAGCATTGGACCGACAGATGCACGATCACATCACTTATTTCCTGGATCAAGTGGTAGTATGCAGACATTACTGTCTTACGGTTTCATATCGCGAGATAATAAACATTTACTAAGTAAGCTTTGCTTGCGTGGTGGAATGGCATTGATTCTGGTAGTGAGAACCCAGAGTCCCAACAGTGAGAATATTACATGATTTACCCACTGCTAGGACTCAGGGGAGCCTACTTAAATTTTTATGTAGCGTGACAAATTGCTGTGATGATAACATGATCTTTTGCCTCTAGATGACGAGCTCAATGTGGTGCTAAATAGCATCACGATGGTATGCGCGCATATCGTACACCACCAAATCTTCCAGTTCATCATATTGCATTATGCTTTAAAAACATTCATATCTGATACATGTTAATGATATAATTTGATGAAAATATCTCCATCTAATAAAGTTCCATTTAAAACATCTTTTACTACATAATTCATTAATCCAAACGAATGCTGTCGTCAAAGAATACGACGTTGAGCATTATTCATAACTGGAGAAATTCCTGTTTCACACCCGTTCCTGGCTCCTTACACAACTGCAACCCAAAAGGAGCCGTGTCTCCAAAGAATAAGGCACAAATCAATTATCTCCCGTACACAACCCTTACGAAAGTTTATGTCCCCCTATCCGACCCACGGGAAACGCAGGGGGTGCGCCGCGCGAGTGCATTAGACAAATTATATTATGATGCCCAAAGGATGGTCACACCTTCTGAGACGGTGCGATGTAAAACCAACCCACCGCCAAAGAGGTAAGGTGGTAACTACCAAGATGTCGAAACCAGTTGTAAATAACTCAGTCGTCGCGTGCAACCGAATAAAGTAACCTATCATAATATTATTTGAGACACCGCGTGTGGGGTACATTGAAAAGAAACGAAAGCGCAATGACTTTTTAACCGATAACGAGAAAGGTAGTTCTCATTTTTTATCTAATACAACGGGCTACCTAACTTTCATTTCACACAATGTTAAGTCACCAGGTGGTAGGTCTCTGTTGCCGGAGACCGTCTGGATGGGTACCACCGCAGCTTCTATTGCAACCGCCAAATAGTGATGTGCAAACATTACTGTGTTCCGGTTTGAAGGGCGCTGTAGCTAGTGAAATTACTGGGGTAACGAGACTTAACACCTTATGTCACAGGGCGACGAGCGCAATGTGATGCAGTGTGTACCATCTTAACTAGCACCATGTTGTTATGGGCAAGCGTATCACTTACCATCAGGTGAACGTCTTGCTCGACTCGTCGCAAAGTAGTATAAAAAAAATAAATAAATAAGGACGAGGACTTAGATGGTCAAGTGCGCATATCCAGAATATTCCGGCTCTCATATATTGAGGACCGGAACAGCGATGCAGTTATGGCAGCATTATTAGCAGTGGTAGCTGGTCAGGCCGGACTCGAAAACCCTACCACCAACTAAACTCCAACATGTGGTAAACCCGTAATCGAAACTGTAACCGCCGCGTTAATACGCACTCTACAAAATAATGCCTTTTCCTGCCTTTTTCTGTTTTATGTATGGCAGTAATTTTTAATTATACTCTTTTATTTCGAAGTTGCTCCCGAAAAAGGTTAAAATAAAATTCAACGTCAACGAGAACAGTAGAAAGCCTGATTTTCTTTCTGTATGTTATACATGAATACTAAAATTAAAATATGAATCAAACATCAAAATGTGTTACTCACGAAGTATGTACCATTTGACAAAAATTAAAAGTGCATAAAATAAAACTTTGATAGAACCGCATAATCAATTCACTTACCTGATGATCATGTGAGCGCGGTTCCTCAACGTGGCCAGGAGCTCGATGTCCTCGTCGAGTCTGGGCTGGCCGTCGTGCGCTCTGCTGGAGCAAAGCACCGAGTCGAGCGCCACGGAGAGGCAGTCGCTGAGGTGGCGCGCCAGCTCCATCTCCTTGGGTTCCGCGTGGAGATCTTTTTCCTGGTGATTAGGATTTAATCGTAAATATAAAACAATTGACACTGAGCCGTGATAGCCTAGTGGTTTGAATGCCGGCCTTCCAATGCGAAGGTACCGAGTTCGAATCCGGCCCGCACCAATGAATTTTCAATTTGTGTGCAGTTAGCATAAAACACCAACTAACATCACGTGCTTTGACGGTGAAGGAAAACATCGTGAGGAAACCTGCATATCTATGCCATGACCGTCAGTGGTCAGACTGGTATGTGAAATGGAGAAGGCAATGGCAACACCACTCCATTATAACTGCCAAGAGAGTCGTCGTGTGTTTCAATAAAAACATGATGACCACGACCCTCAGTCATGAGGAAATACGATTTAGAAGAAGAATAAAACAATTAAAAGAAACTTTGTTTTCTGTCCATATTTTATTAGATGCCAACAAATCGCGTTACTTGAAATTGTGTTAGACCTTAAAAGCATAGTTTAAAAGATGAAAGGAGAAATATAATTTATGGCTGAAAAGCGCGTCGCGTTACATGTAGAGCGAGTGCTGGTGCGTTTACACGGGATAGTTACTTGCTTGAATACTAATTTTACGATTTTTTTTAATACATGATTACTATTTTCTCATCTTGTATAGTTATTTTTATTTTAAGTGACAATGGACAGTGATGCATGTTTGCCGAGATAACTCCGACTCTTATATGTTAACAGCCGGAATACAGCTACGATGTTACGCCGGCAGTTTTACAACCAATCTTTACATATGGTCCTGGATTCCTATAGACCTCCGTGATAATAGGTGTTTAGCAGTTGAGGCACGAAGCAAGTTAATCGCAGTTGCAGCGGCCATCATTTAAAAACAATTTAACTGGAACCACACGCATACTGTAATGTTTCACAAGTACATTATAATAATCGTCCAATAAAATTAACTGCGGCTCCCGATGCTGATGTGTAATGAGATAAAATACCGTATCACGAGATCCGTTATCTGCGCAGCACCAACGACCTGGTAGTTCTGCTTTAATTACCAAATAATGGGACATTTGTGCTCGTAAATGGTTGCGAAACCTAATTTTTAAATGCCTTTCCATGAATGCGGTTGGGAAGGGAGTAATTATTAAATGTGTTGTCGCATTAAAGAAACGTAGTAAGATCTTGCACACTACACACACATACACCTGCACTTTCTAATAATGGATTAAATATTCTTCGACATAGTAGTCATCTTCAGTCATTCAATGTTCATCTCGTTTAATTGACTATTCTATATACCACCAAGCCTGATGCGGTTGATGCAGCGACCAATCATTTTGGTTTAAATTTATCATCATCTTCTTACCCGTGCTCACTTCTGGTTAGGTTGACACAACAAGTCATTCTCTCCTATCAACCTTTAACACATAATCAATGAATATTGTGTTTAATAATATCAAGACAGAAATATTTTTTATTACTTATTCCATTCTGTACAATTTTATATATCTAATAAAAATACAAATATTTTTTTATTGAAATAGTCGTTTTAATGTTATTTCTTACAATCGCATTGGAATAACAGATGTCAACGTAACTAAGAAGAGATCTACGAGTGTAAGATACGACAGGAACACCAGATCTGTAGATAGCGATATTAATTGGTGTTTATCGGCGTCGCCATCTTTATCTCGTTCTCGTTCCCCTCCGTCGTAAATCTATTTGTTTACGATGCGCGGGCGCAAGATTGGCACGATAAGGGATCTGGTGCATGAGGCCCGGTTATTACGCTTTATTTACTTTTTATTTCACCTTAAAAAACTAACGGCGTTGAGTATTTTTAAACTGTGACCGCTTTTTTTTTATGCTGTACTAGCTGCACCGGCGGCTCCGCTCGCGTGGTATCAAGCAATATTAAAGCCAAAAATGTAAAAACGAAACATGAGCAAATTTTATGTCCGAAAAACTATTGATTCTCTGGTAAAACTTCATCTCCTATTTCACCCTATCTTTTTTCTTTGCTACACAAAAAGCAGTATGTTTTCTTCTCTAAGATACGATTGTTTCCTTACTCAAATAAATAAATAATCTTTGGACAATATGACCATAAATTGAACGGTTATAAAATAGGGAAAGAACCTTATCACCGTTGAACCTCTGCCACAGGCAGCCTTTTAACCGGATTAAGACCTTGCGTTACGAAGCAAGCGTTATCCATCGCCACGGACGCGGTTAAATAAAAATATTCTGTAAACTTATTTTAATACTTATAATATTATTATTTTAAAACAACCTGTCGTTTATATCTGGTAGCCGCTTAACAATCATCACTTCCTCACATAACGCACACGATAATAAAATTTATTTCGTATTCCTGACATTTTGTTCTTCGATATAAAAGTATTATTATACGTTTTATTTTTTAAAACGATCTACATAACGTAAACAAGTTCCTAAGGCTGGGGTAATTTAAAACAATTTAAGTATATCGCGAAGTGTAACAAAAGATTCGCGAACAGGTTCCGTATGTGAAGAGATAAGGGAGCAGCCGACATCGAGATCTCTTATCTTATGATCACTTAGGCAGAAGATATCGCTCGGTGCGCGTGCGGTCGCCGACTATTCACGCCAACAGTAAGAACTATAGTTTCCCCGGAGTAACATATACCGAGCTCGGGGTGACCATTCATACCATCAAGTAAAAGACGAGCGTCGTTCATCTAAAGATAAATGATGAACACTGAATTTTATTGCGCTCGCCGCCTTGAGACGTTAAGTCTCCTTGCTTCAGTAATTTTACTAAGTACAGTGCTCTCCGAAGCCAGCGCCAATATAAATTCAATAATATATGTAAAACTATTTGAGAAGTGAATTAGGCCACTTATATTAGATCTTTGTCTACTTTTATACAACATTTTAGTTTGATACATTATAAATGAGAAGTGTTGACAAGTTAGCAAGTACTTGCCCGAGCACACTGGACGCTACAACGCTCCCCAACAGTGCATTAGGCGGGGCCTGCAAACGCGCCCTCTTGCTACCAGAAGGTTATGGCAGGGTTGTCGCGTAAATTTTAGTGCTACCTTATAATAAACTAAATACTTACCGAAAGAGACGTTACTAATTATTTTAAAAAAAAAAAAAAAAAAAAAAAAAAAAAAAAAAAAAAAAAAAAAAAAAAAAAAAAAAAAAAAAAAAAAAAAAAAAAAAAAAAAAAAAAAAAAAAAAAAAAAAAAAAAAAAAAAAAAAAAAAAAAAAAAAAAAAAAAAAAAAAAAAAAAAAAAAAAAAAAAAAAAAAAAAAAAAAAAAAAAAAAAAAAAAAAAAAATTCTTAAACGCATCCCTTCCTTTTATCCATAGTACAGAAATAAACTTTAATATATTAACTTAAGTTATGTTCCCTGTACAAACATTTTTCAATTATTGCAACGTCTTTAAAATTAACTGAGACGACTACACGAGTAACTAGGATGCATATAAAATAATACAGTGAAAACCCTAATATACTATATTCCCTCCTATTCCCTCTCAAATTATACACTTAGCTATGCATAATACAATACACAAGGAAGCGCGATTATATTTAAATACTAATACAGAATATACGCAATTCTGCATACATATACTGGTTAAATTCAGCAAAGGACAAAGTTTATTGAAAAAACTTTTCATCAATTCTACAATATGTCTAAAGTGATAAAAACCTTAACGGCAAAACTTTGAGTATTACATAAAATGTAATAAAACAACAGATAAAAACATGAGTTGTAATGTCGGGATCTATGCTTGGACATCAAACTTAAGCAACTGGAAAATTGCACCCAACCCTTTGTTACAGAGAGAAACCTATGTGACGTCATAAAAACTTATGGTCCAATTGAAATGTTCCAAACTACTTTCTCCAATCGAGTAAAGGTAAATTGATTTATATCTAAAGTTATAATTTTTTTTGGTTTAAGTATATCTGACAATAAGTATAAATGTAACGTCTTGTATTTAAATAGTGGGCGCTGTTATACATTCAGGCCCTAAAACGCCATCTGCCTACATCAACGATTCTGTTAAATTCACATACAACAAAACTATAAATTGAAACAGTAGATGGCGTTAAAAACAATCATTTTTATAAAGCTATAATCTCATGTTGAATTGAATATTATAATACTTGTGTGCCGGAACATAAAAAAGACAAACCCCTGTTTTCTTTTATGTTGTCTCTTCTTAAGAGAACGCGTGGCGCACTGACTTAATAATCAGTTAATCATAAAAAAATGGTACGTGATGATATTTAAAAAAAAATTGGGTCTGTGTTTGACACTATCTCTATGTATATACCAGCAGTATAATTCTATACCAGCAGATGTTCGAAATCAATTAACCGAACAGAACCTTAAAATAAAATTAAAAAAATATTATCTTGAATAAAAAACAGGTAGTGTGTATGCGCACGGCGCGGCTTACGTATCAGTTAGAAATGAAAAATAAATGAAGGTAGTATACAAGTTAAGTGTGGACTGTGCAGTGCCATCACAAACATTCAATGTTTATTGGCACCAAGTAATGTGTAATTAGAATTAAGGAAAAATTGTAAAATATGATAATAAATAAACAAAAAAAATATATGACGGAGTCTTGGAGGTAGTGACGTTTTTTTAAAAAAATAATGACGTCGGCATTGCCGACATCATTATCATTATTTCCATAGTGATGTTTAATGATAAGACTTTCTTCTTGGATACTTATCTTTTTACTTAAGAACAAGCGTACAAACACAACTCGAGAGTTGTACTATGTACGGCCGCTCGCGCCCGAATGGCCTGTACGATAGCGACCACTCGTATTTATATCTAGAGTGGGGAAAGGAGAGGGGGTAAGTTATACAAGAGTGAGGAAGGGAGAGAGGGTAGCTTGTCATTTTTTACAAATACTTTCAAGTAAATATGTTGTTGCGTACACTGTGGTACTATGTTGTTGCGTACACTGTGGTACTATGTTGTTGCGTACACTGTGGTACTATGTTGTTGCGTACACTGTGGTACTATGTTGTTGCGTACACTGTGGTACTATGTTGTTGCGTACACTGTGGTACTATGTTGTTGCGTACACTGTGGTACTATGTTGTTGCGTACACTGTGGTACTATGTTGTTGCGTACACTGTGGTACTATGTTGTTGCGTACACTGTGGTACTATGATGTTGCGTACACTGTGGTACTATGTTGTTGCGTACACTGTGGTACTATGATGTTGCGTACACTGTGGTACTATGATGTTGCGTACACTGTGGTACTATGATGTTGCGTACACTGTGGTACTATGATGTTGCGTACACTGTGGTACTATGTTGTTGCGTACACTGTGGTACTATGATGTTGCGTACACTGTGGTACTATGTTGTTGCGTACACTGTGGTACTATGTTGTTGCGTACACTGTGGTACTATGATGTTACGTACACTGTGGTACTATGATGTTGAGTACACTGTGGTACTATGTTGTTGCGTACACTGTGGTACTATGTTGTTGCGTACACTGTGGTACTATGATGTTGCGTACACTGTGGTACTATGATGTTGCGTACACTGTGGTACTATGTTGTTGCGTACACTGTGGTACTATGATGTTGCGTACACTGTGGTACTATGATGTTGAGTACACTGTGGTACTATGTTGTTGCGTACACTGTGGTACTATGTTGTTGCGTACACTGTGGTACTATGATGTTGCGTACACTGTGGTACTATGTTGTTGCGTACACTGTGGTACTATGTTGTTGCGTACACTGTGGTACTATGATGTTGCGTACACTGTGGTACTATGTTGTTGCGTACACTGTGGTACTATGTTGTTGCGTACACTGTGGTACTATGATGTTGCGTACACTGTGGTACTATGATGTTGCGTACACTGTGGTACTATGATGTTGCGTACACTGTGGTACTATGTTGTTGCGTACACTGTGGTACTATGATGTTGCGTACACTGTGGTACTATGTTGTTGCGTACACTGTGGTACTATGATGTTGCGTACACTGTGGTACTATGATGTTGCGTACACTGTGGTACTATGTTGTTGCGTACACTGTGGTACTATGTTGTTGCGTACACTGTGGTACTATGTTGTTGCGTACAACTGTGGTACTATGTTGTTGCGTACACTGTGGTACTATGTTGTTGCGTACACTGTGGTACTATGTTGTTGCGTACACTGTGGTACTATGTTGTTGCGTACACTGTGGTACTATGTTGTTGCGTACACTGTGGTACTATGATGTTGCGTACACTGTGGTACTATGATGTTGCGTACACTGTGGTACTATGATGTTGCGTACACTGTGGTACTATGATGTTGAGTACACTGTGGTACTATGTTGTTGCGTACACTGTGGTACTATGTTGTGCGTACACTGTGGTACTATGTTGTGCGTACACTGTGGTACTATGTTGTTGCGTACACTGTGGTACTATGTTGTTGCGTACACTGTGGTACTATGTTGTTGCGTACACTGTGGTACTATGATGTTGCGTACACTGTGGTACTATGTGTTGCGTACACTGTGGTACTATGTGTTGCGTACACTGTGGTACTATGTTGTTGCGTACACTGTGGTACTATGTTGTTGCGTACACTGTGTACTATGTTGTTGCGTACAACTGTGGTACTATGTTGTTGCGTACACTGTGGTACTATGTGTTGCGTACACTGTGGTACTATGTGTTGCGTACACTGTGGTACTATGATGTTGCGTACACTGTGGTACTATGATGTTGAGTACACTGTGGTACTATGTTGTTGCGTACACTGTGGTACTATGATGTTGCGTACACTGTGGTACTATGATGTTGCGTACACTGTGGTACTATGTTGTTGCGTACACTGTGGTAACTATGTTGTTGCGTACACTGGGTTACTATGTTGTGCGTACACTGTGGTACTATGTTGTTGCGTACAACTGTGGTACTATGTTGTGCGTACACTGTGGTACTATGTTGTTGATCAGTTGATTTTGTTGCTCGACCATGCTGGTTTGTGAAGTGGATGGTATAGGTTCATCGGCTGATGCTAGAGTGTCGTCTTCTTCCGCCGATACGGTCATCTGGTGTTCCTGTCGCATGCAACTCCCAGTTTTACCTGTAGTATTTAAACCATGGTGTGGTTCTGCTTGTAATGTAGCTCCAGGTTGATGCTGAGCGGAGGCAGCATGCGATCCCACTTCTGATGACGGAGTCTTGGAGGTAGTGACGTTTTTTTAAAAAAATAATGACGTCGGCATTGCCGACATCATTATCATTATTTTCCATAGTGATGTTTAATGATAAGACTTTCTTCTTGGATACTTATCTTTTTACTTAAGAACAAGCGTACAAACACAACTCGAGAGTTGTACTATGTACGGCCGCTCGCGCCCGAATGGCCTGTACGATAGCGACCACTCGTATTTATATCTAGAGTGGGGAAAACAGAGGGGGTAAGTTATACAAGAGTGAGGAAGGGAGAGAGGGTAGCTTGTCATTTTTTACAAATACTTTCAAGTAAATAGTGTTGTTGCGCCGATATATATATATAAATGTTATGGAACTAGCGGGAAGTTAGACGAGAAATAACGTTGGAATGTAAACTGTTATTAATTTGACGCTTTATACTAATCATTTAATACGAAAATGTATAAAAGAGAGGCGCCTCCAGTTACAAGTAAACGTTTTGCTTAAATTGATGCGTCAGTTCCAGTAATGATTTTTAAATGTATGTGGTTTGAGCATTTTTTTTCTAAACCCATTATGTAATATATTTACAATAGATGGGCGATTTCCCACATTAATAAATGATTTTGTGTGTACTCACCAGAGTTGCGTGCAATAAGGTGGCGATGTGCACAGTCGCGTTGGTGCTGAGGAGGAAAGCACCGAGCGCGCTACAAGCGCCCGCCGCGCGCGACACCAGCGCCACCGACGTGCACAATGACCTGCGGGCGCCCAAGAAGAACAACATTAAACATACCGAGTAAACTATCTAGAAATGGTTTATAACAACAGAAATTTGCCAACATAAACTGTAGGAAGAACCATTTCACCATAGACCCTTTCATTTAAATCCTTGTCATATCACAAACATACTTACTTCGTAGTAAACTGCGAGGCCAGGTCCTCCCTCTCAGAGGCCAGCGCCAGGATGTGCCCGACCACTTTCAGTCCCTGCATCTTTTGAATTGTGACTTTTTCCGGAATATTCTGCCGGTCCGGATACAACTTGAGAAAAAAAGACGGTATGATTTTATAACACGTTGATTTCAATTTTATCTAAATCTTTTTGCTTTAAATGGATTTAGTTGTGGTAAGCCTCTGTTGTCAGAGACCGTTGAGGGAGATACCTCCGCAGGGCCAATTTCTGCCTCCAAAAATTACTGAATATCGGATTACAAAACGCTGTAGAATGTCAATAAATTAATATTTGCACAACTTATTTACATTTATTAACTAGTCTTCTTATATAGTAAGCAGCTGAGTTTAACTAACCTGATCAAATTTCTCCATCATCCTATACAGCTCATTGAGTTGTCTCTCCAGCAGCATATTGTCAAATGATGCACACACCCTGGCTTCGCACTTCTTACTGCTCCTGGACGTGTCGCTGAGGGAGCTGCAAACGGACGAAGCCTTGCTCAATTTCGGCTTATCCTTCCCGTTCCTGTCGTTATCGCCATCTTTATTCTTTTTCTTCTTTTTCTTAGACTCGACTTTCTCTTCCACGACCTCTACTTCCGTGTTATTATTATTCTCGACGCTGTTTTTTTCCTTACTCTTCTTTGATTTTTTCTTGTCTTCCAGAAGAACGTTGTCTAGATCACCGTTTACCGCTTTAGACTTCTTATTTTTGTGCTTTTTGGGTTTCTCATCGAGGTCAATGCCGTTTGTGCTGGGCTTTGGGTCGGGTGGCGCGTTGCAAAGTGGCATTACTATGTTGCTAATCTGCTGTATCACTTTGTACATTTTGTTAGCAAATGGTACTCCGAACGGTTCATAAGAGGACGAATGGTCGTCATACACCGGGTTCTCGTTACCGCTGAAAGGTTAATAGTACAATATCTTAAAAATATCGACTCTTTAAAGACGCGAATAGGTAATACGCTAAATAACGGCTGTCGGTTAATGTAGTCATGATTATTTGACAAATTATTAATTCAATATCAATCCAAAAGTTAATCCAGAAATTTGTACACCGAAACCATCTGGTTAAAACTTTGAAATATAGAGCAGAGCTGAAATACTCAGACAGTTCGCTCTTGTTGTATTGTGAAGAACTAACCACAAAATTCGCACCAGATTTCGCAAACATACACGCACAAATAAGCACTCACAAACATACCACTATTAGTAAACATAGAATGTTAGTTTAATGCACTGAACTTACGTCACTAATAGCTTTTGCCGCAGCTTGCGCGCTTTCTTTTTTATATTCTTTTGTTTCTCTCTCTCCCGCCTTTCCTGTTCCAGCCGCTCAGCCTCTTCTGCTTCGTTGTTCGGCTGCTCGTGACTTTCGGAAGTAGTCTGAAAGATGTTTATTATTTTATTGTAAGTAATAAAAGTTCTGCAAAGAACATTTTTTTCTCATAAATCTATTAGTCTAAGCGCTTGCCTAGTAACTCGGAGGTCCCGGTTCGTTTACAAGATGACATATTGTGCAATTTTGTTAGTGGTATAGATTTTTGTACACGTCTGGCTAGATTCTACACCAGAATTGCAATTCTACCGCTACAACAGCATTGCTGTATTCCAACAGTCTACATATGAGAGCTAGACCAGAATCCTCATTGTCGCTTAACACCAAGTGAAATTGAGGTCACGTGTTAATCCTTGGTAAATAGAAGACACAGTCGAAACCGTTTTTGATTTGAATTACCGTCACCAGTTAGATAAAGCTGCAAAAGCCGGCAAAGTTAACAACACCAAATATTTCTAAACAGAATGCGAAAACTTATTGCGTAGCCTCTTTAACTATTTGTTTTTATATATAACCTTCCTTAAAACCGCTGTCAGCGTTAGGTTATGACGACTTGTTAACCGATACGTTAGTTATTGTTAAAACATCGCAGCAAAAGAGGAATAAACCGTTAGCTTTGCAGCGAAACATAAAAAACTTTATATCAAAAGCTTTAAAGCACAACTCAAACTTACCGGACGTTCAACGCGGCCCACCTTATCCCTCATTTCCTGTTAATGCAATTTCGCTCATAATTGATTGGCGTATTAAATAATTTTGTAATATATGTAAATATAAATATAAAATATATACCACAAGATTATAAAAAAGGTCCCATTTCTTCAGTAGTATTCAATCATAGATCGAATAAAAAAAAATCATAATATTATATTATAAAAATATACTGTTATGATTTATGTAAACACTTTATCCAGGAGAAAAACACATCTACGAGGGCTACTAAGCATCCGTCGCTGGATGAGTAGTCGCCATGAAAGCGAGTAGTAAGGTGTGTAAAGCGTTCATCTGTGTAGTGTAGCTTGTTAACGAGTAAATCGATTCTGTTCAAATCCATTTTGTTTTTAAGTATAATTAAAATTATTTAAATATGATGCTTTTTAGGTAGCGGATGTCTAGGCAACCGCATTTAGGTAGTTTATTAAAAGTAGCAAACTCTACTGACTGGCTGCCTCGGGCCAGTCGCCTTTTCCCTGACGGCCTGCAGGTGTAACTCCAAGCGCTGCTGGCTGGCGTCCTGCTTATCCCTGATGCGAGATCTTAAAGCGTCAACTTCTTGCTCAGCGGCCGCGGCCAGGGCTGACAGTCGTGACTTAACACCCTCCGCCTGTGATCCCAAAACATTTAATATTAACAAAGATTGTATATATGTCTTGTTATATAATTTCAGATTTCTTTAATTTCAGGATCACCATTTATAAACATACATCTAAATGTTCCATCAGCGGAACATGAAGCCTTCAGTCATAAGTATAAATACATGATCATTTATCCACCAAGCTGACCACAGTTAGTAATACTGTAGGCGGCACCATCTCGCCTTTTCCCTTACCTTCTCCCTTGCCGCGTCGCCACGCTCCTGGCGGCGCAGCTCACGCATGCCCTGTACGCGTTCGTCACGCAGTCGTCGCCGCTGCAGCATGCTCTCCACGCGACGTCGGCGCGCCTCCTCAATCGCCAGACGCCGTGCGCCTACGGCCGCTTCACGGGCCGCTTTTTCTTCCTACATCGACAAATGAGATTATAGCAGCAAATAATTGGAAATTACTTTAACCAGACTGCCTAGGTAAAATTTACTAGCCCAAGATTTTCCAACACAAAAAATTGAGCAACACTAGAAGTCCACTAACGTAGTACGTTGTTTTGCTTCGAAAAAGTAAATCTTCACTCTGGTTGTGTGTGTCAAGCGATTCAGTTGCTCATTCTGATACTTCCATAAATTCCGGCACTCACCAATTTACGCAGGCGGTCGCGGCGCATCTGCCGTAGGCGGGTGGTGTGATGGCGGCACTGCGCTAGGAAGTCATGTCGCCGATTCTGCGCCTGCAGCTGCTTGATGAACGCGATCTCGCGCAGCTTCTCGTCTTCATCGTGAGCTTTCTTCACAATGTCCTGAAAAGTTTGTACGTAGGAGATAACAACAAATCTTAAAGTTAGTTGCTTCTTATCATCTGCTAAATAGGTTACATATAACATGTAACCTGAAATTACTTAAGTACATTCAAACTAATCTTCAGTTTGAAGAAGGCACCTCATGATGATGATAATGACTCAAATACATCGTTGTGTTTTGGCTGTCGACGTAGCTAGACTATCCTGAGCGTATGCGCTTTGTTGTAACTAAACATTGTGTCAAATTAAGGACTATTGTTAATTCATAAGTAATAAAAAACTTACTTTCAAATATTGGTCGCGGTTTTCGGCTGCCTTCTGTAGACGTCTCTCCATTCTTAATCGTTTCTCTTCTATCAGTTGGTTTTTCGCAACCTGAAAAATATCTAGGAATATAGGGCGCCAACCATATTCTAGCGTTTTTAGTAAAAGAGTCTAACTTGTCTTTACTACTGGGAGTAGTTATTGATGTCCTATAGTGTTGAGCTCAACGTGGTACTGTGTATGCTATCTATACCTGAGTGTATCTTAACTAGCGCTACATTGCTTTTGGTTAGCGTATCACTTACCTATCTAGACGCTTGCCTTTCAACACCGAGTTCCTTGGTTCTATTCTAGAGGCAACAAGTGAAGGCTTGCGTGTCCACATTACTCTGGCCGGCACATGTCAAGAGCCGACACAGCAATGCTGCCATAACCGTATATTTACAATATTAAGGTAGTTGCTAACCAGGCGCGTTCGACAAATTCCTATCACTAACTAAACAACGTGTGGCCCGGTGTCGAACCGGGGACTGCGCTATTACTATAACACTAAACAAGTGGTTAGCCACTGTACGACTGAGATATTTTATCAATAAAATGATGAATTTTATCACCTTAACTTCTTCAACTCTTGCCAGCAGTTGATGTATCTTCTTAGCTCTTTCTGTCTGATACTCAATTCTTTGCTTCTCCGCTCTGGCTTGTTTAGCTTGAAGTCTGGAAAAAAGAGGTTTGATTACATGTAATTTACTGCTTCACTATTTAGTGACAATGTTATCGCTAAATGTTGTACAGAATGATTTACCATAATCACAACCAGAACTACAATAATTCACTAACGCCTTAGAAAAAGACACCAGGGTTACCTACTTTCACTGCGTCCAGCAAGCGACTTATCACTACAAAAAAAAATCATAACGCCGTCTTTAGAGGGATTTTTTGGTCGAATAATTATGGGAAATTTAAAGCATTAACGTCGTATCTCTTCTTCGTCTTCTGCAAATAAAATTTTGTTTAAATGACATACCGTCGCAAAGCGTCCTGGAGACTGCCCCGACGTTTGATGCCTTGAGACAGCTTTGCATGCAACTGTTGAGCTCGACCTGGAATTTAAAACTAAATTATACACTTTTAAACTATACATTACAAATATTCTCGATTAATATATCCAACTAAAAGGTCTAAATCTAAATTTACTACAAGGCTTCGTAACCGAACGCAATATTTCCTAAGTCTCTATTGGTGGTAGGTCTTTGTTGCGAGATCGCCAGAAAAGGTGAAAATACTTGAGTAATAAGACTTATCATCAATGATCATCAAGCATCATGACTCAAAGCGAAGAGCACAATGTGGTGCAGTGTAGATATATCATTCTTACTAGCGCCACTTTGTTATGGGCGGACATTTTACTTAACATCAAATGAACGACATGCCGGTCTTGCTGCTTTATGAAATAATAAAAAATTATAAACGTAATTTATTAATCTAACTTTGACCCCACTCTTCTTTAGCGTGTCAAAGACGACAAAGAGATATTACTATCTAACTTGCTGCCAATACACTACTACATTACAATCGACAAGCGTGTCGAGTGTGGCAATCACCCCATTGGGCAGAGCTTAGCTTCTAGCTAGATGTAAGATAATTAAGAAAGTATTGATAGTATTATTATTTGTACTTTTAATAATAATATAATCATGTTAACGTGAACACGAAACATGGGTGTGATTTTGGTATCCCATGCAATTCGGATGAATAATACACATACCGGGATCCCTTGCCACCAAAGCCTCAAGGACGACCAAAGTGTCAACGCGTTCAGCCCATGTCATCCCTGCTAAGGCTGTTTCATACTGGTCCTCCAAGCTCGCTGCCAAGGAGCCCAAATTCTCTGAGGCGGGAGGGGCGCTAACGGTATCTTCGCACGGTATCTCTGCGTCTGTCTGTAAATCATAGTTTAAAAGTTTTTGAGAACTTTAGCAAGTAAATATTGCTTCATGATTTTTATCATCATTTTTTTTTTATATACAATTATTTTCTAAGTATCTTTGTAACACTTTAGTTTCTCTGTTTTATTTCTCCCTATAGTAATTTTACTTTTAGTTTATGTAACTCACCTCCGTATCGTCGGTCTCGGTGTCCAAATCAATATCAGAAACTTGCTGAAGCTCCATTATCTGTCTGTTCAGTGAATCCTCTTCTTCGCAAAGCTTCCTTTGGTCGACTTCCGATTGGAAGTCTAAAGCCCAGCCTATCTTCTTCTCGTTTTCTTCAATCTGTGATGTCATCTCAGCAATCTCTGACATTTCTGATGGGTCAGCTGCCTTCAAAATCTCATTATGATTAGATATATGATCGTCATCATCCAAGTATTTAAAAGTCGAGATAAATTCGGCTTTCCATTTATCGAAATCGAAAGGTTCTTCAGTGCTTTCTTGAGATCTCTCTAGTCCAGTAGTCAAGCTTTCTAGAGATGAATGAAGTCTATTTTTAGTCAATTCAGATTGTTCCTCATAGTTAGATGTATCTTTAATCTTCTCGGCTTTCTTAGTAAGGACTTTGTTCTTAGAAGATTTCGTTCTAAGACCAGTCACATCAGATTTTTGTCGAATCATAGATGGATCTTTAGGTTTAACTTCGTCTTTTAAGGCTGGAATTACTGAGAGGACTTTTTCAACTTGCTCAGTTTTGACAATTTTCTCAGGTTGCTCAGATTTTGCGCGATTAGTTTTTGACACTTTGGACGAGTCAATAATGACGTTTGTTTCTTCTTTGGGCGATTCGAGCATGTTTAATGTTGGCAAACTTGTTGTAGCGGATGGTTGGTGGA
This sequence comes from Byasa hedistus, assembly GCA_029286795.1. NCBI lineage: Eukaryota > Metazoa > Arthropoda > Insecta > Lepidoptera > Papilionidae > Byasa > Byasa hedistus. The sequence continues at coordinate 6,535,566 of JAGSMW010000011.1, read as the reverse complement.
ATCGATTGGCCCAGTAGGATTTCAAATTTTTCTTCGATTCGCGGCTCAATCGCTTAGACTTTACTGTAAGCCAGCCTTCATTATCATTTTTGCTATTGTCCACGTTAAGCACTTCTATAGAGTTCGCAACATCGTTTATTTGCGTGTCCTCTGGCACCAGAGTTTTCAAGCTTTCGCTTGATTCAATTCTAGACATATCTATTTGAGTCACTATCGTATCACAACTGCTGTACTCATCGCAATCCTTGATCTTCTCTAACGGCGGTTTGATCGTCTCTTTCTTATCACCTTTACCGTTAATTTTTAAATTGGTTGGTCTCGGCGGACGTTTTTTAAGATCTACTTTATTAGGAACACTTTTTGCGTCTCCAGAAGCCATACCAAAATTTCTATTTGCTGGTCTTTTAGGTGGCATTTTATTATTTACAGCAGGAGTGTCGAAGAGACTGGTGCGGCTTGTTGTCAAATTAAAAGGATAGCTGCATTTATTAGCTTGATTCCTTTTTTGAAATGGCCTAAGTGTTTTTGGAGCAGTGTTAGGGCGCATTTCAACGACAGTTGAGCTTCGTACTAATGCAGTTCTTGTTGGAGTTTTAACTTCAGTTTTGATTGCATTGGTCGGTTTTGGTTTTGCAGCAGCTTGAGAATACGCTGGTTTTATGCTAGTTTTTGAGTCTATAGCGTTTTTAGTCTCAATTTTTTTTAAATCCTGATCTTTTTTTATGTCTTCCTTTGATTCTTGAAGTAGTTTTTTCGTCGGTTTAGATTCTTTTGTTATAATATCAATTTCTTCTAAGGTCATGGAGTCGTTATTATCACAAATATTATTGATTACTTTAAGTTCTCCTTTATTTAATTGTTTCTTACATTTATCTAACCCAAAATCTGTTACAATACCATTTTCATAAACGTTATTAACAGTTTGATTTTCATCAGGTTCTTCAATCCCTTTGTAAGTATCAAGATTTTGCTCCATTTTTTCTCCCGTAATATCGTTTAGATCATTGATTTCAAATGTACAGTCGTCTTTTGTCAAAATATTGTTACATGTTACTTTAAGGTTTTGTTTCTTAGTATTGATCACCGAGGTTTTAATTGTTATAAATTCTGTATCTTCAGAAACTTCGTTAGTTACTTCTTCCTGTTTTTCTGAAGTATGTTTATGTGACACTTCCTTTGTGGTAAGTGTACTTGTCTCTTCTGAAATCTCATTAGAATTTTTTTCATCGTCTAAATCGGCCACTTCGTCAATAGAATCACTTTTCTCTATTAAATTTTGAGATGTATTGTCTGTTTTATCCACAGATGATTTAGGTGAACTTTCATTTGATATATCAGCAAAATTTTCCTCAGATTTTGTCGGCGATTCAGTAGATAAACTATCTTTATCGTCAATTTGAGATATTTTGCTCTCCAATTTTTCGTGACTGTTTATAATCGTTATTTGTTTCTCTTCATTCAAAAAATTTTCATTTTTTGCATTAGCCGCTGTAAGTTGTTTTATTAAAAACTTGTCTTCCATGGCATCTAACTGAGAGATGGTAGCAACAGCTTGGCTTGAAAGTTCAACATTAGAAGATCGTTTATTCGTGTTTGAATTTGTTATAGATCTTGACGATTTAGTAACTACGTGCCTAGGAGATGCGCTTGATAGTTCTTGAGCTTTTCCAATTTCAACTGTAACGATGGACTTTACATTTTCTTGTTGGTTCAAACTAATTTCCGGGAGTATTTCTTCAGAAAGATTCATATTTTTTTCATTCGTTTCTTTAATATCTTTTTCTTTAATGTCAGAAAGTCTAGTTGGTTCTTTGGCAGATTTGGGTTCAGGTTTGTTGGTTATTTTAGAAGCAACAATTTTATTGGTGAAAAATTCAATATTTGCTTTTGGACTAGTACTGGAATGGCATGTTGAAATCCTCGGGCTAATTTTACCACTGCATGGACTAGCTTTCCCTGTTAAGTTAGGGCTATTTTTTCCGCTGGGCGTATTGTGTCCGGATAGGCATGGACTATTTTTGCCAGACACTGATGGTGAACTTTTCACGGAATGTGTACGTCTAGACTCTGGTCTTACAAAATCAGTCTTTCTTATCTCCCAAGCTAGACTCTGCGGCCTCTGAGGTGGTGGGGTGTTGTCATACTCCCATTTCAATCGGAACCACTCCCCCAGAGCTTTGAAGTCTCGAGTATAGTTCTCTAGAACTAATATTACTTCTTGGCACTCATTTAGGTTCTCATGAGCTTCCACGGTATTGTAGATTTCACCTACCTGCAAAAAACAGTGAAGTTGATTCAATTAACTTTGCACTTTACGAAACTTACGTTAATGAAAAATACATACTTAATATAATATTACTCAACCACTATGTACTCCTATCTTTGAAAAGTCGAAAGACATGTCTAGTCTATTGCTTAATGGCCTTGCATCTGCCAATCTATATATATCTAAGGGGGCGACGGATCGATACCGACAACGGGCTATTCTTATGAAACGAATGTCCCGAGCGATCATGTATATGCCAAACACTTTGCATTGGATTAACCCTTGTGATAAATTAAACGTCTTTAAGTAGGGAGTTGTTATAATTGGATATAAAACACGTGATTTCTACCTAAATTATTTTTTTTGATTTAACGAATTTTTAAGAGATCACATCTGTAAAATAAGTCGTAAATCTTACCGAAAGAAAATATTTCAAAGAAAATCAGTCGACATGTAATTATGAATAAGATTTTATCCACGACGTACTGGTTTCAGGTATTTAGTAAATGATATATATTATTACCAAGAAAACGTTTAAGTCAACGTGTCTCAATGCACATAAAATATTTATATATAATAAAAAAAGTCTATAACATAAACTTATTAACGCTGTTTCCACATTGTATATTTGTCGGTAAATAAAACAACATATACTTACAGCCCGCTGTAAGTCACCGAAGAGTAGAGCCCAGTACCTCGCGCGTAGCTCGGAGCGCTTGTCGCGGCCCGCCGACGCGGAGCGGAGCCTCGACGCCCGCGGCGGAGCCCTGCGCGGTGGCGGCACTGCTCTAGGTGGCTTGCGGGACACACGAGCTAGGAAAATATACTTTATACAATATTCAAAGTTAAGAAAAGACCTTATACAAGGAACACTGATAAAGAGATTTTCTTAATTTATTTATACTTTCTTAATTTTTTTAAAGGCTCTAACCGCTGATTACAATAATACCGGCAAGGTAGCAGATTTATAATATGACGGTCATAGCTAGCCTAATCTCAGCCACCATTCAAACTCTCAACTCCAAAACTTTCCACACCACAAATCTTTGTTCCACCTCGACTTAAATCAAAATCAACCAAAACTCTGATAGCTTTTAATAAATTCACTAAAGTAATTTTACTTTTCCATATAAACAAAACTGTTACTCATTCTATCAGTTCCAATATGTTGTAGATTTTGAGTTTGTTATATTACAACAATAATTTATACTTTATAAAACATAAAATCAGCATGTTTTTACAAAAAAAGCATACCTAGGTGCAATATGCAAAGCTAGCTGCAATGCTGAACTAATAAATCATACCATATGCTTTCTTTCTCAAATTCTTTAATATTCTCTGTAATTAATAAAGCTGTAAGTTAAGGTAATTGAAGTAAAACATTAATTACTATATTCTAGATAATGGTAGAGAAAAGACAAAAAGGCCAAGGTTAAAACCATTTCTTTCTAATTACATAGTTAAATGCTTATCCAAATGCATGGGAAAACCACAGCTGATGTCTTCATTACAACCTATGGTACTATGTTATATTACTTATTTATTTCTGCTTACTACAGTATTATTTTATTGCATTCTTTATACTTTAAAACTCAATGATTATTAGTTGACAAAATAAAATTATAAATTTATTAACAATGAAGGTTATATATCTTGAAACAAAAAAAACTCCCCAGAATTGTATTACATAAAAAGTAAATTTTCAAAGATTTCTACTCAATTTTTTTTTCATAAATTGTAATCAATAACTTATAACAAAAAAAACTGTATGGAAGAAAATTTATAAAACCGATATCCTATTCATATGAAACATAAGTTTTTTTGCCCGATCTCCATCCATTTAGCAAATACAAACAGAAAGTACTGGTACGACAATAATTTTTAGACTGACTGGTGGGAGTACACAATTATGTCATACCCTACTATATATACAGAAATATTAAACATTCCGTTTCTGTTTATAGTTCACACCATATATTTTTTTTAAACATATTAGCCTTAATAGCATTTAATATTGCTACAAATTAAAAATAAACCAAATGTATATTGCTTCTTCTAGTATAACAGACATTACTTTGCAAATTTTATAGAGTAAACATTCAACTGACAAATATGTGACTTATAACCAATGTCATTAAATATAATGATTATTATACTTCAGCGAATGTTACACCTTTATTAAAACTAAATTTTACAGATTTTATCGCATATGAACTTTTCACTACACAATTCTATGAACAACAAGTGTCATCTTCTCATCAAGATAACTATTGTGTTCTAAGAAGAACAGCTCATGGGGACATTCTACAGGTCTCTAAAGATACCAAATTTAAACAATGGATATAAAAGTCATAAGGCAGGTTGTTTTACTCAAAATGATTAGAAAAGTTACAATTTACACCATTAAGCCACTGCAGATTAATATGAGTGTTTGCTAGTACATCAATAGAAAAAACAAGCAAAAGTACTAACACAATGCAAACTATGTATATAATAAGCAGGGATAACATATTGCTGCCACTTTATTGAACATATTTTCTTAGTATTTTGTTGCATACCAATTCACTTATATTAAATATAGGACATACATCTTATGTACTTATACACTTATACATTGCACTTTTTAAATAAAATTCGCTTCGCGTCGCATTTATTTATTTTTCTGAAAGAAAGTCAATAACAGATATATGAAAATTTAAAAACATTGCTTTGTTCTTCTATTCAAGTGGTGAGTTAAATAAAAGATTAATGTAATACGGCATAAAAAGCTCGAAAAACAATATGTAATAGTATATACCATAAGATCTTTTATTTAACAATTGTCCATTCACGCCCACGTATAAAATCATTTACAAAATATAGATTAAAATAAAATAGTGTTTTACTTGGTGTGTCCACTGCGACGTGAAAAGCAACCAGATTCCTTGCCTCTCTTCCTTCTTCCTGCACCAGCTGCCTCACCTCCTCCATCCCGAATCAGAAGAACTTACTCGAGATTGGATAAAAATAAAAATGAAATATAGTCATTACTATCAAATGTATCGAGCGCTATTTCACCAATCCCATTATGTTGAAGAGATAAGATACAATGTAAAATTTAAAAAGAGTTTAAAAAAAGGTACAGTACGAGCAAAATGTTCCTACTATTATGAAAATTATGAAATTGTTAAATATTTTCATAACAATTCGCGTTTTGACAATGTTTACTTTTTTTTCACCGTTACTTCACTTCTAAGAACTGACAAGGAAAATGAGACATCAAAATTCTAATAATCAATAATATAATTTCAAAAAAACTTATTATAAAAAATTATGAAAAACCTTTTTGAGTACTGTAGTCAGTCTTATACTTGAAATATTGGATATATTTAATGTGCTGCCATAATTTCAAATATAATTAAAAATAAAAATATTAATAATTATAACGTTTGCGTTAAACGAATCTTTGCAAACAAGGTGCGGCAAATAACTAATGCAAAATAATGTGTTGATGAGGTGAGTAGAAATAAAATAGCGAGTGCTTAATTAAACCAGGACATTTATTTTTTACATAATACACTATGAATAATGAGATAAACTATTTTATAAGTCAATAACAATTTTTCATACATTCTAGTTAAAAACGTACCTGTTATAATTATGGTAACAAAATTTGTTAAGTGTATGAAAGTAATATCTAACACTATAATTTAAATATACTATGATAATGTAAAATAAATATTGCTACATATTAGCGCTTTCCAATTAAGTATATAGTTGGATTTATTATCTATAATTTAATAGTTATCTGTGCTATTACTATTCCACGGCTCTGTTTAATCTGTGTTACTTCTTTTCCTTGTCAAGCAAAATGGCGGATCAGGTAGGTGCCGATCTTCTTCATTAAATAAAAAGTTTCGCCATGAAAAACTTTAATATTTGTTACGAATTTGAATATTATTTTTATCGAAATTTATATATTACAATGCAAAGTGGAAAAAATAGGTCCAATAGTGAAAATGTGTTTGTTTTTGAAATCCACGTGGGGAACGAACTACCGCGTTAATACTTGCTTTTTTATTAAATAATTAATGATACACGGTATAAATTCAAATATGTGAAGCACACAGTATAAGTACATTATTGTAGTACTGAGTAGTTGCAAAAAAAATTCTATAGAATTCTAATTTCATCATAACCTAAGAATATATTTTATGTACTATAATTTATTTAAAGGTAATTTTCGCATATTTCTTTTCTCATATTTATTATCAAGATCTAGTTCTTTTTGTTTTTATAAACTCGCTATATTATTTGTTGTATGTAATTTTTATTCGTTTATTTTCTTAGTAATCGGTTAACAATAATAGCTAGCCACTAATAGTTCAGCAGATATTCAGATAAAGAAAGAAATTTGATTGTTAAACATAACACATCTAATGATTTTGATATGACAATTCACATGAATCCAATTTCATGTTAAATGATCAAAGCACAATAAACTTTATCATGTACTGTTAGTCATGGTGTGATTGCTCAAAAAGATTTTAATATAACAGTTTTAAATTTCTGCCCTAAGAACATTGAAAACTTTTTTTTTTGTTTTTATACAATAAATTGTAATAAGATGTTTACTACAGTAGTATTTTTTTCAGTTTCTAATATTAATCATAAATTCCAGACTGAACGTTCATTTCAAAAGCAGCCGACGGTGTTTTTGAACCGTAAGAAAGGCATTGGCGTGAAACGTAGCCGCAAGCCACTGAGATACCACAAAGACGTGGGGCTCGGTTTCAAAACGCCCCGTGAGGTAACGCATGAAGAGTGAATCTAATGAGTGTTGTTTTTTTTTTCGTAGACAGAGAAAGCGTTTCAGAAACAGGCAACGGTGTTCCTCAACCGTAAAGGGGGGTTGAAGAGGAAGGATATGAGACATCATAAGAATGTCGGTCTAGGTTTCAAGACGCCACGTGAGGTCTGATTTCCAGTATTTGGGTTTGGTGGGAGGCTGCTACTTCGTTGTTATAATGGTCTATCGTCTCATGGGGGATGGGAATGGAGATTAATTTTTTTTAACAAATTCTATACATATTTGCTTATTATTTGTGTACAAAAAGTTAATCCTCATTCTCCTTACATAGGTGGTGGTCATATTTGTCTATGTCAAGAGCTACATTGTCTTATGCTGGTGAAATGTTGGTTGCATGATATTTAATATGCATGTTTATAATTAAGTATATAAGGCTACACTGTATTGCTATTATTGGCTTATTTTTAATTATCAACAATAAGAAACAATGAACTGTTTCTCTTATATATAAAGCTATAAAATATATAAAGATGGGTATGGGTGCACTTATGGTATATGTTATAATAGATAACCTAAGGCGACTGCCTGTCATGTGGTTATAATGGCTAATTCATTCAAAGAATTGTTACATTTCATAATTCAGGTTTTGCATAAAATCATGGTTGAGGGTCTTACATTGCAACAACTTTTATATAAGTGTCAGTCTCATTTAATCCTGTCATCAACTAATAAATTTGTAAAATAAGATGATTTAATAAAATGCAACTGTTCTTTGTCTTGCACAGTAAATAACATAGCTTAAGTCATTATTTTTATAACTTCAATTGTATATATATCATACATTCCATATTGAAATGGTAGACTGGTATAAAGTTGGACATGATGATAATCACACGACGGTCTTCTGAATACTATATGAAGATGATTGTGTTTTAAACCCAAAATCTGATCCATTAAAAATGTTACTAACGAATATTTGGTGAACATATCCATACTTTGTATTCTAGATTTCTATTTGACTATAAATTATAAAATGAAACAGCAAATTACAATTTTAAACTTGCTGGATTCATTATCTGCAAGTTTGGAGAGGCTGTAAAACTTTAAGTTGACTGCGCTATAACACTAGCTAATCTTAACTTTGTTTTTAGTAATACAATATGAAGATATTTTTTTTAATACAATATAAAGCACAGATGTGTTCACCAGGTGATTAGCAATAAGCTAGTTAAAAAGTTTTAAATGTACATTTTTAACATAATGAGGTTTGCTGAAGCATCTCGTAGCAAACAACTACCATACATTTGAATATCGCCAACAGGCCATTGAAGGCACCTACATCGACAAGAAGTGCCCGTTCACTGGCAACGTGTCGATCCGTGGGCGTATCCTCACCGGCGTCGTGCAGAAGATGAAGATGCAGCGCACCATCGTTATCCGTCGCGACTACCTCCACTACGTACGCAAGTACAACAGGTTCGAGAAAAGGCACAGGAACATGTCTGTTCACCTGTCACCATGCTTCAGGTTTGTGAATAATTTAAACTGGCCACATAAGCTAAAAGAAAAATGTTACTCTATGTGTAACATACTAATAATAAAATATTACTTATCAGTAGCATCATCCTAGTTTTTGGCAAAGAGTAACCTGACTGGCTCATCATTGTCAATAGCTTATCACCAGGATGACATTTTAAGCCGCCATATTTAATGAATATAATTATTACTTCTCAGGTCTCAAATGAGTTTATTCTCAGACAAACAATATTTTTCTTTACCCAAAGTTGCAATAGTTCCAAACATGGACATTAGTGTTTATAGTACCTACCTAGGTAGTCTGGAAAAATAAACCTATGACTTGATTTGATTCGTGGCAATTTAGTTCAACTTGAAGAAATTACTGTTTTCAAAAGAATTTTTATTAAATACTTGAATATAATACAAATGATGATACTCACACGACGGTCTTCTGATAAAACAACATGGAGAAGAAAGTGTTTTTAACCCGAACTCTGATTATAATTATTTTTATACATTTTATCTCATGTGAATGCAAGTGTTAAAAATTTCAACCTTTTTAATTTCAGGGATGTTGAACTAGGCGATATTGTAACCATCGGTGAATGCAGGCCGTTGTCCAAGACTGTGAGATTTAACGTGCTGAAGGTCTCTAAGGGCAAGGGTTCCAAGAAATCATTCAAAAAATTCTAATGTAATAAAATTACTTTATAAGTAAACAGTATTTTTAATTATTTATGTTTAAGTTCAAGATCTTTTGATGATAACTCTTCACTTTGTATATTATATTATAGTTACGTATAATATAATTTACTTTCCTGAGAGAGATGCTACGAAAGTTATGCATTTTTATTTATTCATACTGTTGTTTTTTTTTTATACTACTACGCGACGAGACGAGCAAGACGTTCACCTGATGGTAAGTGATACGCTTGCCCATGACAACGTGGCGCTAGTTAAGATGGTACACACTGCACCACGTTGCGCTCGTCGCCGGAGACAAGGTGTTAAGTCTCGTTAGCCCAGTAATTACACTAGCTACAGCGCCCTTCAAACCGGAACACAGTATTGTTTGCACACTACTATTTGGCGGTTGCAATAGGAGCTGCGGTGGTACCCAGCCAGACGGTCTCTGGCAATAGAGACCTACCACCTGGAAAAATTTTGCCTGCTTTGTAACAACTCATGGAAACAGTTTTTTTAGAGCTGTGGTAAGTAAATTAGGAATACAAGATTAAATATGCAGGGTACATATAGTCAATAATATATTTTCTTTTGCTTCTCTCCGAAAACATTGTTTATCTTACACATTTATTTATAAAACAAAAAGTATACAATAAATATGTATATAATGTTAAGAATAATTTCATGTTATGCAAAATATATTATCTACACTACAAAGGTCAAACTGGTGAAGCAATACGCTAGGTAGTTATACAAAAAATATCGATAGTGAACATCCATACTTTACGTCAACGTAAAGTTTGCACGACTTGAAAACTTTTTGAACATTTAAATAAAAAGGATTTGAACAATTGGGAAATTTATAATTATAAAAAATATTTCGTGGATAATATTTTTTTCTACAACATTGAAAATGTATCGTCGACAAATGCACAACACTAAACGTTACAAATATGTCTGCTGGCTTTATGATTAGAGTTACAAAACAATCATAAAGTCATTATTGTACGATATGTTATCGTTTTTCTCTAAACTATCTTTAAACAACACTCAGAAGTCGCCCGTGGAGTTTGCTAAACCAGCTTATATGGACAAAAGTGCAAGTTTGCAAGAGCTCGGGTATAAAGACGACAATGAGTTGAGAGAGACAATTTATGGTCAGTTAATATTCTTGTGTGGTATTTAAAATCTTTTATTGTGATTTCTAACAAGTGTTGTGGTGTTCTAGACTTTTTGAGGACGATTCGGGATCCGGAAAAGCCTAGTACGTTGGAGGATTTGAAGGTTGTCTATGAGGAAGGAATTTTCGTGAAAGAGCCAACAGCCGATAAAGTTCCAGTACTTAGAGTAGAGTACAATCCTACCGTACCCCACTGTTCACTCGCTACGCTTATCGGCCTATGCATAAGAATCAAGATTCTGCGCTCACTGCACCATCCGGTGAAACTTGATGTTTTCATCAAAAAAGGAGCTCACACTACTGAGGATGAAAGTGAGTTGTAAAACAAACTTTATTCTAAAATGTTCGCCTCGTAAGTAAGTCGAGGCCTTGGTATCAACACGTAACGAAAACAAGGAAAACTAGTGACCTAAAAATTTGCATTTACACCTAGCAGGTCTTTAAATCTTGATTTTTTTAACATTTCTGTGCACAAGAATACAATGTTAGCATTTTCCCAAGCACTGTTTAATCATCTGTATAAATAAAACATAGATATTTGTTTTTATATCAAAATAACTGTTTTTTACTTAATTCATATGAATGTTTACATGATATCTGCATAAATTATTTTAAACAAGTTCAATTGTTTGTCTAGATGCGTTTTTGTCTATCTCTTTGTCTGTGCCAAAACGATTATCATTGTTAATATTATCAAGAAATATGATACCATTCAATCAATTGCACTTGCAAATATAGAATTTGTAAGAAATGCATTACGTTTTTAACAAGTCAGCAAAATTGTCTACTTGTGATATTACTTAAAAATTCCTTGTTTTACTGACAACATCATTTTGTTTTCTAGAAAGATATTGAGGTTTATAAATTTCATAGCACACAATAGCTAAACATGTTTTCTTTTTACCATTATACATTCAATGAAGAGAAGCCCTTTGAAAATTTGTGCTTTATGCTGAAATTGTCACTTTTTGTAATGAATTGAAAATATAACATTATGAATGCTTATTTTTATGTATGGTAAAATTTGATGCTGTATTGTCTATATATCGTAAATAAGAACAGGAAATGGCTATGCATTGTTACTATGGAATTGGGTCAAAAAAAATGGGATTTGTTGGTACAATGGGTTACACTCATCATTGTTTGTTATATTATTAACATCTTTACATGTACAGTTGTTTGTGAATGTTATGATGTGATTTCATGAGGACACAGCTGCCCTTTGTTTTTTAAAACATCTGACAATGTTATTTGTTAACTCGTATCGTTCCACGTCTAACAATTCCACTTAAAACCGATAAAAACACTCAAGTGGTTGGCCATCTAGGGGTCCGTTTGGGCTTTGAGAGGTTAAGGAATTTGTTTCCTTATGTACTACATACTTATTCTCTTTTGGGCATTTTTTTTACATAGATTCATATTTTGTGTTCAAATTAACAGTACATTTCAGTGATTGTAAAACATGCACCTTCCTCACCTATCATTAGTAAACTTAGTTAGATTTGAATGTATCACTTCCAGAGTGGTTATCATAAATTGCAATAAGAATCTGCTAGTAGCAGGTACAACTTTAACTTCAAGTTAGCGATGTATATTTTTGTATAAAAATCAGAAAGCAACTATTTTCCTTATAATTATATCAAACTTGCATTTAGTAATAAAACAGTTACATCAACAACATTCTCTCTATAAACAAACATTAAGTTATTATATAAATTGCAACAACAGTTTATAAATAGAGCGATTAACATTAGATAGTTCAATGAGAGCAAATTATGGATTTATGATAATATAAAACACTGTATTATTTTGTGTCTCTTGACACAGCATCGAGCCCTGGATTTCATCATTCAAAATGTTCATGGCATTGTGTGTATTAACAAAAATCCTGAACCCTTTACAACTCAACTGTATCATGTGCTGATAAATGCTCATCACCATTGGTGCTAAAAATGCTTATTGTGCTCTTTATGCTTATAAATTAAATAAAAAGTTAAACATTGTTATAAAATTTCCTTTAAAATAAAAAAAAAAAAAACATTTTTATCATGTATACATTTAATTGATAGTATTGGTCAAGGGATATAACATGACAAACAAAAAAAATAGCTTGAGCTATCAATAACACTCCTTCGCTATCAGGCAATGATAAGCGTTGAACACCACAAACAAATTTCATTAAAATATTTTTATGTTACATGGTCACAATATTTTCTTTACATGTAATAACATCATTATGTTTTATCTGTACTAATATCAAAAACCTAATTTATTTAAGGCACTGCTATTTTTTGCCAGTCTTTGATACTGTCGATATTTTCTTACTAATTGTTGTATTGTATAATATTAGAGTATACACCTATAACAAGCTATGTTGCATTTGTTTTTTTTATTTGTCAGAGCCACAAGATGAGCATGGTCACCTGATGGTATGGTGTAGCACACCTCTAACAATGTGACCAATGTTATGATAATTTACAAATAACTACATTGTGTGTGTTGCCTTAAGACTTCATTGTTAAAACTTGTTCTCCCAGTCATTACATTAATTACAATCACCATTTAAACTGAAATACAGTAATGTTTTTATAGCACTACAGAAATGACTAAAAGTCTGTTGTATATTAACTAGATTTTTTTTGTTTCAGTCAACAAACAGATCAATGATAAAGAGAGGATTGCAGCTGCAATGGAGAACCCCAATCTGAGAAACCTTGTAGAGAACTGCATCGCTGAAGAAGAATAGATAGAACATTAGTAGATATAGAGTAGATAGTTCGAAAGCTTTTAGTGTGTTTAGATTTAGCAATGGCTCCAGACGCAGCCTTTTCTAACATAGGTGACAAGAACGAGTTCACAAAGTTTGCGAAGTTTCTCGCTTATAAAGGGGTACAGGTAATAGTAGAATCGCGAAAAGGCGTCAAAATAGAGTCGAACACGAAACCTCGGACATCGGATTCGGACTGGTTTAACTTACAAATACCGGATTCCCCTGAAGTGAACCAGGCCACGAAGAATGCCCTCCCATCTGATAAAATTTTGGAAACAATCAGATCACAACTCCATGTTGAAATATCGGTTCAAACTGAGGACGGAGACGAGATGGTTCTGGAATTATGGACATTAGGACTTGACGAAACACAGTTTGACACCTCTTTGAAGGCGATGAACACTGTGTATTTCAGAATGGGTATACTTTTGAAGTCCGTGATTACCATCAGCAGAATAACACCTGCGTATCACCTATCGAGAAAACAGCGCACCGAATCATTCACTATTTTCTATAGAGTCTACAATGGAGAACCGAAACTCGAAGCTTTAGGTGATTCCGTGAAGAAAATCCAAGCGGGCATGCTGAAGACACCTCTAGGCGGACTGTGCTTTACTGTAGCATACCGTACAAATTTCTCAATATCCCCAAATATATCAGATAAGAGTAAAGCATTGCTGTTGAAAAGCGATCATTTCGAATTGAGCCCGAAACACGTTATCTTTGAATCAAGAAAAAATAAAGCCGGAAGGGAGAAGGAAGCAAAATCTTCTAGGCCAGTGGATTTAGACCAGCCGTTGCGTATGGCCGCCTTTGCTGATGAAAAAATAGTGCAGCAAGCGATTGCAGAATTCTTAAACAAAATACCCGTGCCCAAGTTAAAGGCAAAGCCTAGGCCGATATCACCAATCAAAGACAGGGCAGCAGAGTCTAAAAGCACTCAGGACCTAGATCTTGCCGTTATGTCGAAAAGTCCAACATCATTGGAGTTACCACCTAAGAAATTTTCTGGATTTCGTGGTGAAAACGAACCACCGCTAAAATTGTTACATTTTCCCTTCGCGGATAACCATCCCATACGCGAATTGGCAGAGTTTTATAAAGAATTCTTTAATGCGCCTCACTTGAAACTTTCCGAAGAGCAGCAGATCAAAGATACAGATGTAAAAGAGGTAGAATTAGCCAATGATGATTTATCGAAGGACCTGGAGTTGTATGAGAACTCAGTGCATGAATTTGATGAGCTGCTTGCGGATATGTGCAGGTCAGCCGAATGGAGTGGAAATTAGTGGGAACAGTAGGACTTGGTGACGGGTGAAGACTGAAACTGTTATAGGTTTTTTGAATAAATATTACTATTCTTCGTTGTTTCACATGTATGTCTGACTATGAGGTGTGGTTTTTGAATGTGTCTAGTTATTTTAGTATTAATACTCGAGTACCTAGTTTAGAGACAGTGTACTTTTATTGAGTTATTTAAATTTTTTAATTAGGATTTTACAAAAGTTCTTACTTTACAGAACTTTAATACAAACCAACATACCCATTTCCTTGACATTCCTTATGACAAAATTATTCTTTGTGTACAATTAATTTGTGATTAAGTGGTTCCTATGTTTTTAAATCGATTTATATTGATGGATACAATAAAAGTTTATAAATATACTACTGTTAAATTTCCATTTTATATTTTTACTAAGAAACCATAGACAAGATTATTATATGGCAAGTAAAAACTAGAGACTATCACTTTTTTATAATAAATTTATTATTATCTGTACATAAATATGAAAAAACGATTTGTATTATATTTAAACAAAATTAGAAGGTCCTAGAAATATTTTGTGACCATGATTCCTTATGATCTTTTAAGGTATTAGCCAGTATAAACTAGGAGTTGAGAAGAATGAAACTACTAATAAAATTATTTTAATTCCTATGTAAATTTCATGTTAAGCTTTGATCAATCTGTGAATTAAAGCTATAAATCATTCTTCCTAGACGACAATTACTTTCTTTCTAAAAAACAATGTTTATATTGATGTTAAAATTTAACTCATAGTCGGCGTTATTGTAAATACCTAATAGTAATGGATGGTTATCTCTCCAATTTGCTATTCACAATTATCATCTATAGAGATTTAGATCACAAACATAATAAATACTGTATGGTCACCATTAAATATCTTTAAATTGTCCTTCAGCTAGGTAAATTGTAATTGCGCGTTCGTAATTCCATGTTGTGTTTAATGCCAAGTTTTGTAAAATTAAAATGATACAAAATGTCAATATTTAAATGATTTCTATTTTGATTAGAAAACGATTTCGTAATATGTTGATACTTATATTTTTGGTTACTTATACTGAATTAAAAAATAAGAAAAAAAAATTGTGCTGTGTAATTTTTTCAATGCGGAAAATATACATTGCAAGTTGTTTGTGAGACTTCTAATATTTGAACTATTATGTAAATAGTCAAAACACAATGAGACAAAATTATGTTCTACATTAAAACTGAAAATTATTTGTTGTAATATGTGTATAAAAGTTTAAATTCGAGCTGCCTACTCAAAAACACTACTACGTCATCCCCTAATCTGTCTTCTGGAAAATAAAAAGGACACCTAAAATTTATGATTACTGTGGGGTAGTTTTAAAAAATATCTTTATGTATATATTTGTAAAAATCTTATTCTCTTGTGTAACAGAGTTACGAAATAAAAACTTTTATTAAACTTCTTGTGCTATAGTTTTAATTACTTTAACCGAATTTGAGATGATGGACAGTTCTTTTTTTTTAATGAAGGCTCAGGGAATACCGTTGTATGTTTAATGACGGATCTATCACAAGATTGTAAAATTCTACCTTTACGATATTGCATTTTAAAAGTCAAAGTACTTACCACAAGTTGTACACCATTGTTTAATCGTCGAACTGTTTAGCGCCCTTGCAAATAAAAATATGACAAATGATTTTTTTTATTACATAGATGGAAATATGACTTGAGCCACTATTCATGAGTATAAGAAAAGACGTTTTCTGTATTGATTTAATCTAGTTAAATCGTCACTGTACTATTATTTTTTCTTTAGGTCATCCACAAAGTCGACTACAACATCTTAATAAGTCATTAAAACTTTTCAAAGATTTTATTGCGAAGGGAAAGTTATTAACTATTTTTTATTTTGGTCATATAACCATTATGAGAAAATTGCGATAGTTCTTGCAACAACAGGAACAGGCTTTGCCTTATATACCTAATTTAACATTGTTAAACTCGTAAATAGATAAGTTATTTCATTACTTTGTAACGATGTTTACATTAAATACAACTACAAAGCCATGTTAGTTCAGTTTAGTAGACTGTCATACGAGTTACACGTCGCGAAGAGACGTTATTTCTATACTACTGAACTTGAAATAAAACATTGTGAAAAAACCGACATCTTTTAAGAATTACAGTTTTCGTGGACATTTGATATCCACCAACCCGCATTTAGATAGCGTGGTGTAAAAAATATCCGAATCTTCGACTTCCAGCAATATTATGTAAAAACGGAGCTAAGATTGTAACCAAAATCTAAACTGAAAAGTTTGACATGATGTGTTATAAGTTATCTGTGTACATTATTTTGTTGTCATTTATATATTGTCAAACAAAAGTTGATGAATAACATAAACCATTTTTGAAAGAAATGCTATTAAAGAAATCTAACTTTATAAGAATAAACGTTTAACTATTTTACAAATATTGTGTAATTCATTAATTGTTCAGATGAATTGATTTTATTGCATAACCTATAATAGTTGCGGCTGGTAAAAATGTTTTCAATTTGCCGGCAAACTCACCCTGCTACGGGAATCGAGCATGCAATAAGCTGCTGCTTCTTCAATAATGACGAGACGTGCTTGGTTACTGCCGGTGCGAATATTTTGAAAGTTTTCCGGCTAATGCCCGAAGGACATACCAAAGAAGTTAATGCTGGTAAGTGGTTGTCATGTTTTTAAACTTTATGAGCTGTAAACCTGTTGTAAATTCATAACTGAAGCGCTTTATGTAAACAGCTGTAGTGACAAATCAATATGTATGTTCGTAAACTTTTGACCATGTTTATTCATTATTTATGTATGTATTTCTAAAAGTGGGCTATTTAAACATCTAACACATAGAATACTTCGAAAACAAAATAACTTAAGCGAAAGCTGTTTACTGATTAAATTAGAGAAATATAATGTTTGTTAACGTTGTAATAAAGCTATAAAAAATATTTAAGCAGGTTGTAACAGCAAAATTTTGGAATAAACTTATTCTTTATTGCAGCTGGCCAACCAATTCCCCCAAAAATGAAGTTGGAATGCCTCGCAACATACACATTATGGGGTAATATAATGTCTATAGCATCAGTGAATTGTGCCAGTGTTGGTAGAGATTTGTTGCTCCTTTCTTTTAAGGAAGCCAAGCTTTCCATAGTCCAATATGATCCACAGATCAACAACTTAGTTACATTAAGTATGCATTATTTTGAAGAGGATGATATGAAGGTAATTGGGAGATTTAAAAATATTATAAGGAATGTGTGGACTTTGATATTATTTACTTATGTTTATTATATTTCCATAAAATTTATAAATGATTATTATTCAAAGTAAAATAAAAACTGACTGACATTTTGGATTCCATGGGTTTAATGGCATATCGCTTTGTTGAACAAACACAACTTTTAATATCCATTAGAGTAATCCTTAAGCATTGCACCTTCCATTGCATTTAAATAATAAAAATTAGGTTAATTTTATCATTAAAATTTTATTAACTTTCAGGGTGGATGGACGATTCATCCACACATACCATGGATTCGTGTGGATCCAGAGTTTCGTTGTGCAGTAATGTTGCTGTATGGCAAAAAGCTTGCAGTATTACCTTTTAGAAAAGATATAACATCAGAAGAGGGTGATCCATTAGAAGCTAAGCCTTTGAGTGATAGCAAAAAGAATGTAAGAAATATTTAGTATCATTACCCTTCAATTTAAGTTGACGTCTTTATAATATATTTACCTGCATATGTGGCTCAGCGACTAGACACTTGCCTCATAACTGAGGGTCCCACTCAATGTTGTGAAGTTTAGTAAGTATAGGGACTTAGAAATGGATGCTGCTGTAGTACTACCACTTATTCTAAAGAAAGCAATAGGAAGCAGGAAACATTATTTAGTAATTTATTAATGTAAAATATAACATTACAGCAACCTAATCAACAAATCACAAGATCACCGACCCTCGCCTCATATGTTATAGTGCTAAAGGACTTGGACGAGAAGATAGATAACATCTTAGACATTCAGTTCCTGTATGGATATTATGAGCCAACATTACTGCTTCTATATGAGCCTGTAAGGACATTTCCAGGGTATGATTCTTTTTTAATAATTGTCGACATTTAATGCATGTATTTTTGGTATGAGAATTACAGATTTCATTATAATTTGGCAAAGTTATTGAAGGAGTGCTGTTTTTTAAACTACAATAGACTAACTTCTTTATCCTAAATTTCATGTGGTATTCAGTGTAGTGTGCCTGTTCAGAATACTGTGGCGCTTATGTTTTGATAGCTGTGCTGTCAGAATGAAAAATTTGTAATTTGAGGATAATTGTAATTTGTAATATGAGCGAGTTCGTTAAAACCTTTTTTACCATCGGACGTTTAGACACACCGCAGACATTCATCCCTTCGTTGTCGATATCCCGCGCAATAGGCCGAAGCGTTTTGCTTCGTCCTTCTTAGTGCGAACAGCGAGGGACTGGAATAGTCTGCCGGCGTCAGTGTTTCCGTCCAGTTACGATGTGGGAGACTTTAAGAGAAGAGTGAATAGGTTTCTTCTAGACTAGCGCGCTTTACCATCAAAGACTACATCGCCACTTACCATCAGGTGGGATTGTAGTCAAGCGATAGTCTATATCTAAATAAAAAAAAAAAAAATCTACCACCAAATAAACTTCACAACACATGGCCTGTAATTAAACCAGCAATCTCTCCATCATCAGGCAAGTGGTTTGTCACTTTTTTTTCTGTGGATGTTATTGATGTGAATCTTCTTGAAGATTATTTAAAAATGGTTTCATTGGACTCGAGGCTCGCATATCCGAAATCCGCGAGCTAAAAGGTTATCCACTGCGCGACAGAAGTTGTTAAATAATGGGAATTTGTTTACGTGTGTGTTAATGTATGTGTATATATTATTATGATGTATTTATACTATTGTGTTACATTCGAAGAGTTCACCTTTCAGGCGCACAGCAGTTCGCAGCGACACTTGCGCCATGGCTGGTGTGAGTCTGAACATGTCGGCCCGAGTGCATCCAGTTATCTGGGCTACTGCGGGTTTGCCTTTTGACTGCTTCCAAGCAGTACCTGTACAAAAACCACTAGGTATATTTAACACCAAAATTATTTTTTATGTCTTTTTGCTTTTAAGTTCTTTGTGTTAATAAAGTAAAGTCAAAGCTATAATCAATGACAATACTATGTAAGTTGACATACTTGCATCATTTCATAGATGAAATTATTATTTTTTATTCACAATGGGCTAACACACTGGAGCATGTTTGTTCTGAATACTTCGTCTTTACATATTGAAAGCTGAAACATAGTAATATTTGTACGGCCACAGATTTACATCCAAATGCATCTTGAAGAATATTCATGACGTGATGTTTTGCGCTTTCCAGGTGGGTGCTTGATCTTGGCAGTGAACTCCCTCATATATTTGAACCAGTCGGTCCCGCCATACGGTGTATCCCTCAACAGTGTTGCCACACACACCACAAACTTCCCACTGAGTGAGTTTCTTTTAAGTAATATTGTGTAGTATATCGGAATTGGCAAACCTCTACATTATAACTGCCGAGAAAGTCGTCCTGTGTTTCATTTTCATTACACATGATGACCACGACCCTCACTCATGAGAAAATACGACTTAGAAGAAGAAAATGTGTAGTATATATTATAACAATATATTTTATTAAATATGCTTTAATTCATAAAATATATTGTTATTATATATAAATATTATTTGCTTAATTAGGAGAGAGAATGTTGATAGCACTGTCTCTGCTCCCAAAACGCATTGATTGTATATTCATTGCTTGTACACTCTTTACATCTCGAAGCGGTGTGGGTTCGATCCCTATTGTGTCCAGGCTTCGGGTGTCTTTAAAATCTTCAAGAAATTCGGGGAGGGGAATTCAAGGTTATGGAGTGCCTACTTAGACGGAGTCTGACAAATTCTGTCATTACGCTCGAACAGGGATCCAGGAGGGCGTGTGCATAACGCTGGACGGTGCTAAGGTGTCGGCGCTGGGCGAGTCGCGCATGGCGCTCGCACTGAGAGGCGGTCAGCTGTACGTGCTGACCCTGCTGTCGGACTCTGTGCGCAGTGTCCGCAGCTTCCACTTGGATAGGGCAGCCGCTTCTGTTCTCACCTCGTGCGTGAGTAGCACACACACCTCGGGCCTACCCACGCGTCGTTAAATGCGATGAGAAGATAACAACAGCAAGAAAAAACATTTCTTAAGCTTGGAAAGATCTCCAGAATGCGGTTAAACATCCTGAACAAATTTTTAGGTGTCCAACCAACCAACGCATTGAAATAACTTTAGCGAACTTTAGCGGTGGATCAGTAACCTTGACTTTCTCTCCGTGAGAGACGACCCAGAATCCCTGTTGTGGGAACATTAAGTGGACTTTTTTCATTAAATATATAGGAAAGTAAAAAAAAAAATTGGTATGTATGAAAAAATATTATTCTGGACAACTATTGCTTTTGTTTGATAGATGTGTGTGATAGAGGAAGACTTTCTGTTCCTCGGCTCGCGTCTCGGCAACTCGCTGCTGCTGCGTGTCACAGAGAGGGAGAACCGGATGCTGTTTACCGTAGATAAGCCGTTGGAGGCTACTGTTGACCTCACATTAACAGAGAGCGGTAACTTATTTTATGCAAATTAAGTTAATTTTTTTTTTTTTTTTTTTTTTTTTTTTTTTTTTTTTTTTTTTTTTTTTTTTTTTTTTTTTTTTTTTTTTTTTTTTTTTTTAAATATCTCTCTTCATTCAATCATCAACGACCAAATCTTGAAAGAGTAAAATGTGCACTCAAAATGTAAATTCTTAGTGTAGTTAAAATTGAATAGATTAAAGGTCGGGTCTATCTTTAATCTAGTCTTTCTTTGTTTCACGATTTTGATTAAAAATAATCTTAACTATATAATTTATCGCATTTGTTTTTGTAAATTTAACTTTCTGTAGCTTTTTTCTTAACAAATTTATTGTATCCGGCTTGAGTAGAACAAATTTTATTATTGCAGATAGAGACATTCCCATTCAAAGCAAAGACCCAACCGTACATAAGGAGACGCAAGCAGACCCCGCGGCTAAGAAGCGTCGCATGGACACGATTAGCGACTGTGCAGCCACCAACGTCATAGAGATCAGCGACAAGGACGAGCTAGAGGTGTATGGTTCTGACATACGCACCTCCACGCAGCTCACCAGTTACGTCTTTGAGGTAAGATTGCAAATATGTAACATCACAATGTTTAAGTTATAAATATGGGCGCTAGATAATTTTAAAATTTCTTTATACTCGTGATGGGTCTCTCTTGCCGAAGACCGTCTAGGTTGGTATTATCGTGGCTCCTATTTTTCGTCAAACAGTTGTGTGCAAACCGAAACTGTGTTTCGGATTGAAGGGTAGAACTTTTTAGGTAACAAAACAACAAGCATTCTAACGCTCTAAGTTATGAGTAAGCGTTTCACTTGTAATCAGGTAGACGCTCTGCTTGTCTCATCATTTCGTAAAAAAAAATATATTTAAATGTTATAAATTCGGACTGTCTGTTCACATGCACTGCCCGGTGTTTGGTGACAGCGCGCATGCCCTTTTATAAGCGAACAGTGTTTTAAAATAATTTATTACTACACACCGCATTATGGAGGCAATAATTTTAATAAACTGATCATTGAGTTAACTCTTTAATCAATTAGTTTTATAAAAAATTACAACACCTACAGGTGTGCGATTCCTTACTGAACATCTGTCCCATTGGTGATATTTCGATGGGCGAGCCTCAGCTGCAGGGCGAGGAAGAGCGAACTCGCGAACCGCCTGCGCTCGAGCTTGTCGCCTGCAGTGGCCGGGGCAAGAACGGCGCGCTTACCGTGCTGCAGCGCTCCGTGCGCCCGCAGCTTGTCACCGCGTTTCACCTGCCCGGTGAGCATGAGCGGCATTACCCCAGATATAACTAGAAGCAACATTTTTGCGAAAATTGGATAAAATAACGTTGCTGCAAAAGTTGGTAGAATTAACGTTCCTAAAGAAATTGGTTACAGCAAAACATGCATGTTTAATTACTTACTGTAAACTGTTCCGGATTCTTCGTTCGAAATCCAATCGCCTTCTCTCCAACGCTGCGGTTTTGTAGCCCGTTCAGGGAACAAAACATGTCACAGCATCCTCGCGGTAACTACCATTTTCACCGCTGACCCGTAGAGTACCCTGTAAGGTTAATAGCTTAATCGGTGTACCCGAATGTCTTGAATTAATCTAAATCAAACTTGTGGATTTATTGCAGGCTGCTTGGACATGTGGACGGTCATAGGCGAGAGTGACACCCGAGAAGTGCACCGGGACATGGAGGGGTCGCACGCGTACTTGATCCTTACGCAGGAGGACTCCAGTATGGTGAGCATACGCGATAATTTCATTAAACCCAACACAAACAAAAAAGTTCCAACCCTTTGGGGTTGGTTGATAGGAATGATTGATTTTCCGTCGTTTCATCGCGAGTATTATTATTATTTTTTTACTGTTGTTTTAAAGTTAACAACTAAATTGATACAAAGACATTACATTATCAAACATATTTTAAAACATATAAGAGATTCTTACTGTTCAATCATAACAGATTTTTTATATTTAATTTCATATTAAAAATTCTGATAAACTTTGTGTGGTTAAATTGAATTGGTAATGAAGACTATACAAAGTTTGTAAATATACCGTGCATCGCATGATCAGATCCTGCAGACAGGCCAAGAGATCAACGAGGTTGACAATTCCGGATTTATGACGGGCGCACCCACCGTGTTCGCAGGCAACTTAGGCAACAACAAGTACATGGTGCAAGTTACAACTACCGCCATTCGGCTTATACGGAGTAAGTGATTTAAATTTTTTAAAAACAATAATATTTAACGAAACTACGAAATGAGAGGGATGTTAACTTGATTATACTTGGTACGCTACGTACATTTTGCTTATGAACTTGAGGCTTATGATGTTAATATTTTATGTCTCAAGTATGACTGTACGCTCTCTATTGTTTGGGGGCAGAAAATAGGCATTGCGCTGATACTCAGAGGGTCACCGTTAACAGAGACTTACAAACCGTACAAGATATGTTTAAATAGATGCCCTTATTAAATTCATAACACTCGTCTAATAAACAAATCGTCAAAAACCACTGACAATCCTTCAGTAATACAATTCGTACCCCAGACGGCGTGCAGCTACAGTCGATCCAGCTGGAATGGGCGGCGGCGGCGGGCGCGGCGGCAGACCCGTACGTGTGCGTGACATCGACGTGCGGCCGCGCCATCGTGCTAGCGCTACGCGAGCTGCGCCCCAAGGACCCAATGGTACAGGAACACGGATTGTGTAGTTTATGTATAGCTTCAGAGATTGTCACAATCGTATTTCTGTTGTATAGTAGATGTGTATATTTTATCCAATTTCATTTGACATTTCAGTCAGCTCGTTTGGCGCCAACGCGTCAGGGAGTGCCCGCTCGCCCTGCGCTGATACGAGCGATGCCTTATCGAGACCTCAGCGGGCTGTTTACCTCCACCGACATGGAGAACATACAAGTACGTAACATTCAATTATACACATTTCTTCTTCGTTGTTACACTCTTGGTAGAGTGGTTGTCATGTCAATTATAGTAGGAAACCTTGGAAGCCATCGCCATTATATATATACATTTAGTTTAATTGAATCCTAAAGAATCATACAATGTAGTTATTATAGATATAAAACATGGATAATAAAATGGGTCTTACAGATGATAGTTTGTGTTACTGGAGATCATCTCGATAGGTACCATCGCAACATATACATCTGATGCCAAATAGTAATGTGCAAACACGATGATTCATGCTAAAAACCTTTGTAGCTAGTAAAATTACTAATTACAAGAGTAGCCATTTTTTGTCTCAAGGTGACGAGCACAATGTGGTGTAGTGTATATCATGTTTACTAACTCCACGTTGTTAAGAGCAAGCGTTACTAACTAAAAGTACAATATTAATTATAAAGGTTCAGGTTTGTGTATATAGTAATTATTGTATTAACTTGCAGATAAAGGGCGAGTTCAGCGGAAAAATGAAGAGTAAGAACGTGAAGGCGGAGGGTTTTAAGCCGGGTGCAGTGTACGAGCTGAATGACGAAGACGAACTGCTGTACGGCGGCGACCAAACCCCCGCCTCCATGGCGAGCGTGAGTATGCTGGCATATGACGGATAGAAAGGGAAGAGAAGGAGACGCTGGTTAGATGAGAGTGGGAAGAGAATATGCTGGTAGACGGGGGAGGGAAAGAAATGCTAGCGAGGACTAAAAAGAAATTATTGGACTCAGATGGGGACGACTGACGAAGAAAAATCGACATGATGATACAGAGGGGGATAACTTTATTTACTACTATTAGCTTTTGTAACAACGCCAACATGATATGTATATACTGAATTATTATATAATAGACAACAAGTCGTTTACGTTATTACTGCTGGGACTCAGGACCTTGTCTCAAAAGGAGAAAGTCAAAGCCATTTATCCACCAAGCTGCTGGTCCTCTGTGGTCCACATGTCCATGAAAGATGTAATTCTCGGAACATGTTGGATTGCTCGCAATGTTTTCCTTCATTGGAAGCACAAGCTCAGTTAGAATTGAACCCGCCTTTATTCGAGAGCGCATATCCATATCGAATTATAGGGGGCTTCGGATACATAATTGCTATTTACCTATACAGATAATGTTAGCGGAACAGTCAAAGAACCCCGGTGTGCCGCGTCGCATATCGCGATGGTGGAAGCGTCACCTGAACGAGGTGAAGCCGACCTACTGGCTATTTGTGGTGCGCGACAACGGCAATCTCGAGATTTACTCGCTGCCGGAAATGAGGCTCAGTTTTCTAGTGAGGGATGTGTGCGCGGGGCACAAGGTGAGTGCGCGTGCATTATATTACGAAAGAAGTGGTAGGTATGGAAAAAAAGAGAAAGATGATCAGGACGGAAAAATGATGAATGATGAGCAAAAGACATTTTGCTCATAATTATTTGATGTTGCTTATCACGTTCGTAACCTAGTACATACAGGAGGTTCTCATTATAAAGCCCAAATTATTCTTTTTAACCAAAATTTTTTACTTTCAAAGAATTCTTTTGAAGTAAAAAGTTATCAAATTACCGAAGTAATATAGTAGATGATATAGTAAGAAAGTATAAAATTACCGAAGTGGTCTTAAACGTAGTCATATAAAAATTAAAAATATTTTTTAAAGCAAAGGATGGGCGAAAGTGAAATGATGAATCCATTTTTTATTTCCTGTGGTGGTTTTTGCTTTCTGCGGTAAAAAAAATCGCACTAATATAGCCTATTTAGTCATTTATTGAAAAGTCCCGCGTCGTTTTTGGATGGGAATACCATGCCGGCAAGTTCCTTTCTTTTGCTATTCTTATCAAGAACGAGTTAAATCTGTATTTATAAGACTTTTTTATACATGTTAAAAGATCTTATCAGCCATCTCTCTCATTTGGGATACGTTTAAACGTTCAAGTGAATTTGGGAAATTCCTTTATAACTTGGTAATATCTTTCTGAGTTATTATTTACTACTCTCCAGATCCTAGCAGACAGTTTGGAGTCAGTGCCGATTGCGACTAATCCAACAGAAGAGGACGACTTTTCGTCAACTAGTAAAAGTACAGAAGTAGATCGTTTAAAGGAGATGTTGATAGTGGGGTTGGGACACAAGGCTACCAGGGTTTTGCTGCTGCTGAGGATGGAGGGGGAGCCGCTCATGATATACCAGGTGAGGGCCCGCATAAGCGCAGTGGTTGTAGCAGCGACAAGTTTAATTACATTTATTTAGCACACACACAGTTGATTATTCTTAAAAATTCTTAGATACTTGAACAATGATCCCTGGTGGTGGATCTTAGTTGCCGGAGAACGTTTAGTTCGGTATCATTGTAACACCCGTTTCTACCACGAAACAATATTACGAAACTCGATCTTGTTCCGATATGAGGGGCGCTCCAGCTAGTCAAATCACTAGAGTAACCAGACTAACATCTCCCAATGTGACTAGGACAATATGGTGTAGTGTAAGTATACTAGCGCTACATTGTCATGGATTGGCGATCATGTACCATCAGGTAATCATCTCGCTCAACTTGTCGCTTCATCAAATAAAAATATCTTTAATCCAAATTTGAACCAGTTACATTAATTATATGTATTAGAAGTGAGCTAATCTTTCATCGGGGTTCCTTATTATTAATCCGCAGGCGTACAAGTACCCCCGCGGCAACTTAAAGATGCGCTTCTCGCGCGTTAACGTAGCTTTCCCATTCGGCTACGACGGTGCTACGGCGACCTGCGCGGAGGACGGCTACGAAGTGGCTGCGCTTAGAGACAACGTGCGGCAGCTTCGGTACTTTGGTGGGAATTAAAATAAAATAACTAAAAAACACGCTCAGCTGAGCTAGCGATAAAGTACTATTAAACTCAAGTTAATTTTGAATTTTTTTGTAGGCAACGTTGGGGGCTACAACGGTGTCTTTATCTGCGGCAAGACTCCATACTTCCTGCTACTGACGGGACGCGGAGAGCTGCGATTGCATCCGCTGTGCGCCTCCGAGGGTCCCGTGCCCACCTTCGCGCCCTTTAATAACACTAACTGCCCACACGGCTTTCTATATTTTAACTCTAAGGTGCTAACTAAACTTTTACAATTATCTTTTTTTACACAAAATATAATTGAAAAAACGTTCGTAATACCTATTATTGCCACTGTTGAGACTAACCTTTTTTCACAAAGAGAGTCGAGGTAATGACTTTGTTATGTTGTAACGGATAAACATATCCATTACGATGGCCAGTTAACGGAATCATCATATATCATGTTAGTTTTCTCATAATATTTTCCTTCACGGAGGCTCAAGCTAAGCGATGATTGATTCCGTGCCTTTTTGTCCATACAAACGAAGCTTTCACGACTTTTTAATGATAGCTTATTAAACTAAATCAATATTGTTTGTTTTTATGTATTATGTTATTCATGGATATATGCGCTGACCCAGGGTTCTTTGCGTATCTGTGCGCTGGCGGCGCACCTATCCTATGATGCACCGTGGGCGGTGCGCAAGGTGCCGCTACGCGCGACGCCACACGCGGTAACTTATCACCTGGAGTCACGCACCTACTGCCTGGTCTCCTCGATTTCACAGGCGCAAACATCGTATTACCGCTTCAACGGCGAGGACAAAGAAAAGTCGGTGGAGAACAAGGGTGACAGGTCAGAGATCCCATTAAAGTATTTGGGTCAGTTTGGGTTGGTACCGAAACGCCTGTTTCTTTCGCCATCCCGTTGTATACAAATTATGTAATAGTAGTGTGCAAAAGTTAGAAACGAGAGTTCTTTTCTTCTCGCTGTCACTTACTATTCGTTTTTCTTCTCATTACAGGTTCCCTTACCCAATGCAGGAACGTTTTTCGGTGATGCTGTTCTCACCAGTGTCGTGGGAGGTAATCCCTAACACGAAGGTGGAACTTGACGAGTGGGAGCATGTCACGTGTTTGAAGAACGTCGCACTGTCGTACGAGGGCACAAGGTATGAATCCAACAACTCTTGTTAAATCCATAGACTTTTGTGTTAATGAAAATAGTTTTTATCCATTACAATACCTTTGCTATGTATGTGGTGCTCTACAGTGGTACTATATAGAGCAGTTCACTTCTGATCCTTAACGTTAATTTTTACAGGTCCGGACTCCGTGGTTACATTGCAATAGGAACGAATTATAATTACAGTGAAGACATTACTTCTAGAGGCAGAGTGAGTAATTTCTATGCTCGATGGGCTCCGAGCAACATGTATTAAATTATTTCATGTTATGTGCCAAACTCTGTCTGGTGTTCTCTAATATTTTATCGATTCACTTACTAAAAACTTTCCTTGGCACCGCTACGACCTCGTTGGAATTTTATGTGAGGGAATCTCCGGAAGCGAGGTATTACCTCCTTCCTCTTAGAGTATATAAAAACAATAGTGTGTACATTATTAACATTCCACAGATAATAATCTATGATATCATCGACGTAGTTCCGGAGCCCGGGCAGCCGCTGACCAAGAATAGGTTTAAGGAGATATACGCAAAGGAACAGAAGGGTCCGGTGACCGCGCTGGCGCAGGTGCTCGGCTACCTCATCTCCGCCGTGGGGCAGAAGGTGAGGTAGTGGTTATGAGGGGTGGTAACTGCTCATGCGGCACAACTGTGGTTTGGTAGTTTACGTTGTTACGCATTTTTTAGTATTGTACCTAATAGTAAATTTGTTAAAGATTTTTTTACACAATAAGGTATTACTTACACATTAGTAAAGATGATTACACATAAAATCATTGAACTCCTTACAAAGAAACCCCTAGGTAACCCAAATATTTAGATAACTGTTTGGTGATGGAAATAAATTTGCGTACCAATCTATTTCCGTATATATAATTTCCTTAAATATTAAGAAAGAATATCAGCGCAACCACAGGGAAGACATCCAGTTCGCCACGTCGCTTTACGTTACGCTGTGTCCCCAGATCTACATCTGGCAGTTGAAGGACAACGACCTGGTCGGTGTCGCGTTCATCGACACTCAGATCTACGTACACCGATTGCTGGCCATCAAGAACCTGATCCTTGTGGCGGACGTGTACAAGTCGGTCTCGTTGCTGCGATACCAGGACAAGCACCGCACTCTATCGCTCGTCTCCAGGGATTTAAGGAGTGCGCAGGTAACGTGATGATATATATTATATATTACCACCATGTGAACGCCTTGGTCGTCTTCGTTTAGTTCATGTTCGAACGAACGTCTATCTCATTTAGTCATGAATAAAAATTATTTGCCTGTGCTAGATCTACGACATGCAGTTCATGGTAGACAACACGACGCTCGGTTTCCTGGTGAGCGAAGCGGATGGCAACCTGGCGCTGTTCATGTACCAGCCGCAGGCGCGGGAGAGCTATGGTGGTGGGTAAACTGTAATATTGATAAAGCCTTGCAGCTGATGTATCTTGTATCTGAACCGAAGTAAATTTTTATCATAACCGAAAAAAATGTATGGTGGAAATATAACCCTTGTCTCTTTTTCCTCCCAGAAAATATTATAAATTTTGATTCTGTTCCTATTTTTGAAATGTTGACAATAACTACTATTGACCGGTATCACCGTCATTGGATGGTGCATTCTTGTGGTAAATCGGCTAGGTAGGAACCACCGCATCATTTTTTTCTGCCTCCATTAAGTACTTTGCAAATATTAATATGTTATGGTTCGAAACACTCCGTATCTAGCGAAAATGAAAAACGATGATGCTATGTTAACATTTGTGAAATGCGCACAGGGCAGCGTCTGATCCGGAAGTGCGATTACCATCTGGGGCAGCAGGTGAACGCCATGTTCCGCATCAACGCGCGCAACACTCCGGAGACCACGCACCGTCGCCACCTCACCATGTTCAGTAAGTACCACGTTGTACTGAACATGCAAGGAATGATAGAATGTTTTATTTGATATAGCGACCTGACAGACAGGATGTGTTCACCTGGCGGTGGGCGGTAGGCCTACTCCTAACAATGTGGTGCTAGTCAGCTTACATATCTTCATATTGTGGTCGTCTTCTCAACATACACGACGAGACTTGGATCTCATGGTGAAAAGTGCAGTACTGTGTTATACTCTTAGCACCTCGATGGCTAAGAATATTACTATAATTTAACTAGCCCACTAAAAATCAAACAATAACATTATCACATTATCACATTATTGTATGGCGAGAGGAGGTACATATTTAGACATCTTCAGAAATAGACAACCAGTATCTTATTACATGTGTTATGTCACCTCCACAGCGACCTGACGGACAGGATGTGTTCACCTGGCGGTAAGCGATAGGCCTGCTCCAAACAATGTGGTGCTAGTCAGCTTACACATCTTCATATTGTGGTCGTCTTCTCAACATACACGACGAGACTTGGATCTCATGGTGAAAAGTGCAGCGTGGTGCTGTGTTATACTCTTAGCACCTCGTTGGCTAAGAATATTACTATAATTTTTTCTAGGTCCAACGCCATTCAAACCGGAACACAGTAATGTTCGCACACTACTATTTGGTGGTTGCAACAGGAGCTGCGGTGGTACCCATCCAGACGGTCTCCGGCAACAGAGACCTACCACCTGGTAAAATCTTATTACTCCAGTAATTTTTCTAGGTCCAACGCCATTCAAACCGGAACACAGTAATGTTCGCACACTACTATTTGGTGGTTGCAACAGGAGCTGCGGTGGTACCCATCCAGACGGTCTCCGGCAACAGAGACCTACCACCTGGTAAAATCTTATTACTCCAGTAATTTTTCTAGGTCCAACGCCATTCAAACCGGAACACAGTAATGTTCGCACACTACTATTTGGTGGTTGCAACAGGAGCTGCGGTGGTACCCATCCAGACGGTCTCCGGCAACAGAGACCTACCACCTGGTAAAATCTTATTACTCCAGTAATTTTTCTAGGTCCAACGCCATTCAAACCGGAACACAGTAATGTTCGCACACTACTATTTGGTGGTTGCAACAGGAGCTGCGGTGGTACCCATCCAGACGGTCTCCGGCAACAGAGACCTACCACCTGGTAAAATCTTATTACTCCAGTAATTTTTCTAGGTCCAACGCCATTCAAACCGGAACACAGTAATGTTCGCACACTACTATTTGGTGGTTGCAACAGGAGCTGCGGTGGTACCCATCCAGACGGTCTCCGGCAACAGAGACCTACCACCTGGTAAAATCTTATTACTCCAGTAATTTTTCTAGGTCCAACGCCATTCAAACCGGAACACAGTAATGTTCGCACACTACTATTTGGTGGTTGCAACAGGAGCTGCGGTGGTACCCATCCAGACGGTCTCCGGCAACAGAGACCTACCACCTGGTAAAATCTTATTACTCCAGTAATTTTTCTAGGTCCAACGCCATTCAAACCGGAACACAGTAATGTTCGCACACTACTATTTGGTGGTTGCAACAGGAGCTGCGGTGGTACCCATCCAGACGGTCTCCGGCAACAGAGACCTACCACCTGGTAAAATCTTATTACTCCAGTAATTTTTCTAGGTCCAACGCCATTCAAACCGGAACACAGTAATGTTCGCACACTACTATTTGGTGGTTGCAACAGGAGCTGCGGTGGTACCCATCCAGACGGTCTCCGGCAACAGAGACCTACCACCTGGTAAAATCTTATTACTCCAGTAATTTTTCTAGGTCCAACGCCATTCAAACCGGAACACAGTAATGTTCGCACACTACTATTTGGTGGTTGCAACAGGAGCTGCGGTGGTACCCATCCAGACGGTCTCCGGCAACAGAGACCTACCACCTGGTAAAATCTTATTACTCCAGTAATTTTTCTAGGTCCAACGCCATTCAAACCGGAACACAGTAATGTTCGCACACTACTATTTGGTGGTTGCAACAGGAGCTGCGGTGGTACCCATCCAGACGGTCTCCGGCAACAGAGACCTACCACCTGGTAAAATCTTATTACTCCAGTAATTTTTCTAGGTCCAACGCCATTCAAACCGGAACACAGTAATGTTCGCACACTACTATTTGGTGGTTGCAACAGGAGCTGCGGTGGTACCCATCCAGACGGTCTCCGGCAACAGAGACCTACCACCTGGTAAAATCTTATTACTCCAGTAATTTTTCTAGGTCCAACGCCATTCAAACCGGAACACAGTAATGTTCGCACACTACTATTTGGTGGTTGCAACAGGAGCTGCGGTGGTACCCATCCAGACGGTCTCCGGCAACAGAGACCTACCACCTGGTAAAATCTTATTACTCCAGTAATTTTTCTAGGTCCAACGCCATTCAAACCGGAACACAGTAATGTTCGCACACTACTATTTGGTGGTTGCAACAGGAGCTGCGGTGGTACCCATCCAGACGGTCTCCGGCAACAGAGACCTACCACCTGGTAAAATCTTATTACTCCAGTAATTTTTCTAGGTCCAACGCCATTCAAACCGGAACACAGTAATGTTCGCACACTACTATTTGGTGGTTGCAACAGGAGCTGCGGTGGTACCCATCCAGACGGTCTCCGGCAACAGAGACCTACCACCTGGTAAAATCTTATTACTCCAGTAATTTTTCTAGGTCCAACGCCATTCAAACCGGAACACAGTAATGTTCGCACACTACTATTTGGTGGTTGCAACAGGAGCTGCGGTGGTACCCATCCAGACGGTCTCCGGCAACAGAGACCTACCACCTGGTAAAATCTTATTACTCCAGTAATTTTTCTAGGTCCAACGCCATTCAAACCGGAACACAGTAATGTTCGCACACTACTATTTGGTGGTTGAAATAGGAGCTGCGGTGGTACCCATCCAGACGGTCTCCGGCAACAGAGACCTACCACCTGGTAAAATCTTATTACTTCAGTAATTTTTCTAGGTCCAACGCCATTCAAACCGGAACACAGAAATGTTGCACAATACTGCTTGGCGACAGAAATAGTAGCCGTGATGGTACACACCTAAACTTCATCTTTATTTCAGATCGCAAAGAAAATTGGTACCAAAGTGGAGGAGATAATGTCCGACCTCTACGAGATAGACCGGCTGTCGGCGCACTTCTAACATCGCCGTTTACATTATTTTTATATAAAAAAAATCGCAAACACTGTTGCGTTGTTTCATTTTAGCTAAATGACATTTAAAATTTCTGTGTTTCTTATTAAAATAACTGTTAAAACACCTAAATGTGACCATCATGTGAACACCATGTCCTATAAGAATTTTTTGAAATATCAGAAAAGTAACCCTTTTTTTTGGAACAAAACTAATAATAGCTTATTAAGTTATATGTCAGAGAAAGGCCCAAAAAAGGTATTTTTCAAAATAAGTAATCGGGTAAATATATGAATTAAGCAAATGTTGTTATTTTCATTTAACAACGTGTTTCATAAATTTTATTAAATTGTATAGATAACGTAACGAAAATGTATAAGCACGTTTTGTGACTTTAGGGGCTTACAATAACAATGTGGTGCTTAGAGGAACGGCGTTCCCGCGCGGGGGTGTGTTCGCATTCCACCTGAGTAGCTCTTCAGCTCAATAATTTCATTAACTACTTTTTTGGCGCCGGAGCTGTAGCCTAAATAAACTAATAACGTTCCCAGTAGAAAATTGAAATAATTTTGTAACTTATTTTGTCGGCTTTTGAATATTTCATATCATTATATTATTACATTTTAAAAATACGGAAATGATATACAACTATATCCATTTCACTTACGCCGAGTGAATATAAAATACTTCTGTTTGTATACATTGGACTATATCTAGTTTTTAATTTTACATGGTGTTTAATAATGAGGTCGTGGATGGTGTGGTGGTGCCATCACTTTGGCTCTCATATATCGACAGCTGAAACACTGTAATGCTGTTAGAGCGGCAGATTTACAATACAAACATTATAGTTTCGTTTTTCAACCCGCCTCGCTACCTACCGCCCTCCAAAACAATTGTTACGTTCTGTTTAACACTCACCATCTTCAATTTAATTTTTATTTACCATTACAGCAGCAAAAAAACATAAATGTTAACAATTTAATATGTTCTCTTGAAAATTTTAAATAGAATATAGTAATTAAAGTAATTGAATTATAAATAAAAAATAGTATGTACAGTTCTCATAATATTCCCACTCCAGGAGCCTTCTGCAAGGAGAAAAACAAGGCAATTTATTAACCACGACGGCAAAAGATATTCAAACAAAACTTCAAAATGTATATATAATTAAGAAACTTTACAATCCAAATAGGAATTATACGAAAGAAATCTGAAAGTCTAATTAGGGGTCGGCGTGACTTTAGAGTAATCTGAACACGTGTTCATACTGTCGGTGAAAGTCCGAATATTTGTAACATGCCTTTAGATGAAAAATAGTTTGACTTTTTTCTATACTTGCGATTTGACTGAATTCCGAGGTAATTAAAAAAAAAAACCTACAATTTAATTTATTATATATCCATTTAAAAAAGAAATAATTTTCATTAAAAAAAAATCTCAAATGATGTGAATGAGAATATTAATCCCTGAAAGTTATTTCAGTCGCGGATGCGAATCTCCGGAGACCGTCTAGGCATGAACAATCATAGCTGATGTTGAGGAATCATTACCAGTACCTTATTGCTATAGACAGATTTACAAGAGGAAGGGTCATAGCAAAATTCCAGCAACCAAATTATGATTCACCGGAATCGAAACATGAACCTCCATGTTATAAAGCAAGCGCTAAGCTCCAGCGCAACGGAGGCAGTTAAATTTACTGCCAGCAGAACGTACTGCTAGTTGAATGCTACATAATGATGATTTGGATAATTTATCCCGACGCAAATCCGTCACTCTAATTGCGTAAGATTTCATCTTAATTTATATGGATAAAAATCTCGTTCCGCGGATGCTGTGCATCTGTGATAAATTACGCGTAATTACCGGGCAAAACCGATCGATTAATCTTATTTCGGGTTTTTACAGGTCCCCCGCCAATGTTCTTTATAATGCTGTGATATAACAAAAATTTTATTTTTTTTTTATACGACAAAGAGAAATAAGCATGCGGTCCGCGAGGTGTTACGAGGTCAGTGTATCCCGGTCTCCGTTTTAAATACAACCTCGACCTCTCTAATAACATTAAAGTACATTCAGAGGACTGTTACCAGTTACCAACATTTCGGGTACTACCAAAATGACCGGAAATCACATCCAGCCATCTTTAGAGTCATAATGAAGGTGATAAGGACCCAAATTAAAAGAACTCTGTAGTATAGCTCTTGAGGATCCAGTCTATTCCGTAACTTCAGAACCTAGGAAGAAACCATCTCTGTTACTGGACAAGACTGTTGTGCTCCGAGGGTTTGAAAATGAACCTTCTATCTGCGAGCATTGCTATTATAAAACATGTTAGTGGTCCACAATGACATAACTTAAACAGCCTAGTCGGTGCACAGGCGGAAATAAACAATTTCATATAATGGGTGCCCGTTCCGAAATCTAGAAAATGTAAAAAGTATACAATGCACAATGGCTAATCATTATTAGCGGTGCAGCGCTTTGTGTTTGTGTGTTTTCCGGTAAAAGTACCGCTGCCGTCGGCGCCATAATTATTTCGCTATCAGCTGACATCCGTCGGGCGGCCATGCTTTCCTCTCAAAGCAGGACGCCCATTTTTTATTTATGGCAAGATCACAACTTGTTAATATGCCAGAATAGCTTTTCATTATTCTCTGTGTGATAGATAGAAGCTTAATCTATTGGATAATATATTTATATTTGTTATTATAATTTATTATTCATTGCTTATATATATGTTTCTCTTGAAATATCTCTCCATTTCCTAGGTTGTCTCGTATAGAATGCCTTTAGGCATACATAAAAAAAATCTAGAAAATTAAAATAACTAAAAGGCTAACCTGTAATTTTGTAAACGTCCTCATATTTCTCGCTATCTTTTGTTTATTTTTTTCTAATGCGTAAAATTACAAAAAAAACACGAAAGTTATCCAAAACTAAAAATGTTATTACATTCATTATCTCTGCTAAAACTTTTCGTTTGACTTTTCGTCGGTATAATTTTTTATTAAAATATACACTCCCGGACACATCTATTGGCCCATCACCCAGTATTTAGTTTCGACGGTGTCTAGCTAAAAATAAATGTTAGGTGGAGCAATAAGTTTAAATGCAGTTTTAAAGCTGATTTTTTGGTCAACCTTTATGTGTTTTTTTTTTTAAATTCGAATTCAGGATTATGAAAAAAAACGAAAATTCGAGTCTGTTCATTGTTTTCAACGACCCAGGAATGGAGAAAACTTTTTTTATTTCCCATGTGATGTCTCCGAGTATTGGTTCCATAAAAAGGCAAATCTAAACTTAAAGCCTGTTTTGACCAAAAAATATGGATACTCTGCCTGAAATTGTCGCCCAAGCTGTAAAACTTCTGCCGGCCAAATCAATTCAAAATTACAAAAAAAATTAAAAAAAAACCTACATAAAGGTTGACCAATAAATCTGGTTCAAAACTGCATTATTTTTGCTCCACCTAACATTTATTTTTAGCTAGACACCGTCGAAACTTTAAACACTGGGTGGTGGGCCGGTAGATGTGTCCGGAAGTATATTTGTTACATTGAATATAGGACATAGTTTTACCTTAGTTGAAACTTGAAGTGTGGTTACTTTAAGTACAAGTTGCACGAGTGGTTGCCATTTTTATTTGGTACTGACCGACGTCATAATTTTTTTGAATAAGATTAAATTAATTAGTCATAACTTAACGTAGCAATTTTAAAGGTAAATGAATCCTAGGTGAGGCAGAAAGAAACGACAGAACATTTTACATAAACTTTGAATTGAAATAAGGTAAAGAAATACCAATAATATTGCAGAATTTTAACAGATAAGTGGAGAATCTAAAACTAAGTTAATTAAGTAATAATTAGGTCACTAAAAAGCGTTTGCTGATTTAACTTATCGATCGGTCGCATCAATTTTCATTTAAGAGCGGGAGGCCCGAAACAAAGAGAATTGATTATGTTCCGTTACTTAGATCTGTGATATAACGGTGTTGTGTAATCTGAAGCTACTATGACTTAGTTATTAACTTACTAGTATTTTTTAAGTTATTACATTCTAACAATCTCTGTTGTCAGAACCGTCTCGATGGGACCACAAATGGTATAATGTAAACATTACCGTGTTCCAGTTTAAAGGTTACTGTAGCTAGTGATGCTATCAGGGAAATGCGACGTTTCATCTTAAGCTTTAACTTTTACTCACAATCTAACTCGTCTAAAGTTATAAAATTATTTCCTATTCTTAATTATTATGTATTGTATTTCAGTAATATTCCGTTAGAGTATGTGTGAGGTTAATATTGACATTATAAATAGTATACGTATTACTAATTCTATAAAAAATAACATATACGTCAGGTTAAGTTGCAATATGAACACGGGTTAACTCACAAACCGGAAGACAGAACGGATATGTATTTTTTGTTTGTTCACATTACTGTTACTCTTCCTGTACGTAATTGCAATAAGACAGCAGAAGCGAGACGTAATGTGCATACACCTAATGGTATACCGAGTGAAGCACTAAAAAACGATAGGCCATAGCGATGATATAACGACCACACAGAAAGACCCGTCCGCGCTAACACTCAACTACTGTATAAAAGCTCTAAGTACACTGGACATAATAATATTAGGAGTAAAAAAACGAACGACCAGATTATAAGATCCATCATTCTTTAATAGTTACAGGTGTTCAAAGCTCTTTGCAAACTGGTCGGTCTGAGATTGCGGGGAAAAGAAAATAGTGCGAATATTTGTATTAGGGACCGTCACTTGTATATAAAATGGCGGACGGCGGAGTGGTGACATCACAAGTAAGTGGTGAGGCGGTTGTTCAACATTGAAAATGTATTCAACAAGGATATATGTGAGTTTTGTGTTGTATATTTATTATTAATATTTGTCGTGCGGGTGGAATGTGTGAACGAGTGTGTTTATGTGATCTCAGGTTGTTTGTTATTGATGGGATGGTCATAGACTTATGTGGTAATGGGCTAACACTTGCCTTACTTCACGTGGTTTTAAGTGATAGCCGAGACAGTGATGTTATGGCGACAGATCTAAAATTTGCGAGTGGTAATTAGCCCAGGATTCGATATGTGGCCAAGGATTGAACCATGAACCTCCGTGTTACAAACCTGCGGAGATATAGTTAAAGTAACTATATTAGTCAGAGTTTTATTGTATGTTAAACAATTCGTAAGTTTACTTACAGTATAAGTAAACTTACGTTCTGATATATTTCATACAGAAATTTTAAGTTGAAGATTAAACTTAATTTCGTTGATTAAACAGAAAACAATATGTTTGAATGAGTTGTATGAATTTCAGGTTTTAATGAAAAAAAATATGATTTACAGCGATTGTTATTTGTATAACAAACGAATGTTAATAACGAAAAAGTTTTCAATTTGCGCTGTTTATATTTTTTCGCATTCATCTGAAATGAAACAAAAACACCACAAAAGTATTTGTCGTGTCGATTGTGTTTGGTAACAATGGACGAATTGTTGGTTTCGTTGAATGGTTTAATAACTTAAACACTAACTTTATGCTTAACATATATCGTTTTATATAGGTTATATTCATGAAGACTTCTCTTTGAACTTTAGGCACTTTACCAGGTGGTAGGTCTCTGTTGCCGGAGACCGTCTGGGTGGGTACCACCGCAGCTCCTATTGCAACCGACAAATAGTAGTGTGCGAACATTACTGTGTTCCGGTTTGAAGGGCGCTGTAGCTAGTGTAATTACTGGGGTAACGAGACTTAACACCTTATGTCTCAAGGCGACGAGCGCAATGTGGTGCAGTGTGTACCATCTTAACTAGCACCGCGTTGTTATGGGCAAGCGTATCACTTACCATCAGGTGAACGTCTTGCTCGTCTCGTCGCAAAGTAGTATAAAAAAAAAGGCGGAGTTTACATCTTTCGTAACTTATTAGTATTTGTTGTGTATTAAAGTTCTTATCATTTTACACATACGCTCTGGTTTCAGTGTCCATGTGTGTCTATTGTTAATGATGGTAGGTCTCTGCCGGAGACTGTCTAGGTACCACCGCAGCTTATATTCCAGTAGTAGCAAACAATACTGTGTTCCAGTTTGAAGAGCGATATAAGCTAGTGAATTAGATAAGATAAGATAAATACTCTTTATTGCACACAAAGTAAAGTAATGAACAGACAAATTTATGAAATGACAATGTACAATGGACGGCCTTATTGCTTTAAAGCGATCTCTTCCAGACAACCCACTGGAAAATAGGAAATAAATAGTAAGAGAAAAAAGAGAAGACAGTGGTGCATTATATTAATAAAAACATTTGAGAATAGGCAACAGCTAGAGGAAGATGTAGGTTAGATTTTAAGATAGTATTCTGTTAACGCTCTTTTGAAGGAAAATAATGATTTGGCAGTTCGAATGTGGAATTACTGAGGTAACGAGACATAACACCTCATGTGTCACGACGAGCGCAATGTGGTGCAGTGTGTACCATCTTAACTAGCAGCACGTTGTCATGGGCAAGCGTATCACGTACCATCAGGTGAACGTCTTGCTCGTCTCGTCGCAAAGTAGTATAAAAAAAAGGCGGAGTTTACATCTATCGTAACTAATTAGTATTTGTTGTCTCTTAAAGTTCTTATCATTTTACACATACGCTCTGGTTTCAGTGTCCATGTGTCTATTGTTAATGATGGTAGGTCTCTGCCGGAGACTGTCTAGGTACCACCGCAGCTCATATTCCAGTTCTAGTTAACATTACTGTGTTCCAATTTGAAAAGCGATATAAGCTAGTGAATTAGATAAGATAAGATAAATACTCTTCATTGCACACAAAGTAAAGTAATGAACATACAAATTTATAAAATGACAATGTACAATGGACGGCCTTATTGCTTTAAAGCGATCTCTTCCAGACAACCCACTGGAAAATAGGAAATAAATAGTAAGAGAAAAAAGAGAAGACAGTGGTGCATTATATTAATAAAAACATTTGAGAATAGGCAACAGCTAGAGGAAGATGTAGGTTAGATTTTAAGATAGTATTCTGTTAACGCTCTTTTGAAGGAAAATAATGATTTGGCAGTTCGAATGTGGAATTACTGAGGTAACGAGACATAACACCTCATGTGTCACGACGAGCGCAATGTGGTGCAGTGTGTACCATCTTAACTAGCAGCACGTTGTCATGGGCAAGCGTATCACTTACCATCAGGTGAACGTCTTGCTCGTCTCGTCGCAAAGTAGTATAAAAAAAAAAGGCGGAGTTTACATCTTTCGTAACTAATTAGTATTTGTTGTCTCTTAAAGTTCTTATCATTTTACACATACGCTCTGGTTTCAGTGTCCATGTGTGTCTATTGTTAATGATGGTAGGTCTCTGTTGCCGGAGACCGTCTGGGTGGGTACCACCGCAGCTCATATTCCATTTCTAGTTAACATTACTGTGTTCCAGTTTGAAGAGCGATATAAGCTAGTGAATTAAATAAGATAAGATAAACAATCTTTATTGCACACAAAGTAAAGTAATGAACATACAAATTTATAAAATGACAATGTACAATGGACGGCCTTATTGCTTTAAAGCGATCTCTTCCAGACAACCCACTGGAAAATAGGAAATAAATAGTAAGAGAAAAAAGAGAAGACAGTGGTGCATTATATTAATAAAAACATTTGAGAATAGGCAACAGCTAGAGGAAGATGTAGGTTAGATTTTAAGATAGTATTCTGTTAACGCTCTTTTGAAGGAAAATAATGATTTGGCAGTTCGAATGTGGAATTACTGAGGTAACGAGACATAACACCTCATGTGTCACGACGAGCGCAATGTGGTGCAGTGTGTACCATCTTAACTAGCAGCACGTTGTCATGGGCAAGCGTATCACTTACCATCAGGTGAACGTCTTGCTCGTCTCGTCGCAAAGTAGTATAAAAAAAAAGGCGGAGTTTACATCTATCGTAACTTATTAGTATTTGTTGTCTCTTAAAGTTCTTATCATTTTACACATACGCTCTGGTTTCAGTGTCCATGTGTCTATTGTTAATGATGGTAGGTCTCTGCCGGAGACCGTCTGGGTGGGTACCACCGCAGCTCATATTCCATTTCTAGTTAACATTACTGTGTTCCAATTTGAAAAGCGATATAAGCTAGTGAATTAGATAAGATAAGATAAATACTCTTCATTGCACACAAAGTAAAGTAATGAACATACAAATTTATAAAATGACAATGTACAATGGACGGCCTTATTGCTTTAAAGCGATCTCTTCCAGACAACCCACTGGAAAATAGGAAATAAATAGTAAGAGAAAAAAGAGAAGACAGTGGTGCATTATATTAATAAAAACATTTGAGAATAGGCAACAGCTAGAGGAAGATGTAGGTTAGATTTTAAGATAGTATTCTGTTAACGCTCTTTTGAAGGAAAATAATGATTTGGCAGTTCGAATGTGGAATTACTGAGGTAACGAGACATAACACCTCATGTGTCACGACGAGCGCAATGTGGTGCAGTGTGTACCATCTTAACTAGCAGCACGTTGTCATGGGCAAGCGTATCACTTACCATCAGGTGAACGTCTTGCTCGTCTCGTCGCAAAGTAGTATAAAAAAAAAAGGCGGAGTTTACATCTTTCGTAACTTATTAGTATTTGTTGTGTATTAAAGTTCTTATCATTTTACACATACGCTCTGGTTTCAGTGTCCATGTGTGTCTATTGTTAATGATGGTAGGTCTCTGCCGGAGACTGTCTAGGTACCACCGCAGCTCATATTCCAGTTCTAGTTAACATTACTGTGTTCCAATTTGAAGAGCGATATAAGCTAGTGAATTAGATAAGATAAGATAAATACTCTTTATTGCACACAAAGTAAAGTAATGAACAGACAAATTTATGAAATGACAATGTACAATGGGCGGCCTTATTGCTTTAAAGCAATCTCTTCCAGACAACCCACTGGAAAATAGGAAATAAATAGTAAGAGAAAAAAGAGAAGACAGTGGTGCATTAGATAAATAAAAACATTTGAGAATAGGCAACAGCGAGAGGAAGATACAGGTTAGATTTTAAGATAGTATTCTGTTAAC
Source organism: Byasa hedistus (assembly GCA_029286795.1). Taxonomy (NCBI): domain Eukaryota; kingdom Metazoa; phylum Arthropoda; class Insecta; order Lepidoptera; family Papilionidae; genus Byasa; species Byasa hedistus. The sequence goes on along the minus strand of JAGSMW010000011.1, from coordinate 6,493,234 downwards.
GCTCTTTTGAAGGAAAATAATGATTTGGCAGTTCGAATGCGGAATTACTGAGGTAACGAGACTTAACACCGTGTCATGACGAGCGCAATGTGGTGCAGTGTATACCATCTTAACTATACAAGCTTTTGTCGTTACCCAATTTTGTATATGCAAGAATGGATTGCCTTTTAGTTTTTAGTGTTTAGATAATTCCGTTAGTCTTGTCCTGTCTAGTCTAGTCTTGTCAGCTGACTATTTGCTATTAAAATCTGACATGCGTATACATATATATATTTACAGACATATGACTATATTCCATATGTTATTATATTACTTTCTTTAATATTACATAGATATAACAGTCCGATGTAAATAGCGATGTTGTAGTAAAATATTTTGTTTGTGTAAACAACAAACGATATTGAATTCTGATAAAATTTTGTTATATCCTTTAGATTTAGATGCAGCGCATATTTCTGCTGTTAACTATTAGTGTGTTGTGTAAACATCTTGATTAGCGTTGTACTTACCAGAACTCAATCTCATCGATCGTGATAATGAACCGGAACTATGACTAGTTTACTGCACTTGCTATCATTCCATCGCAAAGCTATTGTGTGAGTGGTGAAAGGCTAAAAGTATATCAAAACTATCGGAGTTATTCAATATCGTTACGTGAAACGTTTCCGTTTTCTTTATATCGGCTATTAGCTTTTTTTTTGATTTCATCTGTTTGTGAGGGATATGCTCTATGGTCATATTGCTCCTAGAACTGATGGCTGTTTGGGTAGACGTAGCGTTGGAATTGTTTTTAGGATCTTTGGGGAAGGCTTATATCCAGCAGTGGATATTTATCGTTTGATGTCTGTCCCCAAGTTCGATGAAGTTGCAAATGCTAAACTACCAAATTAAGTTAAAAAATTTCAACTAACTTATCATAATCTTTAAAAAATATCGCGTCGAAAGTTTTCTTTAAAACAGCAGAGACAAAGCGCCATAAATTCCATGCTTCTGAGCCGGAGCGTCGCTGAGTTGAAAGAAAAAAAAAGCTATCCCCTTAAAACCGCTGAGATACAGCGGAGAAATACGAGCGGAGAATTGAAGCAGTAAAGCGTTCAAGCGCTTAATAACACAATAAATAAGGGAGCTTTTACAGCGGCACGACACGACGGCGATACATCAACGATACGCGGCGACGTCGCAAAGTAAAAAGCTTAGAAGATATCGCGCGGACGTACGCGCAGGAATTACTTACTCGACCACTGCTTTTATACAAGCTTTTGTCGTTTCCCGATTTTGTATATACAAGAATGGATTGCCTTTTAGTTTTTAGTGCTTAGGTAATTCCGTTAGTCTTGTCCTGTCTAGTCTGGTCTAGTAAGCTGACTATTTGCTATTAAAATCTGATATGAGTATACATATATATATTTACAGACATATGTCAATATTCCATTTTTTTTTATACTACTATGTGACAAGAAGAGTAAAACGTTCACCTGATGGTAAGTGATACGCTTACCCATGACAATGTGGTCCTAGTTAAGATGGTACACACTGCACCACATTGCACTCGTCATAACACATGAGGTGTTAAGTCTCGTTACCCCAGTAATTACACTAGCTACAGCGCCCTTCAAACCGGAACACAGTAATGTTCGCACACTACTATTTGTCGGTTGCAATAGGAGCTGCGGTGGTACCCACCCAGACGGTCTCCGGCAACAGAGACCTACCACCTGGAACGTTTCTCTCTGAAACGTTAAACGCTCTTTTTAATGGTCATAGACTTCAAACGAAATGAACTTTAATCTTTATACAAGTTAAATACCTCCACAGTCGCAGACATCTAACATTCTCCTATGCATATAAGTCTATAACACCTGTATATTGTAGTCCTGACTCACAGTTTAAATTGTATTCTTATTTACTATATTAACATTTTTATCATAGTTTTCTATCTTTTATCTTTTTTCTCTTAATTCGATTTATGAACCTATACTCAATGTACGCAGTGTCTGTATTTGAGTAATTGAGAGTAAATGTCGCTTATTGCCTCAGTTAACTAATATACGAAGTAAATGTTAAATGTATTTTTGTAGACAGACCATAATAAATTTAGGCTTTTTTAGATCTTTCTTGAAGAAGTCTTTTAAGGGCCATTAAGCATAAAGTAGAAGAACTATTACAAGCATCACTGCTCCCGTTTAAATGGCGCTGTAGCTATAAGTAGAAGTAGTTAATATGGAATCTTATGCCTTAAGAGCAAAGTGATAGTTTTTATTGAGTTGGTGACTCTTATGAGACCTATTAGCCTGCTATTATTTATGCAACAAAATTTGGTTCTAAAGTGTTTGTCCTTATATTTATTGAAGTGATAGTTTGTAAATATCTTAACTAGCGTCTCATTGATGACTGCTTTACATACGTTGTTATTTCTCTTACCTTCTTTAATTGTAATCTTCATGATGGTAGGTTTCTGTAGCCGGAAACAAATTGTGTAGGTAGTAATAGTAGCCAAACGGCTGTGCGGAAATATTAGTGTTTCAATTTGAAGAAAGCGTTAACGAAAGATAGCTCTTAGTTCTGTTTAGTATACTCAGTTTGAAGGACATGCGATTGTATTTAATTCTTTTTAGAAATCGGTTCAGCCTCCTTCTCCAGTTTAGTCAGTTTATCTAGTACCAAATTGCGGTAATAACAGCCGTATGTTCACATTGAAGGGAGGCGTCTCATGCACTTCAAACTTCGACACCTTACCTCTCATGTTCAAGTATACAGATTGTATTTCTAACTTGATCTTCCCACTGGGATACTTGTAACAATGTAGTCAAGGTTAAACGTTGTTCCTTAAGCTGGTGGCACAGTTGGAATCGAACCAGCTTTTCAAGATAAAACTCCCGATATAATAATTTTAAAGCTGATGATATATTGTCTTTCTCAAGGTTTTGGTACTGCTGGCGGCGGCGGCGTGTGCTGATCAGATGCAGTGGATGCCTTACGGGAATCTTCAAGCATACAACTTCCAACAGGATCAGCAGGTAATCCAATATTTTATATCAATTCGTATTTCTTTTAACTCTTTGGTATGAGGTAAATGAGTTAGTGCAGCGGCTAAGTGTCTGTTTAAACGGAAGACGATGCTTTGACTCCTGAGCTGCACGGGTGTAGTTTAGATGATTTAGGTTATGATTAGCTTCGTAGTAAATCAGTCGCTGTAACAGTATTGCTGCATAGAAGATCAGAGCTGAGAGTATTCTGAACAAGCACCACTTACCACCTACATTACAATTAGGCAAAACACTTTGCATGCAGGTTTAACTTTTTTAAAACTAACATTGCGATATATTTCAAGAGATTAGATTCGCCAAAGGAAACAAATTTAAGCTCTGTCCAAAGTTAGTTGTTTGAAGTGAAATTGTTTGAAACATGTAAAATATATCGCGGCGCCTTTGATGTTAACTCGTAAAAGAAAGATTTATCTCCCCGCACGCATTAAAAATTCAAGGGATCGCCCTGCATCCCCCACCTCACCTCACCCCGCCTGCCCCACATCAGCGAAAAGCAATCCCAGTTCAAGTTAACAACGTTTATTTGGATCCGCAGAATTTATTACTGTTTTTTTTTTTCGGTTAATGAAAAGAAAATCCCGCCGCGAACGAAAATACTCTTTCGGCTGAACTCACAAAAGAATTGATATTGAAACGTGTTCGTAAACAATATTTACTTCGCGTCTTTTCATATTATTTTTGTTGACCTTCACTTCAGACAAATACAAAAGTATTTACAAAAAGCTTGGGTTTGTTTAAAAAGGCCCTCAAGATTTTGATGAATTTATACTTCAAAAATTATTTTAGATTAGACTTTTGTTTCTGACATCTAAAATAACGCCGTTATAGACTGGTGGAACTTAATATGGTGTGAATGTTCCGCTTTTATCGCTTCGTATAAAAAGAAGAAGTAAACGTTTTCCAAACGTTCCCACTGAACCCAGATCTTAAGGAATCGGTAATGTTTTTTCGCTAAGAGAAAATAATAAAAGATCGTAAAGTGAGGTTACTGCCTGGGACCGCCTATATATCTATTTTTATTATAAACCCGACACTCAGGTGGGTTTCGACTCGTAATCTGCTTTAACTTCGCGCCAAAAAAAAGAAATATGGCCGCGTGCGTTATAAATTAGCTCACAATTTCACGGAAGTATTTCCTTTTTTAATCGTGACAAAGGTATTCAGCGCGTTCTGCCATAACATGCAAAAAGATTAAAATGTAATCGTTATAGTGAATAAATTAGAAAGTTATAAAAGTAATATATCTTCAGATCGAAATGTAACATGAAAGTTTACCTGTTGTTAAGTGTTAGCATCACATTGCGCTCGTCGACAACAGCGTTAATCGGATCGAATCCATGTATCACTAGAGCGCATTTCATTGAGCCATTGGGAAGTTTGTAAAGTTTACTGCTACAACTGTTTTTTTTTCGATCGGCTTACCGTTGTGCAACTCATTGAGTAACGGGTGAAAATAAACGGTTCGGTTAAAGAGAGTAAAAACTAACTGCAGTTCAGTTAACTGTCGCTCGCTGGGAGTACGTTTTAGTTTGTTTTTTTATTACATCGTGCAGCCGGTAAGGTTGCGCCGGTTCACGGGCGGTAGAGAATACTTAAGCGGGAGCGATAGAGGATTTTATTCTGTTTAATAGTATTATAGCTTTATAGGATTTGTTTTTATATTTCCTTAGCTTGACTGTATTTTGTATAAATTATAATAAATATATCTGTTTCTTTTTTAAGTATAATGACTTGTGCTTTAATACATTGATTGAAAGATTTCTCTAGATAAATTTATTGGTGTTTCTTTAGTTATTTAAATTCCTGTCAGCGGTAACAAATACCTAAAAAAAACATTAAGGCATCTATATTTTGGAATGTAGTCCTTTTTAAAGATATAATATAATACCAAGTTTTTATTTTAAACATTATTTACGCGCTTTATTCTAGCTTAAATGCAACTTCTAGTTATTTGAATAAATGGAAAATTTGCCTATGTCTAATCGAATAGTGACCATACATTTTTGTGCCATCATTATTTGATATTTTTCTTTCAGTACTTCTATTTTATGATTATCAGACGATATAAAAAATTTATAGAATTTGTTTAAACGGAATCAATTTTATAATCATTGTTTCGCTTTAATTCGGTTTAATTCTGTTTTATAGTTATACAAAATGTATTTTAGGTTGTGTTTACTTTAATTTTAGTGAGCTTTAAATAGCTGTTATAGACTTTTTTTTAAGTACGATTAGTTTTGTTTCCGCTGTTGCTTATCGCAGTGTGCGCACCGGCTGCGCGGTTCGCGGCGGCCCGAGTGCTCCGAACTGTAGAAATTGAAATTTCTCAGCGCTGCTAATTTTACACTTTGCAATTTGAAATGTTAATTTTGATTACATTTCAATTAACAAAACCGATATTTAAATATTTTACTCAAAAAAATAAATATTAATTCTATTGATTTTATCACAGTTTAACTGAAAACTTTTTCAATCAAACCAAATAATAATTAGTTACTACAACAACCTTAGCGGTGAAGTGTTTAGCCGCTTATTATGTAATACGAAGCTCCTCCATTCAATTCTGAAACCAGAGGTGATAGACCACTACTTACCCCTACTACTAGTAAATCTCCCGCTAACTTTACTGTATTCTGGTTTGGAAAGCGCTGTAGTCAAATTACTGATGTAACGATACCATGTGTTATGTGATAATCTTTACTTGCACCAATTTGTTATGGGCAGGCGTGTTTTCAACCATTAGCCCATACAGGACCATAAGATGGCCGAGAATAAATATGCGAATACAACACAATATTTTAGCTATTTTGTGTGTAAAGTAAGAGAATATCACTAGAAAAACATAGCGGGGTGTATAGATTTCATGTAATTTTTTAAACACCAGATATGGACCAGTGGGAAAAATATTTCCCCTTAGATTATTTGCAATTTTTAGGTACTTGTGCTAATATTTTGCAGTTTACTGTATTATTATATAAAATTATACTTACCAAATAATATAAAACACGTGACAAGATATAGTTATTTTATTTTCTCAAGTCCAAAACATTTTCATGATGTTATTACTTCAGCCCAAGAATGTTTTGATTTTGGCGCAATAAAGTTGGACAGTTCTTTTTTCTTCTAATCGTTCAGAAACACATTTTCCGCCTTGGACATACGTTTTATTTTGACATTCAGTAATAAAAATATTGATTCAATAATAATTGAATAATCGGTAACGATTTTTGTAGAAGGGAAAAATATTTCCCTTGAGCGTGAAAGGGTTAAGAAGACATATGTCAATTTTCTAAGAAATATTTTACTGTTGCCAGGTACAACCAAGCGAATATTCAGGTGGTTACGACTTCGGTGGTCACGAGGGCAGCTCGCTAGGCGGACACGAAAGTCTAGGCCATGACTTCGGCGGCCACGGCTTCGGCGGCCACGACCTGCAGTCCCACTCCTACCCCGTCCACCAGCACGTCGAGGAGGAGAACCCGGAGCCCATCAAGCACTACAAGGAGATCGTCGTGCCTGTGCCGAAGAACGTCGAGTTCAAGGTGCACCAGCCGGTGCTGATCCCCGTGCCGCATCCGGTACCGATCCAGGTGCCGGTGCCGAAGGCGGTCGTCATACCGATCATCAAAGAGGTTTCCATTCCGGTGGAGAAGTCGGTCCCGTACCCGGTCGAGAGGACGGTGCACGTGCCGAAGTTCAAGGAGGTCCCCTTCGAGGTGGTCAAGCACATCCTCGTACCAGTTGAGAAACCCATACCGTTCAAAGTACCAGTTTACGAAACAATCATACACACGAAGAAGGGCTCCCATAAGATTTAACTTATTGATTGTTGTGTGCGTGCGTCTGTGTGTATATTGTTGTTGTGTGCATGTGTTGTTGTTATGTGATGTGTGTGTGTCGTTGTTAATATTATTTTATTTTATCGCTAAGTGTTTTTGTTAATAAAAAAAGAATCGTTATTAATTGTATTTTTTAAACAAACTCAAGTTACGACATAAGATACCTTCGATGATGAAGAATATTTAACTGTAATATTTACAACTGTGATGGTAAGTAGCAATAAGATGATGGTGAAGCGTGAACTATGTGACAGTAATATATCTGAAACCTGAATAAATGTCTTTAGCTGTCAAGATTAACCAACACTGTACAGACATAGAATTAAAATATACGTTCTGATGTAGTATTAAATATTCTTAGATAAAAAAAATATATTTAAATAATGATAATATAACAAAAAGTCGTATTATAGTAAATACTCTTTGTTAGACAACAGTACATATATTGTCACTATAACTTAAACAGAAAGATTACAAGAGGTATAAATCGATCAGCACTTATCGATCGTTGTTAGCACTCCGCGCGTCAAACATAACCATCGCTTCCACCGCGCCGACTCCCGCTATTGGCCGGTGCGACTGCGCCGACTCCCGCTATTGGCCGGTGCGACTGCGCCGACTCCCGCTATGGCCGGTGCGACTGCGCCGACTCCCGCTATGGCCGGTGCGACTGCGCCGACTCCCGCTATTGGCCGGTGCGGACTGCGCCGACTCACGCTATTGGCGGTGCGACTGCGCCGACTCCGCTATTGGCCGTGCGACTGCGCCGACTCACGCTATTGGCCGGTTGCGACTGCGCCGACTCCCGCTATTGGCCGTGCGACTGCGCCGACTCCGCTATTGGCCGGGCGACTGCGCCGACTCACGCTATTGGCCGGTGCGACTGCGCCGACTCCCGCTATTGGCCGGTGCGACTGCGCCGACTCCGCTATTGGCCGGTGCGACTGCGCCGACTCCGCTATTGGCCGGTGCGACTGCGCCGACTCCCGCTATGGCCGGTGCGACTGCGCCGACTCACGCTATTGGCCGGTGCGACTGCGCCGACTCACGCTATTGGCCGGTGCGACTGCGCCGACTCCCGCTATTGGCCGGTGCGGACTGCGCCGACTCCCGCTATTGGCCGGTGCGGACTGCGCCGACTCACGCTATTGGCCGGTGGCGACTGCGCCGACTCACGCTATTGGCCGGTGCGACTGCGCCGACTCCCGCTATTGCCGGTGCGACTGCGCCGACTCCCGCTATTGGCCGGTGCGACTGCGCCGACTCACGCTATTGGCCGGCGCGCGACTGCGCCGGAGTCGAGCGGCTTGCGCGCGAATATTTGAAATTCGAGCTGCTACAGTATATACTCTGTTCTTCGTTTTGACAATGTTTTATTACAAATTGTAAACGTGGTGCTAGTTAAGATGGTATACACTGCACCACATTGCGCTCGTCGTATTGGGGCATTAGTTGTTAAGTTTCGTTGCCCCAGTAATTTCACTAACTTAAGCCTTCTAACCCTGTAATGCACACAGTAATGTCTGCATACTACTGTTTGGCTGAAATAGACACTGCGGTGGTACCTAGACGGTTTCCGGCAACAGAGACCTACCAGCAGTGATATAGTATATATACAGCGAGTTCGGAAGTTATTGACGTCATCACTCGAAGCTCTTTCTTTGTCTCTTCTAAAACAAAAAAGCAACGACGGCCGCCGTCTAATCAGTTTATAGACAAGACCAACAGCGACGGCGTCTAGACGTTTTCATTTAATTACGCGAAATGAGTCAACGAGCCCTTTCTACTTGTTTTGTTTGCATCGCGATCATAAAGTTAAATAAGTTACTTACAGCCGACAACGACTCTAGTTTAGTAGATGGATAAAATTCTTGGTATGTTTAAATATCGAAATGAGTAACTATTTAATTATATTACCACTAGATGTCCTGACGTCACAGTTATTAGTGTGTAACTTCAGATTTTAATACATAACTATGTTCCGGTTTGAAAGTTGTTGTGGATAGAGTTAAGTATATTAAACTTACCATCGTATGGCGGTGGAAGTTATAAAAATATACCTCAGCACTTAAATAACAGTCGAGTTAATTCGGTAGCGTTTTTAATCTGGCTTAAAAAGCTCACCGGGAAGCTTTTAGCGATTTAATGAGCCGCTTAATGCACTGCGCCGGCGAACGCGTTTACACTTATTTACGAGTGCACGTCACCACGCTCGCATGTGGACTACTAATATATATATATATATATGATATATATGATACACGCGACATTGTCTATCATTCGACAAAACAACAATTTCACATGGTCTCACAATAAAGAGATTACTATGATTCTAATGACAACCGGAACAAGACGACGTTGTTTGATTTACATGTCAACGGTAACTAACTAGATTCTATTAAAACTTAATATCTTATTTTACATGGAATCGAACCAGGGTCTTCCGTATTACAAAGCAAGAGTTAGAGAACAAAATTCGCACATTTACAGGTCACTTACGTTTCGCTTATCCGCCAATTCAGCTATTTGGCGCTAGTATCGCTACAAAAGTGCATTTTGATTTGTGTAATTAATTTATTTGTATAAAAGAAAACTTACTGCTTGTACTTAAATACAGTTAAATATTAAGGTTAATAGCTTTGTAAAAGACTAAAAAACTTTTAACAGTTTTAAAGATGAAGTTAGTTTAAAGTTAAAGATACCGCCATTATCTGCATATTTCTAATTTTACTTCAAAGATTGGTGTTTCTAGTTTTGTTTACTTTATTAGGTATTTGATAAAAGGCAGATATAACTTTAAATAAATCTATTTTTAAGAAAATAAATCATTTAACTTGTGTGAAGGAAAGATAACTAACTAATGTTTCTATGGATTTGTTACTGTTTACCTACATATGGATATAATACATTTAGTGTTATTTGAATAGAAAGAAGTATGTTTATTTCTATAAAAGTCCATAAATGCTTTATAAACCATCAAGAGTTAATATCACAGAAAGAGTTTACTTCGAGTTTGCATTGACTTTGCCAACATTTCTATGTTAATTAAGATGATTACCAAAAATGATGCCAAATCGTTGCAACGGTTTCATCTTATTGGCTTACCAACTGAGTTTAATTTGTTTTTATTTAAATATAACCACTTGCATTCTTACACTAGATTTTTTTTATGAGCGATAAGAGCAAATGCTTTTTCGGTTGTCAGCCAATATGTGAGAGTAAGAGACACACGAGAATGTGTCAACTTCGATTTATGTTGTCACTTAACAACATGTGAACTGATGACAATTATTAACCCAATACTGAAATAAAATAATATTTGCTTATTGTAATTATCAGCTCATTATTATTTATAATGCGATCTACGCTAAAATAATTCACTTTGTATTAGTGAATTATTCATAATTAAAAACACATAACATTGTACGTTTCTTAAATGATTATTTAAAATTATACAACTTTTGAAAGTTAAAAAATGATTAGTGGCATAATGCTCTTTCAACCTTTGCTTTTGGCGTTGATATTTTAACAGATAAAATGTCACCGTGACGTTTGCAGTGAAAACGCGGTAAACGCGCGAGTTTTAATATTTGTCAACATGTTCAAGCTGTCTCTATTCCGCTGTGACATGCTGATGGTAATTATTCGCGTACGTTCAGCGAACAGAGTTCCGTATTCAGTTTTCGTTTTAATTAGTCGGGCAAAGTGCTTTTGGAATTTGAAAATACTGATGACCATTTTATTTAAAGCCTTTCAAAGTTTACTTTTGCGTCACTGGAATTTCAATAGGGACTTCATTCTCATCGTTTCCATAGCAACCTCCGACTTTCATTATAACCATGACTCAGGCTTTCTAACGTTTTAGTGCTCGTAAGTTAAAGGCAGGCCCGGATTGGGTTGTTAGTAAAATGTTTTAAGTAAACACTATATCCTAGTTTATTAATGGGCTACCAGTTTCAGTAGAGATCGTGGATTGTATAAAGTACTCGTCTACTTTACTCCGACTTACATATACAGTCGGAACAATAATGGTAGTAGATTTACAATATGAAGTTATGTCGAAAAGTCTAACACCAACTAAATCCTACAATAAAGCTGAAATCTAACCTCTGGGTCTTTCTGATAAAAAGGAAGCAGTTATCAACTGTGCGACGGAGACAATTAAAATTTGTATTTGGTTATTATTGCAATTATTAATTCCTTTATATAGTAAAATAGTTAGGTTTTAATATCTAGCTGTATTCTTTGTGTTAATAAAGAAGACTCAACATAAGCAATTATTATTTATAATGCGATCTACGCTAAACTAATTCACTTTGTATGGGTTAATTATTCATAATTAAAAACAGATAACATTGTACGTTTCTTAAATGATTATTTAAAATTATACAACTTTTGAAAGTTAAAAAATGATTAGTGGCATAATGCTCTTTCAACCTTTGCTTTTGGCGTTGATATTTTAACAGATAAAATGTCACCGTGACGTTTGCAGTGAAAACGCGGTAAACGCGCGAGTTTTAATATTTGTCAACATGTTCAAGCTGTCTCTATTCCGCTGTGACATGCTGGTGGTAATTATTCGCGTACGTTCAGCGAACAGAGTTCCGTATTCAGTTTTCGTTTTAATTAGTCGGGCAAAGTGCTTTTGGAATTTGAAAATACTGATGACCATTTTATTTAAAGCTTTTCAAAGTTTACTTTTGCGTCACTGGAATTTCAATAGGGACTTCATTCTCATCGTTTCCATAGCAACCTCCGACTTTCATTATAACCATGACTCAGGCTTTCTAACGTTTTAGTGCTCGTAAGTTAAAGGCAGGCCCGGATTGGGTTGTTAGTAAAATGTTTTAAGTAAACACTATATCCTAGTTTATTAATGGGCTACCAGTTTCAGTAGAGATCGTGGATTGTATAAAGTACTCGCCTACTTTACTCCGACTTACATATACAGTCGGAACAACAATGGTAGCAGATTTAAAATATGAAGTTATCTCGAAAAGTCTAACCCCAACTAAATCCTACAATAAAGCTGAAATCTAACCTCTGGGTCTTTCTGATAAAAAGGAAGCAGTTATCAACTGTGCGATAGAGACAATTAAAATTTGTGTTTGGTTATTATTGCAATTATTAATTCCTTTATATAGTAAAATAGTTAGGTTTTAATATCTAGCTGTATTCTTTGTGTTAATAAAGAAGACTCAACATAAGCAATAGGCTATTACTTAATGTTTAATATATTGTGTGTGTAATAATGAGTAAGAGTTCGGTCCTGGGCGAGGGTGCGGCATCCTGTACTCCTTATTAATCATCTCGTTCTGACAGCAATTATAAAAGGCCGCTCGAGTCGGAGTACCTGATGTATAATGTACTAACATTTTGTAAATGATAACGTACAACATATAATTAATGAAACTTGACACGGCGTTGTCTTTACTCGTGTCACCTGTCTTGTAACACGGAGCTCTCTCGTCCAATTCAGAGTATTTTCACGCTTCACCATCGACTATTGTCGCATATCATGTGAGATTGAGTTCCAGGGTTAGCTGAACGTCGATAAAAAAGTTCTACTATAACAATTGAGTCTCAGGAGACGTTACAACAAACGCAAACACATTTACTGAACACCATCGCAATGTATTGTTGAATACGCTCATAAAGGGTGTTTTTTTTTCGATGTATAGAACTTTAAGTTGCAATAAAACAACGATGGATTATTCGATTGACATGAATTTTATTTATCTGAAAGGTAATCTTGTGGCATTACATTTTAAATATGATTTCTGGCATATGACCGCCACGGCTGGCGCGGATGTAGTCCAATTTGGACGTCCAATTTTCGATGACTTTTTCCAACATATGTGGTCGTATATCGGCAATAACACGGCGAATGTTGTCTTTCAAATGGTCAAGCGTTTGTGGCTTATCCGCATAGACCAATGACTTTACATAGCCCCACAGAAAGTAGTCTAGTGGTGTTAAATCACAAGATCTTGGAGGCCAATTCACAGGTCCAAAACGTGAAATTAGGCGATCACCAAACGTGTCTTTCAATAAATCGATTGTGGCACGAGCTGTGTGGCATGTTGCGCCGTCTTGTCGAAACCACATCTCCTGGACATCATGGTTATTCAATTCAGGAATGAATAAGTTAGTAATCATGGCTCTATACCGATCACCATTGGCTGTAACGTTCTGGCCATCATCGTTGTTTACGAAGTACGGACCAATGATTCCACCAGCCCATAAAGCGCACCAAACAGTCAGTTTTTCTGGATGTAACGGTGTTTCGACATACACTTGAGGGTTATCATCACTCCAAATGCGGCAGTTTTGTTTGTTGATGTAGCCATTCAACCAGAAGTGCGCTTCATCGCGAAACAAAATTCGCTTATGAAAATCGGGAAAAACGGCAATCTCGTTTTGGGCCCAAAATTGCACTGTTTGCAAGCGTTGTACAGGCGTAAGTCTATTCATGATGAATTGCCAAACCAAACTGAGAATAAATTACTTGACAGCTGTTAAAACGATCGCCATCTTGAACAGTAATGCCAACTTAAAGTTCTATACATCGAAAAAATACAGCCTTTATATATACAGTTCAGGCGACAGGGAGCGCGTCGCCGTGACGTATCTCCCTGTTACCAGGTAATAGACTTTACGGGCTTCCGTCGAATTGGCTGATACATCAACTGTCTTACCACTGTTACTATTCGAGTATCAAATTTGAATGTGTTGTCTTTCCAAACTAATCTCATATCCGATATATAAAAACAAAATTAACGTGACATTAGAAATTATCGATCATTAGATTATTGACATTATCTTCGTTAGAAATTCTTCTTAAAATCTTCGTAAATTTTTCCTTGTCATCGTCATACGGACCGGTACATAACCTCATTCACATGCGGCCGCGTAATTTCGTCATCTACTTATTTACACGCCTAATCCTGGACGAGCCCCCAAAATTATGTGGGATTTAGGCGTCGTGATCTAAACCAGCAATCCACGCAATCACCACCACGCTTTTTCTATATCCTCTCGTTCACGTTGTCGCTCTGACACTCCGCACTTCCATTGTTTTTCCCTTTACTTTTTAATCTCCTTCCATCCTTCTTGCTTCACACTATCTCCTTACAACCTGCTTACATTCCATACAGTGCCATTCCTACATTTAGCTCGGGAGCTTTGTTCGGACTAAAGCAAGCGTTTAGCAGCTGCGCTATAAAAGCTGTTATTTTTAATGAAAAAAAGCTATAAATTTGTGCTTCTTCTTCTTCCCGTGATCCTCCAGTTAGTAAAGATTGGACGTTAGTTCTGAGAATTATTTCCAGTTGCGCGCTAAGTGGTTCAGCTGCGCGGCGCTCGTTGGTCTAATCCTTGATATTGTCTAGCCTTAATTTCCTTCTGCGACAGAAATTTGTGGTAGTAAGTGATAAATTTAAATGATATATTTAGACTACAGTCCCATATATAGGAACAAGGTGTCTGAGTGCAATGTTTTCCTCGTCACTCTATAAAAAAGGAACTGCGTCGAAACGATTCTAATTGGTACCGGCGGCGTCTCGTCCCCTTTTAAAAGGAAAGAAAAGTGTACACGTCGCTTGTTACCCGGATTTCAGTCCCAAAAATCTACACACACACAAATGAACGTATCGAGAAGCGATCTGAAAATATACGAATGTTGGATTCATTTCCTGAATTCGGAATACAGCGTCCCGTTGTAGTTTTATTGCATAAAGTGAAGTAGGTGTCGGTAGAAATGAATTTTATAAATCGATACTAATAAATTTTGATGTAATGTCAATGTAACAACTTTTAAGTTACAGTTACCAACATCTCTATCAGCTAACTAATGTTACACACTACTGTTTGGCGGCTGAAATAGGTCACCGGCAACAGAGACCTACTAGCAGCAAAAATAATGACTAACTAATCTAAACTTAAAGCAAGTATAATGTATATTAATATTTTAAATTCTCTTCCTAGTAGTGATATTCGCTTAAGCAGTATATCTCTTTTGCTATATAATTGGTTTTAAATATTATTAGTTTATTTAATTATCTTTGACGCTGAAGGAAAACATCGTGAGGAAACCTGCATATCTACGTCATGATCTGTGCTTGCACTAGTATGTGAAATGGAGAAGGCAATGGCAACACCACTCCATTATAACTGGCAAGTAAGTCGTGTGTTTCATTACACATGATGACCACGACCCTCAGCCATGAGGAAATACGATATAGAATAAGTTAATTTATTAACACTTACGTCTGTATTAAGTCGTATAAGAAATCTTGAAGATACTAAAGCAAAATTTTAACATCGTCGTCGAAAAAACCCATTTAGCACTTAATGCAATTCGATGGAAAAAGCATTAATGTCTCGTTAAGAGTTTAATGTTCCTTATATGAATTCGATGAAAAACCTCCTAATTCTTTTAGCTGGTGGTAGGTCTCTGTTGCCGGAGACCATCTGGATGGGTACCACTGCAGCTCCTATTTCAACCGCCAAATAGCAGTGTGCGAACATTACTGTATTAGTGTAATTACTGGGGTAACGAGACTTAACACCTTATGTCTCAAAGCGACGAGTGCAATGTGGTGCAGTGTGTACTATCTTAACTAGCAGCACGTTGTCATGGGCAAACGTATCATTTACCATCAGGTGAACGTCTTGCTCGTCGCATAGTAGTATAAAAAAAAAAGCTTTGTGAATTAAGATATTATATTATAGTCTAAGTGAAATCTTATTTTTCATGGTGAAGATGTGATGAATATTCATTACGCTTCGTCGCTTTTAGTGGTCAATTTTTTGATTAGTGATCTGATCTTAAATGAGCATTTCAAAGTCAAAGTCAAAGTCAACATTTTTATTCAACATGGGAACAATAGTTCACTTATTAAACGTCAAAATCTACCAGACATTCGCAAAACAAATGTCACGGACCTGAGAAGAATGGGCAAAAAACTCAGCGGGCTGTATATATATACATTTTTTTTTGTCTTCTTAATTTTTAAATGTCTTACACGTACTGACACATACTGCTTGAGAATCAGCGCCATTTATTTCCACACATCTTTATCATTTAAATAATCGTTAACACTGTAATATGATTTACTTATCAAAACCCATTAATTTTGTGCAGACGAAAGTAAAGCACCGCGAGCTTATTTTTTATTTCTTGTATTTCTACCGGTATGTCACTGTGTTTATTATACATATTGATATTTTGATGAATATACAGAATATTACAATATATATATTGTGATGGGACTGTCAATATACCTGCCTCATTAAAAACGTTTCGAAGCGAATCCCGAGCTCTAAGATTGTAAATTGTAAATTGTTTGCATTTCGTATACCATCGATCAGTCCTCGTCGCCGTGTATATCCGGACTTGATACTGCACTGGAGAAGGTAGCTCTAGTGCCAGTAGACATTCTGGCACAGTCCCTGAGTTAGCCCATTCGAATACAGACAAAAAGTTTGTGTTGTTCAGAATCCACTGACTAATCTAACATAATCTAAGAGAATGTTATGTTAGATAAAATCGTTAATTATAACCCTGTTATATTCATGTTTAACTAAGCATGTTAAATTTAAAAATTATCAAAACTCGATTTTACGGATTTTATCGCGTTTTTTTTGTTGTTTCGCGCTTATTAAAATCTCGATGCAATTATTAAAATCAAATGACGTTAAAACTATTTTTAATTCACTGGATGAATCGTCTATGGTTTTATTTATGGTACATAGATCGGAACGTTTTTGATGAATTACCCTTCGTAATAACTTTTTACTTGCCTCGTTTAAGATCTTGGCGCTTCCCCGTATGTCCTTCTTGGTAGAAATTTTGACACACGTAGGAATAAGGTTATGATCTCTGCACCTCTTCAAGAAGTTTAGCGATGTTATAAATCTTGCGCGCTTAGTCTTGAGATCTTCAAGTCGGCGAATTTTATTTGCGATTTCCAGTCCGTACTGGTTCACATAATGATTTCTTATATTTCCGCGAATGTTACACATCTATTAAAACTCGATTTTACGGATTTTATCGCGTTTTTTTGTGTTTGACTATAGAAATATGTTGTAGAAGGTCACCAGCATTAATAATACTCATCTAGAAGATACGGTTTATTGGTTGGGTAATTCCCAACAAACTCGTCTAGTGTCGGACTTCCTGATCCGTATAGGAGCGGCAACGTGACTCGGAGCCCGTACCTTCGTATCGATGAATTGATATTCATCCCCCGTTTTGATTATGCGTCGGCGTCTTCGGTTAAAGTACGTCGGACGTGTCGGACATCGGGTCGGACATCTGCATACAAATCATCGTTACGACTCCGTTTGTCCGATTACTCTGAACTAGCGGCCGCACAGACTGGCGACAGCGCGGCTACGTTTATATTTTACTTGCCATTAAGATGTTGCTTGTCTAGGTCATATAGGTTCATTGCGAAAATGTAACTTCCGAGTACAGAGACAACTTTACACGTCAAAAGCAGAACTCTAAATCGCTCGAACTCGATGACAGCAAAGGTTTTTATACCTTGCTCAGTGGTTTTTCAATTACATGTCTATTTATATTACTTAATACAAATGTAAAATCACAAACTATTTATACAAAACTCTAAAAATGTCTTCCTTCATTAATTTAGTTCTTAATTGTATCGATTTTAGTAAATTGAACGAAATGACAACAAAGCGGAAGTGACGGTAACAAATCTTGATATTTAAAATGGAGTTTAAACATTTTGAAACTAGATGGCAGCACCACGTGCGCCCAAATATACTATGTGAACTTATTAGCCGCAATATTCTGTAAACAGGATACGTAACTTTCACTGAAGATATACCAAATATTATGCAATCAAACGTTGTATATACAAAGGAAATCAAAAGAAATCACCCTTTTGGAAGCTCAAATTTAATCACCACATTGTGGTCGCGCCCATTTGACCGATATCATCTTCTCGACTTGACCAATAAAATTCTAAAGGTTCAAATAAACATAATCAAAAAACAGAATCAGAGTTTTTCATTTAGAAAAAAAATGAGAGCCAAACAACATCAGATGACTTCTTTTGGCTCACCTTGTATATTGTAATTAATTAGAATGACTTCGTTAAATCTAAGTCTATGTTTTACTAGAATTTAAATCATTTCCTACTGTATAATGTAGCGATGTCAGATTTAGTATTACTTAAGATACTATTGAAAGTGGTTATTTTTTATTATTTTATAATAATATAAGATAATGAATATTTATCAACGTAACAATGAAAAATTTATATTTTTTTTTGCACTGGCTACCAATAAAAGTGTCTTACTCGAAGTAGATGAAAGAGTAAGATATAAATTACTAGCATAGATTTCTATTTAATAACTAGTGATTATAAAGAAGTGGAGAGTTGGTAGTGATAACTGATTCCATATAGAATAGAATAGAATAGAAAACTCTTTATTGCACACCAAAAGATACAGAAATTAACAAATCACATTGCTTGTTATATGACAAATGCACAATGGGCGGTCTTATCACTATTAGCGATTTCTTCCAGACAACCTTTGGATGGAAAATATGTGAAGTAATAAGTAAATTAGGTGTGGGTCTTTATTAGGAAATATAATAAATAATAATAGATGTAGTAACATATACTTATATACACATACATGAATACTTAAAGTAATTTATTATTACATTTATAATGAAAGATAGAATTTACTGACAAGGTTCTTAAAAGCTTGCAGTGACTGTGCCTGTCTAATTGTTAACGGTAAGGCATTCCATAGACGGACAGCTTCAACAGAAAATGATTGGTCCATGAGTTTAGAGGAATGTTTTGGAACCTTTAAGATAAGATTTTCAGTTGATCTCAGACATTGAGAGTGGGAGTTATGAAGAAATTGAAAGCGTTGTTTAAGATAAGATGGATACAAAGGATTAAAAAGAGTGTTGTCCATATGTGCGAGTATTGATTAAAAAACGAGGTGCTACTAGCAAACGCTAGTGAAACGCCCGTCTGTCGGCGTTCGTTGATGTACCAAAACAATCAATATTACGTGCGTCTGCCAATCGCTGGTTAAGTGGCGGGCTGGTCCCCCCGCAGCAGTGGGCGCGTCACCAGCGACCGCGGCCGGTCGCCTCACGCGATCAGTCCACCGTCCATTATGACGCTGCCACCAAAATGTGGTGGCGGTTTCTAGCGTTCTGTGTCCTCGTATCGCTCGTCCTGTTCATCGTGCTGAGCTGCATCAACGGACGCCCGGTGGTCCATCTGTTCTTCCACCGCTGCTGCGGCGAGGACATCGAGAATGATCAGGTGATCTTCGAGAATTTCGGCGAGAACTTCCTGAGGGAGCGCCTCGTCGGCGCTGAACTGGAGGTGGAGAACGCGACGATCTCCCTGGAGAATCTGGAGAAGGCGATAGACGGCATCGGCGAATTGATGAACGTCCACAATCCGAGCACGAGGGATTCTTACGAGGACCTGGTCGAGGAACTCAACTTGGACAATACCGACGAAGTTATATCATCTACTACTCAAGTGATGCGGCGAGTTGTGTGAATGAAAGGTTACTGTGCTGGTTATTGTGTGATGATCTGTTGTGATGAGTAAGGCCAAAGGTGTAATGTAATTCATAGCATTAAAGTTTAACGATGTTTTCAGTGTTTTCATTACGACCGCTCCTTTCACGGTAACTAACGTTTATAGTTAAACTATATTTAAAGTTTATATCAATTTCGTTATTTTTTATTCTACGATGAAACGGGACGAACTGGAACACCTGTTGGTGAGTGATACTTCTGCTCACTTCAACTGGAACATAAATACAGGTATTTGTGTACAGTCGGTTAAGAAAAGTTTACCTCACTTAAACTCTTTACACACTTAAACTTTTACCAGGTGGTAGGTCTCTGTTGCCGGAGACCGGATCTAGATGGGTACCACCGCAGCTCCTATTTCAACCGCCAAATAGTAGTGTGCAAACATTACTGTGTTCCGGTTTGATGCGCTGTAGCTAGTGTAATTACTGGGGTAACGAGACTTAACACCTTATGTCTCCGGCGACGAGCGCAATGTGGTGCAGTGTGTACTATCTTAACTAGCGCCGCGTTGTCATGGGCAAGCGTATCACTTACCATCAGGTGAACGTCTTGCTCGTCTCGTCGCTTAGTAGTATAAAAAAAAGAAAACTCTGCTGCCATATAGTTACTCTTTCATTAGGTTATGTTTTCAAGGGCGCTGTAGTTTTTTAATTTTTACTTCAGTAATTAGACGAAGTTACGTCTCAAAGTGATGAGCTCAGACGCCGTGTAAACATTCTAAGTAGCATCATTTATATTTATAAGAGTATTCATCACCATTATGTAAATATCCTTGCAATTTTATTGTTTAGTTATATACTTATGATTAAGTTTACCACTAATATAACAAACAAATAGATATAATAATTTATTTATTTGTACATAAAATTAACTATGTACAAATAAGCGTAATAATGTATGCATAAAAGCAGTTAGAATTATATACATGTTTAATATAATACATAGCTCTTGTTTTATGTAACAGTGATTATTAATATTATGTGGCCTAATGGTATATACCATAAATAGTATAATTAAATTATTTTCAATATAATTTTTTATACACAACACGTTTTTTTTTTATTTTAGGTTTCTAATTAGTTTAGGTATCTATTCTTTTGCACCGGGTAACATTGATCTAATACTTAGAATGGTTAGTTTATTTACTTTAAAACATAAGTAGTATCAATAGCTACAGTGCCCTTCGAACTGGGATATAGTAATGTTTACACAACAGACCCAACACTAGTAAGATGACAAAGTAATATTTTAATTAATGAACAATATTGCGGCGAGTTCTAGATTTTTGAAAATGATTGATGATACATCTGCTGAAGCAATTTTTAGTATATTATTATAATATATATACATAAATACATACATAATTATTAACCAATATTAAGACTAGACTGATAGAAATTTTAAACAGATTCACCATATAACAATGATATAGCTATAACAGTCCGAGAAAACCTTACCACCAACCAAACTTAACAACATCTGCTTCTGGAATGGAACTGGGGACAATATTACTATTGTTATGTAGCCAGTTAAATTTAAAATATGATATCAAGACTCTATTTAATGCTTCAGAATTGATCACGGGACCTTTGCAGTACAAAGTGAGCAGGCAGCAACCGCGCTGGCAATCTTCAATGAACTTTCTGGTGGTACGTTACTAAAAGAGACGCAGATGATAAAATAGCTTGTTATGTAGTATTAAACACCATGCCCTAAGCTATGTTCTATACTGAACAGGTTCCTCGTTCAAGTTAGACAGGGAACTACTCCAGTGACAGGAAATGGTTTTCGTTTAAACGTTTGGTTTACTGCAGTTTCCCCTTGCGCCGCAGTCCAACTGTCCGACGGTAACACGCCGTTCGATTCTATTTGATCACCACCAGCGGGCTCCGTTTTCATTTTAGGTTTACCACTAAAAATAGGAATACTTTTTAATAGATTTGCCTATTTATTTACCATGACTCATTTATATATCTATCTTTAGTACTAAGTTAATATTTTTTACAACAAACCGTCACCGTATTGTGCTCGTCGCGTTCAGATATGAAATAATAAGTTTGGATACTCCGGTAACATCATTACCTACAACGTTTTTTAACTGGAACACAGTAATGATAGCATAATACTGTTTGACAGCAAAAATATGAGCTGCGGTGATACATAGACGATCTCCGACAACAGAGACCTACCAACATAAAACTACCATCTTAAATTACTCGTTACTTTAAATCATAGAACGATGAGTATACAGACTTTCAGACCAATAAAGAAGTCTATAAACTATTTTATAATTAGAATTACATATAATAATTAGATTTTTGAAGCACTTACCCAAAACTACATAAAAGTTTTACCAAATTATTTAAAGGAGTTTCAACGAACAACAAAAAGAACAAGCTGAGAAGATTGGCGAGTGTTAGGTTGCCTAAATATTTTTCGGTCTGAAACAACGTGAAAATGTTACATAACTTATTTACGTTGTTTATATAAATGGAATAGATGAGACTTTTACTTACCAAGATATAACCGTTGACGTACAGCGGACTCCTGGCGGAGCACCACGCGTAGCCGATGGTGATGCAGTGGATCATGTAGACCCCGTAAGTGAGTTTGCTCAGCGGCACGAACATTGACCAGGAGAGCATCTTCTGAAGGTATGCTAGGGATTAAGAATTTCGTATATTTTATATTACAAATGTTATTTATATCTGAATTCATGAGGTTTTGGGGGTCTTCATTTTTATTCCAGGGTCATTTGTTTTGGATTTTGGTTGAAACTTGTCTGGTTACTTAGCGTACTCATATTGTAAATATACTGCCGTTAAAGCATCGCTGTGGTCACATATGAAAGTCGGAATATTCAAGTATCAAAAAGAGGGGACTATCACTAACGATAGGCGAACGAGGTGGAAGTAATTCTTGGGTAAGTTAGCTTCTCCTGTGAACACCAGCACACTGGCTAGGATGCCAAGTAAACTAAGTACCACAAATAAAACCCTTTTGAACAGGTAATTTTTAATACCGATGGGTGATAAGTTATATATACAAAGAAGAATAGAATCGCTGCTACTCACGCAAGTATCCGTATTCAGATACCGCTATCAGTGCGCAGACCATGCCGGCGTAAACCAGCCTCGTTGTTACTATCAGTATGGCCGCTTTGAAATTTTCATTCAAGAAAGAGAACAACGACATCCCCAGAAGCATAATCGAGAGGATGTACATCGATAGTTGCTTCTGAAAAATTTTAATCACATTATTGAAGTTCACAAACTTTTCATTACTTTATCCAACTTCTATAAGAGCGATATATTTTTAATTTTCGATTTAATGACAAATTTTGTATTAGTTTGTCTGTAGCATCGAAGCCTCAAAAAATCAGTTTTTTTTTATTTACTCCAATATTCATTATATATTTATACTTTGAAGGGAATAATAATGAAGAGACAGCAACTTTGTTTAAAACAATTTAGCTTAGCTGCGGATGTTGTTAAATGGCCCCGTGGCTAAGTGTACTGTGGAAGTCTTTAATTCAATTTAGGGTTCATAGGTTTTGGAGTCTATATGATTAAAAATTAAGTAGTTTAAATAAATTAAATAATATACATCGCCGTTTACTTTGTTATAGTCAGCCGAAGATCACATTCATCGTCACATAAAATTACATGGATCTATGTAGATCCATAACCTTAAAACCTTATCTTTAGAAAATAATCGTAGTTGCACCTTTGTGAAGGTTATTCTGAAAGTTTCCGGTTTGTAGTTAGACATTATGTAGCCCATCACCATGCCCACCAGGTAGGGGATGGCCCTGTGATGTGTGCGCTGGTAAATTTCTAAGGTTGGTGTCATGATGCCCGTTCTTAATGGTTGGTAGAAACTGTAACAAATATGATATACTTTACTTCAGATAAAGAAGGATGCTAAAAATACCGTAGCGGTGAACATAATGACAGTGCTCTGTTGCTGCTAAAAAGTATGCCAAAAGGATTACAAATCAACGTAGTACTAGTGACCTGATAGAGCTCAACTCTTCTGTGAGTATTATTGAGATATCAGAGGATCGGTCATTTTAAATATCTTCTCTCTTATTCTTGATCAAGAATTAGAAAGAAATCTATCAACCATTAAGGAAAGTAAATGGGACAGATATATTTTGAAAATGTTAATTTTCATCGAACCTTTTTATTTGTCTATTCATCACTCATGCAATAAAATGAAGAGTATGCTTAATGTTTAATCATAGACACCGCAACAGATGAATGTTGCAACTTCACAAGTTTCTCCCATTCATCAAAAGAAGATGATTGCTGCAAAAAAAATTAAGACTTACTCGAAATCTATTTGGAGGTTAATAATTTCGGGCATGTTGTAAACAATGGAGGAGGTCAGCAGTATGCACAGGGCAGCGGCGACAGAGAAGCAGGCCACAGCGACCCTGACGCTCCTGTTGTGTAGCCAAATCAGGATCGATGCAAACACGGTTAGTTGGAAGTCGCAGAATATGTACCAAGTAACTGGATTGCACTGAAACATGAGGAATTATTACTTCGTTATCTTATATTATGACACATAAAATATATGTCTACTCACAATGTGAGCGTCGCGGATGTAATTCCCCAGCAGCAAGAGACCCGCCCACCAGCTTTTGATGCAGTGCTCATACTCTGGAGACATGAACCTCGCGCACAGCGGGCCGCAGCCGGATCGCGGCAAGATGACCAGCAGCAACAGCGTGGAGACTATGTACCACCAGATCAGTCTAAAATAATGATTAAGAATAGTTAACGCCAGACTTATGCTTTAGAACTAACTATAACGATAACAATTGTAATAGAACAGTGACTGAACGTTTTTCTAGGAACACGGAGAACCCTGATTCGATTTCGGACTCGGACGTTGTCAAGTTTGGTTGATGGCAGGGTTTTGCGCCTGGCTATCTACTACTGTTCTATTATAAATCTGCTGCCATAACGACATCGTTGGGTTTCGGCTGTCGGCATATGATATCTAGGTACCTTATTATCTTTTAACACTAAGCCTTAGGTTATGCTACGTGAAAATTATAAATTAGTTAACCTGAAATAGCGTTTTATCAGCTGCTGCATTAAATCCCGCAGCGTAGTGTTGGGCTTGGCGTTCTTCACTTGCAGCAGACCGGATATCACGAAGAACGTATCCACAACCAGTATTAAATTGTTTATCAAATGTCGATAGCTGCTAACGGTCTGAAAAATTAACGTTGTAAGAATACTAAATCATAAATAATATAAACAGTTTGGATAGATCTTTTCAATGTCGCCTGGTCAGCTACCATTATTGTCAATTCAATGCCGTAAACAGCATAGTTAGGTTCCGTTTTGGACCTTGTAGATAATTTTAAATAACTTATTGCTTATCTCTCCTTCTCTTTTCTGCCCTTACCGATATTACTTGACCAGATTAAACTTTAGGTGACACGAAGATCTGTTCTCTGATGTTGTATAATTGTTAGTCATTTGGCCGGCGCATACAGCATAGATTTGAATCAATTGGATTGCAATCTGACCGCTAAAAATGATGATGACATAGCTCAACGGACCCTAGGCTCACGGCTTGAATAAATATAAGTAGAAATACTAAATAAGATAGAGTGGAAACGTACCTCTTCAAAATCTAATCCGTTGCCCGCTGAAATGACGATCGCAATAAAAAATATATGCAAAAGAATGATGAGGCAAGACGATATGAATCTAATGCCGTGCAGGACCTGGACATCGTTTTTCTGTCTTTGCAACCATTCCTTTGTGTTTCTTTTGAGGCAGAAGCATTTTATCACATTGTCCACTGGAAAATTAAGACCGAATTATTAATTTATACTTTCTTCAATATCTGTACAATTGTAATTTTTAAATTTCTTATATAAACATTGTACCAAGTGATTCATAACAAATTGTTTCCAACAAAAGAGAAACATCATTAGGCATAGTCACATAAAAACGGGTACCGCTGGACGCGACAAGAACAGCACAGAATATAACGATCAAGGAATATAGTAAACGTCGAATTATGAACGAAATACATTAAGAACTCACCGAAAAAATCTGAATTTATATTCTTGTGTCTAGAGACGTATTTCGTACATAACAAGA
Organism: Byasa hedistus; assembly: GCA_029286795.1. Taxonomy (NCBI): domain Eukaryota; kingdom Metazoa; phylum Arthropoda; class Insecta; order Lepidoptera; family Papilionidae; genus Byasa; species Byasa hedistus. Next base: position 6,467,607 of record JAGSMW010000011.1, on the reverse strand, counting down.
CTACGACAATCATCAACAAAGCTGCCGTCCTGAAAAAGAAGTTTACTATTAATTTAATGGGATACTATTTGATTTTTAAAATAGTTACATAACATTTGAGGTAAGTAAAACGTTAATATCTGAACGTTACATAGATTATAAGTACTTAAAGAAAATATTTACAAGACGATGTGAAACCCGTCGATGTGTTTCTTGGTCTCGCCGGCGGGCTCGCAGCGGGTCACCGTTATGTTCAAAGAGGTCTGCAGGTGCCCCAGGTGGGTCTGCTTCAGCAGGGCCCTCAGGAACGTCTTCACCGACTCCGTCCGGCAGCTTTCCGGTACGCACACGCCCCACGTTATAACGTTGAACGATTGCTTCAATTTAGTTTTTGTCTGTTCAAGAATAGTTTTGTTTGCAGAAGAAATAAATAAGAGACAAATGTGAAGAATAAAAATCGGTAAAAAAACTTTTAAGTTAAACGGTTTTCTTTATGTGCACTGAAAACTACAAAATAAATAAATAAAAAAAACAATTAATAAATAATAAAAACGTGGGGCCCATTAACTATTTCTGTATTACTTTCTACTAATGAGCCCCACGTTTTTATTATTTATTCATTGTTTTTTTTTATTTATTTATTTTGTAGTTTTCAGTGCACATAAAGAAAACCGTTTAACTTAAAAGTTTTTTTACCGATTTTTATTTTCTTGTTTTTAGTATTTAGTGAAATTGTCTACCGAATATTCTGACATATATTATATATTCATAATGACAGTATTCTGCTAGTGTAGTCCTATTATTTGATACCCATATTGTGGTGGTTGTGGAAAAATATGTACCTAGTCCGCCATATTGGAACGGCGTCCATCTTGAATTTTAAATTTTGACAAAATCATCGTGTTTTACTAGTGTAGCGCTTTCATTTGATACCCATATTGAAAGGGTTAAGGAAAAATATGTAATCCGCCATTTTGTATCGGCGGCCATCTTAGATTTATAATGTTATTGATTTTATTATATTGTATTGTCATCTAAATTAAATGTGTGTACCAAATTTCAGATCAAATTTCAATTTCTAATTTTGACCCAAATTCCGTGCGGGTCGAGCTAAATAAAACCGTTTAAAAAAGGTAAAGGATTTTTTTAAATGTTAGTGTGGTAAAGAAATCACTTACGCCAAGGTATTCCCCTGTAGTTACATAAGTATCGACTTCTTCAGGAGACTGTTTCGACTGTTGAGAACCGAGGACGACGTCCGCGAGACAGTACTGTGTGCGGAACGGCGGCTGCGAGCTGCCGACCGTCTCCCTCAGGCACTGGTCGTAGTTGCCCAGCTGGTACTTGGACCCGTACAGCAGACCCACCGGCAGCTGTATGCTGTCCCATACTGAAAGAGTCAAAGTGTGCGAACTAAAGTAACCGTTTTAGTAAATACTGTAAATCTTCTGAAGTTTAATATATGGGAACCGAAAAGCGTTTCCCTCAAATTCAATTACATATCTATTAAAGTATAACACTATATGCTTTATACCTTCAGCTATGGAGAGTTTCATCAATCCAGCTGTTTCAACGATTACCCGTAACAGTACAGTTCAAAGTTTATATGAAGTATACAGTACTCACTCCAAGTGGCCCAGAGAGTTTCATTTCCGACGTTGCTTATCGTTTTTATAATCTCATCGAAGCACAGCTTCTGGTCTTCAGACCAGGTGTGAGCCGACAGCTGCTCAGCTAGTAAGTTGAAACGATCAGAGTTGTGGGTTCTCGCTGAACTTTCAGCGACATTGTAACCTGTGAATGTATAAGTTAAAGGTCTCTCTTTAGATGTGGGCTACGTTTGCAGCACCAGAGACTCTGACTTACCCTCAAAAGACGAGAATATTTTGATGATTAATTATAACTTGTACTGTAACTGTAAAATATTTATTTAATGTATACAATGTGAAACTAACATTAATGAATATAATATTAATACTCACCAATAAAGAGAACAGCAGCAAGGAGAAGATAGTCTTTCATTATACAAACATCAAGAAGTAAAGTTTTTTCGATAAATATACATGTAGTCACCGTGATCCTTTTGAAAAGAACTGACGTCGCCGTTTGTAGTTTCAGCGTGAATTTTCAGAACAGAGCTTGTATCACTGACCGATGTATATTGTGTAATGTTTTACAATATGTGCACCGCAGCATGTGATCACTGTAATACATAACACATTACTTAGTGATTTAAAATATCTTTACTGGCTTTTGGATATACCTTATTCTACAGCCACCCACAACAAAAAGTTTTAAATTAAACTTTGATTGAACTTTTTAACTAAATGAAAAATTTAATACGATAACACCTTTGGAGTTATATTCAATTACTTATATTGATTTATAAGTCTACTGAAAAAAATGTGCAAACATTACTGTATTTCAGTTAATAGGATATGTAGGTAAAATTATTTAGGTAACGACATTTCAAGACAACGAGTAATAATAGTGCAGTGTATTACCGTTACCAGATCGCGTCACTCACTACGAGGTGTCGAGCTCGTGTCGTCGTTTTGTCAATTAAAAAAAAAAATCAACATGTAATGATTTCAGCAACGCTTTATGGTAAATTATTTCCGTTACTTAAAAAAACAAATTGAAAACAACTTCTCCTTGAAAATCTATAACAACGCACAATATTAAACGAAAGTATATTCATATGATCTAAACAGAGTCACGAACAAGGTTTTTTTCTTATTTAAGTAATTAATTACTAAAGTACGTAGATTTAATGAGACCGAAGTAGTATTAGAGGTCTGATACATTATCAGGGTCACGGGAAACTTAACAAATCGATGTTTTATTATAAAAAGCATTATCGCTTTTGAATAATAGCGATATTTATTAATGTCCATATTAAGATATAGAGCTAGCGAGTTTCGTTATTACAGGTTATAAATCAATAGAAAATATTATTTATTTATTTAATCAGGTTCTCCAACAGTACACACAACAATATTAGTAGACAAAAAATTACATACAGCTTCGTTTCTGATGTGTGTACGAATGAACGAAGTACACAACACTCACAAATGCACGCATTATTATTTAACTATATAAAATAAATTTAAAATACATAAGAGATAAAAGATACAGAAAAATAGGTACACGATTAAAGGATAGGAAAATACACCAAAGAAACAAACAATTTAAGTAGTAAAAAATATATTATTATAATGCTAAATGCTTGGGTTAATTTTCAATAGGTTCATGTTACAGTTATTGCGCGGAGTAGAGACAGTGGCTTTACTCTAAGATATTTTAGTATTTTGTTTTTGTAATTGACGGGAGAATCGTCAAATATATCAATATGCGGATCATTTTTGCAAACCGAATTCACACACACACACATTCCAGATATGGGCGCCTGAGAACCTAGATTGGTTCTAGACGGTGAAGTACAAAAAGTGTTTGTTACCGGGTGTCTAGGTATTTTCGGAGGAACTGAAATATTAGATAGCACATTACCAAGCTTATACAAAATAAGATTTAATAATGTTCTGGGTCTGTATATATCACTAAACACTAACTATTAAGTGTAAAAATAAATAATAAGTAAATATGTAAGAAATTAGATAAAAATAAAAAAAAAACTAAAATAAATAATATTTAAAACAAAAATCTACCACATTTTCGGCACAGGAATGTATATTGTTAATTTTTATATTTATATTGTTATTTGTAATTTTATTTTATAGGATCTGTACTTATTAGAGTTTATTAGAGTTATGTCGTTATTAGTTTTAGATAAATTTTCCACATTTTCTTACATTTATAGTTAATAAATTAAAAATTTCTTTCTGCGCTTTCCAACATACTCAATTAATGTACAATGAAACTTCATTTAGCCTTACATACTGTAATCAATTAGAATTTAATATAAATTGTTAACGCTGTTGGTTTCAATAAATAAATAAATAGATAGTAACAAATTGCATTCCACACCAGAATTTACTATTTTATATAAAAACAGCAAGTCATGATAAGTTCTGCGATGACGAAGTGACATTATTTGAAGAAAATTCATGCGTTGATTGTAAGGGCATCTATGAGATATATTAGAACTTTCAAACTCTAAGTACCGTGTGAAAGAACGCTGAATGCTTTCAATTCTTTGCGATTGTATTGCGTAGGTAGGATTCCAAATCACACTGGCGAACTATGATATGCTGCGGGCTAGTGCGTTAAACAGGATGACTTTAGTGCGATCTTAGCGAAAGGCTTTTGTTTAATAAAACCTAGTATTTTAGCAGAAGATTTGTCTATTTTGTTAATTTGAACTTTAGATTATTGTCTTCTTTAATGCCGAAATCTCGAATTTCCTTTTTCTGCTGTAATAAATGGCCATTAATAGTATATTTAGATAACAAGGGTTTCTTTTTTCTAGTAAATTTTATATGATGACATGTATTGTATAAATCTTCTTACAATAACTTAATATTATGTTCTGTTCTAATGGCTTTATATAATTTTAAGTCATCTGCGAACAAAACATATTTGCAGTTGACTATGATGTCAACAATGTCATTGATGAACAAGGAGAATAGCACTGGTCCTAGATGTGAGCCCTGTGGTACGCCAGATGCAGCTTCATACTTCCTTGGCACGTATCCCTTGACTGTAACCAATTGTATTCTACTTTGAAGGTATGATTGAAACCATTGTAAGAGTGGACCGTCAATTCCCTGTGCCTTTAACTTGTGTAGTAGGATTTTGTGATTAACCCTGTCAAAGGCGCTACTGAAATCAGTGTAGACAGCATCTATCTGATTACCTTTACCAACTTCTGATGAAATGTCAGAAACATAATACGTTAAGTTTGTTATTGTAGAGCGACGACTTTTAAATCCATGTTGAAAATCCGATAATGTAGAGCTAAAATATTGAGTTACTATTGGGCATAATACTAATGATTCAAAGACTAGAAAGATAGGATAAAATTGAGATAGGACGATAATTTTTTAAGCACTTCGGTCTTTGAAAAATATATTCTGCTCAAAGATTTTGATGTTAAATTAGATGGATTAAGATTTGAATTTAAATAATTGTGAAATGAGATTAGGTTTATGTCGGTGCTGGAATTGACTGATGAGGAGTGGTCAGCAAATAGATCAGCAATATCCTGTCCACTGTTGGCTCTAATACTAGTAATGCTGGAATACACATCGGAGGGGATGGTATTCTAGTCAAAACGTGTGTCATTAATGAACTTCCAAAACATTTTCGGATGCTTAATTAAATTTGCCTCTACATTAGTTCGATATTCTTTTAAGCATCTGTCATAATGATTACTTACAACGCTCTGAATGATTGAAAGAGCTCTGAATGACAATGATTATAACTATTGTTTTTTTGATGTAGGTTATTGAGAGAGATAAAGTCAGTCAATGCGTATCCGAAAACACCGTTATAATTTGAAGGTACTGACCCCTTACCATCATCTGCCATTGACCAGACAAAAAAATCAAGATTAAAATCGCCAATAATAACAACACTATCTACTTGATTTAGACCATCATTGCACCTTGCTAAGAACTTTTCGAGAATCTGTAAAAAGAATACTGTAGCACTGATTTTTAGCAGGGACCAGTAAAAATAAAAAAAATAAGAAAGTATAAAAAAAATTGGGACTAGAAAAAGATAATATCGGAGCAAGAAACTATAACAAAACTAACACGTGTGAACCAAACAATAAAACGAACAACAAACAATTAAGAAATTATATTAAAGAAAAAGAGATACCGCAAATGAGACACCAGCTACCTATTGATTAATTCTAAGTTTGAAAGTTTTCATACTACGTCATATATCTTAGGGCGACGAGCTACAAGGCCTGTGAATGGATCTATTGAGAAGTTTATCAGGCTGGTGTCTGATGCTCAAATGAAACTGTTACCATTAATTTAAATTAGCCAATTCTTGCTGAGCCCCTCGAAAAACAGCCAGCAAATTAGAGTAATCGTCAATTTGTGTATCACACGATATGAAAAGTTAAATGATTGTTTGCAAAAGTGAATAGAAATACTGTAATATACGCATACGTTTAAGTATTTGGGTCCTCCGAGATGTATTGCCAAAATGTTTCTCAGTGTAACATGGTCAGGTTATAGATTGATTTACATGCTAATGAAAACTTAAGGTGAGGAAAAAAACTCTATTAACATTGCTTTTATTTTCGCGTCGGTCTTCTGTTTTATAATACTATTCCCAAAGCACTTATTGTTTTAATATATTAAGGGTCTAATGGCGCTAATAACAATAATTATTATTTATACAATATTAAAAACTTCTTTCAATTTTTCCCATAAATTCAAGAATCTGTGTCGTAGTTTCAAAGTTTAGTATATTTAAACGTTTGGATTACAACTCTTTGTCCTTTATGTCCATAAGTGGTCCGTATGACGGAGGCGCATCGTCAGATTTGTTTTCATCACCATCAGCAGCCTTCGTTTTTGCTCCAGTTTTGCTTCTGAAAATAAAATTTCTTTAGTTTAATATTTCGGATTTAAGAATAAAGTAATCTGACATTTTGAACTTACCCAAAACTGCATAACAGTTTAACTAAATTGTTTAAAGGAGTTTCAATGAACAGCAAGACGAATAAACTAAAGATATTGGTAAGTACCAGGTTACCCAAATATTGCTCCGCCTGAAACACAATATAAGAATTTTAGTTAAAATACAACAGAATCTGATATAAATTGAACAGGTGAAGCTAGTACACACCAAAACGTGTCGGTTGGCGTAGTGCGGGCTCCTAGCGGAGCACCAAGTGTAGCTGATGGTCATGCAGTGGATCATGTAGGCCCCGTAGGTAAGTTTGCTCAGCGGCACGAATATGGACCAGGAGAACAACTTCTTGAGGCAAGCTGGGAATTTGTTGAAAAACCTATTTACTAATGAGGCGAGCTAGACAATGTACTATAACAAATTATCTTGTAAGTGGTCAAAGCGCAGCAGCTTATTAACGATGATGACAGCAAATTTAAAATCACCTAAACTATTATGCGATCTCATTTCATTGATGCATATGATGATAACCTTTTTGACTTTGTCGAATCTAACACACCCTTATTATTTTTTCCACAAAAAGTAGTATAAATCAAAAACGTTTCGATACTTATAAAGATTCTATTTAACTACAATGATATAGCGTCTACAAAAATAAAGAAATCACAACTGTTAAACGTCAACAAAACTTGTCAGGAAAATATTACGTAAAGAAATACGCACCAAGATTAGTTTCACAAAAAAGGCAAAGAGTGCAGAAAACGCGGCGACGTAACTCAAATAGTCTAAAAGTAGGACGAGAACCAATTTTAGCAAAAAAAAAAAAATATTTGAAAGCGTCTCTGTAATTAGTGATACACGATCAATTAAAAACTATCAAAGAAACTGGTTTCCAAACAACTTTAAAATTTGAAAAAATTAGGTAAGTATGGTTATATGAAATCATTTCATTAACTTCCATCAAATAAATTTAAAAAATAAAATCCTGTATTTAATATCTTTAATATATTAAGACAGTCTCATCTAGTAAATTTGAAGTGTAGATCATTGTAATTTGATCATTAGCCACCCGACAGACGTTAACCCAGAATTAATGTTTTTGTTTCGCTTCTTCTGTAGCTATTTTTTGCGCGTGCGCATTATACTTGTATATTATGTATCTTGTGGGTATGAACTATTGTAATTGATTTAAAGAATAAATATTTTAAACCAAAAATATTGGATACATTTGATTGAATTTTAGATAGAGAAAATTGAACATGACGACTATGGGCCGAACATGGTCAAGTGTGCTAACTATCAATATATCTAATATTAGGTGATTAGGGTCCGATTCACAATATGTGTAAAACATACCATTCATCCTTTTTCCCTTATGTTAAGGTAATGGAACATCCAATAATTGTGTTGATTACTCACGAGTGTATCCATATTCAGCTGCCGCTATCAGTGCGCAGTTCGCGCCTGCCCAAACAACTCTCACTGTTACTAGTAACATTGCCGCTTTGAAGTTTTCATTCGACAGCCACCACAAACACATCCACACAGGCGTAATGGACAGTAGTGATGCAATTTGCTTCTGAAAAGTTAAAATTACTGTGATTTACTGAACTTGAGTATCCATCATCATCATCATCATCATCATCATCAGCCTGTAGACGCCCACTGCTGGACAAAGGCCTCCCCTAACGTTCTCCACTCCAAACGGCTCTGCGCTGTCCGCATCCAGCGGCTTCCCGCGACCTTCACCAGATCGTCAGTCCACCTCGTGGGAGGCCTTCCAGGCTTGCGTCTGCCGGTGCGCGGCCGCCACTCCAGGACCTTGCTGCCCCATCGGCCGTCAGTCCTTCGAGCGATGTGCCCTGCCCATTGCCACTTAAGACTGGCAATTCTAAGGGCTATGTCGGTGACCTTGGTTCTTCTGCGGATCTCCTCGTTTTTGATTCGATCGCGCAGAGAAATTCCGAGCATAGCTCTCTCCATTGCCCTCTGGGTGACTTTGAGCCTCTTTATAAGGTCCATTGTAAGTGGCCACGTCTCGGTTCCGTATGTCATCACTGGCAACACGCACGAATTAAAGACTTTTGTCTTTAGACACTGCGGTCGCTGGGACGAGAAGATGCTGCGTAACCTCCCGAACGCTGCTCAGCCGAGTTGGATTCGTCGGTTGACCTCTTTTTGAAAGTTGGACTTACCAAGTTGGACTATTTGTCCCAGGTAAACATACTGTCATTTACTGAACTTGAGTTTCCGGTTAAAGAAAACTTCTCGAGGCAACTTTAAGTTTTGAGAACAACTTACGATGACGTTCGATATTCAGTAACATACATACGGGTTAATTGATAAGTAATCTTATCTCTTGTGAGTGAAGATCTCAAGACCCAGCAGTGAGAACTTTGAGCTGAGGGTATTTATTATTATTTATTTAAGATGTCCTCGTATTGAACGTTGCTGAAGAACGAAGGATTCTTTGAATGACAGCATTTCACTTACAAATGACTGAAAATTATTACTGTCATTTTTCTTCATCTAAGTCGTATTTCTGTATGACTGAGGGTCGTGGTCATCATGTGTAATGAAACACGACGACTTTCTTGGGAGTTATAATGGAATGGTTGGCCATTGCCTTCTCCATGACTTTTATTTACTTCTATCCTCTCTTCTACTACCACTTTCATTAAGCGGTGTTAAAGACCAGCTTCTATAAATGATTAATACTACCTTAGTAAAAGTTTTTCCGAATGTTTCAGCTCTGCAGTTGGACATTATGTACCCCATCACCATCCCTACCAAGTAGGGCATGGCTCTGTGATGTGTGCGCTGGTAAAGTGCCACCGCTGGTGTCATCGTGCCGTTCTTGATCGTTCTGTACAATCTGTAATAATTTAAATCTCTATTATTCGGTGTCTGATAACCTTCATCCCAATGAACTACAGTACTGGTTTCTTTAAGGTTTTCATTCAACTCTTTAGATTTATTCAATGTTTAGAGAGAGAACTTTCTATCTATCTCCAATTTATCATCATTTATAAGAACATAGCTTTAATTTTTTGTTTCACTAATATTTAATAATACATTATGTACACTTGATCAATATACTATTTTATGGAGAGTATTGTTTACTTTATCAACTGTAAATAACAGAATATATTTCAGTGCAGATAATTGAGGTACGAAATAAGTACTCATCACATATATAAGATGTTGCTCACTCAAGTTTTGGATAGTTGAGAAAGTTTATAAAGTAAACAAAGTATAAGTTCGTATTCGTTTGTTTCGGTATATATGTAAACTCACTCAAAGTCTATATCCAAAGTTATAATTTCAGGCGACTTGTAAACGACCGAGGCAGGCAGCAGTATGCTGAGAGCAGCGAGGGTGGAGAAGCAGATCACAGCAGCGCGTGAGTTCCTTTGGTGTAGCCAAAGCAATACCGTGGCCACAACGGTTAGTTGGAAGTCGGAGAACGTGTACCAAACGACTGGATTACACTGAAGTACGAAAAAAATATTATATAGAAAGAAATGATAAACGACGTATTAATCTGTGGGTGATTGTATAAAATGTGGTGGAAGTCTCTTACAAATGTACACAATATTGTGGCAACTTATAATTTGCGATGTAAACTGTTTAGTGTAACAAACCTGAATGTAGCAAACGTTTCAATAATTAATTGTTTTCCATCCTTTTATAATTGATCTCTTACTCTATGTATCATTTTGTATTGGGATCTTCAAAAGATACTCTGCTGGGTATTAGTCCTTCAATAATTTTGTTCCACACTCACACGAGTTTGTGCCGATTTACATTGTTTCTAAATATTAGCATACAGTTGTTTTTTTTGTTATTGAATTCACTTACGATGTGATTGTCGTGGATGTAGTTCCCCAGCATGAAGAAGCCTGACAACCAGCCCTTGGCGCAGTGCTCGTACTCGGGCGCCATGAAGCTCGCGCACAGCGGGCCGCAGCCGGACCGCGGTATGATGAAGGATATCAACAGAGTGGATAATATATACCACCAGATCAGTCTAAAATAACGATCAAAGGGTAATAATGGTATCTTAACTCTTCAACGTGGTATAGAGAAATGAACAGGTCAATATTATTTGAAAGATGATAACATTTGATACTTTTTATCGTATATTCATTTTAAAAATTCCTCGAGTAGGTTGTTAGATCTTCTCAGAATTTGTGAACTGATTAAATACAATTTCTTAAAAAAAAATTTAGTTATAACTGTTTTAAGGTCGGTCTCTTATTATTTCTATCGATGTATTCTTTGGTGCAAAGTGACACCTCAAACTTTAGAGTTTCGTTACATTAATAAAGATCACGACAGCAATATTTTGTGAGGAATATTACTGGCTCATTCAGTTTACTCAATGCCGTTAATTTATTGCTAGATACGAGCCTTCACTAACGATCATCTATCAGATGCAATTCTCTACTTTTCCCATTAATTAGCTCTAAACATTTATATTTGGTTTAGTAGAAAGTTGTCCCACAGCTCATTTGTTTCCCTACTCATAGTCCACTACAAAACTCCTTTTTGAATCAGCTGTTAATTATATTAAAGTCGAATCAGGCTATCAGTTTAAAAAATAGCTGCGACGTAGCTGTTTAATACGTTTTAGTTCACTGTTAATGTTTTTGGCTGTGGAGATTATCTTTAATGACAATTTGAGCTGCTGAATATGATCAAATATAGTACCTCTTCAAAATCCAAGCCATTGCCCATTGATACGGTAAACGTTAGGACAATTTTATGCAAAAGTATGATAAGACAAGACGAAAAAATATATTATATAGAAAGAAATGATAAACGATGTATTAATCTGTGGGTGATTGTATAAAATGTGGTGGAATTCTCTTACAAATGTACACAATATTGTGGCAACTTATAATTTGCGATGTAAACTGTTTAGTGTAACAAACCTGAATGTAGCAAACGTTTCAATAATTAATTGTTTTCCATCCTTTTATAATTGATCTCTTACTCTATGTATCATTTTGTATTGGGATCTTCAAAAGATACTCTGCTGGGTATTAGTCCTTCAATAATTTTGTTCCACACTCACACGAGTTTGTGCCGATTTACATTGTTTCTAAATATTAGCATACAGTTGTTTTTTTTGTTATTGAATTCACTTACGATGTGATTGTCGTGGATGTAGTTCCCCAGCATGAAGAAGCCTGACAACCAGCCCTTGGCGCAGTGCTCGTACTCGGGCGCCATGAAGCTCGCGCACAGCGGGCCGCAGCCGGACCGCGGTATGATGAAGGATATCAACAGAGTGGATAATATATACCACCAGATCAGTCTAAAATAACGATCAAAGGGTAATAATGGTATCTTAACTCTTCAACGTGGTATAGAGAAATGAACAGGTCAATATTATTTGAAAGATGATAACATTTGATACTTTTTATCGTATATTCATTTTAAAAATTCCTCGAGTAGGTTGTTAGATCTTCTCAGAATTTGTGAACTGATTAAATACAATTTCTTAAAAAAAATTTTAGTTATAACTGTTTTGAGGTCGGTCTCTTATTATTTCTATTATCCGATGTATTCTTTGGTGCAAAGTGACACCTCAAACTTTAGAGCCTCGTTACATTAATAAAGATCACGACAGCAATATTTTGTGAGGAATATTACTGCCCCATTCAGTTTACTCAATGCCGTTAATTTATTGCTAGATACGAGCCTTCACTAACGATCATTTATCAGATGCAATTCTCTACTTTTCCCATTAATTAGCTCTAAACATTTATATTTGGTTTAGTAGAAAGTTGTCCCACAGCTCATTTGTTTCCCTACTCATAGTCCACTACAAAACTCCTTTCTGAATCAGCTGTTAATTATATTAAAGTCGAATCAGGCTATCAGTTTAAAAAATAGCTTCGACGTAGCTGTTTAATTCGTTTTAGTTCTCTGTTAATGTTTTTGGTTGTGGAGATTATCTTTAATGACAATTTGAGCTGCTGAATATGAACAAATATAGTACCTCTTCAAAATCCAAGCCATTGCCCATTGATACGGTAAACGTTAGGACAATTTTATGCAAAAGTATGATAAGACAAGACGAAAAATATCTTATGCCGTGAAGCACTTGGACATCATTCTTTTGTCGTTGCAGCCATTCGTTTGTATTTCTTTTAAGGCAGAAACATTTCTTGACGTTTGTCGCTGAAAATTGAATAACAATTTTAAACAACTCACTACTATTTAATACTGTAGAGAAAGGGTAATTCAAAATTATCAAATGATAAGTCTAAATGAGCTGTTGATTATACGTAGTGATCTGATTTTGTTTTAAGCTCCAAGATTGTATTTACCATGATACAGTTGTTTAAGTACTTTAAACAGTCTTATAACAAAAGTAAATGTTTTAGTGAAACCTAGACAAAGTGGTAAATCGAATTGAATAATTTACCACCACGTCTATACGTAAGGACAAAGCTTTAATCTTACTCGGATTACAGAAAAATTACTGTTTTAACAAAATACGGATACAATAAACGCTCCGGTGTTCTCGAGTAGTAATATTAAAAATGTTGTGCTCACCAAACGAATCAGAATTTGTATTTTGATGTTTAGTTACGTATTTTGTACAATAGAATCCCATCACACTTATTAATACAGCTGCCAACCTGCAAGAGAAGTAATCATTACTGTTTATTATAATAGATTGTTTTTAAATAGAAGTATAGAACAAGTTGTTACTTGATATCTTGCGAGGAATCAATAGCAAAGGAAATTTAACAAACAAGACCTTATGTTTCAAAAGTCTACGGGGCTGCGGACAGCGTACTAAGTAGAACTAAGTAATGGAGATGATAAGAGTAAGGATCAAATGATGTTAACACAATACATCTAAAAGAAATTTCTTACAAGACGATGTGAAACCCGTCGATGTGTTTCTTGGTCTCGCCGGCGGGCTCGCAGTGGGTCACTGTTATGTTCAAAGGGGTCTGCAGGAGCCCCAGGTGGCTCTGCTTCAGCAGGGCCCTCAGGAACGTCTTCACCGACTCCGTCTGACAGCTTTCCGGTACGCACACGCCCCACGTTATTTTGTTGAATGATTGCTTCAATTTAGTTTTTGTCTGTTTGAAGTTACCGTAAACAAGATATTAAAAAAAGAGTTACGTAACCACAACATAGAATAAGTTTGTCTTAAGTACTGTAACTTAGCGATAACATTCATTCCGTAACATAAGCCCTTAATGTATTTAAGAAATATGTTATATGTAAAATTCAGGTTGCTTGCCAGTGTACTACATAGCGGCTGTCTGCCTGTAAAGAAGTACAACTTAATAAAAAGCTTCTTCATTGATTGCACAACATAACTAAAGTTAAATATTGATATAACAACAACATTTATGGGTCTTTAAAGTTTGTTTCATAACAAGAAACAACATTATATTCGTTTAACCACATACTCTGGTTTATATATTACAAAGCTGTGAAGTTTCTTCGCGCGGTGGTAGCATCTTGTGCCTCATCGCTTTTATAGTAAAAACAAAGTTGTCACTCACGCTAATGTAGTCTTCTGTTGAAGCGTACGGATTGATTTCTTCTGGATAGTAGTTAGACTGATTCCTTGTTCCGAGGACGACGTCCGCGAGACAGTACTGTGTGCGGAACGGCGGCTGCGAGCTGCCGACCGTCTCCCTCAGGCACTGGTCGTAGTTGCCCAGCTGGTACTTGGACCCGTACAGCAGACCCACCGGCAGCTGTATGCTGTCCCATACTGGTAAAGATAAAAAAACTAAAATAACGGATATCACATTTGTGTTTTAGTTTCACACAAACATATCTAAATACTATCTGGATCATATCAATCGTATTCTAATCATAACGAAACAAGTTGTTAAAATAATGAACAAGAAAATGTAAACAAGACTTGATTTATAATAACATACAAATATACACGAGTTACACCGTTAATGGGTTTAGTAGCCTACAACAAAACTAACAACCAGTAAACTTTTACAAGTAGATTACTGTTGCCGCAGTACATATAAATGTCGATCTGTGGCGCCTTATATCTAATGAAATTACATAAGACAAGTGCCTGGGAATTTATGTTTTACGTTCATATGTAATCTCGTGTAACTCGGTTATGTTTCTAACTATTACTAATTTACTTTCACTAACCTAGTACTCATTTTAACTATATAGAAATATCATTTTAGTGCTGTTAGGTCTCTGTTGCCGGAGACCGTCTAGGTACCACGATTTTGACCATTTTTCAACCGAAAACAGTAGTTGTGTTAACATTACTGTGTTCCGATTTGAAGGGTGGTGAAAGCTAGTGAAATTACGGGGGTAACCAGACAACACTTTATGTCTTAAGGCGACGAGCGCAATGTGGTGCAGTGTACACCATCTTAACCAGCGCATTATGGGCAAGCGTATCACTTACCATCAGGTGAACGTCTCGCTCGTCTCGTTGTTTTGTCGCCTTGAAGCATAAGTTGTTATGTCTCGTTATCGCAGTAATTTCACTAGCTTACCGCGCCCTTCACATTGGAACACAGTAATGTTTGCACACTACTGAAATAGTCACTGCGGTGGTACCTAGACGGTCTCCGGCAACAGAAACCTACCAGCAGTGAATATATTATTTTTAATATATAACGTTACATTTATAATATTACGTGTCTGTTGCTGGCTCCGGGGCTTTCATTTTCGCCTGAAAGCTTTTCGGTTCAGAGAATATATATACTTAAAGTATTATATAAGTAAGAAGAAAGGTATACTTATAGTATTAAAGAATGGACTGGACTTAAATACCATCAATTGAAAAGAATAACCCGAGATCGGAAAAGTTTTCTCAATCTGACCGTCAAACTTCAGTTTGAAGAAAGCACCTCATGGTGGTGATACTTACTCCAAGTAGCCCAAAGTGTTGAATTTTTGACATTGGTTATCGTCTTCAAAAGCTGCTCTAAGCAAGGCCGCTCGTCTTTGGACCAGCTATGCGCGATCAGCTGTTCAAACATCGCGTCGAACTTATCACAGCTGTTGGATCCTTGAGTAATTCCCGATCTGTTACAGCTTGCTGAACACTCGACAACATTGTGACCTGAGAGTACAAACTGTTTGTAAACAGACTTGTTGGATTTTGTAAATTATACAATCTATGATGGAGTTATCCCATAGACAAAGTTTATATTCTATAATCTATGAAGTTGTACAAGTGTGATTAAATGTGTTCGTGTGTAAAAGATGGCTTTTCAATTCATTCTATATTATTAATTCTCAACATGGTAGCAGAGGTCCGTGGTTAGATATTTTTAAAAAAGAAAAGAAAAGAGAAATACAGTGCAAAAAAATAACGAATATAAAGTGTAACGAAAAAAAAGAACACGAGGCCTTTTGAGGTTATGCAGAGTGGAACGAATTACAAAAAATTAAAATATTATTTTCTATATAACAATGCAAGCAAAGGTAGAAGATATAATGATACCTATTTTCGATGGGACAAATTATTCAAGCAGGAAATTACGGCTGACAACGTTGTTACAGTACAAAGAATGCCACGAGGCCTTAAAAAATGAAGACAAAGAAACAGGATCAAAAAAGGACTTAAAAGCAAGGACAATTATAATGAGTACAATCACGGATAAACAACTGGAATATGTAAGTGAATGCAAAACAGCATACGAAATGATAAAGAAGTTTGACAAGATGTATATGACACAGTCTACCGCCATGCAAATAATTTGTAGGGGAAAAATTGAAGATGTTAAATTAAAAGATTACAATAAAGTAGAAGATTTCTTTGTTGATTTTGAGGAAACTACAAATGAATTCAAAGTGGCCGGAGGAAAGTTAAGTGAACAAGAGAAATTAGGATACCTACTCAGAGCGCTTCCACCAAACTATAGTTACATTGGAGATTTTCTAGATGTTATACCAGAAGAACAAAAAACAGTTGATTATGTATGTTCTAAAATAAAAGAAAAAAATATAGCTACTAGCAGTTTAGACAACAAAAACAATATGAGTACATTTACAACCAAAACTGTAGCCCAATGCTTTATCTGTGGAAAACCTGGTCATCTTCAGAAGGAATGCTGGTACGGTCAGAGATATAATCAAGGACAACAAAGTGTTAAAGGTCAGCAAGGACTACAGGGAGGTTACAACAGAGGTCATAGTCAAGGCAGAGGTCAAAATTAATTCAGTAGCCAAAATAATTTCAGAGGTCAATACAATTTCAGAAGTCAAAATCAATTCACATGTCAAAATAATTTCAGAGGTCAATAAGGTCTTTTCAATTCATTCTATATTATTAATTCTCAACAAGACTAACAGATTAAGTAAACAATAAAGTTCGCACACAACGCAATTGGGAATCAACGTGATGATCTTATTACGTGTGACCGTCGTAGTTGTCCCCCCTGGGTAAGTTAATTTTAAATGAGAAATGGATACAAAATTCGGTGCCACTATCCACCACGAATAATCCTTCAGACCGATATTCGTTCACATCTACATTCTTAATACAAGTCTAGTACTAAGTAAGATCTATGAGGTCGTCTCTCATTCCTTAGTGATGTACCATTCAGTAAATCAACTGATTGGATAAAAATAGAAATCTCAAGTCACTAGTAATACTATTTAGACAATTTTCAAAATACTCACCGACGTAGACGAAAATCGCGATCGCCGCAAGTTTTAGATTCATTGTGAAATTAAACTTAGCCGCTGTTTCGTTGTAGTCGTGTATTTTATACTGCACGATAATGAATATTGAACTCTGCAGAATGTATTGCAATTAATTACTCGGCACGGTTAAAGAAATTTACGCCTACATTAGAGACTTATATGTCTCGCTTAGTGTTTTTGTTTTAGACTAAAACGTCTGCACGCGCTTAGGTCTTCAGCCTGTATGCGGGGTTCGTTCATTCTTCATTTAACGCGCTGTTTTTATATTATTGTTGCTCGTAAGTGATATAGGATGGTGTACATTACTACATTGTGCATGTTTGAAACATATTATGTGAAGTCTCGTTACTCTATTAGTTTTATTAGTGACAGGATTTCCCATATCAGAATACAGTAATATTTTCACACTTCCATTTTTCAGCAGGAATAAGAGCAGCAGTAATACCTAGACAATCTCCAGCAACAAGTATTTACTATCAGTGTTACTGAAAAATAATGATGTCGGGTAAAGGCAAATATGATGAGGAAGGAACATTCGTTGCGTGTAAATTGATTATTCTTCTTTTCTATACGTAAATAATTACATGATCTTTAGTCGAAATAAAAACTAATGAGTTTGTCTTACCAGACACAGACGATATTTTTTTAAATAGCATTGAAAATATAGATTATACACGCGCGAGTAACAACTACTTGAAATTCATTCAAATACAATGCTGTGAATAAAAAAATTAGGTTAAATCGGTTTTTTTCGCTGACCTCCATATTGATAATAACAAAACATATAAAATGTAACAGTATACGAATTTGATATATATAATAAACAACCCACACAATTTTCCCACTTCTGGGACTCGGAGATTATATGCTACACTTGAGAATTGTTACAACGGTCCTTCTTTTTATTCCGTCGGATATTTAACTGGTAGTAAATCGTAATTGTTAGAAGCACTGTCAACAGGAAGAAATAAATTATTACTTTAATTAATTAGCGAGCTCGTTAAGTTAATAAAGATCATCTAGGATGTCGCGGCATTAATAAGTTTTTTTTTTTTTTATACTACTATGCGACGAGACGAGCACGACGTTCACCTGATGGTAAGTGATACGCTTGCCCATGACAACGCGGTGCTAGTTAAGATGGTACACACTGCACCACATTGCGCTCGTCGCTACAGACATAAGGTGTTAAGTCTCGTTACCCCAGTAATTACACTAGCTACAGCGCCCTTCAAACCGGAACACAGTAATGTTCGCACACTACTATTTGGCGGTTGCAATAGGAGCTGCGGTGGTACCCATCCAGACGGTCTCCGGCAACAGAGACCTACCACCTGGTGAAGTGATAAGAAATACTTATTAGTTACTAATGGTAAAACTAATATTATGCTTGTGCAGTCTTTAATAATGCCAATAATCGATTATGCAGATGTATCTACCTCGACTTGAACAAAGATCTTAACAAGCTAGAACGCCTTTCCAACAATTGTATAAGATATATTTTCGGACTTCGATAATATGACCACATCTCTGAATACCGTTCTCGCCTTAAATGGCTTACTATTCATCAGAGGCGCAATTCTAGAATATTACTTGTTCTCTTCTCAATTTTAAATGATCGAAACACTCCTTTGTACCTTAAAGGTAACTTTTAATTCCTTTCTTCAACCCATGACAGGGACCTCTGCTCTACTACTAATTTAACAATTAGTATTCCACAACACTTCACTGACTTGGTCGGTAACTCTTTTACAGTTCAGGCAGCACGACCCTGGAACTCCTTGCCTGAAGATATTAGAAGGGCTCCAAACAAGTCTTTAAGAGAATGGTGAGAAGGTTTTACTTGGATACAGAACAGTAATTCTTATGTATGTTATGTATGTATTTATATGTTTGTGTATGTATGTATGTATTAGTAAATATCTTTTTTCATTATTATATTTTTTAAAAAACCAAACTTCTCATTTACCCTCACCTACCACTGCATTTCCCCACTGCCGAGGTTGACTGAGAGAGAATGCCCTATGGCATTAAGTCCGCCTTTTTGTACATTATTTATTAGTGTGCAAACGAAGTTTTAAATAAATAGATAATGGTCATGATCATCAGCTCGCGGCAGTACACCGCTGGAGATAGGCCTCAATTAGTTTAGTTTAAGGTTTTAGTTTTTTTTTCCAAAGTCAAAGTCATAGTCAAAATTTTTATTCAACATGGGAACAATAGTTCCCTTATTGAACGTCAAAATCTAGCAGCCATTCGCAAAACAAATGCCACGGACCTGAGAAGAATGGGCAAGAAACTCAGCGGGCTGTATATATATACATTTTTTTTGGTCTTCTTAATTTTTAAATGTCTTACACGTACTGACACATACTGCTTGAGAATCAGCGCCATTTATTTCCACACATCTTTATCATTTAAATAGTCGTTAACACTATAATATGATTTACTTATCAAAACATTTTTAATTTTGTTTTTTAATTTATGAAGTTGCAAATCTTTTTTTTTTTTATACTAAGCGACGAGACGAGCAAGCCTTTCACCTGATGGTAAGTGATACGCTTGCCCATGACAACGTGGTACTAGTTAAGATGGTACACACTGCAGCACATTGCGCTCGTCGCCTTGAGACATAAGATGTTAAGTCTCGTTACCCCAGTAATTACACTAGCTACAGCGCCCTTCAAACCGGAACATAGTAATGTTCGCACACTGCTATTTGGCGGTTGCAATAGGAGCTGCGGTGGTACCCATCCAGACGGTCTCCGGCAACAGAGACCTACCACCTGGTAAAGGTAAAAAAAAATCTAAAACAGATTGTGGAAAAAAGATACAAAGATGCAAAGATAACAAATCACTTATGATAAATAAAACATGTTAATGTCTCGCGGCGGTGTTCGTGCGAGGTTATGTATCGCTGCAGTCTTAATAAAAAAATAATTGATCTATTGTAATACATCGGAGAAGCGTCGCACGCCCAGCTGGTGGCGCGTGCTTCGCTAAAACCGGTTTAAGTGCATTGTTATGGGCGAGATAATAGAAATTAAATGAAGGTGAAAACAACATGTACACATGGATGGGTTTGAAATAAGCAATACTGTCATAAATGAAAGTTTGGATACTATGGAACAAGAAGAAAACATTTTTGTAGATGAAAATTTTTCGTATGGCCTAATAAAGGCGGTTGACGCGAACTTATCTTTTTTTTTTTATACTACTAAGCGACGAGACGAGCAAGACGTTCACCTGATGGTAAGTGATACGCTTGTCCATAACAATGCGGTGCTAGTTAAGATGGTACACACTGCACCACATTGCGCTCGTCGCCTTGAGACATAAGGTGTTAAGTCTCGTTACCCCAGTAATTACACTAGCTACAGCGCCCTTCAAACCGGAACACAGTAATGTTTGCACACTGCTATTTGTCGGTTGCAATAGGAGCTGCGGTGGTACCTAGACGGTCTCCGGCAACAGAGACCTACCACCAGGTAAAGGTAAAAAAAAAAAAAAAAAACTAAAACAGATTGTGGAAAAGAGATACAAAGATGCAAAGATTACAAATCACTTATGATAAATAAAACATGTTAATGTCTCGCGGCGGTGTTCGTGCGAGGTTATGTATCGCTGCAGTCTTAATAAAAAAATAATTGATCTATTGTAATACATCGGAGAAGCGTCGCGCGCCCGGCCGGTGGCGCGTGCTTCGCTAAAACCGGTTTAAGTGCATTGTTATGGACGAGATAATAGAAATTAAATGAAGGTGAAAACAACATGTACACATGGATGGGTTTGAAATAAGCAATACTGTCATAAATGAAAGTTTGGATACTATGGAACAAGAAGAAAACATTTTTGTAGATGAAAATTTTTCGTATGGCCTAATAAAGGCGGTTGACGCGAACTTATCTTTTTTTTTTTTATACTACTAAGCGACGAGACGAGCAAGACGTTCACCTGATGGTAAGTGATACGCTCGCCCATAACAATGCGGTGCTAGTTAAGATGGTACACACTGCACCACATTGCGCTCGTCGCCTTGAGACATAAAGTGTTAAGTCTCGTTAGCCCAGTAATTACACTAGCTACAGCGCCCTTCAAACCGGAACACAGTAATGTTTGCACACTACTATTTGGCGGTTGAAATAGGAGCTTATCTAATGAGGTTAGATAAAGAAGCCTCCATGGCTGATCCATGCAGTATTATTCCATCCATCCATTCCATATCTTGTAAAAGAAAAATGTGAAAAGGGGCAGAAAGAATATTTCGACGTCAGATCATTATCGAAAGGCATTTAGTACAGAACAGTCCAACCTCATGTGCTCAGTATTCTCTGGTTTGTACAGGTTGAAATAAGTAGAAGAGATACTGTCATTTCTTTAAGGTTCCGCTCGGACCACATTCAATTAGGAAAATTTACATTTTTAATGGGTAAAACATCGACACCGAATTATACAATCTGTGGAGTAGTGAAGGATGTCCATTATATCCTCGTGGAATGTGTTCGGACTGAAACATTGAGACAACAGATCAATATTAACGAAGGCCTTTCTGTAGGTATACTGAATAGTATTTTAGCCTTTCCATTAACGAGGAAAGCTAGATTAATGTTTAATCTAATCAAGAAAGCATACCCTAAATTATAACCTGCATGAATATATTAAACTTAGTACAAGAAAATTTGTAATGAAACCCTCTATAATAAATAAAGTTATTAAAAAAAAATTCTGGGTTATATGTGCAGGGCACTTATGTATTTTAACGTGACAACGTCTATTAATTATATTTCAAAAAATTTTGATAATAAATTTTATTATTCTTGTTTGACATGTTTATCGGGTTACAAATCAAGTTATACTAACTCTCAATTATATTTGTTAGGGATTTTATTTCTAATTATTATTGAGCAATAGAATACATCTTTTACTTTCAACCAATTCGGGCAAACGCATACCGACTTAGCGGTCGGCGTAAGCCACGCCCACTTATGTGCGGGACATTTCTCAGCACGCGCGTCCTATCTTATACCAATTTAATAGACGTTGTCACGTCAAAACGTTTTAAAATTAAAAGTAGACAGACAGTAAGTAAAAAATATTGACCCACAGCAGAACTCAGCAATCAATAACAAATTAGGGTGCTTATACACTGCAGTAAGTCTGATTAAAAGAAATATAAAACATGATAGATATTTTTTTCTTTCTTTAGTAATAATCTTCACTCGTACTTCTTCTAAGTCATATTTCCTCATGACTGAGGGTCGTGGTCATCATGTTTTTATTGAAACACACGACGACTCTCTTGGCAGTTATAATGGAGTGGTTTGCCGTTGCCTTCTCCATTTCACATACTAGTCCGACCACTGATGTTCATGACATAGTTATGCAGGTTTCCTCACGATGTTTTCCTTCACCGTCAAAGCACGTGATATCAGCTGGTTTTTATGCTAACTGCACATAAATTGAAAAATTCATTGGTGCAGGCCGGATTCGAACCCGGTACCTTCGCATTGGAAGGCCGGCGTTCAAACCACTAGGCTATCACTCCTACTACTTTTATTAGTATACTAACATTGAAACAAAATATTGTAAATGTAGTATCTATCGGAAAATTTTCTCTCTAGTGACTTCGTTTCATGGAAAAAAAATGAAGGACACCGATTGATAAATATAATAACACCATGTATATATTTTATTTATTTATTTAATTAAGTAAATGATTGTATGAGAGTAAGTAAACAAACAATAGTTTAAAATTATTTATTGCCTCAAATATTCTATTTACATAACTTTACGTTTATAATCCAACATTATATCGCGTTGTGTTTCCGGTATTGCCTCGCCGTTCAGTCTGATATCGACACGATCAGGTTTTGATTTAGTGCTAAAAATAGGCAAAGAAAATTCAATTTATTAAATTACTCCTTTTATTTCTTCGAAAAGTTTTCTGTGCATAAAATAGCTGCGATGGCAGATGGAGACTATTTGAGAGAAAGGTCCTGAGATGTGAGAATGTTAAGAAGTCTACCTGCTCTTACCCAAATAGTAATAGCTTAAAATATGAGTAATGGAACTTGTCATCATCTTTCTCTAACAATAAGACACAACTTTTCAAATCGACACCTTAAAATGTGTTCTTTTAACGTACTCCCAACTACCGCAGTGTCTAAAGACAAAAGTCTTCAATTCGTGCGTGTTGCCAGTGATGACATACGGAACTGAGACGTGGCCACTTACAATAGACCTCATAAAAAGGCTCAAAGTCACCCAAAGGGCAATGGAGAGGGCTATGCTCGGTTGCTCTGCGTGATCGAATCAGAAACGAGGAGATCCAAGCAGAAGAACCGAGGTCACCGACATAGCCCTAAGAATTGCTAGACTTAAGTAGCAATGGGCAGGGCACATTGCTCGAGGGACTGACGGCCGATGGGGCAGTAAGGTCCTAGAGTGGCGACCGCGTACCGGTACACGCAATGCTGGAAGGCCCCCCACAAGGTGAACTGACGATCTGGTGAAGGTCGCGGGAAACCGCTGGATGCGAACAGCGCAAAGCCGATTGGAGTGGAAATCTTTGGGGGAGGCCTTTGTCCAGCAGTGGGCGTCTATAGGCTGATGATCGATTGATTAACGTACTCACCTGTAGTTGCATAATAGTTTAACGAAATTATTCAACGGTGCCTCGACGAAGAGTAGAAAGAATAAACTTATCATACAGCAAAGTGTTAAGTTTCCCAAATATTTCTCTATCTGAAACAATCACACGGGTGTAACAACAGTGATTGATGAATGAGAATTCCATCAAACAATGGACTCACGCACCATTATGTAACCGTTGAAGTGCTGCGGGCCTCTGGGTGAGTACGACGTGTAAGCTATAGTTATAGGATGAACTAAGTATATTCCATAACTAAGTTTGCTCAGTGGAACGAAGATGGAGCAAGAGAGCAAGTCCTTTACGTAAGCTGGGGATGGAAACAGTTCATTGTTAAACGCGCATACTTTAATAGCTAGATAAACAACTTGGGAATCAAAGGTCGCACATTTTAATTCCTATTGATTCCTAAGTTAGAATTTCGTATGAATAGATCTCAATTTTATTAACAAGTCGTAATGAGACCTGGGACATGAAAAGCACTCGTTCGAAATACACTGGGTCTCATTTTGACAATTTTCATTATGGCGTTTGTAATGTGGAGATGGGTTAAAAAAATCTTGCAACCATCAAAATTCCATGCAGGGAATTCTCAGTAATAACAAAGAGCTAGGTAACATGTTTACACAGTGTTTCATTGCCCTCTTCGTCTAGAAGCAGCTATAGCTCTCTTCCAACATGAATTTAGCATAGTTTGTACAATACCGTTAGAGATACACGCTGCAGTGGCAGCTACCACCAGTATACGATACTTACGTAAACTTCCATATTCACATACCGCGATCAGAGCACACGTCATACAAGCCCAAATGAGTCTCGACGATATTAACAACACGGCGGCTCTGATGTTTTCATTCAGTTGGAGAGACATCAATATTCCCAAAAACAAAAACGATAGAAGACTTATTAAAAACTTTCTCTGGAAAAAGAAAATTTGCGAATATTTTAACATTGTAGTTTAACCATCTAAATAAGTTCATATTTAAGTCATCATAAATATGTTTACCTTTGATGAAAGTCAATCATTTAAATTCAAAACTTAAATCCCGTGATCAGGTGACCAGTGCCATTTAATAGCAGCTATGCTGAACGTCTCCAACACCTGGTTTTTAGTCGACTAAAATAACTTTTCTATCCCCTCCATCGAGGTGGGGTGTCCTATATAGATTCATTATTCAACCTTTTTTTTTTTATTCTACTATGCGTCGAGACGAGCAAGACTTTCGCCTGATGGTAAATGATACGCTTGCCCATGACAACGTGGTGCTGGTTAAGATGGTACACACTGCACCACATCGCGCTCGTCGCCTTGAGACATAAGATGTTAAGTCTCGTTACCCCAGTAATTACACTAGCTACAGCGCCCTTCAGTAATAGGAAAGAATATTAAGTAGGATTTCGTAATCAGACGGTCTCCGGCAACAGAGACCTGCCACCTGGTGACACCTGGTGACCTCCACGCGAAGGTAAGTAACATTATGAAGAAGCTTATAAACTGATAAAGCACCTTTGTAATAATTCTTCCAAAGGCCTCTGCTCCATAATGGGTCATTACGTACCCCATCATAAGCCCCACCAGGTAAGGGCTGGCTCTGTGATGGGTGTCCATGTAAATATCGATAGCGGCGCTTCTCTCGCCGCCTCTAAATACGTTATACACGCTGTAATAAACAAACGCGTGTCTTTAAGTATAAGTAAGTAAAAGTAAGAGTTAGACATCTTGACGGTAAGTAAAACACTAGTCTATAAAGTCGCTAGTTAAGATGTTTACACAGTACCCTATTACGCGAACGTCTTCACATACGAACTGTTTCTTCATCTCCCAGTATCACAGTGAGATGTGAAACAGATGGACGGTGTTCAGCGAATTGTATTATAATACAGTATAAATATCTTAACTGGTGCATTAAGTGAATGTCATACTAGTCAAGTAATGTTATAGAATAACTTACTCAAAGTCTACTTGGAGGTTGATAAGTTCGGGCATGTTGTAGACAACGGAGGCGGGCAGCAGTATGCTCAGGGCAGCGGCGACAGAGAAGCAGGCCACAGCAGCCCTGACACTTCTGTGGTGTAGCCATATCAGGATCGATGCTAACACGGTTAGATGGAAGTCGCAGAATATGTACCAAGCAACTGGATTGCACTGAAAGTTTAGCAATAACAAATATCTAAGTTATAAACTAAAGAAATCACTCCATTGGAAACGGCGAAGTATAAAAACTAGAAGCTTTTTATTATATTATATAGCTTCGAAGTAAAGTCACGAAAAGTGTTGATGTTTTGTATGAAAATCTCGCCGTTTGATTCACGATGCTTCAGACATGCGCAAGCAGATGAAAGTTCACCTCACTGTTACTTAACTTGTAAATTTCATACACAGAAATAACTTGATTCGTAAGTTGTGGTTAATGTATTTACTCCTTTAGCGATGTAATTTTCAAGCATCAACAGACCGGCCCACCAGCTCTGCTTACAGTTCTCGTGCTCCAGGCTCATCATGCGCGCGCACAGCGGCCCGCAGCCGGTGCGCGGCAAGACGACGAGGATCACCAGCGCGGTGGCTAAGTACCACCAGATCAGTCTGAAATATCGGACAGAGTACGAAATTTACAGATCTTAACCACAAACTTTTACTGCTGGTTTTACTGCTGCCTTAACGAGATATAACATCTAGAGCAGTGTTAATAATAATTTCACTTCAGATAAAAATATCAACTGGGTGTTTCGCGTTGTCAAGTACTGTACAACAAGCACCAAGCACAAGATCTTACTAAATTAAAATAGTTAATTAATACAGAAAAGTCTTTATTAACATACATATATAGTTTACATTCTTTAAAATTGCTAATCTTAATATAACGTCAAGGTATATCATTTATTAACTAATATATTTATAACTAATTTACTATATATACAAATCAAAAACTTATAGAAAATTTTAAGTTTCTTAAGTGAACAATAAAACATTTTGAAGTTAAAAATTATGTATGTTACATATAGGAGGAGGGGAGAGACATAAAAATGTCAAAAAGGCTAAGATTGAGTATGGTACCAAAAAGGCAAGAAAACACTGATCTAGAGTCTTAAAGTGACGAACTCGTTGTTGTTGAACTTCGCATTTTGATAAAGAGATCCAAAAGTTCCTCATTACAAATGCGATCTTCGTGTAGATTTTCATTAATAAAAGCTCTCATAATATCTATTTAATTACCTTTTAAAAACTTTCTCATTGATACGATAACAGGTTAAGATAGTTACGTAACTTGTGAGGACCTCGAAGAGGGAAGCATTGATCAATTCAAGTTAGCAAGTCTATTGTACCAGTTTACCTGAAGTAACGTTTTATCAGTAGATGCACATGATCCAGAAACGTGCTGCCGGGCTTTGTGTTCTTCACATGCAGTAGACCGGAAATCACGAAGAAGGTGTCGACGATCATCAGCAACATCTTTATCAAGTTCATGTAACCGTGGAGGTACTGAAAGTAAATAATCATTAGCTTTCTGAAATTGTTAATTTACACATTTAAATCTTTATTAGATATGTTAAAAGAAGCTATTTCATGATCGATTTCCCTTAAAACGTGAAAACTTGATCTAGTTCCTTTTTGACCAACAAGCGCTACGATGCTTACAGGTTATAGATTACGTTAAACTTTTTTGTCGGTTAAAAATAAGATGTTTACCTCTTCGAAATCCAAACCATTTCCAACTGCTACAGTCATCGGTATAAAGAACATGTGCAACAGCATGATAAGGCATGTTGAGATAAATCTAATGCCGTGCAAGACCTGGACGTCATTCTTTGGCCTTTGCAACCAATCTTTCGTATTTCTTTTTAAACAAAAGCATTTCACGGCGTCAACCGCTGAAAATTAACAAATATATTTAATTATGTATGCGTCAAAAATAATTATGATAAACTGAAAACAATTGTTACTAATTGTGTAAAAAAAGGCTAAAGATTTTTTGAAAACTTAACGAAACAACGAAGTGAGTATAGGAAACTTAGAACTCATTTATAACTATAAATTAAATACTTATTTCTGTTAGACAATGTCAAAAGGCTTTAAATATTTTCTGTTAATATTGGCTTATTTAATTTATTGGTTATAATTATGGATATGGATTATAACTGAAGCATCTTTGAACACTGAACACATAGTTTCAGAATTGTTTATTCAACGCGAGCCATACTTCTTACATTACTTCCGAGCTAGACTTATCATAATATCACTGAAAATAATAAACGATTTGAAAAAATATAGGCTGTGAAGGAAATTTCTAAGACAGTTTTACGAATGTTGGTAATTTTCTTTACATAGTTATCAAAGTTGCATTAACTGAGTGGTACATCAACATTGTACAGGTGGTAGGTCTCTGTTGCCGGACAGCGTCTAGGTTCCACCGCAGCTTCTATTTCAGCTGCTAAACAGTAGTGTACAAACATTACTGTTATCCGGT
Organism: Byasa hedistus; assembly: GCA_029286795.1. Taxonomy (NCBI): domain Eukaryota; kingdom Metazoa; phylum Arthropoda; class Insecta; order Lepidoptera; family Papilionidae; genus Byasa; species Byasa hedistus. Next base: position 6,439,278 of record JAGSMW010000011.1, on the reverse strand, counting down.
TTGAAGAGCGTTGTAAGCTAGTGAAATTACCGGGGTAACGAGACAACACTTTATGACGTAAGGCGGCGAGCGCAATCAGGTGCGGTATATACCATCTTATCTAGCGGCGTGTTGTTATGGGCAAGCGTATAATCAGGTGAACGTCTCGCTCAATCTGAGCATTAATTATGACTATTGTTTAAAATCGCATGTTAATTAAGACGCAAAGAATGAATAACAAAGGATAATTACAGGGAAGGAGCAGTAGCCACATCTGTTACCATCTTCTATGCCCAGCGCGACGAGTGCGGCAAATTCTTCTATTTAAGTGTTAACAGTTACTCAATGTATATATTTACTTACTGAACGTATTCAAATTGATTTGCCGACCTCCGGATATGTACATTGTGCAGCACAGTACAAATGCTACCATTGCTAAAGCTGCAATCCTGAAAAGAAAAAATATTTACATTATATAAACAATAAAGAGATAAAGTAGAAAACATACGGAACGACTTGGTGGAAAGTGATACGGCTGTATATAACAATGATACGTTTGGTTCAGACATTATATCATTGCATTTTCTAATAAACTAAAATCTACTAAGTAGAACTAAGTAATGGAGATGATAAGAGTAATCAAATTATCTTAACACAATACATCTAAAAGAAATTTCTTACAAGACGATGTGAAACCCGTCGATGTGTTTCTTGGTCTCGCCGGCGGGCTCGCAGCGGGTCACCGTTATGTTCAAAGGGGTCTGCAGGTGCCCCAGGTGGCTCTGCTTCAGCAGGGCCCTCAGGAACGTCTTCACCGACTCCGTCCGGCAGCTTTCCGGTACGCACACGCCCCACGTTATTACGTTGAACGATTGCTTCATTTCAGTTTTAGACTGTTCATTACCAAAAATTTGTTTTTAATATAATAAATTAACGGAAATCCTAATCGCAACATTAGCTGTGAAGGATAGAAATTAGAATAAGGTAACCACTGTAGTGATACTTTTGCCAATCAGTACTTTGCTAAAATAACTGTACTTTAATTTAAGAAGCGTTAAAACAAGTGAACTGACATAATTTTAATGAAATTATCTTTTAAATATGAGAACTAAATCAAAATAGGCTCGGTGTTTATAGAACTATGATAACGGGAAGAGATAGGATTTTTTTTGTTTTTTTGATGATAAACAATAATCATAACTCGAGGGTATGAAAGATAAAATGATGCAACTTACACAAATATATTCTTCTGTTGAAGCATCAGAGTTGATGGCTGAAGGTCGTTTTGACTGTTCATTACATCCGAGGACGACGTCCGCAACACAGTACTGTGTACGGAACGGCGGCTGCGAGCTGCCGACCGTCTCCCTCAGGCACTGGTCGTAGTTGCCCAGCTGGTACTTGGACCCGTACAGCAGACCCACCGGCAGCTGTATGCTGTCCCATACTGGAACATCCAGATGATTACATATTAAGCCTTAATACAAACAGAAAAGAGTATAAAAGTTATCCTATCTACATAAGTTTAGTGTTGCTAAGCATCAAATTTTTTATACTTGGCTTTATAGTCACCACCACATAAAAGCTTACTCAGTTTGATGTTTCGTTAGAAAAAGGTCGATCTGGCAACCATATGTAAGAGACAGCAGAATAAAAATGCGAAATAAAAATGAAGAATTAGAATTTCTTTCAGGGACCAGTAATTTCCAGCTTTCGCTTCGGCGTCTTTATCTTTAAATACAATTTGATTTACCAAGTAAATATATTAAAAAAAAAAAAGTTTTACTTTCGATAATTTTGAAGCTATATTATCGTTTTCTTAGTTTAGTGTATAAATACTGAACCTATTACACGAATTGTTATGCAGCCAATAGAGGAGGAATTCAAAAAAGATGAGAATAAATAGGTGCTGAAGGGAAGGTTTCAAAATTAAAAGGTAAAGTTGATAAACAGACGTCAAATATGAATAACAATTAAACTTTCTATGGTATATGAAGAAAGCCGAGATGAACTTGATTTAGTGAATTTAATGAAACAAAAACTCAATCTATATATAGGAATAGATATTCCAAGCATAATTATATTGTGATGATACACAGGATTTACTGGCAAGTTTTTAAATAACAATGAATAAATTAATAAACACTACATGTACTGGATTCACGTCTGCAGTATTTAACTAGTATTGTATACTGACAGATTTAATTTCATCGAGATACAGTTTCGAGCTGGTGAAAGACACTCTTCATCTAATACTATTGTTACTTACTCCGAGAGGCCCAGAGCGTTGTGTTTTTGACATTGTTGATTGTTTTCAAAATCTCGCCCAAGCACTGCTTCTCGTCTGCAGACCAGGTGTGAGCGGTCAGCTGTTCTATCAGCACGTCTAAATGCGTCTCGCTCTTCAACTTCTGAATAGTTGTGTTTGATTCATCATTGCATAACCTTTCATCAGCCAAGGCGAATCCTGAGAAAACGCAATGTTTCGATAAATTTTTTATGTTAATTATAAATAGCGTATTGGTTTATGGTTGATTTTGTGTACTTGTTATTGCGTGTTCGTTTATAGCTATAAACTTGTTGCTTCTAGAAGTAGAAAGCTATGATATTATCTATATACAACGATCTAACAATTCATCGACTCTTTAAGACAATTATTTAAGTATCAGTAAGTAGTTTTTATTTCGTGCTATTCGTCGCGTTGTCGAGTTTCAAACTACACCAGTTTTAACAATCACTTACGAATATAAAAAAAATGTAGAAATAACTTTCTCGGAAATTAGAAAATTGCAGTTATTTTAATCGGTTGAACCGATTTTTTATAACACCAACCTATTAGATTAAACAACTCTTTCTATAGAACGAACATGTATGTATATAAAGATGCAAAATTAATAGCACATCCTGTTTTTGATCAGTGATGAAAAAATAATAAGCAAGGTTGTGAACAGTTGAATATAATTTAGTATGTTGAGATAAAGGTAATAGAAATTAGACGAACGTTATCAATACATAAAAAAATCTATGCGCAACTAATGATAACATAGTTATATAGAATATGTAGTTTTATAGACAAAGAGACAATGCGATGTTTGTATAGCAATAAAGAAATAATAAATCAACTCACCGATGCCAACAGAGACAAAGAAAAAGTACGTTTTCATATTACTTTCTAAGATTTTCTTTAATACATTGGATATTTTTGGTAGAAATAAACAAAATTGCTAATTGACTGTAACGACTATTACAAGATATAAACAGTGCGATAGGCACGCGAAGTTTCCGCTAGACTAAGGTAGTAAGCACTAGGTAATGTTAACTAATGTCTATTTATGTACCGGCGGCATTTTATATAGCAATTAATTGACGGCAAAATTATCAATTCCACTTCTATACTTTATATTTACTTAGCGCAGATCCGAGTCGGACTACTATTTTCCTTTTCCTATATTCGCTCTCGATTAAGGTCAACCTTGCTTGTGTTGGGGGATCTTCCGTGTTTACGGTTGTAGTTGACAAGTTTATGGCTGTTATGAGAACGTTGGCTCTTAGTCGTCTTTGAACATGGCCGTAACATCTTAGACGCTACTCAATGAAATTATCAATAACCAAAGCAACTTTGATAATATGTTTGTTTGTAACCGGCAACATAAGGAAGGGATCAGAGCTTCCTCGACTATTGTTTAAATCCTAGATGTTGTAACGATCAATTCTAAAAGAGAATGAGGTGTTCTGTGCTGCCGTGCTTCAATCAAATGTGCTGTCAATGAGTAATCCTAAGTTTTTATCAGTGTTATTTTCATCATCATTAATTTGAGAGGGTTGACAGAAACTTTATAGTTAGATGACCTCTCTCCAATTTCCTTTAAATTTCTGTTTATTTATGCAATTTCTTCTTGTCTACAACTCAACATCAGTTTATTCAAAAAGTTGTATGTCATCAGCGTACAGGTGGTGCGAGTAGTCGAATAAGGAGATAATAAAGTTTATTATAACTGAAAACATGATGGGAGAAAGTATACCGCCTTGCGGTACGCCAGTTATAAGGTCTGCTAAATCTGAGGAGTCAACCCCGATTATGACTGACTATTGGCGTCCGCGAAGATATGATGAAAATCATTCCGGGATGTTATAGGAAAAGTGTAATAGGAAAGAATATTAAGTAGGATTTCGTAATCAACTATGTTGAAAGCATTTGAAAAGTCTATTAACACCACTACTGTTACCTTTTTATATACCATTAGATGTTTATGTCATCAGTCACTTCTATGTGCGTGCTATGTACAAGGCGAAGCCTAGACTGCTAAGGACTCGGTAGGTAATGTACTCCGGCTTCTAGAATTTTCGATAAAAAGGGCATTAAAGAAATAGGACGAAATGATTTAGGAGTGTTGGATGAGGCACTTTGGGCAATGGACGACGAAATGCTTTTTTACAAAGGTAAGAAAATTGACCAGTATTAAGGGAACAATTTATTAAGTGTATGAATGCTGGAAGAAGATCTATAAGTGGGATAACCATAAATCTACTAACGTCATCACAACCCACTGTCCTGAATATTATGGCTGTTAAATTCTTTTCGTCTTTCTTTACGTCCTTCTGGCTAACATGACAAAAATAAAAAAGAAGAGGTCGTTGAATAAATAATATTGTCTCTAATAGCCTTTTCAATCCTCTTATATTTTATCTTCGAATAATTACGCAGATACAGGTATGGAATGATAATTAGGTGAGTTTCTAAGAATTATAATAGCGTTATTAGAAGTTATTTATTAAATAAAAATTATTTATGTGTTCAGCTATTGTTTTCAATTATATTATGTAATACTTAGATTATCAGAAATTAAAAATTGTTGTAATTATATACACAGTGATTAATTAAAAAAGCCAGGATGTAATCTATTATATCATAACCACCTGATGTCTGTTCCGGTCTTCAATTGATTTTGTATTCTAAATTATGTTAAATTAAGATGAAATCTTAACGACTGAGTCAGATAAACAGTACTAGTTTCCAGTTAGTAAATATTATATCACTTTTGTAAAAAAACATCTTCATAAACTTGTGTTTATAAAAAAAATACAGTTATAAAAAATTCATAATGAGTATATACATTGTTGAGGAGATTTCCTACGTTCAGTATTGATTCTGCGGGAAGCACAGTAGTTATTGTTTTAACATTAGTTTCGATAACTCTAATAACAATAATCATAATTTATACAATATTAAAAACTGCTTTAAACTTTTCCTCTACATTTAAGTATCTCATTCGTAGTTTCAAAGTTCAGAATATTTAAACGTTTGGATTACAATACTTTCTTCTTTATGTCCACAGGTTGTCCGTATAACGGAGGCACATCGTCAGACTTTATTTGATCACCATCAGCGGCCTTCGTTTTTAATTCAGTTTTGCTTCTGAAAATGAGGTTTCTTTAGTTTAATATAAAAAATTTAAGAATAAAATAATCTGACATTTTAAACTTACCCAAATTGCATAACAGTTTAACTAAATTATTAAAGGGAGTTTCGACGAACAGCAACATGAAAAAACTCAAGATATATAAACGACGTTACCAGGTACCAGGTTTTATCTACAATAGACTAACATTTGACCTTAATGAATATAATGTTTAGTGACGAGACCGTGGATGATGAAGGTTAGCACAGACTACTCCATCTCCTATATGTTGGCAATGCCTGAATGTCACACAACTTTAGAAGAGATAAGATATCGATAACAAGAAAATTCCTAACAAAAAATTTGCGATATGTATGTCATTATTAATACAAAACATTCACATATATAAAAAAATTTAACAGTTGCAATTATAAACTACAAATTGTCCTTCAAATTCTTCATCATTTAATCAAGCACCCCATTTCCTACTTAACTTAACGTTGTTGTAAAATATTGTTCAGTGATCTTTCTCATATTTAATAATACAACCCTGCTGATACATCTAAATATCTTTCTTTATAATATCTTCATTTAAATGTTCACTTCCTGATCTGACTCCGTGTGTTCCGCCACAATCTTCAATTTCATTCGCACAACAATTTTTGTGCAAACATTCTCCAGTGTGGTTGTTCGCGCAAACACTTTTTATTTTTGCCGCAGCGTTTGTTGTAGTGTCATTTACTTGCTTTTGAGGTTGTGATCTATAAACAAAGAACAATTTAATTTAAAATCTTATATGATTTTACTAACAGATATTAAGAGGTATGGTAAGGCGAGAAGATAAGATGATCGGTGACGTGTTTAAAGTTGTTTGTAACACTTTATATCTTTATCGCAAGTTTCGTGCATTAAGATTTAAATTTTTGTAGAAGTATTCTACTTACTTCCTATCGATTAGAATATTCATAATGTTGTTCAGAGGAAACTCGAGGAATAGCGCGACGAAAAAGCTCACCAAAACGGCGATTGCGACAATGCCGAGCGAGTCTTGGAACTGAAATAAGAAAAAGTTCAATTATAGTTATAAACAAAAGCACAATACAAAGATCAACAATAAACATAAAGATGATGGAGAAGTACTCTAGATTTCATATACATGTGTACCGAATGGCAGTGATGTCAAAAATATAACGTATTACTCTTATTTTTATAACAGCTCTGCTGTATTAGATAGGCGAGCTTAAAACTGTTGCCGAGAAATCAAACCAGGGACCCTGGTGTATGTTTTTTACTATAACGCCACGGCAAGGCAACTATTTTCAGATGATGGTATCGTATATAGGAAGGAATGTCTCTTATGTAGTTAATAAGCATAATGTTAGTTACAAGTTATTGTAGTCTAACTTACAACTTTTAACTGATCGTGCCAAGACTGGGAGCGAATTGGCACCGCAATCCTAAGTAAGAAGATGTAGTGGCAGAGGTACATTCCATAGGAGAGTTTACTCAGCGGTACGAACGCCGACCAGCTGAGGAACTCAGGAACGATTGCTGAAAACAAAAATTAACAAATAACGTATGAAAGCAAATCAGCTGATAGTACGGCTGAAGTAAATAATAATGCTGACAGTTAGGATGTTTACACAGTATCACATTTTCCTCGGCGACTAGAGACATGATAAGACTTACAGTTATCAATATTACTGCAGCATAATCACGTTACCTAAAACGATTTGATGGTAAAAAAAGGCTAACATTTTCAAGAACTTAATAAGTAAATCTTTTCTATCAGTAACACTCACGCAATGATCCGTACTCGCAAATGAATATGAGCGCCGCACAGAGCGCGGCCCACAGTGGTCTGTTTATGACCACGAACAGCGCAGACTCCAGCGCGTTGTACTCTCGGGACAGGAACACGGGCCCCAAGAGGAGTATCGATGTAAGCAGCACTAAGATTATTACAAAGCTTACTATTGTATGCGTCTGGAACAAAAAAATTACTTAATCGAGATTTAACATTTTACGTCTTAAGAGTTGAGCGCAATATGGCGCTGTGTATCCATCAAAACACGAAAGGGGATTGTCATAAAACTTGTGTTCCTAAGATTTGAAATTCCTAAAAGTATAACTCTTACAGCAAAAAGGTAGGATCTTCTGGGTAAAGGATATCTCGAACTAGACGAAAGCGTTTCGTTGGATAGCAGATATAATGGTAATGTCAGCGGTTGTACAGTAGTTGAAAGTGATAGGTATAAGTATAAAACATTCAATACCATCCAAGTACAGATTGAAAAAATAATTACCTTAGATATTAAGTTTCTGTAATTCGCCGGCTTGTATATAGACAGTATATAACCAGCTGCCAGCCCTACGAAGTAAGGCGTCGCCCGAAAGTGGCTCCATACGTATGTGGGCACGTCTACTATGTTTTTTCGAGTATCGCTTAAACACCTGAAAAAAAATCGATTGGAGAAGACTTATGATCATCAGAACAACTGGTATGTCCTGATACTGCGTTAGATTCTCCTTAATTTTCTTCCTTTTCATTTATTCTCTGTTGCTAGGTTATGAAATTTGACCTTTGGATTTTGAATTTTCCTCTGAAACGCAACGCGAGTGGAAGGAATGGAGTGTAAGAAGAAAAGATCTAGAGTAACTAAGGTAATCCTAAAATTAGATCCAAAAGCTTACATATCAACCAGATTTAATTTTGATAGATAACTTACTCAAATCGAAAGGGGATTATAGCTTCGATCTCATTTTGATAAGTGTAGATACCGGGTAGTATAGCGGAAGCAGTTGCTACGAGACCGAAGAGGTAGAGACCTCCACGAGGGTACCTCTGGTAGACCCAGTAAAGGAAGATGCTCGCCAGTGTCATGTGGTAATCAGCAGGGATGTACCAAGATGCTTGTATGCACTGGGAAATTAAATTAATGAAAACAAGTTAAGTGACTCATTTTAACATAACAATGAAGTTAATTGCACTTGTCGCCTGAGACATTAAGATGTTTTTACCCAATAACTTTGCCAAATAGATTTTTCACGCGATTGCGAAATTATTTTTTGCTAAATTTCTAAATAGATTTTGCTTAAGAGGTCTATGGTAGCGGACAACTACAAACAGAGTAAAATTGCTTGGCTAACCAGTCCATTACATACATTTATTTATTCTTTTAATTTTTTTATACTTCTTGTAATTTTAGCTTTAGAAGTCCACTGTTACGCATAGGCTCCTCTGAAAAGAATGAGTTAATAGACTGGCGACGGTCACATATACAGCAGCTGCCTTTTCTTAGAAACAATCTCTTTTGAATCTTCTGTTTCCACACGATCGGGATAAAATCATTGCGGAGGTATTCTAAACTTCTTCCGCAATATGATAACGGAAATATTTTTAACAGCATGGATCAAAACTCACCATGTTCCTATTGTCTACGTAGTTACCCAGCATGAGCAAACTCAACCACCAAGATTTCTCGCAGGCTTCCTTTTCGATTTTACCGTTCCTTGCCCACATCGGTCCTCCAGCTAGGTACGGAGTTGTGGTGATTATTATGATGATCATGACGATGAAAACCCAAATAAACCTTGAATTAACATATACTTTAAGTGAATAAATTAATAAACGAATAGTTTTCAAGTAATAAAAAATGCTCAATTTGATTTTGAGTCGGGAAGTTATAAATGGATGAAATAGTAGAAAAATTGTACCTGACGTAGTCTATACCTGAAATAGCGTTTGATGATTACTCTAAATGGATGTATCACTCTTCCGGTCTCTGGTTTGAAGTTCTTCATCAGCAGTAATCCGGACATCATGAAGAAAGTGTCTACGAATATACTCGTGTGTGACAAAAACTTGGAGTAAAATTCGAAATCCTAAAATTTTTCATAAAGTATAAAATAAGAAGAGAAATACGCGAGAGCAATTTAATAATAAAGATAAGTAGAAGAAACTATCTCATTTACTAATTATGAGTTTCCTCTTCCGGAGAGTGCCTCTTCTGTCTTTGAGACGACCTACTTGTAACTGTTGTTTACCTATTGGTCTCATCAACGAAACTTCCACATATTTCTGGCAGACGTAATAGATGTGCAAATCTTAAAGTATTAATGTAAGGTAGTTACGTATTACTTTGTCCAGATCCAATCCATTAGCAGGCGAGGACATCAGATGAGCGAACATCGCGTGCAAGAATATCACAATGCAAGACGTCAACGCTCTCATCCCGTGCATCACTTTGATATCGTTCTCACTGACGGCCAGGAGACTGCTCGCGTTGCTTCTCAGGTCGAAAGAGTTGATGATCTTCATCACTGTACATAGAAACCAAACCAGTGATATTTTAAAGTATGAACATTAGTTAAAGATTTTGTCAACAGATGGCGTTTTTATTAATTTTTGATATTTATTGTAAAGTAAGTCCCTTAAAAATACTCAAATTTTTCGTTAAAAGTCGGTTACATTAATTGAAGATTTTGAAGATTATAAATAGTTTACTAAGTAATTTTTTTGTTTAAAGAACTGTTATGTGATTTAGGTAAGGATGAGTTGTCTAACTTCGAACGACGGTATCGACAACGATCCATCGTCTGGAGTGGTAACACCTCTATTAAAGCTACTTGTAGATATTTCTAGCTAAAATGTAATGTGTTAGCAATAGATGTGTGAATGTTAAAGTAAATGTTTATGAGAATGCGTTAACTGCATTGTAAAAGATAACTTACATATCGGATGAAGTTTAGGTGATTTCTGATTGCTGATGTACGTACATACGCACGCCACAATCACCAAAAACACTACGGTGATTCTGAAAATCAGGAAAAATTAATATGAATGCCAAAAAAAATTGAATAAAGCCTTATATATTACAAGTTAATAATATATGTCAGTAATTTAATGCTTTTAACTATTATTAGATTCTTTAAAATAGTATAATTAGAACAACTTAAATAGCTTGAATATTGTCAGATTTTTCTCAAGCAATTTTGACTAAACGCAGGTTAAAAAATCCGCTTAAGCTGTTATTATAACCAGTAAAGGAAAACCTTAACTGAAAGCTGCAGCTCACACAGAATGTAGTTCCGTTAGCATTTAAAAACTGAGCTATCACAACATCTTTCAAAAATTTCTACGTAAATTTATTGATACGTATCATTGTATTTACATCACGAAAAAACTCGGAGCTGAATGGTGATGTGGATGTTGATTTATATAGAGAAGCAATATTTTATATATGAAATTACGTAACTGTCATGCCTAATAATAAAGAGTACAGTGTATGCTGTAGAAAAGCGACGACGATAAGAGGATGCACCAAGAGCGACTACCGAAAAAAATTATTTGGCAGTGATCTCATTTTTAGAAGACTTGGTGTCTATCAAAGAATGTAAGGCCTTGTTATATGTTACTTACAGTAGTATATACAGTCCAGTTGTGTTAGCTGGTGGTATGTGGGTTTGTTGACAGTCTTGCACATAAATTTTGGGGTGTTCGTTGATGGGGCCCATGTGGCTCAGTTTGAACAGCGCGCTGACGAACCTCTCGACCGAATGCTTCGCGCACACCGCCGGCGCGCACACACCCCACAACATCGTGTTAAACGTGAAATCATACTTAGTTTTGATCTGAAACAGATTGTGACGTCATTAGTTTAAGGCCTGAGGAGTAACCTCAAGTAATGAACGCTTAAGTTATGTATTGGTATACATAATTGAGATGCATTACAATTTTTTCTTGATAGACTAGTGCTTCAATATGATCTCGTCTTGTAGTAAGCGGCGATGTAGTTTGATAGTAAATCAAATTAGTCTTTTTTTTTGTCGGAATCGCTCTTGACAGTGTGGTCGTGGTCGTGGTCGACACTTCAGGTGTTGGTGGCAAGCTTCACTACACGCCGCTACTATCACGTCGATAGGTAATTGTAAAGTAAAAATTAAATATTTCCTGATTTATCATTTCATGTATATCATTTTGCGGTGTTGTTGATACTATAAGGTTTGTTTCTCATCAATTTGTTTGAATCACACAAGATTGTTCGTCTGACGCAGATGAACAGGCTTTCAGTCGATTATTGTCCATTGTGAACTTAGATCACCTCCGACATTTTCTCACGTTTAACTTAACCGATGACATTAACTTAACTTAAGGTTGTCTGGAAGGAATCGCTCATAGTGATAAGACCGCCCATTGTGCATTTATCATGTAACAAGCAATGCGATTTGTTAATTTCTGTATCTTTTGGTGTGCAATAAAGAGTTTTCTATTCTATTCTATTCTAACATTGAAGAACAATCTTGAAATTTATTTTCCTATTGCCTTTATGAAGGTATTTTTAAATTTTAAAAACATATGTTAAAAGCAAACTTACACTTAAATAACTTTTAGCTGTATCATACGCGTTAACGTTAGTCAGCTGTTTGCTGTTGTCTGCGGCGGCGAGCTGGACGTCTACTAAGCAGTACTGCGTAGGTACAGGGTCATCATTCCACAACCTGCGCAGGCACTGGTCGAAGTTACCGATGTGATTGCGGGCCCCGAAGAACTGCCCGTCGGCAGTTGCATGCTGTTCCAAACTGGAACATCAAGTACTTATCTATGTATGTCTGAACGCTTTTACTAGTTCTCTTTTGTAGAAAAATGTACTATCGTAGCCTATCAATAAAACTGGTAATTTTCATAAACAAAATATCAAGAAGTTAAACAGAATATTATCTTCTATAAATATGACTTTCTGTGAGTGGTAGAAGATGTTCATAATTTAATTTTTGTATTCTAATGAGCGACGAGTCGAGCAAGACGTTCACCTGATGGTAAGTGACACGCTTGCCCATGACAACGTGGTGCTAGTTAAGATCGTACACACTGCACCACATTGCGCTCGTCGCCTTGAGACATGAGGTGTTAAGTCTCGTTACCCCAGTAATTACACTAGCTACAGCGCCCTTCAAACCGGAACACAGTAATGTTTGCACACTACTATTTGGCGGTGACGGTCTCCGGCAACAGAGACCTATCAGCAATTAAATTTATTTGTACTATTGCTTTACTTACTCCATGTTGCCCACAGCGTGGAATTTCGGACGTTCATCAAAATGTTTAATATCTGTCCGTGGCACTGCAGCTCGTTCTCATTCCATTCCTGGCTAGAAATCTCGTCTATCATGAGATCGATGAACGTATACTTCTTCGTGGAGGTTGGTGCTTCGGTGGCGTCATATCCGCTGACCAACTCGTTGGTGCACTTGACGACGCCTGCACGATGGACGACAACAAAGTATATTATAATGAGACTATATATAAGTAATCGGTACTGATCTGAAGCGAGGATATCATCATGGCCAAACCGAAACAGGAATAATGGAATAATGATAATTTTTCAAACTTAAAGCTTCAATTGCATAACAGTCTGGTTTGGTTAGAATTTACCTCTGTGTGTGGTTGGAGTGGTTATCATCATGATCATCAGACAGATCATGGTTTTGCATAATATTAAAGAAGTTTCGATTACGGTGTTAAGGATTAAATTTAAACTGTGTAACTTGAAGTGAGTTAGAGCCGTGATAGCCTAGTGGTTTAAACGCCGGCCTTCCAATGCGAAGGTACCGGGTTCGAATCCGGCCTGCACCAATGAATTTTTCAATTTATGTGCAGTTAGCATAAAACACCAACTAATATCACGTGCTTTGACGGTGAAGGAAAACATCGTGAGGAAACCTGCATATCTATGCCATGACCATCAGTGGTCAGATTAGTATGTGAAATGGAGAAGGCAATGGCAACACCACTCCATTATAACTGCCAAGAGAGTCGTCGTGTGTTTCAATAAAAACATGATGACCACGACCCTCAGTCATGAGGAAATACGACTTAGAAGAAGAACAAGAACTTGAAGTGACTAGTAATGATTACATCGCCAAACATAACTAATTGTTTCTCCATGACAATTTTTATGATTGAAGTAACAAATAAAATCTCCTCATGAATATCTAAATGAATTTCGATAATAAAAACTTAAAAAAAACTAAAGGATATAAGAGACACTTAAAGCAATTTCTTTAACGACTTAATTATAATATGCAGCGATGAATTCCATTTGATGAGTTACTTAGAAGACTGTTAAAGATATATTAAAGATTATGTTTAGATATATATCTATTCTTCTGCAAAGTAATTGTAGGTGTCAAATAAAACTAAAAGTAAAAAAAAAACCATTAATAAATAATAAAAACGTGGGGCCCATTAGTAGAAAGTAATACAGAAATAGTTAATGGGCGTAAACGTTTTTATTAATTGTTTTTTTTATTTTTTTATTTATTTATTTTGCAGTTTTCAGTGCACATAAAGAAAACCGTTTAACTTAAAAGTTTTTTTACCGATTTTTATTATTTTACTTAATAGGAACAAATAAATCAAAACTCAGAAATAAACTAACACGCTATGTAATGTGAATTTCACTTCTCTTAATCAGTGTTAACACTTTAGTTGGAAAACATTGTGATAAGTAACGCGTTATTTAAGTATTAATTGATATAGCCTAACATCATTACTCCTGTAACGTTGAATAGAATCTTTATAAACTATCTCTTAAGTTTGTCGCGTTGAGGTATAAGTAAAAGCGATTTTACTTCAAACATTCAAAATGGGGCACAGTAAAGTTAGCATGTAATTGTTTGGCAGCTGAAAGATATCTTTTTCCAGTTTTCACGACAATTCGTTAAATGAAGAATGAACTTACCAATAATCAAAAATATAACACCAACAGCTTTCACATCCATGTTAAAACTTCCAAATCTCATTATGAATACATAAATACTTGTGTTAACAATTTTGGTATCAAGTAAACGTGTTATGGTACTGCTCAAAGGCACATTCGTGAATGATTAATTTCCCACTCGCATTACTACTAAATAGTAATATGGTAATTAAACTGTTATAAAGTATACGACTGTGGGAATTGCTGCAATGATTACAATCAAGAGTTACGCTGAAGCTGAATTTGATTTGCTTCGACTTAGCTAATTTCGTATTTAGCTGTGAATTCAGACGTAGTCTTATATAACGGACAAACAATCCCTTTCCTCCATTATATAACTTTAAACGCTACAACCTCAGCAAGGTTTATAACCTAGTTAATTTCAGACGATGTCCTACCGCTGAACAATTGTTTAATTCGCCAAAAAAAAAGTTAACACACAATAGTTACATTGAAGTAATAATACATAAAGTAAATCCATCCTGAAAAATAACATTAATGAAAGGAAGCTTCTCTTATGTGGAAAGATTTAATTATTAATCAGTAAAGGACTTATTAAAAACGGTTCAGCCGTTTCCGAAATTACCCGGAACCATAAGATAGGTAGACAGACAAAGCTTTTGATTTTCATGATTACTTTTTCGTCGAGACGAGCAGACACACTGCACCACATTGCGCTCTTCGTCTTGAGACATAAGTTGTTAAGTCTCGTTACCCCAGTAATTTCACTAGCCTACAGCGCACTCCAAACTGGAACACAGTAATGTTTGCACACTACTGTTTGGCGGCTGGAACAGGAGCTGATGTGGTACCTATATACACGGTCTCAGTGAAATTAAATATTCATGAGTTCAGTAAGAAGTAGTAAGTTGAAGTGTATTTTTTTTTTTAAATTTATTAGATTTACCAACGCTTGTATACATCAATTCTTTGACAAAATACTTGCAAATACAAAAATCATAATGTAACAAAACACTTGAAGGTAAATACAACATGCATTAATAAACTATTATACTAGCAATTATAAGATACTAGCTGACCCAGCAAACTTCGTTTCGCCTCAAAATCAATAAATAAAAAAGTTTATTGATAATTCCAGGAAGTTTCAAGTAAGGAAACTTCTTTTATGTTTTTTCTCAGTCTTCTTTTTGAATTTGTTTCTACGGTGAAATACTTAACCAGAAAAAAATAATTCGTAATCAAAAGAAATCCCCGTTATTAATTTGGTTTTTCTCTTATATTTAAATGCACACGTTGATTGACTTCGACGTCCTAAGTCAGGACGTCTTCTCCTTGGTATTATAAATTGTAGATAATCAAAGTAAGGAAAGTTCTCGCGCACTCAGCGGTAAATAGTGTCACTATCACAAAAGATCAACAAAGTAAAGTTAAGACTTAACTACTATTTTGGACCAATTTGAACTCAGGACAGCGGTGTTCCCGGTTGGATTCTATAATCGCTGCACACGAACACACTTATTTTACTGCATGATAACCAATCATCTATCAATTCAACCGCATTATGCACAAAAAATAAAATTCAACCGAGACAATTCCACCTTAAGCCCAGATTCCCGCTAAAGTAAAATATTCTTCTTCTTCCCAATTAATGGCATGAGCACGGTTTCTGCGTGAGCCAATGTCATGTGTACACGTATAAAACAAAAAAATAAAAATACTTAAAAAATTGTCTACGTGGTCAATTCGTCCGCCATGTTCCTCCCTTTTCTCTTAAAATATTATAGTGCATCAGAAATTGTTGGTTGTCAATGTCAATGTCTAAATCAAAAATATTCTTTTAAATTGTATTTGGTTTCTAAATGACGGGACGAACTTCAAATGTTGACGTTTTATGTATCTAAGGTAAGGTGACCAGACGTTCTGCTTTTTCACAATTAATTCCGCGTCACGCGACGTTTTTCAAAAGTCCCGACTTTTAGAATTAAGTTAATTTTTTTATTTATGAAAATCATTGTTTTGCGTAACATATTGCTTTTGCTACCCGGTTACATTGTATTTGTCTCTCAAATGATACACTTTGTGTTCGTACTGCGTGCTAGCAACCTAATTAAACAAATAAATATTACAAATCTGCTTCTTACCATATAAAATTAACGTAAGTAATTTATTTGTATATTTCATAAATACATAAATTTTCTTAAACTTAGCTTAAAGTACTCGTAGTCTAATATTTTATATTAATGACAAAAAGTATGTCATGACCTTAACCCTAAGAGAAATTTAGATAGAAATAAGTCAAGGAATAAAATATTATACATTTTTATATTTATAAATTGTACTTATGTTAAAACTAAAAAAAAATACGATATTATTATTCCTTCAGAGTTGTCCCGCTTTGCCTATCTAAAAATCTGGTCACCTCAATGAAAAAGAGAAATTGTTGTTTTTACCATATTCCAGGCACTTTTTCCATATTTTCTCACCTTACTAACCTTCCCTGGACTTCCACGAATAATTCAAGACCACATTAGCCAAATCGGTCCAGCCGTTCTCGAGTTTTAGCGAGACTAACGAACAGCAATTCATTTTTATTATATAGATGTGAAAGGAAAAGGAAAACGTAATTTGTAACAATTAAAATTTAAGCTGTGTAAAGCATACCATTACGACTAACAATTGCTTAAGAAAATATCCCTGACTATTTGGCGGAGCTTGCTGGGTGAATCACCGCGAATGTCCAGGGAATCGCTATACTCGTTGAGTGATTTGGAAAGTCTTGCAACTGGGGAGTTTGATCCAAAAACTGTTCTGCGATAGGGTGGTTGGAACGGAGTTATTCTAAATCTAGGATATCTAACTGGCACACGTAGCTGAAAGGCTTTTAATAATTCAGAACATTCTAATTTATTATTAAAATTTTTTGAAGCGGATAAAAGGACATTTAATACACTGCGATTGGCTAAAGAGATCATTTTAAAGTGTGAGAGTTGGCTATTGTATGACTGGATTTCACGTTTAGGAATACGACAAGAAAACTTTAAGTGCCTGACGAAGTGTTAAAAGCAGATAATTCAATTCTATTTCTTCCTCATCACCATCCGATGGATGTCCACTGCTGGACACTGGGCTCCTGAGAACGTAATCTTTTAATTTTGTGTATAACAGCAATAATAACTCGAATTTATAATATTTTTTTGATAAGATGAAACTAATTAAATCTCAAACAATCTTTTGTTAAGTTTTTTGTGTTACTAACATTGACGGGATACATTTGGATTTCCTTTCCCACCAACTACTAATAAACAATGCAATGTTATCTCAATTAGAAGATTTATAAATTAGTAATAGCTAAAAATTTATTGGTGATTATACGACTTACGAAACAATTAACATTTTTAATTATTTTTTTATGTAACTTTAGTAGTTACTAAGTTGAAAAGGACACGTGATCTGATCACGACAAAGAGTTCCCACATTAAACCTGTTACCTGTTAAGTATTATATATCTCTATACATATATTTATGCACATAAACTTAATGATGAACATAGAAAATAATTAAGTATAAAGTTAGTCAGTTTAAGTAACAAAGTTTTAGTTTTGAAAGTATAATGAAAGACTTTAAAAAGTTTTTACTACAAAAAAATTTATTAGACACAAACAGATTTCAGTCAATTGATTTGTAATTTGTAAATGCAGATAGTTTTTTTACTTAATTTTTCTATTGAATAAGTTATATGATACATTAAGTAATAGCGTGAGAATAATATTTAACTTTAGTTTGGATTCTGTAGTAAGACCATCCGATTGCTTTAAAACGCATGTGTTATAAATAGTCGACGATATAAATGTGATTCTATCTCTCCTCGCAAAGATAGGATACAAGGAAAAGATTGCGACTTTGTTTTTTTAACTACACGTTAATTAAACTCTAAACGTTTCGATAGTAAAATTCACATTAATCATTACTAATTTTATATCTTTCTTCATTAAGACACTCATATATAAAACGTGGTATTTAAAAAGTTATATACTTGACTTAAAGCAGTAAAATAACTTAAAAACTATTGAGTTGTAATGAAATTTTGTCTATACAAAAGTTTATCCTTAACATGGAAAAAAATGAATTTACTGATTTACTTAAGACGGTTGAAAAGATCAATTGTAATGCTTTAGTGAATAAAATTGGATTAATGATTCTTGTTTGAAGGTGATAGAAAACAGACTGTGTTTTAAACAAATATATTTAACAAAAAAAAATGTTTTTTCAATCGCTTTATGGTATTCTGTTTTACAGCAGGAATTAACAATAAATAACAACAACAATATTTTAGTATATGTATAGACAGTCCAAGATTAATATTTCGATAATTTTGATATTCAGTTGCAGAGAAACTGTAAATCAATCTTTTTGCCTCATTACTAATATTCTAGCTTATTTTATGTTTCCTTGACCACGCGATGTCTCTCGTTTTCTAAATTCACCATTAACTTGCGTTTTATAATTTTTATCTACACCATTAGTTTCAACTTGCTTGCTCATCTCTTTTTCCATCGTCGTGTATCCGTTACTCTCTTTGCTATCCTTTAACGAACCGTTTTTAGTATTTGCATCGCCGTTCGCTTCATGTGCAGGTTTTGGAGGTCTGCGGATGAATAATGTAATAGAAATAAGTGTATACAAAAGTATTAAGAGATGATAACAAATCGTACTATCGCAACTTGTGACAGCGTGTTGCTTTGTTGTTTGTTAGCTGTGGAGTCCTGGGCTCTTAAGAAATAAGAGTGAAGTAAACCCTGGCTCTTGTAGATAGTGAACTTTCGTCGTCAATGTCGAGAATAATAGCAAAGTTTTTGCCTTTCCCACAGTCGTGTTCACGCGTAGTAAATATTTGTATTGATTACTAGTTCACAGTCACATTAACAGGTGGACTGTCGCCGAGGAGCAGTGTAGTAAAGCAAACGAAAGTATCCGTTTTGATTCCGAGACTAAATGCAAGTTTCGGCTGCTAACATATAGCTAGAGCTAGCTATCCACAGCCTCAATGTTACTTATACAATGTAGATATAATAATGGAAAAGATACAGTAGAATACTTACTTCGTTTTAATTATAAGTGATACCAAGTTGTTAAGCGGCGATTCGATGAACAAAGACAGGTACAGACTCAGAATGCCCGCAACCACCACTATTCCTAGACTGTCCTGTACCTGCAAGGATACCATGAAAAATTATATTTATTCATTACATACCGCATCGCTTAAATCACTTGGCTTGCATACAGTTCCCTCATAAGTAGTGTTTGGATAAATGAAGCATTTTCCGTACCCGCTCGGCTAGTTACCAACTTAAAAACTCCATCAGTGATCAGTCACAGATGTCAGAGTTTTCACTGTTACTTAACAACTTGTAATGTTGACGTAAGAGGGATAGTTTTTTTATATAAAATGAAACAGGATAACTGTTATGACATCAATTAGATGTAAAGTCATTCAGAAGTTAACTTGTTTCAGAGTTGACAGGCAGGCATCCTGCCTTTAAATTTTTTCTGAAGCCAGTGGCTTTATGATTTTCCATAAGAAAAACAGCTTTGGAAATCTTGTATTTATGATTAGATTTTCTCTCCCTTTTTTGGATAAACAAACTTACGACTTTGTAAAGGTCGTGCCAGGCTGTGGATCTCAATGGCAGCGTCAGCCTGGCAACGAACAGGTAGTGGCACATGTAGATACCGAACGATAGCTTGCTGAGGGGCACAAACGCCGACCACCCAAAGAAGTCCGGAAGAACAGCTGCAGAACAAGTTCATACGTAACTACCTCATAAATTGTTATTTTCCTTACTTTTGTCTTCACAAAGTTAATGGAACCTTCATAGTGCTTCATAAGCTGTTTTAGATTTACCGCTTCATATATTTAGAAACCAAATTATAAATATATTAATGGGTAAAGCATGTTATAGTGTTGCCGATTATTTAAACGATAAAGATGTTTGGAAAGGAAACGAGTTGAAACTCCAGCAGTACGTGAAAGACATTTTGAAACGACATACAGTCCGCTGAGTTTCTTCCCGTTGTTCTCAGGTCCGTGGCATTTCTTTTGCTAACGGCTGATAGATTTTGACGTTGAATAAGTGAAAGGTTAGTTGCTATAAGTTATATGCTCACGCAGCGATCCATATTCGCAGATAAATATGAAGGCTGCGTTGAGGGCGGCCCACAGCGGGCGGTTGGTCGCCGCGAACAGCGCGGACTCGAGCGCGTCGTACTCGCGCAGTTGGTACGCGGCACCAACGAGAAGTATCGCGGCCGACAGCGCGACGATGGTGATGAAGCTGATGATTGAACTCCTCTGAAAAATTATGTTTCATACAAAAACTTAATAATTGTTTTTTTTTTTAATACTAATATGCGACGAGACGAGCAAGACGTTCACCTGATGGTAAGTGATACGCTTGCCCATGACAACGCGGCGCTAGTTAAGATGGTACACACTGCACCACATTGCGCTCGTCGCCTGAGACATAAGGTGTTAAGTCTCGTTACCCCAGTAATTACACTAGCTACAGCGCGCCTTAAACCGGAACACAGTAATGTTTGCACAGTACTATTTGGCGGTTGCAATAGGAGCTGCGGTGGTACCCATCCAGACGGTCTCCGGCAACAGAGACCTACCACCTGGTAAAAATTGTAAGTAAAGAACATTAATGATATGTTAAGAAACTCATAAATATGCTTTACATAGTTTTACGTTGGCAATTTACTGGTGGCAGGTCTCCGTTGTCGGATACCGTCTAGCTACCTACTAATTTAACCAGCAAACAATTGTATGAAAACCTTACTGTGTTTAAAGAGCGCTGTAAGCTAGCTAAGTACGTAGGGTAACGATATTTAACTACAAGTCTCAAGGCGAAGAACACAATGTGGTGCTGTGTAACCACTTTAACTAGCCCTACTACCATCAGGTGAACGTCTTGCTCGTATCGTCGCCACGTCGAATAGAAAAATTCTCCTAAACAACCCAGACATTTACTAATTAATATATTTTACATTCGTTGTAGAAAAACTAATTAGTAACTGAACTCTTCCACTATAACGGAAGAGTTCAGTTACATTATTTTCCTGCCACCAGGTCGGTTGTACTTCGCTGTGCTTGTTGCTAAATAAATTCTCTACAATTTACATAACTTATACTTTTGAATGGAGAAAGTCTATTTACTTTTGACATTATGTTTCTGTAATTTGCCGGTTTGTACATGGATAATATGTACCCGGCGGCCAGTCCGACGAAGTACGGCGCGGCGCGAAGGTGGCTGTATACGTACATCGGCGAGTTCGTTATGGTTTCCCGATTGTCGCTTATTGTCCTGAAAGAGTTACATGTTATGAACATTACATATTTATATAACTTTCATCAACGGGGAGTGGAGAGTCAGCTCTTTTCTTGGAGAGGAGCACTTCCATTATTATCACAAAATGTAGATTACATATTGAAGCAGCGAAACTATAGTTTTCTTATTTGCTTTAGGTTTGTAGTGTTAAAAAATTCTGTAGCAACGAGTTCTAAAACATCGTGAACATTAAGGCAATAAAAACAGTGTTGACTTTTTGCTATTCCACTTTAACAGGCTAACGAAATGATATAGCAGCTATAATGTAAAATTAGTCTTTATTACAAATTTTATTACATTTCTTGTAGAAACGAATTGGAAAATGTAATAACTAAATTTGTTTACATGTCATTCTCTCATTAGGCGACTGTCTGGATTTGTAAGATACCATAACATCATCATTAACAATTTGAAGTTATTATATTAGTAAATACATGTTAAAGATAGCTTCGTGAGTCAGTGGCTAAGCGCTTGGCTTGTTCTTTGGCCACATCATGAGAAACTTAGATATATCACCATTAATTCTAGATAGCTAGCAATCACTTATTTTTAATCTGCCGTCCTAACAGAATTGATTATTTCCTTTGCCCTTACTTTAGACTAGCATGCTGTACTTTCACTTAACATCAAGTGTAATTGAGGTTTTTTTTTTATTTATATTTATGCTTTTTCCTCGGACTAAAGTCTGAGATCTTATTTGCTATTTATTTATTTGTGTGTGTATATTATTTATCTGTAGTTACTTCTATTTCTTTTAACAGCATCCTTCGTAACCTTTTCCATAAATTTTAAAAATACTTCTTTGTTTTTTGTCATCAACATTTCGCTTAAATTTTATTCGGATATCTTTTTATTCAATCTTATTTCTATTTCTACTATTTCCTTAAGGTACCTAGGACAATCTTTAAGAAGATGTATAATGCTTTCTGCAATATTCGGATCGCAAACACAAGACGGTTCGTCTTTTCGTTTGAATTTGTGCAGATACTGGCTAAAGCCCCGTGTCCTGTTAGGGCCTGGACTATGTGTAATTGAGGTTAGGTATTATTAGATCATTGTAAAAAGTTTTGTAGATTATTAAGACAGGATTAATAAAAACTTACTCATAATCGAATACTGTAATTGCCATGAGTTTGTTGTAGTAAGTGTAGAGTCCGGGCACTAGGACGGAAGCCACTGCAGCTAAACTGAATAAGAACAACCCGCCGCGTCGGTTCCTCTGGTATAACCAGTACACGAGCATACTGAACACAGCCAAGTGATAATCGGCGGGTATATACCACGATATTTGCATACACTGTAATCCAAAATCATCATTATTATAGAAACATAGATCATTTATACTATCCCGTCTGTAGGGTTGTAAATATACTATTTATAGAATAAATTATGAACTGATTAAACTCACCATATTTGTAGTGTCGACGTAATTCCCAAGCATTAACAAGCCCAACCACCAGGTTTTCTTGCACGACTCCATCTCGATCTTCCCGTACTTCCACCACTTTGGGCCCCCGTACAAGTACGGTGTGGTGGTAATAACTACATAAATCGTTACAATGAAAATCCAAATCAATCTGAAATCATTGAATAATTGCTAAGCATTTTTTTTTTCAGAAGCAAATACAGTTTAACGTGCAAATATAGTTTATACCTGAAGTAGCGTTTAGTCATCATTTGAATTGGATTAATCAATCTCCCAGTTTCAGGTCGGAAGCTCTTCATCAGCAGAAGACCGGACATCATGAAGTAGGAGTCCACGATTAAGCTGGCATGAGACATAATGAACGCGAACCTATTGTAATCCTGCGACGGTAAACGTAATGCATGTTACAGGATATACGAACAGAAGTAAATAGATACATATACACATCTAATTAATAATATCTTATGGAAAAATTTGATTTTTAAACCATTTTTTTATCGTCATTGTTTAAAGTACCTTTTCACTTAGTGACTGAAACCCTAGAGGCAGATCATTCGCTCTAGATGTAACCTTGACTTTGATTATGTTATTCAGATACGGGGGACTCGAGACAGTCATGATGCCGACACTAAGTACAAAGGTTTATTAAATACACTATAAATTTCTTGATAAGTTACAGTAAAACTTCAAGCAAGAGACACGGCTAAAAATAGATACAGATGGTTAATGCAAATTGATAAAAAATAAATTAGTTAGAAAGAAGTATTTGAAATTTTGTTTATATATATATACAATAGTTAATAGGAATAAGGATGAATAAATTCGGGTTTTTTATAATGGTGTATAAGATAGTATTAGTAGTAAATTATGTAAATAGAATAAAAAAACCTCTGAACAATAATATCAAGGAAAAGAGGCAAATAAAGAAGTCTTATTAAGAAAGTATTACTATCCTTCGCTTTATCTATATAATAAAAATGAATTGCTGTTCGTTAGTCTCGCTAAAACTCGAGAACGGCTGGACCGATTTGGCTAAATGTGGTCTTGAATTATTCGTGGAAGTCCAGGGAAGGTTAGTAAGGTGAGAAAATATGGAAAAAGTGCCTGGAATATGGTAAAAAAAACAACAATTCTCTTTTTCATTGAGGTGACCAGATTTTTAGATCGGCAAAGCGGGACAACTTTGAAGGAGTAATAATAACGTAACATTCTTTTTAGTTCCAACATAAATACAATTTATAAATATAAAAATGTATAATATTTTATTCCTTGACATATTTCTATCTAAATTTCTTTTAGGGGTAAGGTCGGTGACATACTTTTTGTCATTAATATAAAATTTTAAGACTATAAGTATTTTAAGCTTAGTTTAAGCAGACTTATGTATTTATGAAATATTCCTTAATTTTATATGGCAAGAAGCAGAACACAAAGTGTATCATCTGAGAAACAAATACATTGTAACTGGGTAGCAAAAGCAACGTGATACGCAAAACAATGGTTTTCATAAATATAAAATTTAACTTAATTCTAAAAGTCGGGACTTTTGAAAAACGTCGCGTGACGCGGAATTAATTGTGAAAGAGCGGAACGTCTGGTCACCTTACCGTAAATACATAAAACGTCAAATATTTGAAGTTCGTCCCGTCATTTAGAAACCAAATACAATTTAAAGAATATTTTTGATTAGACATTGACATTGACAACCAACAATTTCTGATGCAACTATAATATTTTAAGAGAAAAGGGAGGAACATGGCGGACGAATTGACCACGTAGACAATTTTTTAAGTATTTTTATTTTTTTGTTTTATACGTGTACACATGACACTGGCTCACGCAGAAACCGTGCTCATGCCATTAATTGGGAAGAAGAAGAATATTTTACTTTAGCGGGAATCTGGACTTAAGGTGGAATTGTCTCGGTTCATTTTAATTTTTTTGTGAATAATGCGGTTGAATTGATAGATGATTGGTTATCATGCAGTGAATACGTGTGTTCGTGTGCAGCGATTATAGAATCCAACCGGGAACACCGCTGTCCTAAGTTCACATTGGTTCAAAATAGTAGTTAAGTGTTAACTTTACTTTGTTGATCTTTTGTGATAGTGACACAATTTACCGCTGAGTGCGCGAGAACTTTCCTTACTTTGATTATCTACAATTTATACTACCAAGGAGAAGACGTCCTGACTTAGGTCGTCGAAGTCAATCAACGTGTGCATTTAAAAATAATAGAAAAACCAAATTAATAACGGGCATTTCTTTTGATAACGAATTATTTTTTTCTGGTTAAGTTTTCACCACATTATTTACTAAAGTTGAAACAGCCTGGAATTATCAATAAGCTTTTTTATTTACTGATTTTGAGGCGAAACGAAGTTTGCTGGGTCAGCTAGTAACATATAAAGAACTGTAACATAGAAAGAAACTTGCATAGTAATATGTTACTTAGCTTCGTAGAGTACATACAAGTTATTGGGTTTGGATGAAAGTAACAGTTTTTTTAATCCACCTAACTACCTTTCACTTTCACATTGCATCGTGGACTTGTTACTTAATATTTTGAATTTAAATGGTAATCAAAACCTAACGGATATATAAAGTTAGTTAAGTAGCAACGTATATGTGATTTCGTTATAATTAGTGAAAAACGGGCCGTGAACGTTTTTGCGCACGAACGACATTTAGGTTTATAAAATCTTTTCGTGTGATAATAGCACGAAACATTGTATTTTATCTAAAATGATACAACCATTTTACTAATAAAACACTGAATTTGCCTTTTCCTTAAAATTTTCTCTGATTTTCGCTTGAAATATTTTGGAACCGGTTCACAAAAAAATACTCACGTTGACGCCGGGGCAGACGCAACGTTCTGACTGTAAAATTATAATTTTTTTCTATTGTGGCCAGTATTATTTTGAGCTCATTTTGTAACAAATTTCATAAAGAATCTATAGACACACAGTTTTCAATATAAAATTGACTATAAACATACTTAAAACACACTCAAACAAAGTTCGGAACTCACGACATCGCTCGATGCCCGCGGGCTTCGACGGATTAACAGTGATACTTACGTCGTTCAAGTCCAATTGATTGCCCGCAGTGGACATGATGTTGATGAACATCACGTGAAGCGTCACCACTATCACGGCCATCAAGAATCTCATCCCGTTCATCACTTTTATTTCATCCTTACTTACAGACACTAGATTCCCCGCGTTACTTCTCAAGTCGAAAGCTTTTATAATCTCTGTAACTGTCGGAGAAGATTTAATAAATTTATATAAAATTTCACTAACAGAAACTGAAAGAGAATTACAGTATTATTAACAGGTGTAAATTATTTTCTACTTGGACAATCTTCAGGTCAAACTTATACGGAATAAATTTTAAGAATACCTTTGATGTTAAAGATGTCACATTATCTCTTGGCAGTAATTTAATAGTTACCACCTCATTCAAATCGTTAAGTAGAGCACTTAATACTGGTAAAGTTTTGTTGCTGTTTATAAGTTGTGTTGTATGCTTAGATTTAACTTACGCGTGCGATTGGATTTCTCATCCTTTTCTTTCTTAGTGACGTGTGTACAAACGACGGCCACCGCGACCCAAACTAAAGCGAACAAGCTGCAGAAATTAAAACATCGATCGTATTATTCGTGTTTTATATGATATATCCATGTGGAATTAAAAACAAAGGTCTCATTTAAAATCTAGATTTTTAGAGGCAACACTGGAAGGCTTCTTCTAGTTTAATGAGTTTTATTATAATAGAGAATTCTATGTACAATCAAATGAGATAAACATGAAACTGTGTTTTGTGGAATACTTTAAAGAAGATTTAGGTCTAACAGAGGACTTCCATTTAGTATTTTTTCGAAGATAGTGGACAGGTGAAGGATTAAAGTACCATTTCCAGGTTTTTTTACAGGGCCTGCTATGGACAGTCTCTTTCCAAAGGTGGTGATTACATAAATATATTTATCACATATGATTGGCACAGCTCGTCGCATATACTAAGGCAGTGCTTTCGTGGTATCTTTAAGATTTTAACAAAGTTCACATAAGCTATTTTCTTAATAATTTCTTATATTTACATTTAGTCATCTGTCCACCTAGTGGGAGGTCTGCCAACGCTGCGCTTTCCTGTGCGTGGTCGCCATCCAGCACTTTGGATCCCCAACGTCCATCGGTTCTACGAGCTATGTGCCCTGCCCATTGATAGCTGGGAGTCACTGGACTCAAACCGCTCAAGACCGTATTTTGTGGAACAAATTACAAGAGACCTATATCCAGCAGTGGACGTCCATCGGTTGAAATGATGATGATGATGATGACATTTAGTCTCTATCACCTGATTGTATCAGCGCAAAAGAAACTGATGCGGTAACTTAAATACTCCGTAACGCTTGTAACTTTTAAACCGATAGATCTACATGGATACTCTTTCAGGATAAAATGAAGAACAGGATAAGGAGATGAAAAATCCGAAATGAAAAGTCTATAGCTCTTCCGGTTAAAGAGATATGAAATGTGAGAGTCAGCTCTTCGAAAGGGGGAAAGCAAAAAAGGAAAATATCACTGAGAATCGAACTCATGGCCTTTGTGTCCAAAGCATGATAGTTAACCTCTTGACCATACACCAGATATGCTAATCTTACAAGGTAATAGAGAACCGGATAATAAGACTCATGCCGTCTATATCTAATAATCTACCATTCTTTGTGTTTTAACGAAAGTCATTGTCGTCAACAGTAAAGCTACGTGTAACTTACATAAGTAGATAAAGTCCAGTGCTGTTAGCTGGTGGTGTTCGGGTGACCTGACAGTCTTGTACTTTGAGACCGGGGTTCTCGTTGACGCTGCCCATGTGGCTCAGCTTCAACAGGGTGAGAACAAACCTCTCCACCGATCGCTCCGAACACACAGACGGAGTACACACACCCAGTGACATCACGTTAAACGTTAGACCGTGTTCAGTTTTGATCTAGAAAAAAATTTAAAAAGTCAGCAGGACGTTATAAGATGATGGTTACTGCTGGTAGTTCTCTGCTGCCGGAGACTGTCTATGTCCGCAGTGACCATTTCAGCTGGCGTAAAGTATTATGCAAACATTACTGTGTCCTGGTTTGAAGTTTGGTGTAGCTAGTGAAATAACTGGGGCAACGAGACTCAACGTATGTAGCTGCCAAAAAGTACTATGCAAACATTACTGTGTCCTGGTTTGAAGTTTGGTGTAGCTATTGAAATTACTGGGGCAACGAGACTCAACGTATGTAGCTGCCAAAAAGTACTATGCAAACATTACTGTGTCCTGGTTTGAAGTTTGGTGTAGCTAGTGAAATAACTGGGGCAGCGAGACTCAACGTATGTAGCTGCCAAAAAGTACTATGCAAACATTACTGTGTCCTGGTTTGAAGTTTGGTGTAGCTAGTGAAATAACTGGGGCAACGAGACTCAACGTATGTAGCCGCCAAAAAGTACTATGCAAACATTACTGTGTTCTGGTTTGAAGTTTGGTGTAGCTAGTGAAATAACTGGGGCAGCGAGACTCAACGTATGTAGCTGCCAAAAAGTACTATACAAACATTACTGTGTCCTGGATTGAAGTGCGGTGTAGCTATTGAAATTACTGGGGCAACGAGACTCAACGTATGTAGCTGCCAAAAAGTACTATGCAAACATTACTGTGTCCTGGTTTGAAGTGCGGTGTAGCTATTGAAATTACTGGGGCAACGAGACTCAACGTATGTAGCTGCCAAAAAGTACTATGCAAACATTACTGTGTCCTGGATTGAAGTGCGGTGTAGCTATTGAAATTACTGGGGCAACGAGACTCAACGTATGTAGCTGCCAAAAAGTACTATGCAAACATTACTGTGTCCTGGTTGAAGTTTGGGTAGCTAGTGAAATAACTGGGGCAACGAGACTCAACGTATGTAGCTGCCAAAAAGTACTATGCAAACATTACTGTGTCCTGGATTGAAGTGCGGTGTAGCTATTGAAATTACTGGGGCAACGAGACTCAACGTATGTTTATAACGACGAGCGCAATGTGGTGAAGTGTATACCATCTTAATTAGCGGCATGATATGGACAAGTGTTTACCATCAGATGGACGTATCGCTCGTATTAGTTGATTAACAACTTTTTTCTTAGGAGTAAATTATTGTAATTAACAATGTGATGTTAAGATATCTACATAGGATAGTATCGTGCTTGTCTTGATATGAAAAAAAATTCAGTTTCGTTATTTCGGTGATTTTTTTTTCTCTCATCACTTTGTCTGTATTTCCTTGTAATGGTATGCGAAGGAAGGTTTTATCTTTAATAAATTATTATCTTATTAATGTATCTGTTTACACTCTCCTTAAATCAACTATGTAGTTTTATAATATTTATACTAATTTTTATTAACTTTACTAGCTGTACGTCTAGCTTAGCAGAATTAAAATTTTTTGATCTCAAGGCCCCTTATTTACTATTAATTCATTCAATTTATTAGTAGTTATATCTTTTTTAATTTGTATTTCTACTTCTTTTTATGCTCTATCATATATTGGGAGTTTTGTTAATGTTAATAAATGAATTATGCTTTCTCTATTTTTTGGTTCCCAGTTGCTATAAATACATTTATGCTTAAATAGTCGGTAATTTCATTAGCTACAGCGCATCTCTTATCACTCGTGGTTCTAATTGTTCAGAATACACAGTGCTACCACCAGTAAAAGAACTAATATCGTTAATAAATCAATCAGTTCTAATTGTAGAACATACCACAAAAACTTGTTAAACAAAATGAAGGAAAGAAATTGTTTTATTATCGCATCTCTTAACTAGATTACTATGTGAAGACAGATCGTTTTTCTGTTAAACGGTTGTTGTAACTAGTGTAATTACTGAAGAAACGAGTATAAACATCTTAACAAACTTTTCATTTTTGGGCGCATCGTTTACCATCAGCAGTTAGAAGACAAGATTACGTTAAACAAACGGGATGAATGAACTAACGTATTACGCCTCAAAAGTTTTAATGTGTAATTATTGTGTATTCAATTAGCTACACTACATAGTTGTTGAAATCACTAAAAAAAAGGTGCAAAGTGCGAACGGAAGGCACTTAAATATTTAATATTTTTTTGTATGTATGTGACCTTAAGCAATATTTCTTGTGAAACGGAAAAATTTAAAACGCACCAAAGAATTTGTTTATTTGATTATGTTTAACTATATCTTATCCCGTAGTTCCTAGTGCGTAAACCAGACAGTCATGGAGGACTGGGATGATAGATATCCTGACGTCAATCATTACGGACTACATATAGCTCTTCATGGTCCACAGTCCGATGTATACAGTTTACTGAGTCTTGGAGTCTTCTAGTTTTATGCTTGCAAGCTGGTGGTACCCAACCATCGTCTCTATTGAAATTAGGATGTTTTTTAATTTTATTAGCCCATCGAATCCTTGGTTATGTTTGTAAAAATTTGTAATTGAGCTGGGTAACAGATAGCAGACATCCCAAAACGTCACTGCTATAAGTCACCTCATTATATCGCATCTACTTGTACAAGTTTTAACGAAGAACAAAATAATTATTGACGACTACAATGTGCGGTTTATTTCTATCTATTTTTAATGAATTTATATGCGATTAAAGTTATAAGTTTGTAATTATGTTATAATTATAAAGAGTTTTATTGCTGGAGTTCGTTTCATCATGTAAAATTACTTTTGTAACGATACTATCAATGTTCAAAGAAACGGTAAACGCGCTATGTTATATTGGATTTTTTTAAACCTATGTGTCTTTTGATCATGGTACAGGACCTCGGTTTTAGTAGGAAGTGATTAGCGGCTGCGCTACAACAATGTTGTCTTTATTATAATGATACAACACGTACTCTTTTAGATTCTTACTCTAGCTACTCCAGTATACTATTTAGTTCTGAATTGGACTTTGTACTTACGTGAAAATAACTTTCAGCGGTATCATAGGGGTTTACATTGGCAAACGTTTTCCCCTTATCAGTTTCGGCCAGCTTGATGTCCACGGTGCAGTACTGCGTGGGCACCGGGTCCTCGGTTGTCCACACTTTGCGGAGACACTGGTCGAAGTTCCCCAAATGGTTGCGGGCCCCGTAAAACTGACCCACGGGTAGCTGTACGCTGTCCCATACTAGAAAATAGTAACGGAGGCGTCTTAATGAAAAGTGCTTCAGATATTTTTTCATATAAAGAAAAAATAAGGTTAAATGTAGACTGAAAAAAAGAAACGCAACAAGAATTAACATGCTCAAAAGCATTTTTCCAATTTGCTGAATTGAATATTTTTGTAGTAAATTAATAAGACAGAGTGTACACAATTGTAGTATATGTTATAAAATATATAACGTCACAGTCAGGTCAGCTTTTAAAAAAGTTAACTATCGCCGTGTCCTTGGTTAATAAGACATAAAGTATGTATAAAGTCCGGAGCATTTTGAGCGAATGTACAACTTAATTGTTACTTAAGATCACGCAAAATTTAAGCTAGTATTGTAGTTAGAAATACTAGTTAATTAGAATTTAATGTTTAACAAACAGATTTTAGTTAAAAATAAGTTTGTCTTGTGAACTCACTCCACGTAGCCCACAGCGTGGAGTTTTGAACGTTTCTTAAAATGTGTAGAATTTGTTCGTAGCACGGCGCCTCCTTCTCCCCCCATTCCTGCTCCAGCAGCTCGTCCACCAGAAGGTCCACTAACGTCGAATGCTTCTTGACAGGTGTGGTAACATTTGACTCTTTATTTAGAGCCTTTAACGCATCAGAGCATTCCAGTAAACCTGAAAAAAAGGCTGTAATAATATCTGTGAATATTAAAGTGACCATAACCGGTTTTCTTTTTTGCGATTTTAATATTCTATTTAATTTTGGTTACCGTCACGGCTAACGAAGATTTCTAGGCATCCGAAAACTAGATAGACTTAGCGTTGTGTAAATATTTTTACTAGCACCTGATCGTTATGGTATGGAGTATCCTTGGTTAGTTCACATCAACTGTCTAGTAGTTATGTAGACACTAAAAACCTTTTATGTTCCCCCTTCCGGGATTTGAGGCTTTTCCTAAAAATTATATTCTCAATAGCGTAACTAATTCCGGTTTTGAAAGTTTCATTTCCCCGAAAACTGTTGCTTATCAAGTTCACCTGTTAACTAACGTTTTCTTTCAGAAAGCTTAGCGG
This sequence comes from Byasa hedistus, assembly GCA_029286795.1. Classification (NCBI taxonomy): domain Eukaryota; kingdom Metazoa; phylum Arthropoda; class Insecta; order Lepidoptera; family Papilionidae; genus Byasa; species Byasa hedistus. Next base: position 6,407,131 of record JAGSMW010000011.1, on the reverse strand, counting down.
GGACTGAATCCGACCTGACGTCGATAACCTTAAAAACTTATATAAAAATGTGATATTTACCCAATAACAAAAGCAAAATAACACCGGCTCCGTAACGTTTGTGTTCCCGCGCCATTTTCCGCAACACCACCATTAAACACTAAAAACAGAATTTAATGATTCAGAAGACAGTTAATTGAATCGGCGACGGTAGTACTAAAACTACTGCGCCTGAAACCGCGGAGGAGACTAACTGGAAATGCAAAGTTGTAATGTCTTTTAACGAATGTAACTTACTGTGCGTAACTTCTTAACACTTTGTATTGATAAATGTTTTTATTTTTTTGCGCACGCGTCGCTAGAACAAAGGTGACTTTAAATTAATACTGTGAAGAAAAAAACAAAACGATCGTCACTGACCCAAGACCGGCGTTTGATGTTTTTGACAAATTTATTGTAATCATTTACTTAAGCATATGATAATGAGTTGTCGCTGGTTAAGTAGTAGTCTTTTCCATGTTACATAGGCCGTTAAGTTTTAACTTTATAAAACCATGACCTGCTGCTCAGAAGTAGATATTTCATTAGACAGTCAAGAGACAGTGGTGGGAAATTGATGACAGTTAATACAGTTTTTGTTTATTCGATGTAACGACGAGACGAGGGAGACGTTTACCTGATGGTAAGTGATACGATTACCCATAACTTAGCGTTAGTTAAGACGGTATACACTGCACCAAATTGCGCTCGTCGCTTTGAGACATAAGGTGTTAAATCTCGTTACCCCAGTAATTTCATTTGATTCAGCTTTTCAGTCTGGAACACAGTAATGTTTGCACACTAAGTTGGCAGTAGTGATAGGCACGTTATGTTGTTACGTTATCGTTATCACTTACCATCAAGTGAACATCACCTTTTCGTCCACTTCCTGATCTGTTCAATGGCTACTGATTTAACCGTATCACTGTTAGTTCAAACTTGAACCATGAGAATGTTGAAAAGTTATCTTGTTTATCTATAAAAAATTATTTGTCCAACTTACATTATAAGTATTTTTTACTTTTAAGCGAACTTCGAACTTTATATTTTAAGCGATAAACGTTACTTAACTTTTTTTTTTATACTACTATGCGACGAGACGAGCAAGGCGTTCACCTGATGGTAAGTGATACGCTTGCCCATGACAACGTGCTGCTAGTTAAGATGGTATACACTGCACCACATTGCGCTCGTCGCCTGAGGCATAAGGTGTTAAGTCTCGTCACCCCAGTAATTACACTAGCTACAGCGCCCTTCAGACCGGAACACAGTAATGTTTGCACACTACTATTTGGCGGTTGTAATAGGAGCTGCGGTGGTACCCATCCAGACGGTCTCCGGCAACAGAGACCCACCACTGGTAGAATAATAATAACAATAATGTTATGTGTAAGGGTATACTTATCAGCAGGTGAACAGTAATTCCCTCTGGTGGTGTAAACAACGATCTTATAAGTATGATGGTGGAGATAATTCTTTCGGTTATACAACTACAGCTAAAACTGCTTTCAGGCAGCTGTTAAATGCTTGTTTTGTTGAACAAAGGTCCCGGATTCGATGGATGGTGAGTGTTATTCCTTTGAACCCACTTCATATTTGAACACTGCCGCTACATGACAACAAGAGTTTGAAGATATATGGCTATATGTAGTAATATATATAGACTCTTGTCTATATATAATCAGTGTAACATTCGCAGTTTCCTCACCATAGTTACTATGGGAGTTTTAAGTTGTTTTAAATGATTGTGGTAAAAACAAAAGTTTGTTTATGTTCTGCGGTATGAAGACAGACGGCGTTTTTTTAATTAATTTAATCAGAGTTTTTTTTTTACGTATGTTGTTTTAAAACGTTTCTCGTTAAGTTTCCAGTTCGAAATAACCGGATAGGTTAGCTCGGCTGTTTTGCTTCATTGTCATTCGCTAATATTAATTCGTGGACATTTGTAACCGGGTGCTTATCGGATTGACTGATGAACGCTAACAAACAACGTGACGTTAAACAAACTTATCTGAACGCAGACATCGAAATAAGTCATTTTTCTACGGATAATCAAAAGAAAACTTAGTGTTTATAAATGCGGAAATTGGCGTTGTAATATACGATGATATAATAGACAATGTGACAGCGGGAGAGAGGGCGATGGGGACGGGGAGGAGGGAGAAAAGATGAAGTTTAGTTTAAATTATTTGTAAATAAACATACAACTTTACTCTTAAATAATTTTGTATGCGTCGATGTTTCATTTTAAAGCAAAAAACTTCGCTTCCAACATTAGCGTGAATAATAAATTTCATATTAATGTCACAATGCAAATGACTATTAATTCATTGAAATTAACTCTTACATATTAAAACTTAATTTTACGGATTTTATGGCGTTTCATGTTTTATTTATTAATTCCCGACGTTTTTCGACTAATACAAAAAAAAATTGTTTTCGGTTTTCTCTCTATATTCTGATGAACATGATATGGATTTTTTTACTTTAAAGTTTTATATGAAGTTGGATTAGTTTTAAGTGCGTTAATTACATTTGATCTTTATCTAACAATATTAAAATAAGTAGACGCAAAACCAGCAACAACTCGCTTGTAAATAAGCGACGATAAAAACATTCATTAACATAAAACAATATGATTTCCTTAAAAGTCGTCCGGCCTTCTGTTTCGTATTAACTTACCGTATTGGGCATCCGTAATGCTCCATACAAATTTCTTCGCGACCTGAACAACGCTGGTCTTAGTAATCATTTGTTATTGAATATAGATACAAGTAAATTGAGACTAGAATATCATCACAATGAAGTCAAATCAATCATTGACGAAACTAATAATCAGGATATTAATTCTGCTGATACTCCTCTCGGTTCTGTTCATGGTGGCGGCGATGCTGTACAGTGTGAGGTACTGGCCCGACGTTTACAGTTACATGAATCCGAATATAACGATAAAGAGAATACCGAAGATATCCGAATTTAACGTTACGGACTTCGACAATGATTTTACGACCGAGGACTACGCTTCGACGTTCACGTACGAATATAACCTACCGACCATTGAAACAGCATTTGAAGACGATGAGTTTGATTATTTTGATTTATCAAACAGAGCCGAGAGAGCTGCGCTCATAGGTAACGATTACAGTGAAGTACCTGCGAAGAATATTGTTGTTAGTTACAGTTTTTTAATAGACGAAACGACTACGGATATTTCAAAAGGAACGAACGATGTTGAAGTTTTCGCTGAGATTACTGAAAGGAGATTAATTGAAAATCAGGTACGTTTAAACTAGATTTATAATTGTACTTTTGGAATACTAGTTATAGGGTTAAGGTAATCAATGCCGTTTGAAAAGTCGACTAAAAGAGTTTCCATGTTTGCTTTTTGGATAAGTTTATTATCACCTCAACCGATGGACGTGCACTACTGAGCGTAAAATTTTTTGTCAATTATTTCAAATTGCGCGATCTCGCGCTCTTCGTGTGTGTGTTGTTATAAAATATGTACATAACTTTCCATAATGAATTGCAAACTTTTTGTATTACAATTTGGTTTTCTATTATAGAAGCAGCGGCGATACATTCCGCCAGTTATGTTTTTTTTAAACACATAATTATTGTAATTGTTATTTCTATCAACAATACGTATAGTCGAGATCGTATAATCATCATCAGAGGTTAGCTTATAATATAAATCGTGACTTCACGTTTTGTCTCAATCATGTATATGTATATATTATAAAGACAGTATTGATGCGCATCTCAAGGCGAGGTTTTGTTTTGGCGAACATCAATTGTGACGTCATCGCTTAACAAACAAGGTTCAAGTTATATCAAACGAATGCCTAGTATCGCGGGGTCTCGGTTATGTTTCTAAACATGTTAAGAATGCTTTGTTATGTAAGCGGCAATGTAAATAACATTTTGTTGAAATGGTAACAAGGTGCAAAGTGTACGGACACGGAATTATCTCACGACTGTAGTAAATATAATACTGTACCATTTGTTTCATAGTAAAGGCCCGGTGTGGTCCAGTGATCATGAAGTTGAAGTGTCTCTTCGTTATATTTTGTATGTTGGTTCAGTTTGTGGATATGAAGAGTGAGTGCACGGAGCAGTTCAGATGTTTGAGTGAGCTGTTAAAGGATTTCATAAAGACCTACCAGAAGTTCGATGTGATTGTGAAAGAGACCAGACACCACGACAACCAGTACCCGGAGACAGCGAAGACAATAGAGGTCGCGACGTTTTATTTGAATAGTTTTATCAAGCAAATAATATATTTATTCAAGTTACAACTTGACGGTCAAGTGCCGACACACGAAGAGCCCACAGTGAAGGATTTCGATTATGACTTATTATCACTTAATCCCGCTAAAATTGTAACCGACAGCGAAATTAGGAAAACAAACACCGTCATTGGCAATAATAGAAATATGATCAAGACAAAAGTGAATAATGATAATTCTAATCGTGATGGACACAAGAATAGTGCAAAAAATGTTAGTGCCGGCGGTGTTAACGACGTCGATGATTATTACGACACAGACACTGATAACACAACCGATTACCTCGGTATTGACTATATAGAATTATATAAGGACACAACTAATGAACCAGTGACAATTATAAACATTACAGATGTATCCGAAAGCAAAGGTGGTGCTGAAAAAGTTATTAATAATACAAAGACTACGTCATACAGTTTAAAAGAACGCATCATTCAGGAGAATAATTCTGCTCTGTATGTAAGTGTAAATTTTTATAGAATTAATGGTGGTAGGTCTCTGTTGCCGGAGACCGTCTGGGTGGGTTCCACCGCAACTCCTATTGCAACCGACAAATAGTAGTGTGCGAACATTACTGTGTTCCGGTTTGAAGCGCGCTGTAGCTAGTGTAATTACTGGGGTAACGAGACTTAACACCTTATGTCTCAGGCGGCGAGTGCAATGTGGTGCAGTGTGTACCATCTTAACTAGCACCACGTTGTCATGGGCAAGCGTATCACTTACCATCAGGTGAACGTCTTGCTCGTCTCGTCGCATAGTAGTATAAAAAAAAAAGAATGATAGAGAAGATGAGCAGGATGACCTGGAATGTCATCCAAATAATTTCATTAGCTACAGCGTGCTTTAATTTAAAACAGAAATGAACTCTATTGATAGTTCAGCTAATCTTCTGGGTATTATCAGAGATCTTCATTCTTGAATTCTTCCAGAGTTTTAAGCATTAGTAGGCGTTAATTTTTTTTATCTACAATTGACTAACAACCTCAATTTCATAAAGTGTGAGGAAGTATATGGCGATGCGTGCCCAGAATATTCTGGATGATATACCTGACGGAACATAGCGGTGCTGTTACGATGGTAGGTTTACCATGTCTGGATGGTAGCTAGTCGAGCGGTTTGGTAGGAACCGTACCACCCTGAATTTGAGCTGATGACCTCTGTGTTAAGGAGCAAGCTATTGCGCAACGGAGACAGTTAAAAGATTACCGTGATTTAGCTTTATTACTATGAGTTTAGACGATCGAAAGTTTTTTTTTTAACGCGAAAAACAATCAATGTATGCTTTGTTTTAAAATTGAAATCTTTTTCCGGTTTCGCTGGATATGTATGATGCGGCGATATATCAATTACCATTAATATTCGTCGCGTCGTTTGTATGCCACGGCCTTTGGTGATGAAGAAAACGTTTACCGAAATTCATGTTTATTCATACGGGTAATGAGGTTTTTGAAAACATTTATTATATTCACGACAAATAATCGAACTAAAAAAAAGAGCGCTTGACTTATCGTGTAGCAATTGTTCGAGCGCTGTACCGCGACCTTCACCATGTCGACCTTGTGGGGGCCTTCTCGTACTGCACAGTCGCCACCAGGACCTTACTGCCCCATCGGCCGTTAGTGTTTTATCAAACACAGAGATTAAGAGACGGGCGAGACGTTCACCTGATGGTAAGTGATACGCTTGCCCATAACATAACGCTAGTCAAGATGGTACACACTGCACCACATTGCGCTCGTCGCCTTGAGACATATGGTGTTGTCTCATTACCCCGATACTGTTCGCCGATTGAAATTGGAGCTGCGGTGGTAAATAGACGGTCTCCGGTAACAGAGACCTAGAACCAGGAAATCTTTAGAGCAACGATCGCTGCCTTTAAGTCTAGTAATGATTAGGGCTATGAATAACAAACAGCTTTCTTAATTTTTCCACCGCTGGGACTCTACTGTTTATCCACCACATAGGCCAAGTTCTATTGTATTAGTAATATGTCTTTTTCCTTTTACAAATCAATGAGACGGTACCTTCACCTGATGGTAAATGACGCATTTGCCCCACATTGCGCTCGTCACTTTGAGACATAAGGTGTTAAGTCTCGTTACCCCAGTAATTACACTAGCTGACACCGCCCTTCAAACCGGAACACAGTAATGTTTGCATACTACTGTTCAGCGGTTGAAACTTAAGCTGCGGTGGTACCCAATCTCCAACAGACTCACGTAACTTATTAAATATCTATTATTACTTTATAAGATTTAACTTATTATGTACTGTATATACAATTTAATATTTAATGGGCATTTGTTTGTATGTAACTTGTATTAAATCACACTTCCGTCTTAATTATTGTAAATATTCTATTGCTTAAGACCCTTGATATTATGTAAATTTTATTATCGTACAATCTGTCGATCCGTTAATTAACCGGGTTAAGAATTCCATCGGTAGAAGTGTTATGATAGTTGTTTAAAACTTTTTTCATGTGGTAGTATTTCTCGGTTTTTGATGACTACACCACCGTAGCTATATTTTTATCGTAACATTACAATTCTCTCTGTGACGTTAGTTCGCTAATGACTGAACCGGTTTTGAACCAATGTTTATGCGACTCGATCGCTTGTTTTTAGCTTAGCTAGTATACCCGTATTCTTCTAAGTCGTATTTCCTCATGACCGAGGGTCGTGGTCATCATGTGTGATGAAACACACGACGACTTACTTGGCAGTTATATGGAGTGGTTTGCGATTGCCTTCTCCATTTCACATACTAGTGCGAGCACGGATGGTCATGACATAGATATGCAGGTTTCCTCACGATATTTTGCTTCACCGTCAAAGCGCGTGATATTAGATGGTGTTATACTAACTGCACATAAATTGAAATATTCATTGGTGTATGCCGAATTCGAATCCGGTACCACCGAAGTGGAAGGCGGGCGTTCAAACTAATATAACCGTGTAAACTAATAGCTTATTATCCGTTATAGACTATTGGTAGCTAGGTAGTCTCCTTCTATGGTTCTTCATTTCTTTCTCTATTAATAATTCATTGGTTTATTGCACCTGTACAGAAATTGGAAATTTTTATCAATCGTGATATTTATTTATTCGACACATCAGCGATGACACAAAATAACAATAAACACAGTACAGATAAAGGTATCGGTCAGTCTGTAGCCACCATTGTAAATGTGCACAGCATTCACACTTGTTTACGCAACGCTACCTGTATAAGTTAAAAATGAGAAAAAAAAAAACAAAATAATAAGAAAAACAATATCGACTGAAAGAAAAAAATAACAAATAAATAATAAAAACACTTTTTAAACACCCGTTACTTATAATTAGTACAAGTCACAACATAATTAGTTATGCTTTGAATAACTCAGTTCATGTTATGTGGTTGTTAAAGCCTTTAACAGTTATTACATTGTAGTTTAAATTAAGTATTTTTTAATTAACATTCAAGTAACGTTCACTGTTTACTTAGCTAAACAATAAAATAATACTTAACGAGGAAACAGGTAGTATTTGTTAATTGTTTTTAGTTCTGGTATATAATGACTATAGTGAAAAATTAAGTGTGACTAGTGGGATTTATCGGGAGAGATCTGTGTCCAGCGGTGGACTGTCGAGCTGATTAGTTTATACGACTACAAAACTTAGTAACTTAAAAACTAATCGATCGATCTATACGTTCACCTGATGGTTAACGCCGTTCGTAATTAAGTACAAGTAATAATGACCACTAACATTGGGCACGTCGCCATGATACAATAAGTTAAGCCCCTCTGCTCTAGTAGTTCCACTACACAACTACTTTAGCAAGAATTGGTGATGGCTAGTTTTTCTCCGAGACCTTTGGTCTAATTATCATCATCATGATCAGCCAAAAGTCGCCCACTGCTGGACGTAGACATATAACCGTTTCATTCCATTTCATACATTTTTTATATATCATAGTAAAATTAAGTTTTTTTTGTAATTCGTTAACATTGTTATCTTTCCTCAAACAGTAGCGGACATTATATAAGTTAAATAAGTTAACAATTCGGGCCTGTTGTTAAAATAAATCGTATTCATCCGCATATAATACGGTTGCAGCCAAAATTTTCGCAAACCTTTTAAAATCCGAAAATTTACAGCTGCATACAGCATTTACAGATTTTCAGACCGTTTCGAGTGGCTTATATCGGGATTTATATGATTTTATTACTCTCCGTGTTTCGAGGTAATCTTTTTAACTGCTTTAGTAAAGTGATTTTTGTCTATTTTGAATTTTCAATGTATTTGTTCAGGAAATAAACAGACTATTGTATAAGTTACTAACTCATTGTTATGGGCGAGCAACTTAACACCAGTTAAACGTCTTGCTTGTTTACTTTACCCTGAAGTGTTGAGTATCAAGTAATCATTACAGCAGTACTAAAGAAGATTGGTATTACTGAAGACACAATGAGCAAGCGATGCAACGGTAGCAAAGAAAGTGTATTTTGTAATCTATGTCAATGCAACGATAAGGGAAGAGAAGATATTAAGGCTTGAACTTCAGAGTAAATGTTAATCAAAATTCGAAGATTGTCAGTTAAAATTTACTATATTAAAAGCTGTTAAGACTTATAATATGTAATTTAAGAGCTAGTTAGAAGCATTGATGAAATGCTATCAGGAAGTCATAGTATACAGAGAAGATAAAGTACTCCGTGTTATCTTCTTCTAGATGCAACGACGCTGCTTCTTCAACGGGAGTCATAACGACGTGTCGAGGTCCGTCTTCCCGTGGATCGCCACAATATTCATAAAGAACGGGGACAGCCAACAGTTCGAGTACTACTGCGACGGTGTACTACTGTCCGAACGAGTTATACTCACAGGTGAGATCATTGATCACCATTTTACCATTTTATGTGCTCCTCTTCTCCACTGGATTCTTCTTTCCAGTGGCGAAGAGGTTCATCTTTAGAACAAAAGCGTTCTTAAAAATTACAGGCTTTTGGTGATGCCACAAAAATTTAACCCTAATTTATGAACTGTTTGACGTTAGAATAAAAAAGGTTATTAAATATTTCAGCCGCTCAGTGCGTGATACAGAACGGTACTAATGTCGATGCTGATGACATTATCGTGGTGCTGGGTAAGAGGTCCTTGCTGTTGATGTCAGAGAAAGAAAAAGTTGTAAAGGTAACTCCTTTTAATCTAGAAAGCTGACGCTAATAGCCTTTCAAGGGTATAAAGAATCCTTCTCCTTCCAAAAAGAAGTATTAATCATCATCTAAATAGAAGTATATTAGGATTAATAAGTTAATTATTTAGATCTTTAACATTGGTGATCGTAGGGAGTATTACTAAGCAGCTGGTAACGATTGAGTAGTCATATGTTCCAGCAGTGAACATCAGTAGGCTGAAGAATTGAATGAAGCAGACATTGTAGAAGAGAAGAATAATCATGATTACGTTATTTATTATTTACAGATAATGAAAGTAATAATACACGTGGAGTTTAAAAAGGAAAACAACGAGGCAGCGGAGAACGATATAGCGTTCCTAGTGGCTGAGGATCCAGTTTCTTTCAACGATGTGATACAGCCCGCGTGTGTCATGTACGAAGAGAAGTTCGAGGATTTCATTGAAGAGAATCTGGAGCTTGCCGTGAGTGTTTATATTCAAATAGTAATACTGTCTTGTTTTTTTTTTTTTAATTTATTAAATACACATACATCAAAACAGATATTTCGCCAAACTGGCAAGCAGTCTGTTGGCGATACGTTAATGCACTCACTTAAATAACATATATTAACAAATACGTGAATCTATAACCAACCACAACATAATAGATATAATAATAACAGTAACTCATTAGATACAATACACACAGTACATACAGAAAAACACACATATCATATACATACATAGACTGTTTAGACATACATAGATTATTTACAGTTCTTATTTATTATATGCATCTATCATTAATATGATTGAAGCGCTGCGATAAATAATTTGCACCAATTATGTGCGTCATCTTCTTCTAAGTCGTATTTCCTCATGAGTGAGGGTCGTGGTCATCAAGTGGTCATCAAGACGACTTTCTTGTCAGTTGTAATGGAGTGGTGTTGCCATTGCCTTCTCCATTTCACATACTAGTGCGTACACAGATGGTCATGACGTAGATATGTATGTTTCCTCACGATGTTCCCCTCACCGTTAAATCACGTGATATTAGTTGATGTTATGCTAACTGCACATAAATTGAAAAATTCATTGGTGCTGGCCGGCTTCGAGCCCGGTTACTCCGGAGTGGAAGTCGGGAGTTTAAACCACTAGGCTATCACGGCTTTATGCTGTGCGTTGTTATATATTCTGTGAAATTGGTGTCGTGTCTGGGTCTGGACACAAAGAAACTAAACCGTCTAGAATTATTAGGCTTGTCTGCGTAGAGCAGAGGCAAAGTAACACGGAGATCCATGGTTCGATTCCTCAGCCACATGTCCAGGGGTATGTTTGGTGGCATGATTTTATCGAACCCTCCTATTTAGTTGCGACCATTATATTGTATATCTTCCGACAGAACAGTATCGCTATGTTCCACTTGTTAAAATATGAGAACCAGAGTATTCTGGACAAGCGTGCTTCAGGATCCTTATTATCAGCACAAGTTGAGGTCAAGTGTTAACCGATTAAAAAATAAGCTAAGTACACGCGACATCTTGCGGATTTAATCCTTAACCTTTAATATGTTTTGTTTATAAAGGTATAGTTATGATATTAATATCAATACTACTTTCAGACAACCGGCTGGGCCTTTTCCGGTGAACTGACTGCTATTATGTTCGACAAAGAGAAAAGCAAAGATTGTGACAGCGAAGCGAAGACGGACAATATTTTTTGCGCTAACTACAACAATGGTGTGTATTTATAAAATGCAAGAAGACTATAAAAGAAAGTAAAAATTACCTTTAAGTGTAATTCAGTTAAAGACTATAAAGTTAAGTCTGGAATTACTTTACTTGTTTAAACTCTAAATCTATTATCTTGTAAAAACAGATAAAATAAAAGTTTTCTTACAAAAAATTGTTGCGTCTACTCCGTATAAGATAGTTTATCTGATATTAATGGTAAAGTTCTCATAGAAATCAGTTCAGCCGTTTACAGCATTTTTGGATTAAACAAGTTTCAAGTTTGAAGTTCATAATTTTGATAATGCACTTTTAGATAACATCTATGAATATTTCAGATGTGACAGTCTGCCCCAGCTACGGCAGCGGGTTCGTGACGAGGGCCACAGACAACGTCTGGTACCTCCGAGGGTTGAGAACCGGCGACCCCGCGGAGAAAGGACTCTGTTACAACACGGGCGTGTTCTACACAGACTTGATGGACCACGTTGAAAGGATCAAATTTCACCTGCACGAGTTTTTGTAAATTAAAAAAAGTATTAAAACTTTGAAATAAGCTGAATAAACAAGTTACATACGAGGATTATAAAATATATTCTTTTAACTTGATTATGTGACAGGACTAGAAACGGAGCACGCGTAGTTTTATAGTGAAGTATTTTTGAAAGATTAAAAAAGTGTTGGTTTTCAAAAAACTTCAAAATGAATCAAAATTTCTATTTCTAATAAAGATAATTGATTTCTGTGAAGTTTCATTGCTTTGTAAAGAAAATTCTTATTTACTTTTCTTTCGCTGCGTCGTTTTCATTATTCTTTTTCAATTCTTGTCGTACTAATTATTACCGTCTCTATAAGTTTCAGACGGTCAGCGTGTTTGATGATCATTTCCAACTATAACGCAGTTCCATTTCAATATAAAAATGCGGATGTTGATTGTAATAAATCCGGGATCGATTGTCACTGAAAATATCAAAATAAAGCGCTTGAAAACAATCGTTTCATTGTGATAAGCGCGATGCGATATGAGGGCATACATCACTCCGATTTGTATGGGCGAATTGTTTTCGACTGAAAAATTTACGTCATCAATTCCCTCGTACGTCGCTTGTGGCAATTGAAGTCGGACGCGGTGTTATTAATAGCTCTCTCGTGTTCCGCACGCGGCGGGAACGCCGCTTCGGCATTTATCGACTACAATGGGCTTCACCGCATTTCATTTCAATATAAAAATGCGGATGTTCATTGTGATAAGCGCGATGCGATATGAGGGCATACATCACTCCGATTTGTATGGGCGAATTGTTTTCGACTGAAAAATTTACGTCATCAATTCCCTCGTACGTCGCTTGTGGCAATTGAAGTCGGACGCGGTGTTATTAATAGCTCTCTCGTGTTCCGCACGCGGCGGGAACGCCGCTTCGGCATTTATCGACTACAATGGGCTTCACCGCAATTTCATATGAAGTGACACGAGACGTGGTGAAGCTAGCGCAGAATATGTAGACGGCTTGTACGATCGTAGAAACACTTCCGCGATTCAAATTATAATGAAGGAATCGAACCGGGGACCTTTTGTTACAGAGTAGGTAGTCGCTGAGAGAAGATAGTTGTTTAGCTACGGAATCTCGTAGCAGTTTACGTCGTAAGCCCATTGGTGATCAAATCTGTTTGGTATTTTTTATGATAACCTATAATGTCCTGCTTAAGATGTTTACACTGCACCACATTGCCATTAAGGCCTTTACACAGAGTATCACGGCTTTTGTTTCTACAGTCAATTGCCTGTACAAATGTTACTATATTCTATATAACAACGACGCTGTAATCACTTAGCATCCGTTAACTTTAAAGTTATAAACAAGCGTATCACTCACTATCAAGTGAACATTCTGTTCGGTTTATTGCTTGGTTGTATAAATTTGAAGTTTTTGTTAACAGTCATCCCTAACTCACCGAAACGATTTATTTACCTATGACCTAGATAGATCCAAATTGTTTCAACATTTTCAGCGCAGTGTATACATGCTAGGTATCCGGATGGAGCGTGTAAAATAAAACAGCGCTGGTAACATGCGATAACAGCTGACATTTTTTTTTTCGCTCTGCAAACTCTATTTTCCGCACCACGCGCTCGCTAACGCTTCAACCGCAGCGAGGGAACACAACACGGATGTGTAATCTATTGAAGAGCGTTTAGCAATTTATTTTTTTGAATATTGGCTAAACTTCAGCAAATTTAAGTGTCGGTAGAATAGAAAGCCGATAAGAGCCGTGATAGCCTAGTGGTTTGAACGCCGGCCTTCCAATGCGAAGGTACCGGGTTCGAATCCGGCCTACACCAATGAATTTTTCAATTTATGTGCAGTTAGCATAAAACACCAACTAATATCACGCGCTTTGACGGTGAAGGAAAACATCGTGAGGAAACCTGCATATCTATGTCATGATCATCTGTGATCGCACTAGTATGTCAAATGGAGAAGGCAATGGCAACACCACTCCATTATAACTGCCAAGAAAGTCGTCGTGTGTTTCACGACATATGATGACCACGACCCTCTGTCATGAGGAAATACGACTAAGAAGAAGAAGAATAGAAAGCTGATCCACCTAACGCGCAATAGAAACATATGCAGAACTGGTGTCCAATCTCCACTAGGTGAAGAGGCACGTTAAGAAGAAGAATAGAAAGAGAAAGAGTTAATAATTTTAATTAAAAAAAATATTATGCACTATTATTGGTGCTAGTTCTCATGGCGACGAGCACAATGATACAGTGTATATTATCCTAACCAGCGTTATATTGATATAGGCGGTATCACTTACCATTAGGTGTTCACCTAAATGTTGATAAGTTATACATAAGTAATGATAAGTGTTTATCATCAATTATCAAATTAAAAAAAAGTTTAGAACTATTGATGGTAAACACAGACTGTCGATTTCTGTTAAATACCTGCTAAGCTTCTTATTTCTAAATTTTTTCTTAAAAGCGTGCTTAAAGTAGAATATGTTAAGTTATTTTAATTTAAAGGAAAAATTATATAGATAATATAAATGTCACTTCCAGTATGTTCTCGTATCGTTGTTACGTATGTTTGTTGACACAAATCAAAAGACCTACGGCCGCGTTAAATCCCCGGTTGGGTTTCAAATGTGAACATTTTGTATTGATTCGGTTAATACTGCGCCGACCCATTCACGCTGCGGGCTTCATCTAGATATCTAGATATTTTTTAGATATGCAACCATTACCAGAAACAAAATGATTAATTAATTTGTTTAACTATCTCTCTGTGGAAGAAAACTGAAGGTCACAGCAATGGGAATGCCAAGAAGACAGTAAAGTATATTCTCTTAGACTTTTTTTTTATACTACTTTGCGACGAGACGAGCAAGACGTTCACCTGATGGTAAGTGATACGCTTGCCCATGACAACGCGGTGCTAGTTAAGATGGTACACACTGCACCACATTGCGCTCGTCGCCTCGAGACATAAGGTGTTGAGTCTCGTTACCCCAGTAATTACACTGGCTACAGCGCGCTTCAAACCGGAACACAGTAATATTTGCACAGTACTATTTGTCGGTTGAAATAGGAGCTGCGGTGGTACCCATCCAGACGGTCTCCGGCAACAGAGACCTACCACCTGGTAAAAACTGCTTTAGCTCTCATGTAACAGCTAAGTCAGATAATATGCGGTTGGTAAATAATCATATGGTCAGGATTAAGAACTGAGGAAAATATCTAAATTACTTTTCTAACACTAAAATTACTTATTCACTTACTAAAATATTAATGAACACAGGTATTCTGCTGGTAGGTCTCTGTCGCCGGAGACCGTCTAGGTACCACCGCAGTGACTATTTCCGCCAGATAGTAGTGTGCAAACATTACTGCGTTTACTGAAGGTCGCTGTAAGTTAGTAAAATTACTGGGGTAACGTGCCTTAACTTATATCTCAATGCGACAAGCGCAATGCAGTGTATACCATCTTAACTAGCGGTATGTTATGGGCAAGTGTATCACTTACCATCAGGTGAACGTCTCGCTCGTTTCGTTGAATAAAAAAAACTGTTGTTAGTAAATTTAAATTTTTGCTGCAGCAAGTATGGCAGGCAAAAGCTGATGAGTGGATGGTGACTATGGTGAGACGAGCGATTTACCAGGTGGTAGGTCTCTGTTGCCGGAGACCGTCTGGGTGGGTATCACCGCAGTGACTATTTCCGCCTGACAGTAATGTGCAAATATTACTGTGTTTACTGAAGGTCGCTGTAAGCTGGTGTAATTACTGGGGTAACAAGACTTAACTTATATCTCAAACGGCGAGCGCAATGTGGTGCAGTGTGTACCATCTTAACTAGCACCGCATTGTCATGAGCAAGCGTATCACTTACCATCAGGTGAACGTCTTGCTCGTCTCGTCGCATAGTAGTATATAAAAAAAAGCGAGATGTTCACCTGATGGTAAGTGATACGCTTGCCCATAACAGTAAGGATGATATGCGCAGCACCGCATTGCGCTCGTCGCTATAGACGCAAGATTACCCCAGTAACTGCACTAGCTACAACACCCTTCAAACTGGAACACAGTAATATTTGCACACTAGAGTTTGGTGCAGTATATCCCCGGCTTTCTAGATGTGATCTCAAACCAGGAACCTCCGTGAAAGGTTGCTAATCAACGATATATTAAGTTGCGTTAAAACTATCATCTAGAAGTTTAAAGGTTTTTGTCGATTTAAGTAAATCGTAACCGAGTGACGCACCGGGGAACGAACCCCGACCCGGCGCCCCCCGAGCCGCCGTCAGATTAATCTCGCCGCTATCCGTGCCCTGTAATTCACAGTAATCGAGTTGATTTAGTGCTACATTTAAATTCAGCCTCAGACTTGTGCTCTATTTTAATCCAAGGATCTATGTGAGCCTCTCTGATAGAAATTGCGAGAACTATTTTTTTGAAGCAAAACTTTGCGACGCCGTGAATTGGTTTTAATGAAACGAAAATGTGTAACGAAAGAGAGACGACTGTATATAAATGCGGCTGTGAGAAAACGAGATAAAACGCATGTTTATATATTTTCCTTATTCCCCGTTTCCTCTTTGTGGTAAGATTCGCAGCGTGCCCACTACTCTACTGCTATATAAGAACTCTTTGCAAACTAAACAAACGAAGACGAGAAGAGAGACATAGAACTCTTTATAACATTACTCTTCCCACTTTCGATATTTTCTTTAATCGTAAATGTCGATCAATCTCTGTCTTTCCATTTTCTCGATCTCTCTCTCTCTTCTCACACTTTCTTCATCCTCGCCTTCTCTCCCTCCTATCTATCTCTTTCTACCTCCTCTTTATCCTTTTCTTTCCCCTCTCTATCCTTCTCTCTCCCGATGTCTCTCTCTCTTATCTCATCACCTCCACAACGTGTTCATCAGAATCTCTTACAGATTAACTAGTTTACAAAATTACACGTCTACCGCGTGTGAACTCTTTCTTTTTTTATTATCCCCATTCACGTGACTCTAGTTAAGATGATATACACTACACATGAATTTTCTTCTCGCTTTTAGATAGTGTTAAAATTCTTAACCTCATTATTCCTTCAAACCTGAACACGGTTAATGTATGTAGTTGTACGTAGTCTGCGAGTACTTTTTAGTTTACGATTGTAATAAACAGTAATGTTAATGTGATGATCATTGACAACGTGATACTAAGTTTTCGCGAAAGCGCCTTTGATGCTTTGTATCCCAGCGGTGGGAACACAAAGAGCGTCGTTAAAAAGTTTAATGTGACAAAAGTTTTACGGATGTGTGTTAAGCGTTTGGGTGCGCCCATTGAACTGTGTCCCAGGGTACATGAGCCAGGGCCCACACTGTGGGCATCAGTGTTCCCATTGTCCGCCGTATCCGCCGCAACTCGTGTGGAAAGCTAAAATTTAATCTTCATAACGTCCTCATCTTTTATGCAAATGGTGGAGCGTAAGGGGGGAGAGTGGGAGTGGGGGGAGGGAGAGGCTACCGAAACTCTTTCCGGCGTAGTGTAAATTATAAAAAATTTTTGCAACTTTTAACTCGCAGCCAAATCGCTATCTCTACTTATATTAGATACATGCCAGATATGCAAATAACTTGTATTCATAAATAAGTTTTCAACTTTAAGTTAAAGCTCGAAATTTCTGTATTAATACATTTTTATATCGCCGAAGCGTTGAGTAGAGGACGTTCACCTGATAGTGAGTGACTCATGGCGATATGATATGCACTGCGACGAAAATGATTAAATCTCGTTACCCCAGTAATTTCACTAGCAAACTGGAACACAGTAATATTTGCACGTTACTGTTTCGCGGGTTTTTTTATTATACTAAGCGACTAGACGAGCAAGACGTTCACCTGATGGTAAGTGATACGTTCGCCCATGACAACGCGGCGCTAGTTAAGATGGTACACACTGCACCACATTGCGCTCGTCGCCTTGAGACATAAGGTGTTGTCTCATTACCCCAGTAATTACACTAGCTACAGCGCCCTTCAAACCGGAACACAGTAATGTTTTCACGCTACTATTTGGCGGTTGAAATAGGAGCTGCGGTGGTACCTACCCAGACGGTCTCCGGCAACAGAGACCTACCACCTGGAAAATCACCAGCGGTTGAAATACGAGCAGCATATCATAATCATTTTAATCGCTACTTATATACAGTTAACAACACTCTTTACTGAGAACTGATAAGAAACTCAATTAGGTTGTCTATATGAATTATTGTTATCAGTAAAATTAAAAAAACTAATAACAAGAACTAATTCTTATTGGAATATTTTCTTCTTGGCGTTTATACAGTTATATTGATAAACTGTAAATCTAATATTTATCGCTGTTTGATAAATGAACAGTAAACTTTGTAATATTAGATTGTACGTTTGTAAATTCTTTACTGTGATGAGTCGAGTGGAAAATCTATTTGAACAGGAAGCCTGGCAGCGTTTTTCAGCGGTAAGTTAGTTATAGATTGCAGACAACATCAGCGCTGAACAGACGTACTGAACAAGGGGCGTAAGATTTCAGGAAGCTCTCCGGGGGATCCCCGTCCGGTAATTGCGTTTGAATGAACGATCCAATCCATTGCAGGGAGCTCTCGGCGGTCCCGGATAAGATAATGTCTGAATGAAATATGCATTGAACGTTTCCCGCATATTATATTGTTCTACTGCATTCATATACTTTCAAACATATTAAAATCCAATTCATTTGTATTTCTATATATTTAAATCTCACAATCTGAAAGATGGAAGGCGGACTGACGATCTGGTGAAGGATGGTGACTACTCAGACCGATTAGAGATCTTAAGTAAAGGCTTGTGTGTATTAGTGAACTTCTATCAGCTGATGATGATCTGAAATATAGATATAGTGCATAACATGAAAATTTATTAAACAGTAATACTGTAGCGTTAAAGTCATGACTCTAGACTTCGGTATACGGATGAATGGCCAACATAGGGTGATTGGGTATGCCGACGATCTGGCGCTCCTGGGAGAAAGCAGAAAGGAAGTAGAGTTGTCCGTCCGAGCTCTGACGTCTGAAGCCTCTAGGGTTGGACTCAGAATCAACCATGATAAAACGGAATATCTTCACATGAAACGCTATAAAAATACAAGACGAAAGCGCGTAGACCTGCGCGTTGAAGATGTTTCGTTTAAAGGGGCCGACAAATTTAAATATCTGGGATGCACTATAACGGACACAAACACACGTGAAGAGGAAATCGATATCCAGATTCACAATGCCCTACGTTGTAGTGCTGCTCTGCACAAGGTGTTAGTGTCCAAGCTTTTGAGCAGAAAGACCAAGATTCGTATATACAAGACGTTAATTAGACCGATCTTAATGTACGGCAGCGAGACCTTGACGCTAACACTTAAAGAAGAGGATCGGCTCCTGGTTACGGAGAGGAAAATCATGCGTAAGGTTTTGGGCCCGGTCTAGAGAGAGGACGGTAGTTGGCGAGTTCGACACAACCGGGAAATAGAGACGTTGGTGGGCGAGCCGAACATCATGGGAGAAGCCAAAGCCCACAGACTCCGCTGGTTGGGCCACTTGCTGAGGATGGGAGACGATCGTAGCGTGAAAAGGGCGTACCTCGGAACCCCGATTGGACGCCGACCTATCGGCAGGCCCAGGTATCGCTGGAAGGATGCCGTTAGAACACGACCTACGCGAGCTCCAAGCAGTGAATTGGCGAGAGGCGGTGCGGGGTAGGCAACGTTGGCGCTCTCTTGTGTCGGAGGCCAAGACTCACTTTGGGTCGCTGCGCCAGAGTAGTAGTAGTAATACTGTAGCTTTATGCGGTTGCAAGTTATAATAAAGTATATGATGATGATAAAGTACACAATCACTGCTGGTACGTCTCATGTCGGAGACCGTCTAAATATCACCGCAGTGACTATTTCAGCAGCTGGACAGTAGTGTGCTAACATTACTGTGTTCCGGTTTGAAGGGGGTTGTAGCTGGTTAAATTAATGTGGTAACGAGATATAACACCTTATGTGTAAACGACGAGCGCAATGTGGTGCAGTGTATACCATCTTAACTAGCGCCACGTTATGGGCAAGCGTATCACTTACCATCAGGTGGACGACTCGCTCGTCTCGTCGCTTCGCAGAATAATCTAATCACCTCTATGGTTCAGCGGCTGTAACATAGAGGTCCAAGATTCGGTTTAAGAGTTAAAGTCATTAGCTTGGGTCTTAATTAAACTATTATACTCGTAATAATTACTTCTATTTCGATATCTTTAGAATAAGTCATCACAATTATGAGGTCCATATAATTTTTATCTATTTTATAAACTACATACGAGTATATAGAGTTTAAACACTTCTCAGTCTTACAAGGCAGTAAAAATGATGATGAAGATCTCAATAAATTGATTTTGATGTTACCAGTAACATGTAAAACTTATCGCTCCTTTAAATAGTTCCATTCAGAAATAGTGTTATAGTAATCAAATAGATTGTAAGGATAAGTCAAGATTTTAGTTCGGGATTAAGTTGAAAAGCATTTCCTTGTAATGATATCCGGAGTGAAGTTCAAAGTAGACGGCTTAACATATACTTAGGTGTAGAATAGTATTATATGTTCTTAAAGAATTTATTGATTAAGCTATTGGCAGTAACACTCACGGTATTACTTTAAACTTAGTTTCATTGTTTTTATACGTTTGTGACACCTCTCACTCTTAGTAAAGTAACTGTGCGTTTGTTTTAAAAAACAATGAAGCGAAGGGACAAGTAATATCTGTGAGTGTTACTTCCAATAACTTAATCAATAGATATCTACAAAACTAAGCACAGTTACTTAAACATTAAGAATGAGAAGTAATTGCAAACGTAGTTTTTATAAAATAAAGCGAAAGGACGAGTAATATGTGTGTTACTGCTCATTATTAAGCAGTAGCTGTAAAATTATGTAAGGTATAAAATATTATATTAGATTTACATTTATTAAAACTAAATTTTACGGATATTATCGCGTTTATTACTTCGTTTGTTTATTCCCGACGTTTCGACCGCTTTGCAGCAGTCATGGTCACGGGAGGACTGAGATGACAGACGTCCAAATGTCACAGCTATCACATGGTACCCACAACTTTTTTAATTATTATTAATGGTCCGGTCTACGCAGAAAGAGCTCACTGTATCTTGAAATCTTCTAGTGGTTCGCCTGGGATTTGGTTTAATTTTATTGATAATAGGATCCCAGGCAGGTGGTATTACCCAAACATCTTCTCTATTAAAATTAGGATGTTTTTTAATTTCAATAGCCTCGCGAATCATCCTTGGCAGGAATCGGTGTTCCTTGGCGAGGATTTGAGGTTCATCGAATCTGATGTAATGGTTGGGATGATCCAAAACATGGTCACAGATTGCAGACTTCTTAGTGCGCTGATGTTTCAAGTCAGCTATATGTTCCTTCACGCGGGTCTTCACTGATCTCTTTGTTTGACCTATATAAGAGAGACCACATTCACAATCTAACTTGTATACTCCTGCATCTTGTAGAGGGAACGTCGGGAATAAACAAACGAAGTAATAAACGCGATAATATCCGTAAAATTTAGTTTTAATAAATGTGTAACATTCGCGGAAATATAAGAAGTAATTATTAGATTTACATGTTAAAAACAGTGGTTCGAAAAACATGATCGAGTTTAGTTTTGAACTGGGTTGCAGTTAACTTACCTACGGTATAGCCAACAGAAATACATACACAAGCAGACAACTATCACTTCATCTTCTATCACCAAATCATTTGGTGTTTTCACACGCTTCCTGTAATGATTATAGATATTTACTGTATTTACCTAACTGAATGTTGATTTAGTCCGTTGTTATTTACGGCGTTAATAGTGTTCGTTAAGTTATCTATATCTAGTTTTAAATCAAACGACTATTATTAGTTTAATGATCAAGCTGAAATTGCTGTAAATAGTTTATTTCGATTAAGATCATCGCCAGGCAGTAATCATAACTAAAAGTTATATTGTCAGTGTGGTTGTTTAAACTTGAATTAGTTTAATGTTTACATAGCGTGTACTAGTTTAACTGTTCAATGTGTTTGCTTAACAGCTTATGTGAGATATATCAGCTACACTGCAACGTGGCCTGTGGCCGGATGTGTTTACTTCGCATCGTAAACATATACACAGCAGTTAACGTAACGAAATATTAAAGTTCAAGTTTTAAAACGCACACAGTAAATTAAGTGAACATCTACTTAAGAAACGGAAAAAAATAATAACTTTCATGTTTATAATTATCAAAGACACTCTTCTAACCTTTGTTTATTTTTTTAATTACATAATTTAACTCTAAAATTTATTTCATTTCTAAAGTTCGACTCCCCGTCCGTTCCTCTCGCATGATTAACATGTTCTCTCCACCAATGTTTCACAAGAACTAAACATTTAATAATTTCTTTACTCGATGTGTTACCAAATACAATAAAAGTTTTGATGAAATTGATCTGTTTAATAACTCATTGATTGCTTTCAAAACCAAAATCTTACTTTTGATATCTCAATCTGAACCGCTGTAATAGATAATAATCGATTCTAATTATCTTTTATCAATTTTTTCCTCCTCAAGTGTTGTGTTTTTTGTCTGTCAGGTTTGTGTTATTGTAGTAATGTTGGGCACTACTTGTCCTCTAATTTAGTTAATACTTTTTTTAATATATGTCATTACATGTTTTTTTTTTTTTACTACTATGCGACGAGACGAGCAAGACGTTCACCTGATGGTAAGTGATACGCTTGCCCATGACAACGCGGTGCTAGTTAAGATGGTACACATTGCACCACATTGCGCTCGTCGCATGGAGACATAAGCTGTTAAGTCTCGTTACCCCAGTAATTACACTAGCTACAGCGCGCTTCAAACCGGAACACAGTAATGTTCGCACACTACTATTTGTCGGTTGCAATAGGAGCTGCGGTGGTACCCACCCAGACGGTCTCCGGCAACAGAGACCTACCACCTGGTGGGATATGTAATGACTGTTTGTGCCAAAATAAAGAGAAAAATTAATTTCGGTCTTTTCATGAAAAAATAAATCTAATTCGAACGAGCTGCCTTTCTGGTGTAACTTAAGATCTTCTCTCATACTGCGAAAACATTAATACTCACTCCACGATAGGAAAATGAAGAAAGCTTGAAATAAAACGGTAACCATACAGTTTTTGCTGTTATCAGAAGTCCGAGTAGGCATTGGGAATCGAACCCACACCTGATGAACTATAAAGCGCGTTCCGTGTTCCATAGATGTGTTAATAAATAGAAGACTGAAACGCCGTCAAATTGTAGCCGGTTAAATATTAACTTTAACCGCTGCCGAATCGACACTTCAATTCGTACTTTTAAAAATGGCGACTGTTGAAGACGGATATAAATCAATTCGATCCTTTCAATACTTCACCGGGTCCGTTGGTGTCCTGACCGGGTCGGTGGCGGATAGTGCTGAGTCAGCCGGGTAATGTAGCGGAAACAAGCGTAGTACATGTCGCGCGTTGTGTTGAACAGAGATTTGAATACGTTGTGTAATGTATGGAACTGGATGAAATTCATTGATAATATTTATCACACAATATAAATAATAATTTCCATAAAATTTTAAAAGATAGATTGATACAGAAAATAGTTAATGTTATTAATAATGGTATCTAAAATTGGTTGTTACAGATAGACCATAAATCTTTGCAAAAGAACACTGGTTCCTTTCAAGGCTATTAAAAATAAAAATGTCTGCGTGTACTAGCGTACACTCGTAAGAAGTGAAACTTCTTTATGACGTTATTTTTCAATAAACCCTTTGATTTTGCTGATCACTTCAATATAACATATATATATATTGTTAGGAGCATAGTAAGAAGACGTCATCGTGGAAAAGGATTTCGGGTGGTGGCACCAGCGCGTATATAAGCCCGCACGCGTTGCATTCGGGGCGATTCCCGTGCACTGTTAACTTGTATAAGCTTTGTCCGTTTGAATAGTCAACCTGCCTATTTTTGTAATTTAGAACTCTAAATAACTTGTAACGATATTTCTTAAGATTGTTAATACGTTAGGACTCTTTTAATTTTGTAACAGTATTTTCATGTAAATCCTTATTAAAAATATTTGTATGTAAGTGACCGTTACAGTTTTTCTTATTTTTATTTAAATTTCACCTATGGTTTCTAAAATCAGAAGTGGGATATGAAATTTTCACGTGACCTAATTCGCTTTGCATTCCTGTAATACAGCAGTTTGACTATTCAAATTACTTAACGATTTTTTTTTCTCTAGTGGCGTTTAAAAAGTGTAGTTAATTCATATTCTTTGATGTTATGCAAGTAGTGTGCACATTACATATCCAAACATCCACCATGTAGTCGTTAATCATGTTTTTGTGACCGACCCTTGTGCTTATCTAAATCTTAACTATTTTAAGTGCACCACTTCACTAACTCAACGCTCAACTTAGCCCTTGTTCAAAACTTATCAATGTTATTGTAACGAATTCTTGGGTCGAGTTTTTTATTCAACTTACACCCCTACTTTCCTGCAACCTTGCATTGTGTGAACTCACTGATGTGAAGGATCAGGACATTCTAACTTTGGTCCTCATTCGGAACACACTTCCAAATTTTTATATTTCAAAAAAAAAATATATTTTTAAAGTGTTTGCGTCGCCGCGTAACCTGCAGTCTGCGTGACTATGTGGTAAAGTATACGACATTTAAATTGGTGAGTACGTTCCAATTATTATTATTTTTTTTGTTTGCTATCTACAGTGATTTTGAATATCATTGTGTATGATCGCAAATAGATTTGTGAATTCAAATTAAGAACCTTTCGTGATCTATTTTAGCTGTTTTAATATACAAGCCTACCTACCAACATAAAGCATTCCTTTTTTGTGCTTACTTAATTCTTGTTGCCTTTAATAAAGAAAATGCCTAACCAAAATCGTAAAAGTAGATGTCGCTCTAGAAACCGCAGCTCGCGTCGTGGGCACACTGTTACACACTCCAGTGACAGTGATTCTGGTTCTATGCGCCGAAAGTCGTATGCTAGGCGTACTTCAAAACGTAATGATTCCCCTGATAACGTGGTAATCGAACATATGCAACAAATTCTAAATCGTTTAACTGCATTGGAAGGGCAACGCCGCTCCTCGCCGCCGCAGCCACACGAACCGAGCGCCGGTGCGCCTGCGCTGACGCCACCGCGCCTGCGACCTACAGCTGCTACTGTAACTGAACGTCGGAGATCGGTGGTGGGAGATCGGGAGTCCGCTGTGCCATCTTCACCGGGGCGTTCCGTGAGTGCCGTTACGGACCGTGAAGTCAGCGGGACCGATCGTATCATCGACGCGATACGTTCAATCAACACGACGGTGAGATCTAACCAATCTTATTACATATCCAATTTCGATCCTAGCATTCACGATATAGATACCTGGTGTGAGGAAGTTGACCGTGCTAAGAGTACAAACTTTTGGAATGATAACGAGTGTCTGTCTCGCATCGGTAACTGTCTTAAAGGGGATGCTAAGACCTGGCTCAATGAATGGGTTACCAATGATCGCAGTTGGAGCAATTTCAAGAAAGAGTTTAAACCATTGTGCCCTAGGAAACCGGATATAACAAATATTTTGTATGAGGTAATGAGTACTAACTCTGACAAGTACCAGACATATGCTGATTATGCTCGCCGGTCCTTATTAAAGCTGCGCATAGTAAAGGGGCTGGGTAATGAGCTTATTTCAGCGATAGTCATAAGAGGCATTGCAGACCCACAAATTCGTGCTTCGGCTACCAATGCAAAGTTAATGCCAAACGAGTTAGTAGAATTCTTCTCTATTTATGTCAAATCAAATACATCAACTTTCAATAAGAAATCTAGTAATAGCACGTATA
Source organism: Byasa hedistus (assembly GCA_029286795.1). Taxonomy (NCBI): domain Eukaryota; kingdom Metazoa; phylum Arthropoda; class Insecta; order Lepidoptera; family Papilionidae; genus Byasa; species Byasa hedistus. The sequence goes on along the minus strand of JAGSMW010000011.1, from coordinate 6,381,462 downwards.
ATGACCGTTTTCTTAAATCGAATCATGATGCAAACGTTCGGAAACGAAGGTTTGGAGATGGTAAATGTTTTTTATGTGGGCAACATGGCCATACCCAGTCTTATTGTTTCAAGCAGTCTAAAATAATTTCTAATAAAAGTAACAATGATGAAAACAATAAGAAGGATAATTCTACTCAGAGGTTAAATAAACCCGAACCTTGTGCTTTTTGTAAAAAACCGGGCCACAAAATTGAAACTTGTTTTGCAAAGCTTAAATGTGATTCTCGTAACACGAATAATGTAAACTTTTGCCTGGAAAACTGCTATAATAAAAACAAAGATATAGTAGTAGCAGTCATACAGGGAATTCCTGTCGATATTCTTATAGATAGTGGTTCAAGTATATCTTTGATTTCTTCATCGTTACTTAAATATTTCAAATGTGTGCGTAAGCCCGCTTACAGAGTTTTAAGAGGTATAGGCGGTAATGAAATTGAGTCAACTTATTTTGTCACTTTGCCAATAGAGTTTAATGAGATTACTTTAGAGGTAGACTTGCATGCCGTTTGTCCTGAACTTATGAACACTCCTGTTATTGTTGGTACGGACGTATTAAACCGCGAAGGTGTTACTTATATACGTACACGTGACCAGCAATACCTTACTTGCAAGCCTCATCTTACATACGACGTTATGTGTACTACGCTAACTACGCAGACTACGCAGACTACGCTGACTACGTAGACTAAGCAGATTACGCAGATTCCGATTAGGACGTCTTTAACTGATCAAAACTTAAATAAGCTGTTAATCTAATTGAGAAATTTTCGCACTTTTTTTATCTCTGAGACGGTGACGTCGACGGTTAACACTGGCAGCATGTCAATTAAATTAAATAGTGCTACGCCTATTAATTACAGGCCTCACAGGCTTGCATATCCGGATATTTTAAAAGTTCGCGAAATAATTAATGATCTTCTTGATAAAAATATTATTCGAGAGTCTGAATCAGAAAATGCGAGCCCTACTTTATTAGCGAAAAAGCAAGCTCAACGAAGTTACAGTTAAGGATCGCTTTCCGTTACCGTTGATTGACGATCATATTGATCGATTAGGCAGACATACATTTTTCACCAGTCTCGATATGACCGCAGGATTCCACCAGATACCTATGGATAATGCCTCAATACCGCTCACAGGTTTTGTTACTCCAGAGGGGCACTATGAATATTTAAAGATGCCTTATGGTTTAGCAAACGCACCTGTCGTTTACCAGCGGATAATGTCGAAAACTCTTCGCCAATACCTAGAGTCTGGTGAGGTCCTGGTTTGTATCGATGATATACTTATACTAAGCCATACAATTAATGAGGGCCTGCTGACTCTTTGTAAGGTGCTTCAAACTTTGACAGATTCAGGATTTTCTATTAACCTGAAGAAATGTTCTTTTTGTCTACTAAAATTTTATATTTGGGAGTAACTATTAGTCATAGTCAGGAGCAGCCGAGGGAAGAAAAGGTTCAGGTTTTAATCAAGGCTCCTGTTCCAAAGACCGTTAAGCAGGTTCGTCAGTTTTTGGGTCTAGTGATTTACTTCTGTCGCTATATAGCTGGATTTGATACTTAGACTGCTCCTATTACTAAGCTTACCACAAACGATGTTTCTTTTGTGTGGGGTAGTGAACAAGAAGAAGCACGGCAAGATATTATCTCGCAACTTACAAACGAAACTGTCCTAGCTCTCTACGATCCCGCTTTGCCTACCCCAATCTAATGGTTATAGATACGTGCTAATTGTAATTGATGTGTTTTCTGAATACTGTCTCTTGTACCCCATGTTTGGTCAAGATGCTGTAGAATTAAGAAGAATTTTTACAAATGTTATTTCTTTATTCGGTAGCTCAAAAGTAATTGTAGCAGATCGTGGTCGTATGATTTTAAGTTCAGAATTTACAAAACTTTTTACAGAATTAGGCGTTGACTTGCATCTAATTACTCCTGGGATACATCGCTCTAACGGACAAGTCGAACGTTACTGTCGGACCTTGCTGAACATGCTTCGCGTAGAGTGCACCCACCGACAGAACGCTACGCCACTCATTCATCTGGTTCGAGACATTGCCTTAAAGAACTCTCATCCTAACCGTCAAGCACTAAGAGAGATGCATAGGTAAAGAGTATCTGGACGATTGGAAATGAATCACCATCAACAAGATTCAACTGTAAATACTGACCGAAGACCTGCTCGTGTATTTGAAATTAATTCATTTGTTTTTGTAGTTAAGCCCGCACAGGTGACTGGCAAGCTTGACTCGGGCATGCGCGGGGCATATCGCGTGGTCAAGGCGTTTCCCCACGGTCGCTACGAACTGCAATTGCTGGCAGGCTCGTACGGAAAGGCGACCCAGGCCGCGGCAGAGTTTATGGCGACATGGCGAGCGGAGTGGACTCCTGATACGTGTGCTGCCTTCTTCGTGTGTAAGCTTATGTGGTACTTGTGTGGACAAGCTATCACAGTGCGACTGTCACAAGGTGATGAAGACCCCATGGTAAGCTAACGTCGTGCCTATGCCATTTGACTGACTGTAAATGGTATGCTAACGTCGTGCCTATGCCATTCGACTGACTTGTTAAATGGTATGCTAACGTCGTGCCTATGCCATCGACTGACTTGTAATGGTATGCTAACGTCGTGCCTATGCCATTCGACTGACTTGTTAAATGGTATGCTAACGTCGTGCCTATGCCATTCGACTGACTTGTAAATGTATGCTAACGTCGTGCCTATGCCATTCGACTGACTTGTAAATGGTATGCTAACGTCGTGCCTATGCCATTCGACTGACTTGTAAATGGTAGCTAACGTCGTGCCTATGCCATTCGACTGACTTGTTAAATGGTATGCTAACGTCGTGCCTATGCCATTCGACTGACTTGTAAATGGTATGCTAACGTCGTGCCTATGCCATTTGACTGACTTGTAAATGGTATGCTAACGTCGTGCCTATGCCATTTGACTGACTTGTAAATGTAATCAATTATGGATCGATGTGTCCTTGGTAATTACCGAGGTCCCGATCCAAAATCATTATAAGGTGTCTTCTTCAAACTGAAGTTTGGCGATCAGATTGAAAAAACTTTTCCGATGTTTTATGTTATCAGGTGCAGACGACGATGACAAATTGAAGTCCACGCCTGAATAAGCTGCCAGCAGTAACGATGAGCCTTGCGAGCTTACTACGGAGCCCGTGCCCTCCTGCCCAGAAGACATGCAGCAGCATGAGTTACAGGAGCACGAGGACGTCCTCCAGTCAGGAGAGGCCGTGTTAGGAGCATAGTAAGAAGACGTCATCGTGGAAAAGGATTTCGGGTGGTGGCACCAGCGCGTATATAAGCCCGCACGCGTTGCATTCGGGGCGATTCCCGTGCACTGTTAACTTGTATAAGCTTTGTCCGTTTGAATAGTCAACCTGCCTATTTTTGTAATTTAGAACTCTAAATAACTTGTAACGATATTTCTTAAGATTGTTAATACGTTAGGACTCTTTTAATTTTGTAACAGTATTTTCATGTAAATCCTTATTAAAAATATTTGTATGTAAGTGACCGTTACAGTTTTTCTTATTTTTATTTAAATTTCACCTATGGTTTCTAAAAATATATATATTTATCACGTCACTATAGAGCGTTGGGAATAAATAAGCGTGCAATAGAAAAACGGTCAAGTATAGTGGTAGGAGTAAGTCCGTTAAAACGATATGCTGTTGGTAAATGGCAATTGCACGACACCACCTAGTGGTCAAAGTCATCACTACTCCAAGCGGGTCATGGGCTCTTATGGAAGTCGATGCAATCGCCACCTGGATTTAAAAAATGTAACTACTCAAAACGGGCCGCAAAATACATTGGAGACATTTACCAATCCCTACTCCGCTGGAGAAAGTATACTTCGAATCACGCGTGGTAGGGATAAGAAAAAGATGGCGCGTAACGGAAAAATGTGACGCGTAACGAAAAAATGTTACACTAAATTTTTTTCCAACCCCGATAAAGAAGTTTCTCTTCAAAAATTCTAATTACAATAGAGAAGATGGTTAGATCATCATATGCTGGTGTCGTCATTATTAAAATTAAATCAATCATCAAGCGTACCACTAGTAGACTTCAAGACAAGAGCTCATAATGCGACAACTTCATGATGACGTCAGGACATACGTCAGCTTAGACTTCTCGTGACGACGGGGTAGTAAGTAATTCAATTATCGCGATCAAATTTTAATGGTAGGTACCATCGCAGTGACTATTTCAACCGCCAAACAGTAGTCATCATCATCATCGTAAGGTGCCTTCTCCAAACTGAAGTTTGGCGGTCAAATTGAGAAAACTTTCCGATCTTGGGCTAATCTTTTTAATTGGTGGTATTTAAGCCCAGTCCATTCCTTTATATCGTCGAACCATTTCTTACGTGGTCTACCAGGAGCACGTTTTCCGGGAATTTCGCCCTCCAGGATCAACCTTGGGAACTCATAAAGGGATCCTCTTTGCAAGTGTCCGAAAAATGCAACCTTTCTCTGCATGACGGTTGTCATCAGCTTACGTTTGCAGTTAGCCTTCTCAAGAACTTGAGCATTAGAGACAAACTGCTTCCATGTGATCTTGGACATACGACGGAGTCCCCACATCTCAAATGCTTGTATACGACGACAACATTCCGTCTTTAAAACCCACGTTTCACAGCCATATAAAAGAACGGACCCAACATAACATTTTTAGAATCGAGTGGAAAACGGTATTTTGGGGTCGCATAATACTTTGGACATTCTGTTAAAAGCAGTTTTAGCTTGTCCAATTCTACATTTTATATCTTATCCAAACAGTAGTGTATTAACATTACTGTGTTCTCGTTTGAAGGGACCTGTAAGCTAGTGAAGTTACTGGGGTATCGAGACTTAACATCTTATGCCTCAAGGCGATAAGCGCAGTGTATATTTTAACTTACACCTCGTTGTGGGTAAGTGTTTCACTTACCATAAGATGTTCTTGTTGAATAATAAAAAAAGAGTCGAAAAAATCTCGTTTTGTTTAAAGTATATTCGCGTAAATATAATAATGCAACTACTTCTATAAATTTGTCTCAAGTAATGCAATTTTAAATTCCGCCTTGAACTATCCAGTAGGATGTCCTCGCACCTAGCGCTAGGTCACTTGTAACTTTGCCCATCTATATGCTAATGGGCCCCGCCTGTCCGCTATGATATTTTTATCTTGAAGCTGCTTGAACGCGAAGTTAGCATGCGTAGCGGTATAGTCACAGATTCCGCGACGGCTAATAGATGGCGCTGTTATTAATTATGTGATACGCCAACTTTTAGGTGAGATGTTTAATATGTAAGTAATTTAAATATTAATATACAATTGGGTTTGTAAGGGATAGGTTTTTCACCATTACTTCTCTCATTCACAATTTCATTTTTAATTTCTTTGTGTTGTACTTCTTGTCAATTTGTGGTTTTATGTTAATCTTTGTGTTTTCTAAATATAACCAAATAAAAACATTATAACTTATGTTATTATGTGAAACATCAACTCGGGGCTGATCGTTTCGTAAAACACCCAGAACAAACAGACAAATGATATTGAAATGACTAGTTTTTTTGTTAGAAGTATCGTTTAAACATTCGTGTGATTGAAGTAAATAAGGTATTATAATTTGGAAGTATGATTACTAAATTTAATTCTTTGGGTTTGTATCAATAAATCATTTACATCGCCAAAGGCCTTTGTGAGAGCTTCAATACTGAAACGTCATCGGCAGACGGTCTCCCTTACAGTAATAAATTACACTAGTTAATGTCCATTCAGTAGGAATATCGAATATCATTGATTTTTCATTAACAAGTTTTCACAGAACATTTGCTTTTAAAAATATAATAATAATTGTAATATCAATACATTTACTTTACAAAAATTGTCTATACGGAGCAAGCGAAGAAATAACTTGACAGATTTCTGTCAATTGGAAGATATGTGAAGAAACATGGAAAGTATACTACACAAAATTAAAAAAAAAATGTAAAATTAGTGAAATTTACTGAAAAATTTTGAAAATCATTAAAAGTGTTGCCATTGTTGAATATAAATATGATATGTTTTAATACTGTCCTTCATGGCAACTCTCGTATAAACGTTTCCTATTGGACCAAAGCCTTCCCCAAAGGTACCCGTACCTATTAGCAGTAAACTTTACTATATTTAATAAGCAAACATGTTTGAATTTTTTAACTTGACATATAGCATAGTTAGTTGATACTAATGTACATTGCATTGCGCAATGCGCAAGGCGTTTGTGGATTTTGGCTTCGAATCCCGTCCCTCGCTCTCTTAATTATGCACGCGCCTTTCCGGGTTAATCCCGGCTGATCTACGGACTTGGATCCTCGCCAGCACAGGTTTGAAGGGAACTGTAGCTAGTCGAAATAAAGAATCGGCATACTGAGGTGCTGTGTAAACATCCTACCCAACACCTCTTTACCGTGCTCGTTTACTTTGTTAATAATAATTGCCGAAATCTAACATTAGTATTTTTGGGTATGATGATGGGATATCCGGTTTGGAGTAAAGATTTTTGGGTGAGACCTTTGTCTGGTAGTGGCGGTCTATAGTATGATGATGGGAATTGGAAGAAAAACTTGACAACGGCAATAAATTAAATAACTAAACTGTCGTATTGATATAGAATCGAAAATGTGAAATAGATTCGTCTGTCGTTGAAACTAACTCTTTATTTATGAACTCTTTATTGTACATTAACTACCACTATAGAAATTTTCTTTTTCGCTAAGGTTAGCTGGTAGAAAACTCATTGTGAGTTAAGCTCGCCTGTACCATTCCATTTCCGTGTAACCATTGTTGTTAGTTAGATTTAAATAATAAATAAATAAACTAAGAGAGCTGATGATCTTCAAAATTTTGGTGTAAACTTGGTGTAAACATTTGTGACTTACAATTCTACTCCTATTTCAACCGCCAAATAGTAGTGTGCGAACATTACTGTGTTCCGGTTTGAAGGGCGCTGTAGCTAGTGTAATTACTGGGGTAACGAGACTTAACACCTTATGTCTCCGGCGACGAGCGCAATGTGGTGCAGTGTGTACCATATTATCTAGCACCGCGTTGTCATGGGCAAGCGTATCACTTACCATCAGGTGAACGTCTTGCTCGTCTCGTCGCTTAGTAGTATAAAAAAAAAAATCGTAATAATGGTATTGATCAATAGAGCGTATTCTATTCTACACAAACACCACACAATAGAAAACGGTGCGGACGGTAGTGTGGCAACACTAGTGTAGAGCCGTCGGCGCGGGCCCGCCGCACCCGAACGTTTATATTGTATTAAAACTTTACAATTGTTGGTAACAACAATGACAAACACTCGGACCCAATTCGGTAGCCCATTTAATTGTGACTCTCACGAAACAATGGTGTTAATAAAATGACCATTTCGATTATACTGTCGGGGGCCCGGGCGTAATTTACGGCCGACTACCAGACGCTACTGACAGCTATCCAATGAGACTAGTATTTAATATTTCTCTGCCATCAAATAATGAATCTAGGACTTGTTCTTATTTTGAAACGCCGCTAGTTAAAATGGTATACACTGCACCATTTTGCGCTGGACGCTTTGAGACCAGTAATTTTAAATACAGCGCTTTTTAAATCGGAACAGAGTAATATTTGCACACTACTGTGTGGCGGTAAAAATAAGAGCTGTAGTGGTACTTAGCGGCAATAAAGACCTATTACCAATAGATAGAAACTAAAAAAACAGGTTTACAGTAATTTATAAGAAGACTAAGGTAACAACCGATTCTCGTATAAGTAGTCTAAAAGGTATTTGAGTTCGCGAACTTTATATATGTCGGATTTCATTTAAATACTTTCAGCACCACAAGATACTGCAAACTATGATAATTATATAACATTAGGCATATCAAAATTACTAACGAGACTTTAATAACGACTAACAGTAATATATTTGATGCATGGGAAAAATCGCAAAATGCTATTGGTGTTTTTTGCGATTTGTCCAAGGCCTTTGATTGTGTGGATCACGAAACACTTTTAAGTAAACTAAGGTTTTACGGCATAGAAGGCACATCTCTGGAGCTTATAGCTTCATATCTCAGACAAAGAGTTCAGAGTGTTGCTGTTAATGGTGTTAGGTCTTCTGGATCTTTTTTACGAATGGGTGTTCCACAAGGTTCCATCTTGGGTCCATTTCTAATTTTGATTTATATTAATGATCTGCCCTTCTTCGTTAAGAATTTGTGTGATATTGTACTTCGCAGATGATACTTCCTTAATTTTTAAAGTAAATAGAGACAAACATAATTATGACGATGTGAATAGTGCACTGTCACGGGTCCAACAGTGGTTCACGGCAAATAATCTAGTCCTTAATGCTAAAAAAACTAAATGTGTCGAGTTTACATTACCTAAAGTTAAAAGACATAATATTCATATATCTCTAAATAATGAGGTCATTACTGTTACAGATTCAACCGTATTTTTAGGAATAACCCTAGACTCAAGGCTTCAGTGGAACTCCCATCTGTCAACCCTTGCGGGAAGGCTGTGCTCGGCGGCTTACGCAGTTAGGAAAATAAAATAATTAACTGATACTGATACTGCCAGGGTCGTTTATTTTAGTTATTTTCACAGTATAATGTCTTACGGTATCCTACTGTGGGGTCAGGTTGAACTATTGTTCCCATGTTGAATAAAAATTTTGACTTTGACTTTGACTTTGAGTGGTTCCGCAGGATGGGGATCACTAGCAAAGTGCTGACAGCATACACCGAGTTAAGTGGTGGAAAACCTCAAACAACTTATTTTGCAAGCAGGGTATAAACAAGTTATCTTTATATTGAAAAAGTTAAGTACTTCAACTTAAAAGTTAATTTTATTTAACTTTAAACAATCAATATCACTGTAATTATGCGCGATCGTTGGAAATATTTTTACGAAAATTTTCCATTTTGTTTTATGAACTACCACTTTTATGTCGGTTATCAGACAAACAAGTGTCAACTTAAACAAACACGATGTAAATAGCTAGCCTGTTAATTAAATTGGTTAACTTAAATTCAAGTATATACCAAGCGTCATTTGATGTGTTATTACAATACATGTTAGTTGTGGAGTTAAGCTACAGTTCACCCTCCCACTTTATTCACCCCCCTCCTCACATTCCCGTGTCTTTAGTTCACTTGTCAACCGCAACTCCTGCCGAAATGTATAATATCTGCGATGACACGATAACGCCAAGAATCTGTGTAATGTTAAGTTACTTCTAATATCGCTAAATCAAAGATGTCTGTGATAAGCAAAAAAACAGTTGAAACTTGAAATGAGATAACTTGTTAACGAATAAGTTATTAAACTAATAAAATCAATAAATATATTAATCGACAATCTTAACAACCCTCTTTTACGCGTCGTAGATTAAAACAAGTTATCATAAATACAACTTAAAAGATTAAGGAAAAAAATGAAGTGTAATGTAACTTTTCTTTTCCATAATTGGAGGCTTTGATATCCCGAAAATACTGAAATAAAAAGTAACTCGCTCTAATCACATTATCCGATGCCTCTATTAAGTATTTCTTTGTGTAACTTGCGTAACAAAGGGAGATCAAAGATAAGCTAACGCGTGTAAGTTAGAAATAAGATTAATGAAGGCTCTATTAGTTTAGGACGTACTCCTGTTTGCCGAGGCGGACTGCTTCGTTACGAGTTGTTACTCCGCTAAAGAAGAAAATATTTCATTGACAACCAAAAGTAAACGTCAACATATTTATATAACGTTAACAATATATAATACTAGTATAATATATTGTAAGGAGTCTCCGTATGTCGTCATCGGCCACTCCAACCATCGGTTACATAAAGCGGGTACTTGGAAATAAACCCATGCAATCGACTATAAAAAGCGGGTGTGCCCAAAAATATCAAAAACATTTGGTCGTCAGAGTTCGAAGTGTACGGTCATCCTGTCACGTAAGCCATTTTATTTCTTCTTCTCTTTCTATTTTCTTCTTCCTCGTCTCTCTCTTCATCATCCTCTTTTCTTCCTTTTCCTCTTCTTCCACCTTTCTTCCTCCTTCCTTCTTCTTCCTTTTTTCCAGGTGGCAGGTCGCTGTTGCCTGCTAGGTACCTACAGCTCTTTATTTTTACCGCCCAATAGTAGTGTGCGAACATTACTGTGTTCCGGTTTGAAGGGCGCTGTAAGCTAGTGTAATTACTGGGGTAACGAGACTTAACACCTTATGTCTCAAGGCGACGAGCGCAATGTGGTGCAGTGTATACCATCTTAACTAGCGCCGCGTTGTCATGGGCAAGCATATCACTTACCATCAGGTGAACGTCTTGCTCGTCTCATCGCATAGCAGCATAAAAAAAAACCTTTTCCTTATTTTAGTATTCTTCTTCTTCCTCTTATCCTTCCCCTTCCCTTTCCTCCTTCCCTCCTTTTATTTCTTTTTATCCGATATAATTTCAAAGGGACGGGTTCGTAGTAGTCTAAGCAGAGTTGTTATTACATTGACATGTGAAAATGTATATCTGTGATCTGGTTTCTCCAGAATTTAGCTCCTTAACTATTGAAACTATTTATAAAGTAATTCTGCTACAACGCCACCTGGTGGTGAATTACAAAATTTTACCAAACCACATTTCAAGTGGTGGTGACACCAATTCTCTTCTTAGTGAGACTTAGGTTCAGCTGTAAACGTTAATAGGCTGAAACGATTTTCAGTCTTTACGAATTATTATTTGTAAATTCTAACAAACTTCATTTCTAACTGCCGTATCGATATAAATCTTCCGCTGTTACTAAGTTACTGTCTCTCTAAGTATGTTCAGGGTTTATTTACTTAGGACGCCCCATTTAAGTGAATCGATAAAGTGTACTTTGTAATTTATACAGTATTTCCCGTGCTCAATTAAGTAATGCGACGAAAAATTCAAAGTTTCAAATTGTAACTTTATAAGTAGGTGACGTAGCCTTCTGAGTGTCTTAGAAGGATGTGGTCTAAGTGGAGACTAAGTTGAAGTAAAGGCCTATGTCCAGAAAGAACAACCATCTATCCGAGATTAGGCTAAAGGCTGTTCCTTAGGAGAGGTTTTCAGCAGTGTGCTGATACTGGTGTGATGTCTAAAGCGAAGAAGATTCTCGAGAGTCTTTTCTTCTCTTTTTGCTGTGGTACTGTTTGGCGGAAGATACAGGTTCTAGAGTGATTTCTACTTAGATGGTCTCCAGCGATGGAGATCTACCACCACTGAGTAATACTGATGCTCTTCATAAATATTTCTTTCCAGAAAGAACATAAGGATATTTTTTGAAATGATGACCCCATTATAATTTTAGATCCTAAGATAAATATAAAGATAGTTCCGCTAAAATAACTTAGTAACAGTTCCGTTTGCTTTAAGTTTTTTTTTCAACAACTAACAAAGATGTTTGTGTGAAGTTTGCAAGGTGTTCGCGAGGTGCAAAATCTACAGACGGATATGTTTACTCTTCTAACCGGGTCAATTATACTTGCAGCTGGAGTTCTCCGCAGTTCATGAACCATGAGTTATGACGTCATAATTGAAGGCGCAGCTTTCAAAGAAATATTTCAATGGATACGGTAAGCATTAAAAGGTTCCCTGTTTTATTCGACGAGGTATGTGATGGTAAGCTATACGCTTGCCAATAACAACGTGGTATGAGTTAGTATGGTATACACTGCACCACATTGCGCCCATCGCTTTGAGACGTAAGTTAAGTCTCGTTGCCCCAGTAATTTTACTAGCTTACAGCGCCCTTCGAACCGGGACACAGTAATGTTTGCATACTACTATTTGTCGGTTGAAATAGGAGCTGCGGTGGTACCCACATAGACGGTCTCCGGCAACAGAGACCTACCCACTAGTAAACTTATGTAACTTAGTAAGTAAGTGAGACTAGCTAAGATGTTTATACAACATATTAAAAATATAACTTTGATGAAGAGAATAGTTCAACTCGACGAAGTAATTTCAGATTTTTTTTTATACTACTAAGCGACGAGACGAGCAAGACGTTCACCTGATGGTAAGTGATACGCTTGCCCATGACAACGCGGCGCTAGTTAAGATAGTACACACTGCACCACATTGCGCTCGTCGCCTTGAGACATAAGGTGTTAAGTCTCGTTACCCCAGTAATTACACTAGCTACAGCGCCCTTCAAACCGGAACACAGTAATGTTTGCACACTACTATTTGGCGGTTGCATAGGAGCTGCGGTGGTACCCACCCAGACGTTCTCCGGCAACAGAGACCTACCACCTAGTAAAATTTATCGTACTTGAGAACGAAATCTAGAAGACCCGGTAAATTTTTTCACACTACTGCTTATTAGCGAAATGATAATTCAGCGATAATCAAACAGCCTATAACAATGTGATGCTAGTTAGGATGATATACACTGCTACAGCGTCCTTCAAACAAAATACAGTACGACGTTGTTACCTAGACGGTCTCTAGCATAAGTTACATTTAGTTGGAGCCTCACATTCGTTATTATTTCGCGGTGTAATTACTTCCCCCGGTTGTGCATTGAACCCGGGACTGCGTTAACTGCGCTAATTGCAATACATTGAGAGGTCAGCGCGGCGAGTGCGCGAAATTAAGCACTCTATGAATATTAACCTGTGACGTGGTTTCAGCGAGGGAAGTAATTGTTGTGATTTGCATGTAATTTAATTATGTTAAATCAAGTTATGTTTTACAAAACTCACTAATGTTTGTAGGTTTATTAATCTTTTTCGCGATCAACATATTTTAAAGTTATATTAAGTGATAAAGTGATTGTAAATGGCGATGCTCGCCTTGAATACTTTAACTATCACATAGTAAGTTAATTGGGATCATCGCTTAAAACAGCAAATTATTGGCAAATGTTAAGTTATTTATTTATGTTAATATATTATTAAATCAAGTTATGTTTTACAAAACTTACTAATGTTTATAGGTTTATTAATGTTTTCGCGACCAACATATTTTAAAGTTATATTAAGTGATAAAGTGATTGTAAATGGTGATGCTCGCCTTGAATACTTTAACTATCACATAGTAAGTTAATTGGGATCATCGCCTAAAACAGCAAATTATTGGCAAATGTTAAGTTATTTATTTATGTTAATATATTATTAAATCAAGTTATGTTTTACAAAACTTACTAATGTTTGTAGGTTTATTAATCTTTTTCGCGACCAACATATTTTAAAGTTATATTAAGTGATAAAGTGATTGTAAATGGTGATGCTCGCCTTGAATACTTTAACTATCACATAGTAAGTTAATTGGGATCATCGCCTAAAACAGCAAATTATTGGCAAATGTTAAGTTATTTATTTATGTAATATATTATTAAATCAAGTTATGTTTTACAAAACTACTAATGTTTGTAGGTTATTAATCTTTTTCGCGACCAACATATTTTAAAGTTATATTATGTGATAAAGTGATTGTAAATGGTGATGCTCGCCTTGAATACTTTACTATCACATAGTAAGTTAATTGGGATCATCGCTTAAAACAGCAAATTATTGGCAAATGTTAAGTTATTTATTTATGTAATATATTATTAAATCAAGTTAGGTTTTACAAAACTTACTAATGTTTATAGGTTTATTAATGTTTTCGCGACCAACATATTTTAAAGTTATATTAAGTAATAAAGTGATTGTAAATGGCGATGTTCGCTTTGCATACTTTAACTATCACATAGTAAGTTAATTGGGATCATCGCTTAAAATAGCAAATTATTGGCAAATGTTAAGTTATTTATTTATGTTAATATATTATTAAATCAAGTTATGTTTTACAAAAGTTACTAATGTCTGTAGGTTTATTAATCTTTTTCGCGACCAACATATTTTAAAGTTATATTATGTGATAAAGTGATTGTAAATGGCGATGCTCGCCTTGAATACTTTAACTATCACATAGTAAGTTAATTGGGATCATCGCTTAAAACAGCAAATTATTGGCAAATGTTAAGTTATTTATTTATGTTAATATATTATTAAATCAAGTTATGTTTTACAAAACTACTAATGTTTGTAGGTTTTTTAATCTTTTTTGCGACCAACATATTTTAAAGTTATATTATGTGATAAAGTGATTGTAAATGGTGATGCTCGCCTTGAATACTTAACTATCACATAGTAAGTTAATTGGGATCATCGCTTAAAATAGCAAATTATTGGCAAATGTTAAGTTATTTATTTATGTTAATATATTATTAAATCAAGTTATGTTTTACAAAAGTTACTAATGTCTGTAGGTTTATTAATCTTTTTCGCGACCAACATATTTTAAAGTTATATTATGTGATAAAGTGATTGTAAATGGCGATGTTCGCTTTGCATACTTTAACTATCACATAGTAAGTTAATTGGGATCATCGCTTAAAATAGCAAATTATTGGCAACTGTTAAGTTATTCATTTATGTTAATATATTATTAAATGTATGAATATATTAAGATGTTATATAAGTTAAACTTAGTGACCGGGGTTTACCTGAACTCCGCTGAAACACACGCTGAATCGGAATCTAAATTCAGCAATACTATTTTAAGTTACTTATATTTGTTTCCTGTTTTTTTACTTTTAACTTAGGGTTTTTTAATTTAAAATTGCAAAAAGAAGTATTTGTGTATACTTTACATGCATTTACACACAGTCTGAAAATAAGTGAGTTAAGTTTTAATATTTTAATACTTTTAATATGTTATAATAAGTATACAAGTTGTTACATAGTTATACAACTGATTGCGTCATTCGAAAAAGTTTCAAACTTTAATCAAGTTCCAAGTTAGCTCGTGTAGGATTTTCAGTAACTTTGAACTACTATTTTGATAATTGATAGAACTTCGCCAGCTCGGCGATGGATGTTACAGCTAACTAGCACCATTTAGCTCGATTTCGCTTTGTAAGTACATTCAGAAGCTCAATTTTCAATCGGAACTTTGCGAATTCGGTTGTAAGTCGAATTGTTTGAACCGCTTCACATTGAAGATACTATCCGTGGACGTTTTCTTTGGTGACTTTTGAAAGTAAATGTGACTTAGAATATGAAGTAAGCTGTTGAAAATCATTAGAAAATTGCTTTAACGAACAGCTAATTTATTTGGTATCACTTCTGCTGTTTCCAAAAGTTTATATGAAAATTATTGTGACTCAGCTTAAAGGTATATGTCACTGTAACTAGTTAAACTACAGTAGTAATGAAAATAAACGTTTCTCAAGATTCTGTAAAGAATCTTCACTAGCACCTAACCTGCTGGTAGTAAGGTGCCTATTTAAAGACCCTCGAGAAAGTTCAGTTCAACATAAAAATCTCTGTTGTTACAAAAATATTCAGAGTCGCCAATTTTTACATCACAATGGATCCTTAGTCTTCTTGCTAACAGGATATCCTTCTATCACCACAGTTCTTCAATTAAGGAAGTCGTGCCAGTTGTTCGATTTCCCGGCGGTGATCGGATGTGCAGGAAACGTTCACGTCGTCCGGTATGTACCGACGATTTCCCATTCAAGGAAATTGTCTTTTTAACCGCCATCCAAAAAGAGTGTTGTACACTGCAACGTTGATGCCATCTTTACATCTGTATTTATTTCTAGCAGTAGTATGCAAATGTTATTTGATTTGGATTAATAGATTTTTATTTGATTCGACAAAGAGACGATCAGAACGTTCACTTCATGGAATGTTAAGATTTTTCTTCTACTATTTTCATGCTAGATTAAAAATACCGTGGGTTGTAATTTAGTTTAAAATTCTAAAGATTAAGAGTCGGTTGTTTATAAAGGCGGCTCCCTCCCCCTACAGCATCGCCTCGCCGGAAGTGGAAGGAAACTTTTTAAAACTTAATTGTGGCAATTCGTTTCGCCGCCGGCTGCTGTTTCCTGCTGCTTTATTTCTAGTTACATCCAATTCAATTACATCTTGAAATTTTTCAATGAGATAATTTTTCTACTGATCGTTACAGATACATCGCTGATGGTAAGTTTAGCGTAGACTTTATCTACCATATATTATTGTGCAGAAATCACTTTGTATGTTATAAAATGACTTTAATTTAGGGACTTATAGTATTTTTAACAAAGACTGGATGAGATTAGCATTACGTTGACAATAATTTTGAAAGCATCGTAAAGTATCCTTCGCTTTGATTTAAGTTATTTATTATATCTTAATTCCTACATCTTTTCTTTAACTATAGTTTCATTCATAATAAACATGGTAAATATTTGGTTAAAAAGGGTTTCTAACGTACCAAAAGTCGTTTACTCGCCTTTTTCGATAAGCACAGCTTCTATTACTTATGTCTACAGCGGTATAGTCTCTCTTCAAATTGCGCTGGTTGTTCTTTCTGAACTATATTTTTTTACAGGAGACCAGCTGCTAACTGCTCATCTATATATAAGAATAAACTGTTAGTAGTTTCGCCTCTTCACTTTAGTAGCGCCGAATTTATCTGGAATACTTTTAGCGAACATTCGAGAAGTTGTTTCGGGCCAACGGCTCGTGATATTGTCGGTCCGTGCCCTTATTATAAGTTTTTGTGTACGAAACGGACCAGGTGCCGTGCGGTGTTAAAAAAGTGACGAACTTTAACAATGAACCCGGGACTGCGGTCGCGGTGAGTAATTAGCAACTTTTAATTACCGCCTAAAGTTTATGAATGTTACCATTTTTTAGAAAGACATCTACTAAAAAAAGCTTCGAAAATAATAACATACTGTAAAGCCTTACTTATATCTTATAATCGATATCTTACTTTGTTATAGTATACCATCAGGTGATTCTTCGAATAAATAAAAAACGTTACTTTTTATAAAGTCCTCTACCAACGTCGTTTTTTATGCAGCTAGTTGTAACCTTACCGCTATTTATTCGTTTAATTTCGCATTACACAAACAAAAGTCTCAAGTTTGCTTCTGAAACTCGGTAACAAACCATAAAAACTTTCCGTAGCAATCTTAATTCATTTCAAACTCTCACGCGGTCGGCCATTGTACAGTTCTTTGGAGAGCGTTATACAAGTAATTTTGCCTTCTCTTATATATTTATTTAAAACTTCATTTGCATACTTACAAAACAAAAAAAAACATGAAGCCAAAAGACATTCTCTCGCAGTCTGACTTAGGTTTGAGCAGAGAAAACATTGTATTAACCACGGACGCAAAGAATGGTGATATAAAATTGTGGCATGCCACTGATCATCATTGCACTTTGACCTAGTTTCTTTTTGGCTGTAATTAGTAAAACTTCTATATTTTTAAGTATTATTTAACTTCAATTCCTAGATCTTTCAAGTACTAGCTATTGGAATGTTAAGGTTAATTTATACTTTTAAGTATTTCTGCTTTAACCGTGTAAGTAATTCAAGTGTGTTAAATATACACTCCCGTACACATCTACCGGCCCACCTAGTGTTTAAAAGTTTTAACGGTGCCTAGCTAAAAATAAATGTTAGGTGGAGCAATAAGTTTTAATGCAGTTTTAAAGCTCATTTTTTGGACAACCTTTATGTATGTTTTTTTTTTTTAATTTTGAATTCAGGATTATGAACAAAAAAACGAAATTTCAAGTCTGTTCATTGTTTTCAACGACGCAGGAATGGAGAAAACTTTTTTATTTCGCACAAGTTGGATATTTTTTTTGATGTGTCCGATTATTGTAAACTTAGAGCCAGTTTTGACCAAAAAATATGGATACTCTGCCTGAAATTGTCGCCCAAGTTGTAAAACTTTTGCCGGCCAAACCAATACGAAATTCCAAAAAAAAAATATACATAGGGGTTGACCAATAAATCTGCTTCAAAACTGCATTAAAACTTATTGCTCCACCTAATATTTATTTTTAACTAGACACCGTCAAAACTTTAAACACTGGGTGGTGGGCCGATAGATGTGTCCGGGAGTATATTATAATATGATACTGATGTCATGATCTATTATTAAGCGTTAAGTTATGATACATCCCAAGCACTACCATCGTTATTAGTATACGTTTTGTTTCCCAACGGAAAGCCCTGCTCGTATTGTAGTTTAAAAAAACATTTTGTTACAAATAAAAATCGGTGTGTCGTACAATGCAAGTTGAAGCTTTAAACGCGCAAAGTTTTCAGCCTGTATTGCAACAATGCGCGATGCATTCCCTCTCTGCATAAATAAACAAAGTTGCCGCATCCCGCCGGACCGGCTCCGGGTTCCATTCCGCGTTAGTTACTGCCGGCGACGCGGACTGCTTTTTTAATTCACCCCAACACTGAAAACCTCCAAACTTTCGCATACGACACTTTGGTATTATAAAATCCGTTTCAAACAACTTTGCCGTTGAGTTATATTTTTCTAGTTCAGACTAACATTTCACTGTAATATTTTTAATTAAACCTAACCTAGAATTAACTTTTTTTTTTTTTATACTACTTTGCGACGAGACGAGCAAGACGTTCACCTGATGGTAAGTGATACGCTTGCCCATAACAACGCGGTGCTAGTTAAGATGGTACACACTGCACCACATTGCGCTCGTCGCTTGAGACATAAGGTGTTGAGTCTCGTTACCCCAGTAATTACACTAGCTACAGCGCCATTCAAACCGAAACACAGTAATGTTTGCACACTACTATTTGTCGGTTGCAATAGGAGCTGCGGTGGTACCCACCCAGACGGTATCCGGCTACAGAGACCTACCACCTGGTAAACTGTAATATTGTTAATTAAACCTAACCTAGAATTGACTAAAGCTGTCAATTACTTAGTAAATTGAATATATCAATCTCGTGTCATGTGTTTTGTGATCTCTCTCACAAACTCATACCTCGTTAGTGTCTGTATTCATTTAATAATGCATACAGCGACTGCGGAGAAATCGATATGTTTACTACCAGCGGTTCAGAGTAAATTATAAAACTGTACTTATATTATTTGTATATATATTTCACGTGTATTTACTCTAACATGATCTTATGTTTAAGTGTTTTTTTTTTAACCTTTTCATGCACATATCTCTTAAGTTCTTTACACCATCCAAGGTAGACTGGCAGATAATGCCAAAGGCATTAATTCGGCCTGTACACTATGACTGTATAAATAAACAGGCATCTTTAAATTTACCTTAACTACTTTAAAACCGAGAAAACTGGTTTTGGCTTTTCAACATTTAATCTAACTTTTTTTTTTTTAAGTATATGTAAGTTTAATGAATTGGTTGACCTCGCTGAACTTGATCTTTTTACGACAAAAACACACACTTCAAAATCTTTATTAAGCAAGCACTGGTTCGAAAACTAGCTAAATCAATTAAACGACAAAATATGTTCTTCATTATAGCTAAAAAGCTGCAAAGAAACTGTGTTAACAAGCAAGTTCTATCAAGAAACTTTTATGTGAAAACGTGTAAATGGTGCTAAATTATTATAATTAGAAATTTAATATTGTATGTTCATTATAACTGTTTGTTTTCCAAATAAATAAAAAAAAAAATCCTGTTTACTAATAAATAAATAATCTTACACGATGTTATATAAAGAGGACTCAGATGGTTAAGTGTTCTTAACTTAAGACTCCAGCTCTTATATGTTGATAGTAAGAACATAAGGATGCTGTTGATTTACTATGAGTAGTTAAATTACTCGTACTATAAAAGTAAGTTACTTTAAACTTACTAGTAAATTAGTAATACTATTAGCAATTAAAGATCTTAGGTTTAAGAATCGCATTAGAGTTATATTATTATAAGCAGAGGAATAGGTTGCTAATGGTCGCTTCGTTATGTTAAAAGCTTAACTTAATCTAAACCTGTACTTAAAACTGTCAACTAATTAGTGTTTAAATTATTTTAATGATTCAAATAGACTATAATAATTTACATATCTATCCAAAGAACAGATTTAAAATTTAATTCAAAGAGAAAGCCAATTTATGTCTTAAATGTAACTTTAAGGGGGAACTTTTTGAATGGCCGTGATTTATAAGTGAAGCAAGCATCTGCAGTTGTCAGGACTTTAGGAAAAAGTCGCCTTCAAGAATAGCCTCTCGCTTCCTCCGGCGATGGAATTGCTGCCATAAATTCACTGCGGAAACATTATTAAAAGTTTTTTTTTTGTTTTTAATGTCTCTCCGGATCGATGTATCTACTGAGAATTTACGGCGCAGCTTAAGGCATTATTTAACCTGCGAAATGGGGGAAGTTTAACATTATTTTATTTACTCTGGTCATGCAAGGATAGTTTACTGTAAATATATATTGCGGATTCAAAAGTAAGTTCTCATTGTGTACTATAAAAATACTCTAGGAGTCGGCGCTCTATCATGTACTTGTATACACGAGTATATATATAAAAATATCTGATAGTCTAATTGAAGTCCAAATATAATTTATACTCTACTATAATTACTAATTCATCAGGGTTACAGGATCCAGAATCTTAAGCTATAACAAAAACATCTTTCTCTCTTCCTAGCTATTACCCCATATGGTGGTGGGGTCAGCTTTCTTTATTTTTCTTCTCCACTTCGCCCTGTCCTCGACATCGTCGCTACTCACTTGGCACTCTCGCATGTCTCTGGACACTACAATTTTCCACCTTGTCTTGGGTATTGAAGCTGCATTGTCAAATTGCCAACGTAGTCAGGCGGCCTTCTTTTTACGTGGCCATACCATCGCAGCCTACTCTCTTGCATCTTGTCGGCGATGTCCAATCGAGCTTGTTACGCCTATAACAAAAACATGAATAGAAAAAATGTCGATGAGAAGCGATGTATTACAAGTCTTGATAATATGTAAAAATTTGTGTATTTCAATTTGAAGGGCGTTTTAGCTTTTTTATTCGACGTCACGAGACGAGCAAGACGTTCACCTGATGGTAAGTGATACTATTGCCCATAACTTAGCGCTAGTTAGATGGTATACACTGCACCATATTGCGCTCGACGCCTTGAGACATGAGCTGTTAAGTTTCGTTACACCAGTAGTTTTACTAGTTTACAGCGCCCTTCAAACCGGAACACAGTAATGTTTGCACACTACTTTTTTGGCGGTTGAAATAGTCACTGCTATGGTAGTTGCCTAGACGGTCTCCGGCAACAGAGTAGTTTAAAACACTACAATCCAAATTACGCAAACTCCGTGAGTTTTTTCTTAGTTGAAATTAATTGTACTAATCCTACATAAACCATACATAAAGAAATCTTTACTTACCTCTAAGATAACCATTCACCGATAACCCATTTTTATCTGACACGGGTATTATTTGTTTTACAAACGTCTATCAAATAACGCCGCCCAAACCGCAGTTAAATAACTAATCTAATTTCCTGTTTTCAAATTATACATAACTCCGTAACAACTGTGCTCCTCTTTAAGGATAGAAAAAAAAAATGAAAGCCATTCATCATCTTTTTCCCCGTGAGAGAGAAATCAATCGGAAAACAATAAGTAAGGCGATTAGTGAGCGCGGGCGATAATTACTGTAATTAATCATCCGGCCGCCACACTTCAGCTGAAACTTGGATTTTTGACTTCGATGTAAAACTCACGTAATTAAGTTTTGTTAAATGAAAATCATTCTCATTCGGCTGTTATGAAATAAATGGTCACTATTTATTCGATAAAGCATCGCGATATTAGGATGATATACACTGCACTTATAAATGCACTCATGGCGTTAAAAGGATAGTAAACTTTATGTTATAATTTTTTTTTTTATTCTACTATGCGACGAGACGAGCAAGACGTTCACCTGATGGTAAGTGATACGCTTGCCCATGACAACGCGGTGCTAGTTAAGATGGTACACACTGCACCACATTGCGCTCGTCGCCTGAGACATAAGGTGTTGTCTCGTTACCCCAGTAATTACACTAGCTACAGCGCCCTTCAGACCGGAACACAGTAATGTTATCACACTACTATTTGTCGGTTGAATAGGAGCTGCGGTGGTACCCATCCAGACGGTCTCCGGCAACAGAGACCCACCACCTGCTAAAGATCTTTTTCAATTGTAGTAGCACAAGTATATACATTTCTATAAATTTACATATCTGCGATAACCTCAAAACTAGTTAAAACCCTCCGTTAGTTAAATCTATTATAATAGTAATATATTGTATTATTGTGCGAGCACGCTTGACCATCTACGACTTTACCGTCACTTAACACCATATGTAATCGATGTTAAGTTTAACCCATTCCAATTTATAACAAACATTTATCGTAACTTAGTTGAAATAAAAAATTGTAACCAGCAATCAATTTCAAACCACTAATTACAGTAGTCCATTAAACTCGAAACTGTATTTAGTAAGTTTAAACTTAATTTGAAATTTCTGACTAAAATAATAGTTAATTAAGCTAATCACTTGAAGGGTACGCTCGGGTGGATTGAATAGTTACAGACGTAACAAAGTTAACGATTTTCTTTTGATTATTTCTTTGTCTAATGTTCTATGATTGTATGGCGACGGTTCAAAACTAGTTACTTTCTTTTGTTTACTGTAATCATTTGCTATTTTCCTGTAGTGTTATCTAACAACAATTTAGTTACAGTAATTTCAGCTACAGGGGATTCAACAGAACATCTAGCCCATATACAATCTAAGTCAACTTTTAGTTTAAAATAGGAAGTAATAATTCATTTGTGTAGATATAAGCAGTTTATTGGATTTGCAAGTGGTTCACGCCTCGAAATCTTTACTAGAAGCTGCTCAAGTATTTGGGGATGCTCGGCCCAGTAGGTGAAGTAGTTAAATTGGTAGCGGGGAGGCGTTTTATTAGAGCGGCTGAACCTCAGTGTTTTATGGGAGGGTTGATCCCGTAAATCATATTGCGCGATCGAATATTAAGACCCCATGTTACAGGTGTTAGCGGGGTAAGACATTATATTTAACAAAATAATGTTACCAAAACGATTTAAGTAAGAAATTTTTAAATGGAGCTAACTACCAGGTGGTAGGTCTCTGTTGCCGGAGACCGACTGGGAGGGTTCCACCGCAGCTCCTATTGCAACCGACAAATAGTAGTGTGCGAACATTACTGTGTTCCGGTTTGAAGGGCGCTGTAGCTAGTGTAATTACTGGGGTAACGAGACTTAACACCTTATGTCTCAAGGCGACGAGCGCAATGTGGTGCAGTGTGTACCATCTCAACTAGCAGCACGTTGTCATGGGCAAGCGTATCACTTACCATCAGGTGAATGTCTTGCTCGTCTCGTCGCATAGTAGTATAAGAAAAAAAAAAACTAAACATAATTTGTATTTAACTCTTAACAAAAGAAAAACTAAAACATTGTCACTGATTAATTTCTCTTTCTAAAGGATATCAAACAAAAAAGTTTAAGTCGTTTTTGTTGGATATCTAATTAGTGTATCATCAGAGTTATCGATACAAAAAAAAAAGATGTAGACCAAAATTTAGATGCAAATTTTTATGCCTGTGTAATACCTGTTTACATTTTAGTGCCAGTTTATTATAAATAGGAAAAAGGGATTTGGGGAGTTATGGGTGTTAAAGATAAGGATAGTCAAACTTCCTTCATAACTATCAAATGGAGCGTAGATCTTTGAAAAGCTGCAAACAAATCGAGCGAAGTGTCATTGGGAATTCTGTATCCAGCAGTGGACCGTTAATACAAATGTAATGTGACCCGCAAAAGAATAAAAATCTATTGCACTTAATAGAAAAATGTCCTGTGTATACAAAAGGAAGATATAATTTAAAAGTATAGATAAGAGTAATAACATTAGTACGATAATAAGCAGTAAATCCAGAAATATCACTAAAATATTATATATATACAGCTAGTACGGATTGCATGAATAAGTAAACTATGTAGACTAATACATTGAATATGTATATAAGACTAAATAAATGTAACTAGCTACGAGGAGAATACAACAGATTGAGCTTACTGTAGGTATGATAAATAGAAATAGGACAAACTGGCTGTTAAGGAACCAAGAAGATGTACAGATCTAAATATAAAGAATGAAACTGACAATGATTAAGGATAATGAGTAGACGAAGAACCTAATTTCCGTTGTCAGTGGAATGAGATAGAGAAATAAAAGAAATGTAAATGTTATAGTATACTTCAGCGTGTAGCGTGCGGCCTCCAGGACTAAGGAGCGCGTTCCTCAGGGAGCATGATATGCAATATGATGCCAATAAGTAACATTAGATTTCACGGGAAGAAGGATAAGGTATGTACGTGTTTCCGTTTCATATTCACGAAATGTTTCTTCCCGTTCGATGTGAAAGTAAGTTTTTGTTCGATAACTTAAGGTGAACAGATGTGTGCCTACACCGCCCTCGGGCCGCACTTAACGAACCCAAATAACATTTCAGCGGCATATTGTTATAGACCATAACTGTATTAATATATTCTAGGATATGAGAGCTAGAATATTCTGTATCATGTCAAGAATATGTGAAGTCTGTTGTGGATAATAAAAAAGAATTGTACCATAAGGCAGAGTATCTCTCTCTGATACCATGAGAACAGGTACGATGTCTATACACTTTGAAGATATTATATCACTTACATTAGTTTAGCTAAGTACCGATTCACAATTTATGGTATATAATAAGGTAACTAGTTGTCAATAGAGAGAACAGTAAAAAACGAGTCAGAAAGACGACGCATGCGGTGTGCCGGAATGTTCTAGGTGTTAATTATCATGCTTTGGACGCAAAGATCACGAGTTCGATTCTCAGAGAAATTTTTCATGTGTTGTTCGCTACGTTCGACAGTGCTAACGTTGACCTTTCATATCTCCTTAACCGGAAGAGCTATAGACTCTATATTACGAATTTCTCATCTCCTTATCCTGTACTTCATTTTATCCTGAAAGAGTATCGTTGTAGCTTCTCCGGTTTAAAAGTTACAAGCGTTACTGTGTATTTAAGTCATCAGTCTCTTTTAATATGCAATCGTATTACTTAGTTTTAGTGTCAAAGGAAACATTATAGTATTTCTCATATATTCAAACATTTGTCTTTGAATTTTGTTCATGGTTCTTTGAGTTTTCCTTATTTTCTGTTGAACCCTGTTTAAACAATTTGTTAACGTATGCAAATAACAAGTAAACAATTGTTTCGAAAGGCCATAGTTCTTTAGCTATTTGTCCGTTGCACAATGCCAAGTTGCAGGAAGTACTTGTTTGAATTGAATCATATTTTCATTTAAATTATAATAATGTTTGAAATGGAAGCGAATAAATTCGTAGTACTTATTTGGCAACAACAGAATTCATAACGGCATTCCCTACTCACAAGTATCCTTATTCTAATGAGATGGGTTTCATCTACTTTGAGGTGAAAATTTCCATTGTAGCTTGTTAACGAGTTCCCAACTACATCTGAAGGGGGGAGTCTACAATCTAAGCTTCTCAAGTGACTATTGTATGAGAGATCGTGGAAAATAAGATCTTGCATTCCTTGGTATTGTATGCTACTCTTGAGAAATTTCGAGAAATTATCATGTTGGGAATACAGTAGCGCTCTCAAGCATTTTTAAGCTATTACTTTTATTGTGTGACGATAAGAGTAAGTAAACAACTTATTTTTCTATCTTTGTGTAACTATAAACTTCATTCAATACTTCATATTAAAGAACATTCTATAGAAACAACGTAAATGATATCTTAGATGAAAAGTTTCTTTTGTCATTAAAAAGTTTATAACAACCGTTTTCTTCACAAACGTCACATTTGTCTCCTTATTAAGGTCCGTCCGCAAAGTTTTAACTTTAATAATATTAAGTTTTTACAATTTGTAAGAGAGCACGCAAACTAAACATTTTTCTTGCTCAAGTAATACGATAAATTCTCCGCGGCGTCTCGCAGTTGACAGCGGGAATTACTTGTAGGTACCACATCGCGGGACGGCCGCCTGCCTTCACCATCATTTGAGATTTATAAGGGCATTCTGTATCCTGTGATCATTTTCCTCTTCATAGTATATAGCGAAACAATATATATTTAACAATATTCTTTATATATATACACTCCCGGACACATCTATCGGCCCACCTAGTGTTTAAAAGTTTTAACGGTGCCTAACTAAAACTAAATGTTAGGTGGAGCAATAAATTTTAATGCAGTTTTAAAGCTAATTTTTTGGTCAGTCTTTATGTATGTTTTTTTTTAATTTTGAATTCAAGTTTATGAAAAAAAAACGAAAATCCGAGTCTGTTCATTGTTTTCAACGACCCAAGAATGGAGAAAACTGTTTTATTTCGCACAAGTTGGATTTTTTTTTGATGTTTCCGATTATTGGTTCCATAAAAAGGCAAATCTAAACTAAGAGCCAGTTTTGACCAAAAAATATGTATACTCTGCCTTAAATTGTCGCCCAAGCTGTAAAACTTCTGCCGGCCAAATCAATTCGAAATTACAAAAAAAAAAACATTCATACGGGTTGACCAATAAATTTGCTTCAAAACTGCATTAAAACTTATTGCTCCACCTAACATTTATTTTTAACTAGACACCGTCGAAACTTTAAACACTGGGTGGTGGGCCGATAGATGTGTCCGGAAGTATACGTAAAAGCAATAGGTAAAATCGCTAGCGCATCAGAACAGCATCCACGAAGTAGTTGAATATATTAAAAACTTCAAAGTAAGCTTTTTCAATTGGAAATTAAAATGATTAGTGTTGATATAAGCTTATAATTATGTCGCATAAGCATAAAACGATTTCACACCAACTGCTCGCTGGTTGGGTTTAGTTCCAGTTCACGCACTGCGCAACAACGCACAGTAGTTAGTGTTTCGTCGGTAATTTGCCGGCTGGCGCACGAGACGCGCGGGCTTATTTAATCAACCCTCCCTTAGCTCCCCCCCTCTTGCTTATTTGCATCTTCCACACGAACAGACACACGGAATAGTTCACGCAATGTTCGATTAAACACATCGCTCATTGTAATTAATAACAGCTCCGCGACCTTCCAAACTGCTCCGTGTACTTTGTATAGTCGTATCAACAAGTACACGCTGAAGTAACTTAAAAATCACGGGAAAGTTCTGTATAGTTATCCAATAAATAGTCCTTTGATGGACTTTACCTTTTTTAGGTACAAATATTTAATTTTTATTTTACGAGGCGAAGAGCAAGCGAGATGTCCACCTGATGGTAAGTGATACGTTTGCCTATAACAATGTGACGCTAGTCACGATGGTATACATAAGTTATTAAGTCACGTTACCCCAGTAACTTCACTACCCCTTCAAATTATTATTAATATCTTTGTTAATGACATACCTGATAACATAAAATTTTCTAAAATATATATGTATGCTGATGACCTTAAAATGAGCAGAGTTATTGAAACCATGGATGATTCCCTTAAGCTGCAACACGACCTTGACTCCCTGGCTGAATGGTCTGATATCAATGGCATGAACCTTAATAGCAATAAATGCTTCGTTGTTAGATATGCGAGGAAAAGTAATCTAGTCTACCATAAATACCACATAAAAGGAAATGACCTACAAGAATTGGAAGTTATTAGAGACTTAGGAGTTATTTTTGACAACAAGTTGACGTTTGCACCACACCTCGAAATATCACTAAGCGCGCCTCAAAAATGCTCGGGTTCATAATTCGTAATTCTAAAGGTTTTCGTTGCAAATCCAAAATTATCTTGTACTACAGCCTAGTGCGTAGTATCTTGGAGTATTGCTCAGTTGTATGGAGGCCGCACTACGCTACCCATTCCCTGAGAATAAAACGGATACAAAAAAAATTTGTCAGGCACTTAAAGTTTTCTTGTCGTATTCCTAAACGTGAAATCCAGTCATACAATAGCCAACTCTCACACTTTAAAATGATCTCTTTAGCCAATCGCAGCGTATTAAATGACCTTTTATTCGCTTCAAAAATTTTTAATAATAAATTAGAATGTTCTGAATTATTAAAAGCCTTTCAGCTACGTGTGCCAGTTAGATATCCTAGATTTAGAATAACTCCGTTCCAACCACCCTATCGTAGAACAGTTTTTGGATCAAACTCCCCAGTTGCAAGACTTTCCAAATTACTCAACGAGTATAGCGATTTCCTGGACATTCGCGGTGATTCACCCAGCAAGCTCCGCCAAATAGTCAGGGATATTTTCTTAAGCAATTGTTAGTCGTAATGGTATGCTTTACACAGCTTAAATTTTAATTGTTACAAGGTATGTTTTCCTTTTCCTTTCACATACCTTATAATTGCTAGTATAATAGTTTTTTAATGCATGTTGTATTTACCTTTAAGTGTTTTGTTACATTATGATTTTTGTATTTGCAAGTATTTTGTCAAAGAATTGATGTATACAAGCGTTGGTAAATCTAATAAAATAAAAAAAAAAAACCGGACCACAGTAAGTGTGACAAAGAGATTTAGCTCCTCTTTTTTATAAGAACAGCAACAGAGTGGAACAATTTGCCGGCGTCAGTGTTCCCGTCCAATTACAACGTGGGTGTCTTCAAAAGAACAGTGAATAAGCTTATACAAGGTTAATACGCTTGACCACTACAGATCACATCACCACTTAACATCAGGAGGGATCCCGGTCAAGTATTAACCTTTTTTCATATAAAAAAAACATTCGGCAGCATAAATAGGAGCTGCGACGATACCTACTTAGTCTCCGGCAACAGAAACTTACTGCCATAAAAAAACTTAACAGTGTTATGTTTTGTAAAAATATTCTAAAGCTATTCATAACATTTTCTTTTAACTTTAAGTATGCCGTGATAGCCTAGTGGTTTGAACGCCTGCCTTCCATTCGAGAGGTGCCGGGTTCGAATCTGGCCTATACCAATGAATTTTTCAATTTATGTGCAGTTAGTATAACACCAACTGATATCACGTGCTTTGACGGTAAAGGAAAACATCGTGAGGAAACCTACATATCTATGTCATGACCGTCCGTGCTCGCACTAGTATGTGAAATGGAGAAGGCAATGGCAACACCACTCCATTATAACTGACAAGTAAGTCGTCGTGTGTTTCATCACACATGATGATCACGACCCTCAGTCATGAGGAAATACGACTTAGAAGAAGATTTTCTTACTAGATCTTTGTTGATTCGTTTAGGTACCACCACAGCGTAGTATTATTGCTGTCAAACAATAGCGTACATTCATTCTTCTGTTCCTATTTAAAGGACGTTGTTAGTAGTGACTTAACTCTTATATCGTACACTAGCCCAGTAAGAAATTACTTAACTTATCTTAAAGCGACGAACGCAAAATGTTTACTTAAGTTAGTTTTTTTTATTAACTTTAACATTAAATACGTCAGCTTCGATTCTGTTTTTCTGAAGTTTTTATAACTCTTTGAAAGCTTAAAATCGGTTCGGTGAA
Source organism: Byasa hedistus (assembly GCA_029286795.1). Lineage (NCBI taxonomy): Eukaryota > Metazoa > Arthropoda > Insecta > Lepidoptera > Papilionidae > Byasa > Byasa hedistus. The sequence continues at coordinate 6,352,019 of JAGSMW010000011.1, read as the reverse complement.
TAATAGGTTCTCATTTCGATGCTAATAATTTTTCTATATTTTTCTTTTATTAATAATAATAAATATATTCCAGTTTAGCTCAAACAGATTACACACACCGGCATAATCAAATAGTACACTATATCCATCAGAAATTAGGAGTTAAATACAAATTGATAGCAAATAAATGTAAACCGTATTACAGCTATATACCCGACGCAGTATTAGAGAACGCTGAAGCCAAATTATACTACGATCGCGCTATTCTTACAGATAAAACTATACATTATAATAGACCGGATCTCACACTTAATAATAAATCTACTAAAACCGCATATTTAATTGATGTCACTGTACCTAATACACACAACATTCAGAAATCTATCACAGAAAAGATTCTCCAAGAAGAAGTTACTCGCATTTGGAATTTAGATAAAACACATACATAGTACCAATAGTAATCTCAACGACAGGAGTTATACCAAAACATTTACACAAAAGTTTGAAAATGCTTGATTTACCACTTAACTCATACATCACCATCCAAAAAGCTGCAATTCTCAATACCTGTAGACTTGTCCGCAAATTTCTAACCTTTAATGAGTAAATTTTTTTTTAACCCTCTCATACTTTTATTTTATTTTTCTGTATCACTTGGTCAATGACCCGTGGTATACGAAATCTTACCCCCTCGTGGGAGAAATAAAACATAAAATAGATATAAATATATTATAATTAAGAAGATATAGAAGAAGCTATATGCTTTGAAGATATTTAGTGCTTTTTTAGTTTCTATGTAAATTCCTGTGAAACAACATTACCTTTTCTGTGAGTTGAATAACAACGGTAAATTGGTTGTTTAAAATAATTCTAGAAGACAACAACAGCTTTGGTAAATCCAATGATATCTCTTGTCGGCTTGTAGCGTGGTGCTGAAGTGTTGAGAAGGTTTGTTACGTAGATAACGTAATATGTAAGTTGGCACGATACCAAGTACACTGTAAAATATTTATTATTTCACATCCTCCACGAAAATCCTCGAATTAACGGGTAAGGTCTCTGTTGAGGTTAACGTTTGAGAATCAACTGGAGTCCTATGTTCATATGAATATTTGTCAACTCCATAAGGTTACTGCAAACATGTTTCCTAATCAACTGCCCACATTATCGTTTATACCACATCCTCGCTACAGAAGTTTACAGGCCGAAGCTGCCCACAAACTTAGATGTTGTTTGAGCTAAAAGCTTCCGATGTTATGAGTTTCTGGACTTTGATAATTGAACTGTTTTAAGTTTGCAGAGTTAATATCGAGACGAGTTTGCGCAACGAACTGTTTAAGTTCTGTTTTACTTAGGAGGAAAAGATTTACTGATACTTTTCCACCGTCTTAATCTAACACGGCTAAATAGAGCAGATGGTATTCCACTCCTGCTGCTCCTCCTATCCTTATCCCCATAGGGACTCATCCATGACAAACATAAGGATCCATCTAACAGGTTTTTTTTATTCGACAGAGCGACGATACAAGCGAGACGTTCACCTGATGGTAAGTGATAAGCTTGCACATAACGTGACGATAGTTAAGATAGTATACACTGCATCACATTGCGCTCGTCGCCTTGTGACAGAAGGAGTTAAGTCTTTTTACCCGAGTAACTTCATTAGCTTACAGCGCTTCTTAAACCAGAACACAGTAATGTTTGCACACAACTGTTTGAAATAGTCACTGCGGTGGTCACTAGATGGTCTGCGGCAACAGAGACCTACCACCAGTAAACCTGTTGGTTCTTCTGTTAGTAAGAATCTACTTAAAGTAATTGGTGTTAGCTAACATGTTTACATATCGCGATCAATAAATACCATAGCTTCAATTTTTTTTTATCCAGAATTTAAATATATCAGTACAAACATTTTACAGGTAATAATCCATGAACACTAAACAGTTACTTAAAAACTCATTAATAAAATTACTTGTATTTCTTTGTCTTAATAATACAATTTGAAATCAACATTATTTATTGCTTTTACATCAAGTCGTCTATGAATAAAAGTTTAGAGAAAAATACTACTTCCTACCATTGCTATAAAGGTTAAGCCTCTCGTTGCTTAGTTTACATAACAGCTAAGCCTTTTTAAGTGTAAGCTAAGAATGAATTGTGAAAAAAATTTTGAATAAAAACCAAAATGCAATTGTGATATAACACGAATAATTAATATTTGCCAGTTAAAGAAACGATAAATATAGAAAATGTAAATAGAGCTTTCTAGTTGTTCGACTGCTTCAGTATTGTATAGTAACTGTATGCGCCTTTAATTATCTGAAAAAAATAATAACTTATTAAGTTTAAGTCTTAAAATTTTAGGTACCCGTATTAACTCAGTCACTGAGCTATGTTCACGGTGAGAGAAAATATTAATCTTTACCACAATAGATGACATCCCTTCCTATCAGGTGAGATCCTGATCAAGGATCGAGAAGGAAGAGATCTTAACCTATATAATATAAAAGTAAGAATATCGAAACTAAACACTTGAAACTGTTTTATTAAGTTAGAGCAGAAGTAGGTTTGGTTATTCTATCTATATATTTATATTCAATACAACACGCGAAGATTCCTTACATATAAACATATGCTTAGTTTAATAATTATAATTTAGTCATAAGTGATATTAGTTATTTATATAAATGTTTATCCAATTTTTACAATCCAATGATTTTATAAGGCAATCTCGCCGATATAATTAATACTAGTTGATAATATGGGGTCGCGGTCAAAACTTGGTTTAATTTATGTGCGCGGTATACGAAACCAATAAAACAAGCAAAGTCAAATAGTATTCGTAACTTACATTAACGAAGGTCGCGATTGTGAGGTCTGTGAATGGCCCCGCCGTGAAAATGATTGGGGTCTGAAATTGATGTATTAAAATACAGATATCCCTTTGCCGGCTCACGCTGCCGCACCACCACCGGCTCTCATACGGACCCAGCATCAAGTCTTTGCTCTGAATATCAGAAAAGATTTAATGGTTATGCTTTAAGCGCGTTAAGGAAAACATTTTGGAGTTCACTTTTATCTGCGGCTTTCGGAATATACACTTGGAAATATACAAAAACATCTATAACGCAGCTAGAATCTGTTCATAAAAGAATTAGAAATCTATCCTTCAATATTAATTAGTACCTCTGTAGCACAAGGGGTTTCAGTTTGTCTTCTAACTCAGAAATCACTGTACCTTTTCATGTTTGACATATTTTGTTTACCCGCTTAGCAAGCTACCACCTCTATTACAATCCTTCTCCTACACCGGTATTGGCATATGACCTCATAATTCAGTATTCATCTTCTTCCAACTCGTATTTCCTCATGACTGAGGGTCGTGGTCATCATGTGTAATGAAACACACGACGACTTACTTGGCAGTTATAATGGAGTGGTGTTGCCATTGCCTTCTCCATTTGACATACTAGTGCGAGCACGGATGGTCATGACATAGATATGCAGGTTTCCGCACGATGTTTTCCTTCACCGTCAAAATGATATTAGTTGGTATTATAATAATTGCACACTTGGTACCTTCGGATTGGAAAGTCGGCGTTCAAACCACTAGGCTATCACGGCTTCAACTCATACTTACCGCAAAAAGAACTTCGTTGCTATGCCAACAGTAGACCAACAGTTGTAACAATCCAAACAAAAGATATTCCGCCAACATCATACAATCGAAAAGACTTGACTGTTCCTGAAAACAAAAAGAAATGTGTAATAGTGTCTTGTTGTGGGCCCACATAGGGCGTGGGCGTGGGTTCTTCAGTGAGGCGTTGCGTGAGCGAGAGTGATTGGGGCGTTGAAGAGAGCCGAGAGTACCGTGGTGGCGGTTTCTCTCGTCTACTCAGCTACTGCTTGAGCCTCGACTTGTGGAGATCCAGTTAATAGTGAGGAGAGCCAAGAGTACCGTGGTGGCGGTTACTCTCGTCGTTTACTCCTCAACTACTGCTTGAGCCTCGACGATACAAAAATGGGCACGCGCTTAAATCTAATCACGTTCACACGAACCATAGCGCGCTCCTTCCTACCAGTGGCGCCATCTATCGACGCCGCAGGAAAACGACCCGTTACAAATGTAAATTCTATAAAAGCTAGATTAGTTCACTAATTTGGACCATACATAAGCTAAACTTTTTACTTTACTACTTACACAAGTTGCTGAAGTATAAATAATACACTGATGGCAGGTCTCTGTTGCCGGAGACCGTCTAGAGTACCACCTAATAGTAGTTCCTATTACAGCCGGCAAATAGAAGTGTGCAAACATTACTGTGTACCGTTTTGAAGGGAACTGTAAGCTAGTGAGATTACTATGGTAACGAGACTTACATTACGTCACAAAGCGACGAGCGCAATGTGGTCCAATGAATATTATCTTAACTAGCACCATGTTATGGGCAAGCGTGTCACTTACCATCAGGTGGACGTCTCGCTCGTGTCGTGGCTTAGTCAAATAAAAAAAAATAACTTACTGTGAGTAGGAATGCCGTGACACTGAGCATAACTGTGCAAACAATCATGTAGAAGAACATCACAGGAGACATGCCGGAATTGTACAGTCGGGAATATCTGTATAAATAAACAAAAATTGTTTAATGGCCAGGATGTTGGCATATAACACATTTTATGTATTGCTACAGCCAACTGCCATTAGCCAAGGTGGTTCATGAGCTTCGTTGTCTTCTTGCGAGAGCCTAGTGTCCCAGGACTGGAATTCATGTGGCCTGTTGGCCCAAACGCAATTTTTTAAACTTCAAGCAAGCGTTCACCAGGTGATAATTAATATTGGACCATAAAAGATGTTAAGTATCATTACTCCAGGAGTTCTATTACCTACGGCGTTTTTCATACAGAAATATAAATATCTGCATACTATCAAGCAATAGATCCGTAGTACTCTTCAGCAGTAATATGAACGATTGATTATTTTAGTTTTTTTTTAAAGTTTCAGCTATCTTGTATATATACTCAGACAAAGAAAAACTTTGTAATTCTATTATCTCTAGCCTTTAGAGAAGATTAAATTCCTCCGTCAAGTAATATTACTTAAAGTGGAATTCATTGAAAATAAAGTGTTGACGCCGAGAGTCAAAGAGTGACGAGTGACCGCAATCTCCATACATACGTCATACATTTGGCAATCATTCGCGAGCGGAGTGGGTACAGACGAGCAAGAACATTCTTACATTCGTATTCGCGCAACGACATTGTACATACCACTTCTTCTAATATACATACGTTGTACAATTCGCAAGTTTTATTTCCACGCGTAAAGACTAGATATTGGTATACACAACCATACCACACATTGGTCCTTCGTAGCCAAATCATACCACACATAAAGCAATTTGAATATAGCTTACGTTTTTTAAACGATCTTTTGTGGACCTTTATATTTCTTATACAAAAATTTGAATAATCGGACTCACTTTATTACATTTCTATATCTTCTATGACAATCCCTGATGCGATTCAACGACTCATGTTCCGCAACATTCTCTTCTGTTCCGAATATGTGACGGCAGTCATTTCGCAGGACTTCAACTTCAACTCGAAAGAAGACCAAGAGTACTATCATGGCAGTGTCAATGGCCGATATCCAACCTATACCAATAAAAATGCTATAACATTGTAAGAGACTTGCTCCTAGATAGCCTTTCAAGGTGGTCTTATCCCACGGCACCCATGACGTGGCAACTTCCGTAGCCGCTATCGAACCATTATTCACGCCGTGCCTGTAGTCTGGTACTATGATGTACTTTATAAATGGCAGGGCAATTTTATTCAGACCAATTATAGTTAAAATAAACCAGTAAACGTAAGTGATTCTTCGGCAATATTTAGTAAAGACGTCAACGAGTTTCACATTGTCTGGATCGGTAGATTTGCGTTGTGCGATATCAGCTTTAGTGACGTAAGCTATAACTTTTTCGATACGAGCTTGAAAAACGTAGAGGAAAACGACTTTAAGCACGGAGACGGCGCTGCACATCGATGTCTGCAAATTGAGCAGCACGGCTTCTAAATCAGAACGTATCATCCAAATGTCTAGTATTTCGGTTACGATGAACAGTAAAACGATGGAATTCATAATTAACATAATTTTTCTCCAGCGATGATTATCCGGCAGTAAGAAGCCCAATAATCGGAGTCCCCTAAGGTTAGGCCCTAGCAGAGGATTTTCAGGGTCCTCCAACTTCAGCAATAGTTTTTTTAACATTATTAAAATTTAATAAACACCGATTATAGAAGTGCGTTTGAAACTGTCGCAGTATACCGAATACGGAAACATTTATGAAACAACTCAATTTATCCTCATGAATAGTGATGTGACCTAAAAGAAGGCTTAATGTTTCAATTAATAAAATAGACATGAAAGGCAATATGTTGTATGAATATGTGATTGTAAAGTACCAATTGATATTGTTATATCAATGTTTAACACAAATGCCGACAGAGGTCATAATCTTACAAATATATGCACACTTTTGTTTGCTTCTTCGAGTCTGGAAGAAATCCTGCCAAACAGACTTGACACACTGAAACAGTTCTTTGCTTCATACAACATCATATAAATATACTAAAAGTATTTTTGTATTAATTGTAGTTATACCAATCGTTTTGACACCGCCGTTTTATTTTGGGACATTACAGTAAGAGCTTCACCAAAATGACCACCACTAAGTTCTTCATATCATGTTATTTACATAAAATTTTATAAAATCCGTGGAGTATAACGCAATGTATGTTATTCTTGGCTAAATTGATATTATTTAATATCCGATATAAATATACTTTCCTCATTAACTTTAAGTAATAAACTTTGACCGAATGAAGGATTTTAAATGTGTTTCTATTTTACATCATATAAGAGATAGAATAGAGAAAATGAGTTGCACGATTCAAGAGCTTGAGTAACTTTTACTTCATCTTTTGATACTGAAAGTTATAATGGGAACATCGTCCTGATTATAAATAGACAGACAAATAATTTAGCTTATTTAGTTCGCGGACTTCAGATTAGCCTAATATTCAATCAGCTCCATCAGTATTTCAAACAATTAGTAGAATTAAACATTATTAACAATAGAGAGAAACTAGACATTTTTCTAAAAATATCTTTCCAATTTGTGATATTGGTCGTCTAAATTCTAATAAGCTGATATGTATAAAGAAAACTTTAAAATATTAGATGCCAAGGTATGTTAGAAATCCTTGTGACCCTCACTAAACATTCCCGCAGCAGGAATATTTCTCACTATAATACCTGCGTCATTTAAATATCATAGTATTTATGTTAGTTATAACTACAGTTAAAACGTTATCGCACCTCGGACTAAATTCTATAGCATTTGATATTCCCACCATGTATTATTCAGCAGATATATTAAACTCTATTAACTCTGATCGTAACTAAAATTTTGTATAATAAACTTATAAAAAGAAATTAAATAATACATACTTTAGTATACATGAACGAAATGAGTTGGGCGAATGCAGTATTTTGGTAGTTGTAGTTATTATACGTTCGTGATAGTTATCTTTAAATTTAAGGTATTTTTTTAAAATTTTACATATTTGTATTATAATTAAACTTTGTATTTAAATAATCATGTAAAGTAATAAGAGTAATATTAATTGTTTGAATCGAAACTCTGATTCATGTCTGTGGAAATAACGCATTAAGAAAAAGAAAAAAGGTTTCGTCTGCTGAAACTTCATTAGGCCAGGAAACATTTTAATCGCTTTAATATAAGATACTAAGTATATTTTATTAATTTCCCTAATTATAAGTTAAATAAACATTGGTTTTATTACGTGCCTTCCTAAACGGTTTCCCGATTTTTATAATATAATAAGGTGAAAATTAAAAATATTATACTTATTCAGTTGTGTAATACTTTCACCGAAATTGCTTACGGCGCAAAGTAATAAAATCTCATTACTTTTATTTCAGGCGCCTGAATAAGTTTACTTGTTCACGGCCCACCGGCGCCTGCGCAGGTGGTAAGTGTTTACGTCGGCCGTGAAAGATTTTACGATCAAGCAACTTTACGACTCTGAATACTTTAAGAGAAATATGAAATTATTTATGTAATTTATCACCATCTTCATAATCTCCACATCCATCGGTTTTTCTTTCACCAAATCGTCGGTTCATCTAGTAGGGCCTTCGAACACTGCCGGTAGAAGTAGAGCTGGCAGGACGCAATGCGATTTAAAGTTTATGTTAACTTTTACTAAATGTCTGTGTCTAGAGTAACATGTTACTTATTTGTCAGTCAGAACATTAATATCAATGAAACGAAAACGCTTCTTTTAGGATAGTGAACTTTACCACTTACACAACATCTCCGTTTACCATAATGTGGGATCGTGATCAAGTATTGCTCTATATTAAGTTATTTGAATTTTATAATTTAAAATAACTATTGTGTAACCACAAGTATCAATTCAGATATATAATAACGTTATATACTTCTTTCGATAACACATCGGCGCGATCGCGATAAAATAATTTAATTTTAATATTAGTTAAATATCAGCAAATACGTTTTAAAATAAGTTCAATTTAGAAATGTTTCCTGAAATTTAAGCGAGTTTTTATATTTCATGTTCGGGTATGTATAGCGACACGGTAATGTTTGATTAAATGATAAAATAAAGTTTTAGCCGTTGGACGTATAGGATATAGAATTCTGCAAAAATACATTCTTTTTTGTATAATAAGTAATCTCCAAAATTAACTTAGTGATGCCAAAACCGCTGACATCATGTTTTTAAAAACACCAGGAACTTGCGCCTTGACATAAATAAGCAGAAGAAAGTTTTTTATTTTAATTCATAAACAAAAAGAAATATGTAAATGTAAAAGATAATACCATAGAAAACATTGATATTTCTAAACAATTGTGTAACATGTGCATTTTGTGTTAAATTTAACGATCCAAAGGTAAATAATTCGTGATGATAAATGGACACTCGCTTGTGGACTACTTCACAACCTCGCCGTAGACAAATCTTAGTGCATAAAGTTGATACTAAGTTATATTATAATTATGAGAACGTAAACTTTTCATTGGCTGTTTGATTGCTTCAGAATGGTGAAGTAGCTGTACGCTGCTTTTATGATCTGAAAAATGTAAGTGAATTTTTCATACGAGTATTTACTTAAAAAGCGGAGATCATAATAGATCTATTAACAAGTATCACTCATCGTCGTCACGAGGTGCCTTCTTCAAACTGAAGTTTTGCGGTCAGTAAAGTCAGTAATCATATTTTAAGCAAAGATTACGTACTACATAATTTCAGTATGAAAGGCGTGGTAAGGTCTGTAGATGACAAGTTTTACTTAAGTTAATAAAGTTTTTGAAGTGAAACTTCTTTATCGGGGTTGGAAAAAAATTTAGTGTAACAGTTTTTCGTTTCGCGTCACATTTTTGCGTTACGCGCCATCTTTTTCTTATCCCTACCACGCGTGATTCGAAGTATACATTCTCCAGCGGAGTGGGGATTGGTAAATGTCTCCAATGTATTTTGCGGCCCGTTTTGAGTAGTTACATTTTTGAAATCCAGGTGGCGATTGCATCCAACCTACCACTATACTTGACCGTTTTTCTATTGCTAACATATATGTTATATTGAAGTGATCAGCAAAATCAAAGGGTTTATTTTAATTCTAATTCCAGTGAATTCCTAAAAAAAGTAAGTAATTACATCTCTTTTTCTAATACTTAGGTGTAATTATGGTATTTATTTTTCCACGTTATTTAAAATTAACCTCGGTTTTTGATTGTATTTTTCAATACACTAACACGTGGGTGTAATTATGGTATCAATTTTTCTAATACTTAGGTGTAATTATGGTATTTATTTTTTCTAAAATATTCAAAGTCAACCTCAGTTTTTGATTGCATTTTTTAAAAACACCAACACGTGGGCGTGATCATGTTATTTATTTTTCAAGTTATTTAAGCCTAACCTTTATCATATATATAAATATATATATATATATATATATATATATATATATATATATATATATATATATATATATATATATATATGAACGGAGTACTTGGAGGTAGTGATGTTTTTTTTTTTTAAATAATGACGTCGGCATTGCCGACATCATTATCATTATTTTCCATAGTGATGTTAATGATAAGACTTTCTTCTTGGATACTTATCTTTTTACTTAAGAACAAGCGTACAAACAAAACACAACTCGAGAGTTGTACTATGTACGGCCGCTCGCGCCCGAATGGCCTGTGCGATAGCGACCACTCGTATTTATATCTAGAGTGGGAAAGGAGAGGGGGTAGCTTGTCATTTTTTACAAATACTTTCAAGTAAATAGTGTTGTTGCGTACACGTGGTACTATGATGTTGCGTACACGTGGTACTATGATGTTGCATACACTGTGGTACTATGATGTGCGTACACTGTGGTACTATGATGTGCGTACACTGTGTACTATGATGTTGCGTACACTGTGGTTACTATGATGTTGAGTACACTGTGGTACTATGATGTTGAGTACACTGTGGTACTATGATGTTGCATACACTGTGGTACTATGATGTTGCGTACCTGTGGTACTATGTTGTTGCGTACACTGTGGTTACTATGATGTTGCGTACACGTGGTACTATGATGTTGCGTACACTGTGGTTACTATGATGTTGCATACACTGTGGTACTATGTGTTGCGTACACTGTTGGTACTATGATGTTGAGTACACTGTGGTACTATGATGTTGAGTACACTGTGGTACTATGTTGTTGCGTACACTGTGGTACTATGATGTTGAGTACACTGTGGTACTATGTTGTTGCGTACACGTGGTACTATGATGTTGAGTACACTGTGGTACTATGTTGTTGCGTACACTGTGTACTATGATGTTGCATACACTGTGGTACTATGATGTTGCGTACACGTGGTACTATGATGTGCGTACACTGTGGTACTATGATGTTGCGTACACTGTGTACTATGATGTTGCGTACACTGTGGTACTATATGTTGCGTACACTGTGGTTACTATGATGTTGCATACACTGTGGTACTATGATGTTGCATACACTGTGGTACTATGATGTTGCATACACTGTGGTACTATGATGTTGCGTACACGTGGTACTATGATGTGCGTACACTGTGGTACTATGTTGTTGCGTACACTGTGGTTACTATGATGTTGCGTACACGTGGTACTATGATGTTGCATACACTGTGGTACTATGATGTTGCATACACTGTGGTACTATATGTTGCGTACACTGTGTACTATGATGTTGCATACACTGTGGTACTATGATGTTGCATACACTGTGGTACTATGATGTGCGTACACTGTGTACTATGATGTTGAGTACACTGTGGTACTATGTTGTTGCGTACACTGTGGTTACTATGATGTTGCGTACACGTGGTACTATGATGTTGCGTACACGTGGTACTATGATGTTGCATACACTGTGGTACTATGTTGTTGCGTACACTGTGTACTATGTTGTTGCGTACACTGTGTACTATGTTGTTGCGTACACTGTGGTTACTATGATGTTGCGTACAACTGTGGTACTATGATGTGCGTACACTGTGTACTATGATGTTGAGTACACTGTGGTACTATGTTGTTGCGTACACGTGGTACTATGATGTGCGTACACTGTGGTACTATGATGTGCGTACACTGTGTACTATGATGTTGCATACACTGTGGTACTATGATGTGCGTACACTGTGGTACTATGATGTGCGTACACTGTGTACTATGATGTTGCGTACACTGTGTACTATGATGTTGAGTACACTGTGGTACTATGTTGTTGCGTACACTGTGTACTATGATGTTGCGTACCTGTGGTACTATGATGTGCGTACACTGTGGTACTATATGTTGCGTACACTGTGGTACTATGATGTTGCGTACCTGTGGTACTATGATGTTGAGTACACTGTGGTACTATGTTGTTGCGTACACGTGGTACTATGATGTGCGTACACTGTGGTACTATGATGTGCGTACACTGTGTACTATGATGTTGCGTACACTGTGGTACTATGTTGTTGCGTACACTGTGGTACTATGTTGTTGCGTACACTGTGTACTATGATGTTGCGTACAACTGTGGTACTATGATGTGCGTACACTGTGGTTACTATGATGTTGCGTACACGTGGTACTATGATGTGCGTACACTGTGGTACTATGTTGTTGCGTACACTGTGGTACTATGATGTTGCGTACACTGTGGTACTATGTTGTTGCGTACACTGTTGGTACTATGATGTTGCGTACACTGTGGTACTATGTGTTGCGTACACTGTGTACTATGATGTTGAGTACACTGTGGTACTATGTTGTTGCGTACAACTGTGGTACTATGTTGTTGCGTACACTGTGGTACTATGATGTTGCGTACAACTGTGGTACTATGATGTTGCGTACCTGTGGTACTATGATGTTGCGTACACTGTGGTACTATGATGTTGCGTACACTGTGTACTATGTTGTTGCGTACACTGTTGGTACTATGATGTTGCGTACCTGTGGTACTATGTTGTTGCGTACACTGTGGTACTATGATGTTGCGTACACTGTGGTACTATGATGTTGCATACACTGTGGTACTATGATGTTGCATACACTGTGGTACTATGATGTTGCGTACACGTGGTACTATGATGTTGCGTACAACTGTGGTACTATGATGTTGCGTACAACTGTGGTACTATGATGTTGCGTACACTGTGGTACTATGATGTTGCGTACACTGTGTACTATGATGTTGCGTACACTGTGGTACTATGATGTTGCGTACACTGTGGTACTATGATGTTGCGTACACTGTGTACTATGATGTTGGCGTACACTGTGGTACTATGTTGTTGCGTACACTGTGGTACTATGATGTTGCTTACACTGTGGTACTATGTTGTTGCGTACACTGTGGTACTATGATGTTGGCGTACACTGTGGTACTATGTTGTGCGTACACTGTGGTACTATGATGTTGCGTAACACTGTGTACTATGTTGTTGCGTACACGTGGTACTATGATGGTTGCGTACACTGTGGTACTATGTTGTTGCGTACACTGTGGTTACTATGATGTTGGTACACTGTGGTACTATGATGTTGCGTACACTGGTGGTACTATGTTTTTGCGTACACTGTGGTACTATGATGTTGCGTACACTTGGTACTATGTTTTTGCGTACACTGGGTACTATGATGTTGGCGTACACTGTGGTACTATGTTGTTGGCGTACACTGTGGTATATGATGTTGCGTACACTGTGGTACTATGTTGTTGCGTACACACTGTGGTAACTATGATGTTGCGTACACTGTGGTACTATGATGTTGCGTACACTGGGTACTATGATGTTGCGTACACTGTGGTACTATGTTGTTGCGTACACTGGGTACTATGATGTGCGTACACTGTGGTACTATGATGTTGCGTACACTGTGGTACTATGATGTGCGTACACTGGGTACTATGATGTTGCGTACACTGTGGTACTATGTTGTTGCGTACACTGTGGTACTATGATGTTGCGTACACACTGTGGTACTATGATGTTGCGTACACTGTGGTACTATGATGTTGCGTACACTGTGGTACTATGTTGTTGCGTACACTGTGGTACTATGATGTTGCGTACACTGTGGTACTATGATGTTGCGTACACTGTGGTACTATGATGTTGCGTACACTGTGGTACTATGTTGTTGATCAGTTGATTTTGTTGCTCGACCATGCTGGTTTGTGAAGTGGATGGTATAGGTTCATCGGCTGATGCTAGAGTGTCGTCTTCTTCCACCGATATGGTCATCTGGTGTTCCTGTCGCATGCAACTCCCAGTTTTACCTGTAGTATTTAAACCATGGTGTGGTTCTGCTTGTAATGTAGCTCCAGGTTGATGCTGAGCGGAGGCAGCATGCAATCCCACTTCTGATGACGGAGTCTTGGAGGTAGTGATGTTTTTTTTTTAAATAATGACGTCGGCATTGCCGACATCATTATCATTATTTTCCATAGTGATGTTTAATGATAAGACTTTCTTCTTGGATACTTATCTTTTTACTTAAGAACAAGCGTACAAACACAACTCGAGAGTTGTACTATGTACGGCCGCTCGCGCCCGAATGGCCTGTGCGATAGCGACCACTCGTATTTATATCTAGAGTGGGGAAAGGAGAGGGGGTAGCTTGTCATTTTTTACAAATACTTTCAAGTAAATAGTGTTGTTGCGCCGATATATATGTTTTGTTAATTGATAAATTATTTTTTGAAAAATAACGTCATAAAGAAGTTTTACTTCTTACGAGTGTACGCTAGTACACGCACACATTTTTTTTATTACACAGTCTAACGTTTAACTATCTTTCTTAATGGTAACTGTATGTTTGTGACGGTTAATAGCAGCCTTGTGCACTTATTTTAATCTAAGTTATACTTGGGCTTAAACATTGACACTGGCAAACTATTCTGTTCATTAATTGCTCTTAATATTAAAGAACAAAACGCGTGCTTTGAAAGTTCATAAAATTAAATACTTCAGGTGTGGGCTTACGTTAATGAATGTGTTCGCTGTAAGCTCAGTGAAAGGACCCGCCGTGAAAACGAATGGGCTCTGAAATTGATGTATTAAAATGCAGATTTGCCTTCGCTGGCTCACGCTGCCGCACCACCACCGGCTCTCATACGGACCCAGCATTAAGTCTCTGCTCTGAAATGGTAATCACTCTTCATATATACTTCGAAGATATTAAGTATTACAGGAAATACTAAATATTGTTGTACCTTATGGACCCCGAGCGAAGTTTAAGGGATATTTCATAGAAAACCAGGCGAGAATTATTTTAGCCAAAATATAATCACGACGCCTGTACTATTTAGATAGACCGTACTGGTTTCCAGTTAGTAACTAGTTACATAGTTAAGTAATAAATAAATAAAAAACCGATTATATTATTTTAGAAAGCTCTTATAATGATTCAGAACTTCATTCATAATTAACATTTCCATCTTCATAATCTGTAATCAGGGATTTAGGGATTCCAATAAGATTTTTTAACATTTACTTCATGACACCTATCTATTATTCTTGTATTCTTTGTATTTCACAAAATTTCAAAAGGCAACGCGATGATAAAGCGGATTTACAATATTCGTGAAAACTCTTGACAAAGCTCACCGCGAATGTAACCTCGTTACTGTACCAGCAGAACTGAAACAGCTGCGACAAGGCGAACATCATCTGGGCACACTTGAGAATGGTGGTCTCTTCCTACACAGAAAAAGTTTCTCATATAAAATAAATGTTTAGTATAAAAAACATTGTCCTACATCATTATCTCCGCTTATTGATATCTCGAATAATAGTATATACTCTAAGTATTTAACAATATATTCTACTGGTGGTGAGTCTCTGTTCGAGTCCGTCTAGTACCACTGCAGCTCCTATTTAAACCGCCAAACAGTAAAGTCCAAACATTACTGTGTTCCGGTTTAATGGGTACTGTAGCTAGTGAAGTTACTGGGAAACAAGACGACGAGTGGAATGTGGTGCAGTGTATACCATCTTTACTAGAGCCATGTTATGGGCAAGCGTATCACTTACCATCAGGTTAACGTCTCGCTTGTCTCGTTAAAGAAAATATATTACTAAACTACTCATAACAAAAGATTGATTATAAACTTGTTGTTTTAAGTTACTTTCAGATCTCATTTTAAAGTAAGTCCAGTGTTCCTGAAAAAACCTTTTTAAGATGAAATTTAAAATGATTTCTTTCTACAAAATTAAATGTTGTGCAAATGAATCATTTTAATCGACATGAAAGTGTCCAAATGAAAATTAGAGTTAATACAAATGAACGAGCATTAAATGAACTCGAAAGCGAAATAAATTTACAGTTTTGTCTTTAACCGGGAATTTAATCCAGATTTATGTGAATCAAGTTGTTTAATTTATATTTTTTTCAATAAAAACCGGTGTCACCACTATCCCATCTGATGGTAAGTGGATATGGAGTTTATGATGGTAATACGCACTGCAGAAGTCGACTACTCTATTTACAATGTAATTATAAAAATATGAATTTTACTTCCTCAAATGTTATTTACTTTAAGTAAAAATATGTTAGATTGATTTTATATTATTAATGTAAGGAAAACATAACATACAACAGAGATACACTTTGTCATTTTGAATTACAAAAAGATATTTTAATCTACCAAATAAGTATGTTTACACATACTTTTATACCTTTATGATATTTTTAAGTAAATCAAAATTTTATTTTCATTCGATATAAACAATGAAACCTGAAGGACTGTATGAAATAATGGAAATTTCGCATGTAATTTTGTCATCGATCCTCATACAATAAACACTGATTGAGTTCTTAATCTAAATTGAACACAACAGAAGAAAATAATCTTCTTTTTAATACTAATTGATCACACGTACCTAACACAGCACCAATTTTAACTGCTAGGCGGTAGTAAAACATACTGCATTCTAGTTCAAAAGAGACTGCGTTTATTAAGATTGTTATAGTAACGAGGTTATCTTATTCATTAAGTCGGCAAGTGCAATGTGATGCTACGTAAACATCCTCATTGACTCTTCATTATTATGGAGTAGTGGCAGCACGACCTGCTAGTCTATTGCCTTTTTGATCAAAAAAAAATAACTTACCGTCAGTTGATAAGTAATGGAGCAGAGTATAACCGTGCACATAAACATGTAGAGCAACAAAACCGAGGACATGCAGGAGTTGTATAGTCGCGAGTATCTGCGATGGAACGAAATTCATTAAATGAAGGCATCACAAATATTATCGCCCGCGGGGATGTAGCCTGAATTTTTATTTTCATGAAAGGTGAAACGGATACAAATTTACCCTAACGACGTAAAAATCCATTTCGAGGAACATTTTGATTAATGAAATGTCAATAGAACCTTTGAGTTTTCTCTTAATTTCAGCAAATAAATCCCTGTTTTAAAACCAAACAGAAATGAAAAAGACGTAAACCTGAAAATAGTCACTAAAAAAAAACTAACTTCTTGACTCTGTGATATGTGAAAGCAACTTGTACTTGTGTTTTGTTTATATTACAGCCAAGTTAAAGTTCATTCTTAATTTTTACATAGAAATGTTTTTAGTAACAAAATACTTTTTGTTGTAATCTCTTCATGTAACTTAAATTAACTAAAATCGGACTGAACTCAACATAAGATTACTCCACTCACTTCAGAAGGTCGATGTGACGTCTGTGGCAACTCTTGATGCGTCTCCGGAACTCGTCATCATCAACGCACGAGTCCTCCGACCCAAACATGTTTCTACAATCGTTACGCAAAACTTCCAGCTCCACCCGGAAGAATACCAGTATAACTATCGCGAACGAGTCTATGGTCGATATCCAGGCCATACAGATCAATGTTGAATAGCTTTGATAAAGCAAAGCTGCTATGTAACCAATTAAGCTTCTCTTGCTCCATGGCACCCATGATCTTACAATATCGACTGGGTCTACTGATCCATTTATAACACTGTGGCGGTAAGTTGGTTCGGCGATGAATCTCAAAACTGGCTGTAAAATCGTATTCAAACCTGTTACTAATAACAAACCCCAATATGTGTACGACAGCTTCCGAGAGTATAAAGTAAATTTTTGGACAATTTCGAGGTTTAAAGGATCCGAAGACTTTCTTTGATCGATATCGCCTTTAGTCACATAAGCGATGATGCTATTCCAACGCTTTTGCCATATGAATATTGTGATCACCTTAAATCCAGAAATCGTGATGCACAATGCAAATTGCAAATTCAGCAGAACAAGACCTAAGTCATGTCGAATTACGTAAATGTCTATATATTCGGTGATGATGAACACATATAGCAAAAAATTTAGGAACAGCTTAAAGTACTTTTCGCGTTTGTTCGCCGAATGGAGGATACCGAAGTATCGAAGCCCTCTGATGTTTGGTCCTAATAGAGGACTATCAGGGTCCTCTAATCTCTGCAAAAGCGCTTTAATCATGATGAAAACGTACAATAATATATTGAAAGCTACTTAGTACAAGGAATAAAGATTAATTAATAAAAAAAAAAAATACTGGTATTATATATTTGAAGATAGTGATGCGGTTAGTATGATGATATTAAACCCATCGAAATAATATCGACGATTGTTATAAATTCATTAAAACTTAAAACTTAGGAACAACGGTCAGGTAAAAGATATTAAAAATTGTTAAAAAGGTAAACTTTTGACAATAAGAAATTTTCTTTTGCCAAAATTCCAATAATGATTATCTATAACTAATATTTATTTCCAAATAAACGATGATTATAAAATTCTGAATAATCGTATTTAAAGTGGTGAAAGCACAGTGTTGATGTGATAGACCTATAGGTCTCTTAGCTTATAAGCTATATATTAGAGATGCGTTTCCACCGAGCTCAACCTTTCAATGAAAGTACAACATAGTGAGTAAAGTATAAGAAGATATTAGAAGGGGTCTGAATTATCCTGTAAAGAAGATTACTCCAAAGAAATAATAACGACGAACAGTCGATATATAAAACACAACTAAGTGCATTTTGAGATATAAGTTCAGAAGAAAATAGAAAGGAAATTTTGAGACAGCACAACTTCAATTTAATACGAAGGATAGAAATACAAAAAAAAAGGAAAACGGACAAAAGAATAAATAATATTTTTGTTTCATTTCTCTATATAGTTACTCGGTTGATGTTTAAAATAAAAGGCTTTATTTTTCAACCGAATAACGGATCCTCTCTAAAGCTGCTGGAATTTTTCATAAGAAAAAAATATCAGTTAAAACAATACCGAAGCCTGCTATTATATAAGAAGTAATTTAATCATTCATAAAGATATTATACATTACCATTTCTTTAGTTCTACTTATAATAATTGTTAAACCATCGATGCATTAATATTTCAGCGAAACTGACGTGGCGCCATAAAAAAAATACACTACTTCTTTTTAATCTAATAAATAAAATAACTTAAGCACTAATACTTAACCGAGACTTTAATAAATGTTTGAAATGGTTAATAGATTTACTGTTATCAGAGATTTTTTAACAGGTAAACAATTGATCTAAATTTTAACTGCCGAGTAAAAAAACGTTACTGTGTTCCGGCGTGAAGGGCGCTGTAAGCTAGTGGAATTACTGGGGTAACGAGAATTAACACCTTATGTCTTGAGACGACGAGCGCAATGTGGTGAACTAAAACCATGTTTTGGGCAAGCGTATCACTTACCATCAGGTGAACGTCTCACTGGTCACATCGCTTCAATGGATAAAAGAAACACCCGAATTATTTACATAGCATCTTTCAAATTTTAACAAAGTAATTGACGGTCGTAATAAGCGTTACGGTAATATCTGAACTAAAACTCCCAAGTTAGATTACTTATTCAACTTTCTTTTGCGCAATACTACAAAGTATTAATTACAGTAGCTACAGCGAACTTCTGAAGTAGGACACTGAAATTTTCACACCACTTTTTTTAATGAAGCAACAAGATGACCTGATGGTAAGTGATACGATTATCCATAACGTACCGATAGTTAGGATGGTATACACTGCACCACATTGCGCTCGTTGCCTTTAGAAATGAGTTATATCTCGTTACCGCAGTAATTTCATTAGCTACAGCGCCCTCCAAACCAGAACACAGTAATGTTTGCACACTACAGTTTGTCGGTAGAAATAGGAGCTGTGGTGGTACCTAAACGGTCTGTAGCAACAGAGACCTACCACCAGTAAATTCACCATTGCTTGTTGGCATCTATCAAGTAGTATACAACAGAGGCTTGCGGTGAAAGTTTCATTATTTACATCAAAACAACTGAAAATATTTGTCTTACAGCAATAACGCTTTCGATTACTAACTCTGACATCGCAAAGTAATTAACTTTCATTCAACACGTGAATGTTCTTTTCAAACTTAATTAAAGCGCGAGGTTTAGATTAGTTTGAGTGTTATATTAAATATTTGTTTGCAGCGTGAAAAAGGTGCTGTTTGTAGAACACTCACATTTGTTATTACTGTCTGTTTTTGTTTTTTATTTATACCCGCACAAGAGTTACAAAAACATGAGCCATCTCTAAATTAAACTTAAAATCATAAAGAATGTAATTTCGATAAACGAATTATTTCACATACATAAATATTAATAATAGCTGACTAGAGCTCATTAAAAAGAAAGAGGGAAAGATACTTCGTGGTGGCATGTATTGTTCCCACAGCAATCGGTTATTGGAAGCTTCACTGCTCATATCTTTGTTGAAAGCTTTAACAATTCTAATAGAGCAGAGAGTTAGGGTTATAAAAAAGTTATATGTTTATATGCGTTCTAATGAGTTGAATATAATATGTCGCTCGAAATATAAAGCGAGCGTAAAATCCTTTAAGAAAATTTATTTTGCATGAAAATTGAATAAACACCGCAGGAACCTGTTAGTGGCTCCGGCCGCTCGGCTTCCTGTTGCGGTTTATTGCATTTAGCTTGAATGGCATCACTTTATATTGTACAACGTATGAACATGTTCTGAGTTAAGTTCATACTTGTAATATATACTTTTTTATACACGTAATAAAAAGGTATAAGTGAATTTAATCTAACAAGACTCGGATTATCCTGGCTTCTACATATTAAAAAAAATATTAGATCAATATACATTGTTAGGTTTTACTATCAGCTTGGGATTTATTACTACTCGTATATATCAGCTTACCACAAGAAGACTTCAAGACGGTGAGTTTCTACGTAGATCGTATTGTAGACAATAATTCAAGACCTCATAATCATTATCATCATTGTTATGGTATTACTACACATTACCCACCGTGCCCACCAGCCCACAGACCCGCGCCCCTTTTTAATTGCTGCCCATAAAAATTCATGTCCAGTAATGTTCCCAGTATTTATACATTTCATAAATTCATGAGGCGACTCGCAAACGTGCCCGAATTACATCATACATTAAACATGTATCACATACATACATATTTGATATTATTCTATGTAATAGACATGTTATAGCTTTTTTATATATACGAGAGAGAAGTCCACCTGATGGTAAGTGATACGCTTGCCCAAAACAACGTGCTGGTTAAGATGGTATACACTGCACCACATTGCGCTCGTCGCCTTGTGACATAAGATGTAAAGTCTCGTTACCACAGTAATTACTATTTTCAAATCTTAACACAGTAATGTTCGCGCACTACTGTTTCACAAATGATTTTAAAACGCGATCGCGCTTATATTAGTATTATATATTTGTTCAAAATATATTTATACATATATATATATATATATATATATATATAAGTCGGATGGAAGACCTTTTTGGTAGATAAAAAGGAAAAAAATCAAGAAATGTCAATAAAGCTGGCAGAGAGAGTAAAAAGGCGAACGTATGAAGAGAATAAGTTAATGATAAGATTTGTGTGTTTTAGAATTATAAACGATTAAATGATATTTTTAAAGAATAAAATATTAACAGTAACGTCATAGGTGTTTCTTTTGGCGCCTTAATCCCACATATATTTGAAATACCAAATCAGCGTGTACCAGTTGTCCGGCGTGGTGGTATAAAAATTTTGCTCAAAACAAAAATTCGCGCCGCCCGTGTAAAATATCCGGTCAATTGAACTCCGCCCGGCGCCGCACGCTTTCAACGCAATAAAATGTGTGCTGTAACCTTTTTGCACTTTTTGTTTTCTATAAAAATTTACTAAAAAAAATAGCACAAGGTTTTTTCTATTCTGCCGCACTACTGTTGCCTACCTGTAAATGTAGGATTAAATAAAATTTGAAGTGTAAATGTACTCCCGGACACATCTATCGGCCCACCACCCAGTATTTAAAGTTTCGACGGTGTCTAGTTAAAAATAAATGTTAGGTGGAGCAATAAGTTTTAATGCAGTTTTGAAGCTGATTTATTGGTCAGCCCTTATGTATGTTTTTTTTTATTTTTTTTTGTAATTTCAAATTGATTTGGCCGGCAGAAGTGCTACAGCTTGGGCGACAATTTCAGGCCGAGTATCCATATTTTTTGGTCAAAACCGGCTCTAAGTTTAGATTTGCCTTTTTATGGAACCAATAATCGGAAACATCAAAAAAAAAAATTCAACTTGTGCGAAATAAAAAGTTTTCTCTATTCCTGAGTCGTTGAAAACAATGAACAGACTCGAATTTTCGTTTTTTATTTCCATAAACCTGAATTCGAAATTAAAAAAAAAACATACATAACGGTTGACCAATAAATCAGCTTTAAAACTGCATTAAAACTTATTGCTCCACCTAACATTTATTTTTAGCTAGGCACCGTTAAAACTTTAAACACTAGGTGGGCCGATAGATGTGTCCGGGAGTGTACATTTTCAGATTTCATCAATGGTAGATCTCTTTACTTCTTGCTTCTGCTTGGCAGTAATAGAAGCCTCGATACAATCGTTCCAGTTTTCTAAGAAACTTATGCTTACCCTCACAAGGAGGGATTCAAGGTCATTTATCCTCCTCGCTGCCCAAGTGAAAGGTGTTGGGTGTTACATGTCAACGGAAGCTGTTGTTCTTGGAACGTATTAGTCTCGTCTCAATTGATAGAACTGGTGTCTTTTTGAAGCTTCGCTTACGATTGTTATACAAACTGAGCTTTTTACTGGTAGGCCTTTGTTGCCGAAGACCGTCTAGATACTACCGCAGCTCCTATTTCTACCGCCAAACTGTCTGCAAACATTACTTTGTTATAGTAATTACACTAACGTCATAAAAACAACTCAAAGACTCATACTTACCATTGAAAAGGAGCCTGATGCCGCTGAACATCACCACTCACTTACTACAGGTCTCAATATAAAAAAGGACGAGAACTTTTGCTACAGTTTTTTGTAATGAGATAAAAAATAAAAACAATTTGAAAAGCTTACAGTAGAGCTTCTTCACATCCTCTACCTAAATAGATTAAGCGCGAACAAATACTTCACATGGCTATCAATTTTCAGAATCAACACTTGTGGAAATTGAGTCCTTATAGATCAGTGTTTAAGTTAACGCTTTTGTCAAAGAGAAATGAGGTTCTATTCCGTGGTTGCCGGCGACCGTCGGATCTGCTTCTAACACCAAACAGTAGTGTGCAAACATTACTGTGTACCAGTCCGCGCGAGAAGATATATACACGACGAGATTCAACCAGGTGGTAGGTCTCTGTTGCCGGAGACCGTCTGGGTGGGTACCACCGCAGCTCCTATTGCAACCGCCAAATAGTAGTGTGCAAACATTACTGTGTTCCGGTTTGAAGGGCGCTGCAGCTAGTGTAATTACTGGGGTAACGAGGCTTAACACCTTATGTCTCAAGGCGACGAGCGCAATGTGGTGCAGTGTATACCATCTTAACTAGCGCCACGTTCACCTGATGGCAAGCGTTTCACTTGCCATCAGGTGAACGTCTTGCTCGTCTCGTCGCAAAGTAGTATATAAAAAAAAAAGAAGATTAATATGGTGCAGTGTATCACTTACCTTTAAGTGAAGCTACTATTCCGTGCAACGAATGATTATGACTAAGTTATTTTTAATTATAGCTTCACAAGATAATTAGGTCACCGCCAATGTGATGTTCAAGAGTTTACTATTCATCCGGTAATGAAAAGGCTCCGCTGGAACGTTATTCCCACCACCACCCCCATCTTCAATTAAGTAGTGAATGGTTGATTAATTTAAAACTACACTTCACACAATTTAAATAAGAAATAAGCAGAATAAAGTTTATCCGTGTTGGTATGAAAGGGAAAGAAGAAAAGGTTAAAGCTATCCGATCGTATTTATATATAGTAAATAAAAAGCTCTTCTTCCGTTATACATTTTCAAGTGCAGCTTTTACTTATTCTGCTGTTATGGCAAATTTACAATATGTGACAACCTTACTACCTATTCAACACTACTACTGTTTTTTTTTTTTTTGTAATGAGATAAAAAAAAAAAACAATTTGAAAAGCTTACAGTAGAGCTTCTTCACATCCTCTACCTAAATAGATTAAGCGCGAACAAATACTTCACATGGCTATCAATTTTCAGAATCAACACTTGTGGAAATTGAGTCCTTATAGATCAGTGTTTAAGTTAACGCTTTTGTCAAAGAGAAATGAGGTTCTATTCCGTGGTTGCCGGCGACCGTCGGATCTGCTTCTAACACCAAACAGTAGTGTGCAAACATTACTGTGTTCCGGTTTGAAGGGCGCTGCAGCTAGTGTAATTACTGGGGTAACGAGGCTTAACACCTTATGTCTCAAGGCGACGAGCGCAATGTGGTGCAGTGTATCACTTACCTTTAAGTGAAGCTACTATTCCGTGCAACGAATGATTATGACTAAGTTATTTTTAATTATAGCTTCACAAGGATATCAATTTTCAGAATCAACACTTGTGGAAATTGAGTCCTTATAGATCAGTGTTTAAGTTAACGCTTTTGTCAAAGAGAAATGAGGTTCTATTCCGTGGTTGCCGGCGACCGTCGGATCTGCTTCTAACACCAAACAGTAGTGTGCAAACATTACTGTGTTCCGGTTTGAAGGGCGCTGCAGCTAGTGTAATTACTGGGGTAACGAGGCTTAACACCTTATGTCTCAAGGCGACGAGCGCAATGTGGTGCAGTGTATCACTTACCTTTAAGTGAAGCTACTATTCCGTGCAACGAATGATTATGACTAAGTTATTTTTAATTATAGCTTCACAAGGATATCAATTTTCAGAATCAACACTTGTGGAAATTGAGTCCTTATAGATCAGTGTTTAAGTTAACGCTTTTGTCAAAGAGAAATGAGGTTCTATTCCGTGGTTGCCGGCGACCGTCGGATCTGCTTCTAACACCAAACAGTAGTGTGCAAACATTACTGTGTTCCGGTTTGAAGGGCGCTGCAGCTAGTGTAATTACTGGGGTAACGAGGCTTAACACCTTATGTCTCAAGGCGACGAGCGCAATGTGGTGCAGTGTATCACTTACCTTTAAGTGAAGCTACTATTCCGTGCAACGAATGATTATGACTAAGTTATTTTTAATTATAGCTTCACAAGGATATCAATTTTCAGAATCAACACTTGTGGAAATTGAGTCCTTATAGATCAGTGTTTAAGTTAACGCTTTTGTCAAAGAGAAATGAGGTTCTATTCCGTGGTTGCCGGCGACCGTCGGATCTGCTTCTAACACCAAACAGTAGTGTGCAAACATTACTGTGTACCAGTCCGAAGTGAGTAGATATATACACGACGAGATTCAACCAGGTGGTAGGTCTCTGTTGCCGGAGACCGTCTAAGTAGGTACCACCGCAGCTCCTATTTCAACTGCTAAACAGTAGTGTGCAAACATTACCGTGTACCGGTTTGAAGGGCGCTGTAGCTAGTGTAATTACTGGGGTAACGAGACTTAACACCTTATGTCTCAAGGCGACGAGCGCAATGTGGTGCAGTGTGTACCATCTTAACAAGCACCACGTTGTTATGGGCAAGCGTATCACTTACCATCAGGTGAACGTCTTGCTCGACTCGTCGCCAAAGTAGTATAAAAAAAATATATATATTTTTTAAATACTACTTTTATTACTTAGGTTTTAAGTTTAGTTCTAATCTATAACCTAAACTATTAGAATATATAATAAAAAAGTAACAGCATTTTACTGAAATCAATTGTCTAGAAAACTAATGTTTGTTGTAAGTAATCACTGAAACGCCTTGAGAAATTTTCATGATACTTTTATAAATGTATCTTCTTCTAAGTCGTATTTCCTAATGACTGAGGGTCGTGGTCATCATGTTTTTATTGAAACACACGACGACTCTCTTGGCAGTAATAATGGAGTGGTGTTGCCATTGCCTTCTTCATTTCACATACTAGTCTGACCACTGATGGTCATGGCATAGATATGCAGGTTTCCTCACGATGTTTTCCTTCACCGTCAAAGCACGTGATATTAGTTGGTATTTTTATGCTAACTGCACATAAATTGTAAATATAATATAAATGTATAGCTTATGTTATATAGAATAACCTAGGGTACACGAATACAATTTTTCTACCAGTTTCATTTAAAGTTTTGGTTTTATCAAATATATTATAGGGATATGTGTTGAGACTGCTGATCTTAGTACCTCACTGAACATCTATTAATACCAGCTCCACACGTGCCGGATATTCAGGAATAAGTTTTCAGCGAATCTGAAATTCATTGTTCTGCATCCATTATATAGTTGAGGGAGCGCGGAACGTTTTCGAGTTTGATTTCAAACTTTTCGATAAATTCCGCAATCTGTTCGATGCTGTTCAGCAAACCCAAATTTACGCGACGGCGCGACGTGATCAGGAATATTATCAGTTGTAATTAAAAAAAATCTACAGACCTTTGAAGAAACTAACTAAAACTTTAACTGTCAGATAAATACCTCCTTTTACCAGGTGGTAGGTCTCTGTTGCCGGAGACCGTCTGGATGGGTACCACCGCAGCTCCTATTGCAACCGCCAAATAGTAGTGTGCGAACATTACTGTGTTCCGGTTTGAAGGGTACTGTAGCTAGTGTAATTACTGGGGTAACGAGACTTAACACCTTATGTCTCAAGGCGACGAGCGCAATGTGGTGCAGTGTGTACCATCTTAACTAGCAGCACGTTGTCATGGGCAAGCGTATCACTTACCATCAGGTGAACGTCTTGCTCGTCTCGACGCATAGTAGCACAAAAAAAAAATACAATGCTAATGTTTTCAGTGAGTCCTTGTAGCGTAAGGATACTTAACAGTAATAAATATGTAACAGTAATATAGATATTGATTTGAGCCGTGACAGCCTAGTGGTTTGAACGCCGGCCTTCCAATGCGAAGGTACCGGGTTCGAAATCCGGCCTGCACCAATGAATTTTTCAATTTATGTGCAGTTAGTATAAAACATTCAACTAATATCACGTGCTTTGACGGTGAAGGAAAACATCGTGAGGAAACCTGCATATCTTTGTGATGACCATCAGTGGTCGGACTAGTATGTGAAATGGAGAAGGCAATGGCAACACCACTCCATTATAACTGCCAAGAGAGTCGTCGTGTGTTTCAATGAAAACATGATGACCACGACCCTCAGTCATGGGGAAATACGACTTAGAAGAAGAATTATAGATATTAGGAGATGTATTCACTTACCATTTGATGAACATATCGCTTTGCAGTATAAAATACTATTACTACCGCACATTGAAATTTTTTAATATTTATCAAAGGTCTGAAACTGTTTGATATATTTTTGTTGTATTCAAATGTAGACTTTAAGAATAATCAACGCCTTTGTAGTTGTTCCGGTTAAGTGTGAGGAAGTTCTTAATTTAACGCTACACTTCCTTTGGCCCCCGTTGCAATTACTTACCGAATAAACCCGCCACATCCGGCGCTGCAATTTGCCTGTTCCTTCAGAGAACAAATTCTTAAGACATTTTAGTTTGTGGTACAATTACTGCTAGAGCGCTACGCATTATTAAGAGATTTAATTTAGTAAAGATCTTCAGTTATTACATTTCTAGAATTACTCTGGTCGATATAAAAACTAAAAACATTTAATAGAGTAACTCATCTTTACCAAAAAATTGATTTAAATCGATTCAACCATAAAGTTATCTTCAAGTCTTATTATACTCGCGATTAATCACAAAATTAATCTTTGCTCTTATGAAATGGTTAAAACTTACAGTCGAAATATGAAATTGAAATTGCATACTCTATATGAAAACTTTGACACAAGTCTTTGGTTTATCGGCGGTTTAGATAAAAGTAAAGCTTTCTAATACTGCGCAGAAAGATTTATGTAAATTTCAAAACCCGACCAATCGCGAGCTGACATTACAAGCCTCCCCGACATTCCAAGTTGTCCGCTTTAACTTATCACAAGCTACATTGGCAAACGTTCAAAGCTCTTCACACTATCGCATTAGGTTTTCACTTAAATTGTATTGATTTTTTTATCTAAAAATTACTAATATTCAATCGGGAAAGGATCTAAGAATAATCGAGTTTGGTTTGTGGTTAATCATGTGGGTTTCAAACCTTGCTAATTTTCTAATTCAAGCTCTGAAGTTGTCTAGAAGTACGATGTCCTTATTGCAACTAAATTTAGATCAAAGTAGACATTAGTATTGATAGAGTAAGCTATGCCTTGAATGGTAAGTGAAGTGCAGTAATAAAATAAACCGTTATGAGACAAAACCAAATTTTCAGTGGATTTTTTTTTATCTTACGCGGCGACGAGATGAGCAATACGTTCACCTGATGGTAAGTGATACCCTTGCCCATAACTTGCAGTTAAGTTGTTATACACTGCACCACATTGCGCTCGTCGCCTTGAGACATAAGGTACTGTCTCGTTACCCCAGTAATTTCACCAGCTTACAACGCCCTTCACACCGGGACACAGTAATGTTTGAACGTTACTATTTGGAGGTAGAAACAAGATCTGCGGTGGTACATAGACGGTCTCCGGTAACAGAGACCTACCAGCGGTGAACCTGTAATCTGATCGCAATTATGCGTTAAAAAAATGCGAGTGCGTAACTTTTGCCAGTTTAAATTAGAGCGCGGCGGTAATTTATGGGATAGCTACATTAAAAAGTTTAAATGCGAGTTTGGGGACCGTTGAACCGAGAACAGCTCGCATCAGCACACGTACCTGGTTTTTCATAATCAACTCTATAACTTGAATTTTCATTATTTATGCTTATTTTTGAACATTTGATATTGATGTAACACTTCTTTTGTTTGCTTTTATTTCATGAAACATATAAGTAATGGTGAGGATGTCTTTGGATGAGATCTATATACGTCTTTTAGTTGATGTCTATCGGCTTATGATGATGATGGTAATATATGATTAAATCTAAAGCTTAAATATTTCTTTTTAAACGGTTTTATTTAGCTCGACCCGTACGGAATTTATTTGGGTCAAAATTAGAAATTGAAATTTAAGCAACTTCCCGTTGTCAGATTGATCTGAAATTTGGTACACACATTTAATTTAGATGACAATACAATATAATAAAATCAATAACATTATAAATCTAAGATGGCCGCCGATACAAAATGGCGGATTACATATTTTTCCTTAACCCCCTCAATATGGGTATCAAATGAAAGGGCTACACTAGTAAAACACGATGATTATGTCAAAATTTAAAATTCAAGATGGACGCCGTCCAATATGGCGGACTAGGTACATATGTGCACTGAAAAATACAAAATAAATAAATAAAAAATAAAAAAAAACAATTAATAAATAATAAAAACATGGGCCCCATTATGAGAAAGTAATACAGAAATAGTTAATGGGCCCCACGTTTTTATTAATTAATTTTTTTTTTAATTTTTATTTATTTATTTTGTAGTTTTCAGTGCACATAAAGAAAACGGTTAAACTTAAAAGTTTTTTTACTGATTTTAATTTTTTTTAATTCAATACAATACAAGTTTTATCCAATTCAAAGAATCATTGTTTGTTAATCCAACAAGCGACTTAATGCGCAAAATGAAATTTTACAAAGTTTTTAACGAAACATAACACTCTTATTCCGTAACAATCATATGCCTTAAAGACATAAAAAAACGTTTCAATAACAATAAATATGAGAATAGGTAGCAATAAACATTGTTATTTATAGTAACCATTTTTGAAGCAACGGCCTCAAAGTTTCCCAATAAAACGCAATGCGTATCGCCCGGGGCTTTGTACATTACCCGGTGATAAATATAACTAGTAAAGTCAAAGAAATGTAAGCTTAACGACAGAATAAAACAACTTCTTTTTTAGATCTAACTAAACCGCAGATGTCATGACATTTTATAGTTTGTTTAACTGAGATTGGATAGTAAGTAACTGGAAAAAAATTGTTCAAACCTCTTCAGTCTGTTGTATAGTATAATCATTGAAATATGTATAACATATTTATTTTTGTTTATTGTAATCTAAACGTTACTATAATGAAATAACACTTATAAAAAAGTTTAATGAAAAATCAATGTCAATTAAATGGTATACTTTGTATTGTATTTCTGCTGAAAAAGCTAGGTCTTGTATAAAAACATTTTCGTATTTCACCTGAGTGTTTTTCTTTTGCTGATGAATCCACCGCAGGCTTTGCTCCAAATTCTTTATATTTTATTCGCAGTAGAGTACTACAGCAAACGTTTAACTGACGTACCGGCCGCGTGCCCCGCATCCCAAATGTCCCGGCCCCCAACCGAAACAATTTAATCTTTCAGTTTATCTAAATTGATGTTGACATGGCCGTAGATAATGTTGTATATATTTACATTCGTGATGATTCGGTTTGGTTCAGAGACGACCAGAAGATCACAAGGAGTCGTAAAGTAACACAGAAAGCTTAATCGCAAAGTATTTTCTACTGGACTTCTTAATTTGCTTTGACCACTTGATTGACAATGATTTAAAATAGAAGTCTAAAAGAAAAATACCTAAACAAACGAATTATACTTCTTGGTGACCTAGAACAAAGAATGCCGACTCGTAGTAGTAAATTCAACATACATTACATAATTTTACTTAACCTGTAGGTCTTTAAGATTTGCTGTCCTGTAGTCTAATGATCTAAGAATAGAACTAAGGTAATCCCTGTCTCAAGGTTTCGCAAGTTTCGAAGACGTGCCCCATCATCGTTCATCCTTTTTCAATTCAATTATATATCAGTAATTAATGTAATGGCTTAAGCTTCGTTCGTAACTTGATAACGTAAGGTTGCGGGTTGAAATTCTACAAATAAATTAATTTTGTACATTTAATGGGCTCACACTTGACCTCAATTTCATGTAAAGCGGTGACTGAAGATGGTGAAGCGAATACACTCAAAACAGCTGGTACATTGGGCTGACTAGAATAACCACTGATTTGTATTCATATTGTATGATTGATATCAAACGAGAATAAGTTATCCGGTCTCGAAATATGAGACAGAGAAACAGAGATAGACAGAAAGAGGGAAAGAGATATAAAGTGGCAGAGCAGGAAGCTATGATCATTTTCTTTTATGAAATTGTTATATTTCTTCTTAAACCAACTCGCCTTATAAAATTGTAATGGATTTTTTTATCCACTGTAACCCTTCGACACAGCACAGTATCTGCGCAGGTTCCCTTAGAATCTTTAACTCTCCATCACCCTCTCTTTGCTTTAAAAGATAAGCCAATATATTTTTGCTGTGCTCCTTAACTTAAGTGATATCTCTTGTTCATAACGCTGCGCCATTAGGAGCACATGTTAAACATAACAAGGATGTTTACACAGTGCCACACTGAACTACTGCTGTTAGTAAGATAATAATATATAAGTATAGAATATTGAATTGCTAACGTTGAACATAGATTTTGGAAAAGAATACTTAGGATTTTAGTGGAATGAAATGAAACAATGTCTTTCTTTAGCTAGTTTTCAGTAACGGAAGCTGTATGAAAAGCTTTAAGTTAGAGATACACTCCCGGACACATCTATCGGCCCACCTAGTGTTTAAAAGTTTTAACCGTGCCTAGCTAAAAATAAATGTTAGGTGGAGCAATAAGTTTTAATGCATTTTTAAAGCTGATTTTTTGGTCAACCTTTAAGTATGTTTTTTTTTATTTTGATTTCAGGATTATGAAAAAAAACGAAAATTCGAGACTGATCATTGTTTTCAACGACCCAGGAATGGAGAAAACTTTTTTATTTCGCACCTGTTGGATTTTTTTTTGATCTGTCCGATTATTGGTTCCATAAAAAGGCAAATATAAACTTAGAGCCAGTTTTACCCAAAAAATATGGATACTCTGCCTGAAATTGTCGCCCAAGTTGTAAAACTTCTGCTGGCCAAATCAATACGAAATTACAAAAAAAAAAATAAAAAAAAAC
This sequence comes from Byasa hedistus, assembly GCA_029286795.1. Classification (NCBI taxonomy): domain Eukaryota; kingdom Metazoa; phylum Arthropoda; class Insecta; order Lepidoptera; family Papilionidae; genus Byasa; species Byasa hedistus. The sequence continues at coordinate 6,319,997 of JAGSMW010000011.1, read as the reverse complement.
CTACATAGGGGTTGACCAATAAATCTGCTTCAAAAGGGCATTAAAACCTATTGCTCCACCTAACATTTATTTTTAACTAGACACCGTCGAAACTTTAAACACTGGGTGGTGGGCCGAAAGATGTGTCCGGGATTATATTTGCTTAATAATCAAGGAAAGCTAAATTCATTGTTACCATAAAAGATTTATGGACACTTTAATAAGATATGTAATTCAGCTTCGCCTCTTCCTCATGTTGTACGCTTCATACAATAAATAAAGTATCTAACATTTGTATATATACCTTGCGTTATTAACTTTAAATAAATAGACAGAATTATCAATGTTCTCTATATTGGTCTCAGTACATTTAACACAAGCAAAAACAAACATTATGTACACATAATGCTACTGCTAGTTTAGAGATATCACACAAGTTACTTTACCACGTTTTACTTCACCGTAAGTTTAATGTCGTTCAAATCTTCGCCATATTATATCTTGTAACTGAACTAATGTAAAAAGAGAAGTTTAATTCTTCTCAGTGATTTATAACTTATTCTTAAAAACCAATCGCACTTTAGATCCGAAACGTTCCAAATACTCTTGAACAATTTGGCACTATCACATACCGCCTTAAAACTTTACGTACCGCAATGTAAACTCGTTCGGTTATCGCATTAACTTTTAGAAAAGTTTCGAATACGAAGGTAGGTGATAAAAAATTAAACCTTTTTAACTCTTTATCACGTATTTTTATCACTGCAACGATTTAACTTTATCACCTATCTTTAAACAATGCAATGGTGTGAGAAAGTATAAAATATTTTGTTTTCAAGTACACACGACAAAGTTTAAAAGCAGATATGCGGGTAAAAAGGTTAAAAAAACTATTTTTGGTTATGTATTATATGTTCGTGTAAATAAAATCAAGTGGCCTTCATTTAAATTAAATGATTTTTCTCCCAACTATAAGGTACTCCTGCTTTACATATTTAAGGTACACAAACTAAGTAATTACGAACTAAGCCGGGACTAAGGTAGCATTCTCCTCAGGGCAGTGCTTAATATTTAATAAGGCACACACAAAGTTAACAACAAAGTTATTCGGCAAGTGCTCATCAAACTCTAGCCATTGGTGCTAATTTCACTTGTAAATTACGTTAACTTCGCTCACAGCTTCAATTCTCGTAGATGGTGAGTTTCGTAGAGGCGCACTACGACGTAGCAGGTCGTAGCTACGATCAGTTTTTTTTTTTATTTTATACTAGTATGCGACGAGACGAGCAAGACGTTCACCTGATGGTAAGTGATACGCTTGCCCATGACAACGTGCTGCTAGTTAAGATGGTACACACTGCACCACATTGCGCTCGTTGCCTGAGACATAAGTTGTTAAGTCTCGTTACCCCAGTAATTACACTAGCTACAGCGCCCTTCAAACCGGAACACAGTAATGTTCGCACACTACTATTTGGCGGTTGAAATAGGAGGATCAGTCTATGGTGAAAGGATATTTTTCATTTTCAACTGAAATGGAACTCTAATGTTATTTTTTTATTTCAGCCTGGCAAAATTAAAACTAATAGGAATTGAAGTGTCTCAAAACACGATGGTCCAAGTTCGATTCCCGGGTCTTGCGATATGGTTTTCTTGAATCCGTATCTATCACATTCATTTTGTAAATCTGCTTCCGTAGCAGAATTTTACTGTTCACATACAAAACCAGAATACTCCAGCTCTTATATTTGGACAGCTGACACAACCCAACAATGCCAGTTTTGAAAGTGCACACGTATGAGCATTTTAATATTTTCCTTTCGTCTCCATGCAGTTTTACTTAAATTTAACTTAAACTTCAAACTTTCGGGGAATTGAAGGATGGTGTGATACTGATGCGGAGCACGTTGTGTGCGGCGTCACATACCGAATGCGAGACTTCGCGTGGACGAACGAAATATAAAGTAGCCGGTAACGGAGGTGCATACGAGAAAACACGACACTATGTGACTAAAATTTTTTGCTTAATCTCAACTTATCCTCAATGGCGATAAAGTCCACAAATAAAAAATTTCATTATCAATAAAGACAAAAAAGCATTTCTTATATTCACAAGAGCTGATACATACAAACTTTCTTACAATCAGTTTTATAGTAGTTTCAACACGATGGAAGTTAAAGCAATCACGTCTATCAAACTTCGCATTTAAGCTGTGAAGTAGACATATCCGATAACAAGACATCTACTTCCGGTTTAAGTCGTTACACTAACGGAAACCGTTTCGACAGCGTGTTTACTAAGACGTTAAATAAACTTACCATGTAACGGGATTTCTTCTCAAGCGAAAAATAAATTTTAATATCACTTTTAAAGCAACTCTTATTTTAAGTACGAAGTTAAATTACATCTTTTAAATATCTGATTAAATTGTATCGATTGTTACAGTCAAAAGTCGAGAACTGCTTGTTTAAGCCTTTTGCTTTCGATTATTTGTTTTCATTGTATTCGTTAAGTTTATGTTGTCTTTTCTTTCAGCTTCAATACATATTGATATAATACTCAATTAAACTATGCATAAATAGAATAAAAGCTTTGAGTTTTCTTTTTAAATACAGTGTTCTTAAGATCCTCGGAGAAACGAAGTTATTAATAGCTGTAATGAATTCAGTGGATGGAAAAATATTCAGGAAGTAACTGTACCGGAGGAAGCGCGCAGGTAAACAGGAGCGCTATTCAAGACAGCATGCCTTAACGCTGGAATTCATTTCAAAACAAACTTAATTTTTTTGAACTACGACATAGAATATTTACATAAATGATATTTTTATTATGTTGGTAGTTGACCACAATTTTATATAACGTTAAGTGATAATAAGGCTGTGGATGGTTTAGCATTCTCGTCTGAAATATTCTGGCTCTCATATGTGTTGTATCTTTATATATTTTTGGAAGATTTTTTCCCTCGGGCATATGTCAGCTTCACTGATAGAAATTTATATAATTTTCAAACTAATTATTAAACCGAAAGAGCAGTTGTTTCGTTCACTAATTTTATATGTTATGTGGAGTAGTTGTTGTGTATTAATATTATCGTTGTTCGGTTTAACGTTAAACTGTAGGCTAACGATGCCCTCTGGAGTCAATGAATTAAAACAACTAGTGGCGTCAATCCGAGATTGTATTTAACAAGAAACACTTATTTCTGTAACCAAAATCTTACTACTAAATCATTGCGCGTTATGATAACGAGCAACTCCATCTAGTGGGCGAAATTTAAAACAACTTATGCTGACGTAATAATTCGGTAGTGATATAAAGGTATAAAAAAAAGTAGTTATAAATGCAAGCTATGTGTTACACTGAAATAATAAAAACGCCAGAAAATAGTAATGCTTTTATGGCGGCGGTTATACAAATAGATATTACAAGCTTCTCGTTAATGTCCAACTCATTTCCTTTTATTATCTTATGAAAAATGTAATGAAAACACTACCCTAATTCAGTGTGTATTCAACGAAATATTTTTTCAGCAAAAATAAAGCAAATGTAGAAACGCTTTCAAAAAAATTAAAATCGGTTGAATGAAAGCGATTGCATCCGCGCTGATAATCACCGGTCAACGAGTATATCACTAAAATGGTTTTTTTTAACAGAAAAAAAATCGGCAATAAACTAATGGTAAATTTTATCGTTTCAACTTGTGCAAAATATTACCTATTTTCCTAAAAGTTTTTTTCAAACTTTCATTGAACCAATTTCGCAGTGCACTCTGCGACGGTAAAATTACTATCAATGACGAACGAAAAAAGTTTGCGCATACAAAAAATAGAAGGAAAAAGATTTACGCGGATCGGGAGCTTTCTTCTCTACTTGGATTAAAACTTAACGAAATCTTGATATTGAGTCAGTAAAGAACCAGTAAAAATCCTTAATATATAACAGTTTTCGGCTTTAACCACTTTTTAATTTATTGTAAATTTTAGTAGTTAATAATATCATCCTTTAAAAGTTTTAGCTTATTGAATGAATAGACTTTTGATTTCTTTCGAAGTAAATGTTAAAAAGAAGGTCTTGATGTTCAGCACTGCATATGTAGTATTGGTGTATGTCATCGGTTAAATATAACTTAAATATTATTCCACTTAAAGAGATAGAATATCTGTAAATATTGCTCAAGCAAACATTGATATAGTAAAAGCAATCAAAACTCTTCCATTCCACACAATAGCTGCGGGCGAAAGCCATTTGTAATCAATTCCAGTGAGCCAAGCCGAGCTGGGGCTGGGGCTGGGGCGGAATCCGATTAACAGATGAGGCAAAATATTGCTACACAATAAATGAATGTCAACTCATCCTTGTCAATTAACTTGAATGATGAAGGGAAGCCGGTTGAATTTATCTAAGTCATACTTCTTCAGCCGATTCACTTAAAACAGCTTATATTTAGGTTACTGAAGATAACGGTGTCGGTTTAACAAGCGTCTTATACACTCAAAACAACGTAACTTATTTAATTACTTCATTAATTACTAGTAATTATAACTGATGTTTATAATATCAATACCATAATTTAACTAATAACAAATAATTCAAAAGGTTTCTTTTAATTTGTGTAATAGACTTTAATAAAAAGAAAACCAAATTTAAATTTTCATGTAATACTTAATCTAATCGTTTGCTTTAAATAATTGCTGCAGAAGTCTTTGGTTCGATTCCGGGGCTACGTTCTCTAAGCGCCTCGAAAGCTACTGTACTTATATTGTAGATCTATTAATTTGTATGAAACTCCGAATATTTGTGGTGTGAGCACTATTAATTTTTTAAAATCGTTGTCACTTAAATTCGCGTGTGATTAAGGTAAAATTTCAGCTAATTGTAGAACGAAAAGTATTTCCGAATGTTAATATTGAACAGCTTTTGAATGGCTTTGGATTAAAGTTTTCTGGAGAACTTTCTAGACTTATTTAAGTTATCATCCTGTGTCTTAAATTTATGAGAGTAATGTGATGATTTGAATCATATAAAATGAATGTATCATTGCTGCTATGTCTAAAGATACGAACCAAGTTTGTGCACGAGTTCCTAATATTTATGTCATCGGTTTAAATCTGCCGTAACCATTTTAAAATCATGATAATTTCAACTTATTGATGTAAATTTTCAAGTATCTCTTCAGCGGTATTCACTGAAAAGTTTTTCAACTTCACCGCGTTACCCGTTTCGTTATTGCGGTGATTTATTTGCAGGTGAAGTTAATAACGGGCTGGTCATAAACAATCGCTCCTTGTTTATGATCTATAAATTTAACCTTTTTTTCCGGATCAACCTCCTGCTTTACTTTTAATATATATTTTTTATTTATTTTACTGAAAACACACATAAAAAATAATTGTAGAATTGTTTGTTTATGCAAATTTACTTCTGATACTTAGGAATACTTAGGTATAATGTATTGTAAGGGCATGATATATCACCATCATCATCATCAAGTTTTATGTATGCGTTAGATATAGTCGTTTCCCTTTTTTTACCTGTGAGGAAAGTTCCAAAATATTTCATAGATCAAAATTTCCTAGAAAAGATTAAATGAAGAGAAGAGCGTATAGGATTTGAATCGACTTAAACCTCCGCGGTGGTCATCCACATTGCTCCAAGCCCTTGGATCTGATGAGTGACGACGGATGTCGCCGCGTATTCCTGGGGTATTGCAGAAAGGTAATAATGGACACTATAAATAGAAACAAAACCAAAGATATTGGCGGAGCACAAACCTAACTGTGATACTAGAATAAGCTGGAATAGATAGGGAAAACAACTGTGATAAAATTTTAAATTGTACTATTATTTTGGATTTTAATTATTTTAAACTGTTAAATTGTTTAGAGATAGGAAAAGTGTTAAGTAGTTATAAGTCTCTAAACTGTGATAGTAGTATAAGGTTGTTTTTGTTGTATTTAAGTGTAATGTTTTTAAAGTTTTAAAATTGTGTTCTATTCCAGCTTTAATGTTTTCAGGGTACGCGAATGTATGCCCAAAAAAGGATATGTATGACCTAAGATAGGATAAGTATTTAGAAATGTAAGACATGTCGTCACTCACAGCGAGAGGTATGAATGAGGAAGAATGCTAACTGTACGAAAGCGAGATAAGCATGAATGATAGAACTAGAATGAAAGTAAGGACCCTGACCCACAACACGCAGGGGGAATGAATGTAAATAAAATAAAAAAAAAAAAGCCCTTGGATCTCCTACGGAACCATCAAGTGTCATCCTGTACTACATTCAAACACTCCACAGAGAGGTCAATGACCCTCCGCAATACTACAAAAGAGACCACCTCTTATTTATCATCCACCCCCGCTCGGTTAGTTGGTAAGAACCTTCAAGAATTTAACTCAGCGAAGGTGTACCTCAATCTGATCCTGAATCAATCCATCTCTACGTTTTTACTTTTAATTATTCCGAGGGCCTCCAACAAATACATCAGATCAATTTATTAGGTTTCGGCTGGCTCTCTTCAATTGATTGCGTCGGCCGCCGCCCGCAGCTATTGTGCGGATTAATGAGGGATATATCTCTTGGAGGCTTTAATGGATTTATAGGTCTGTCTTTTTGTTAAAGCACTCTGCGCTCGGTAACGAAGCCTTAAGGGAAATATTATTTTTATCGGTGTACATATTTTTTGATTCGACGATGTCGGAAAACTAACTAGACGTTTACACGCAAAGCGCTGTTTACGCACTCGTTATACTATGGGGCTAGTTAGGCTTGTATACTGCACCACATTACGCTCGTCGTCTTCATATTTTGTTATTCGAAGTGACGAGACTAGTAAGACGTTCACCTGGCGGTAAGTGAAACGCTTGCCTATAACATGGCGGTAGTTAAGATGGTATACACTGTATTGCGCTCGTCGCCTTGAGACGTAAGGTATTAAGTTTCATTGCTCCAGTAATTTCACTAGCTACACCATTAATACCGGAACACAGTAATGTTTGCACAGTACTATTTGACGGTGATCTAGACAGTCTCCGGCAACAAAGACCTACCACCAGTAAAATTATCTAAGTTCTAGTAATTTTTATAACTAAATATACTTCCGGACACATCTATCGGCCCACCACCCAGTGTTTAAAGTTTCGACGTTGTCTAGTTAAAAATAAATGTTAGGTGCAGCAATAAGTTTTAATGCAGTTTTGAAGCAGATTTATTGATCAACCCGTATGTATGTTTTTTTTTATTTTTTTTTGTAATTTCGAATTGGTTTGACCGGCAGAAGTTTTACAACTTGGGCGACAATTTCAGGCAGAGTATCCATATTTTTTGATCAAAACTGGCTCTAAGTATAGATTTGCCTTTTTATGGAACCAATAATCGGACACATCAAAAAAAAAATCCAACTTGTGCGAAATAAAAAAGTTTTCTCCATTCCTGGGTCGTTGAAAACAATGAACAGACTCGAATTTTCGTTTTTTTTTTCATAATCCTGAATTCAAAATTAAAAAAAAACATACATAAAGGTTGACCAAAAAATCAGCTTTAAACTGCATTAAAACTTATTGCTCCACCTAACATTTATTTTTAGCTAGACACCGTTAAAACTTTTAAACATTGGGGGCCGATAGATGTGTCCGGGAGTGTAGTTCTCCAAACTATTGTAGTATACAAAAATGTATTTCTAATGTATTTGACATTTTTATTTCCGGTATCAAGAAAACTTTTTCTCTAATAACGTGCACTAGATAATGACGTCACTACCGGTGTCCTGCGCACAAACGGATTTGACAGATTGCAACCGGATTTGTCCCTGAGCGGATCTACCCCAATACTTTGTGCTTTTTTTTTTAGGTGAAACTTCTTTTGGTACGGTGTTAATTGGATTTCGTGAAACTAAAAAGTGAGATAATTATAGATCTTTTTAAAAATTTAAAGCTGTGAGAGGATGAGAGAACATTTATAGTTTCCTTATCCTCGACCTCCTCTTTGTGCTGTGGTCTGCCCGCTACTCTATTGCAGTGTATGGACCCTCATTCCACGGAGACTAGTCTCGATACTGCATACTAGACACTATATATTCGAAATACATATATGAAGAAAAAAGAGAGAGAGATAAATATTAGTAAGTTAAATGAAACAATTACTATTTTTACTAAAGTGTAACTTTAAGTGTTTCAATTTATCTCTCACGGTCCTCTATGTACTTCAATAAAAAATTGTCGATCAATCGTTCTCTTGTTTACGACCTAGTATATTCCATCTCATTCTTTTACAAATTAACCGGAACATTTTGTCTTTAGAGACATGTTACACTAAATATTTGATGAAAACAAAATCAAAATTATCAATTTCTATGACATTTCAAAGAGTAAGAATCCTGTCTCACTTTTCTGTAGGTGTGGTACCCATTAGGCTCTCAAGGTCTTTGTTGTCGGAGACCATCTAGTTAGGTACCACCAAATAGTAGTATGCAAACAATACTGTGTTCTCGTTTGACGCGTGCTATAAGCTAGTGAAATTACTGCGGTAACGAGACTTAACACCTTATGTCTCATGCGACGAGCACAATGTGGTGCAGTGTATACCATCTTAACTAGCGGCATGTTACGAGCAAACGTATCACTTACCATCAGGTGAATGTCTCATTCTTGTCGTCGAGTAGTCGTTAAAAAAAAATACAAGGTTTACTAGTAGTATGTGTCTTTCGTCAAACGGTATAGCTTTATAACAGTAATAAGTTACTACACTACTATAGTGATTGGCAGCAGACTGACCACGTTAAAACAAAAGTTCTAAATAAAAAAATAATAATTAGTGAACAAGATATTCATACTTAAATTAAACTTCTTCTTCTTCTTAGTCGTATTTCCTTATGACTGAGGATCGTGGTCATCGTGTGTGGTGAAACACACGACGACTTTCTTTGACAGTTATAATGGAGTGGTGTTGCCATTGTCTTCTCCATTTCACATACTAGTTGCGAGCACGGATGGTCACGACATAGATATGCAGGTTTCCTCACCATGTTTTCTTTCACCGTCAAACCACGTGATATTAGTTGGTGTTTTATTCTAACTGCACATAAATTGAAAAATTCATTGGTGCAGGCCGGATTCGAACCCGGTACCTTTGCATTGGAAGGCCGGCGTTCAAACCACTAGGCTATCACGGCTTAATAAACAAAACTTATTTAACTTAAAAGTAACAGTTAATAAAAATACTTGGTATGAACAGATACGTGGTTTCAAAATAAGTTATACATAGCAATGGGGACACAGTAACAAAGACCTCAACGTTTTTAAGCAGGCAGGGTATTAGAATAAATACCTTGTTGTTACGAACTTAACTCTCTTAATATTATCTACGCAGCTTTATACATCACGAAATTGTCTACTTAAGGTTACTTAAAATAAACTTTGAAGCATTTTACAGCTTTGTATAATGAACTAATGAGGATGTGTTTTATAGTTACTAGTGTATAATTGACTTTTTAAAGAACATGTTTCAAGGAACATCCTAAAACTAGCATTTAGACTACGCTGTGGTCACATTCCGTCAGCAAAGTTCGCATTTCTTATGAAAAAGTTGATTCTCCAATGTGCAAAATTTGTAATCAGATTGAGGATGTGCAACATTTGCTGATGGAATGTAAACAGAATAATTTTAAGAGAAATTCATTGCTGACATCACACAGGATTAATATCAGGGATGTTGGCGTGGTGCAAACCGCGCTGGCAGACCCAACATCCAAATTCGCCAAAGACCTGATGTCCTTGGCGAATCTGAATGATATTAGCTCTTAAGTGATTTAGTCTGTAGTTTAGAATGTAGATATAGTCTTAAGATATAAAGGGTACGATGGGATTGATATGCTCCTTCGGGGCAAAAATCCCAAAACCAAAATAAATTAAAAAAAAAAAAGGACATGTTTCATTACGAATTGAGACTTTATCATATAGATATAAAGCTAGAGAGTAAACAAATCGTCCGATGGGGAAATACTTAACTTTGATAAAAAAATGTTGATACCAAACGATATTAAATTCAAAGAGAGAGAAAATGTATATCAGAGTGTAACCTTTAAAACAATTGAACGAAATAAGTGCTGCTGTGGTAACCACCTAAATCCAAACTGGAAAAGATTCATTTAGTAAAACTGAATTTTACGAATTTTATCGGATTTAATTCCGCCGGCTTGGAATCCCATTGTTAATAAAACTAAACCAAGTCCCAAGCAAACCACTAGAAGACTTCAAGACACAGTGAGCGCATTCTGCGTAGATTTTTTTTTTTTTATTTATTTATAAACATATACATTAGTTACATTAATGACAGATAATGTCTTGAAACCCTTAGTAGGTTTGTTAAGACATTACTTTCTCTTACATATTATAAATACATTTACATACAAACTTATACCTATACTTATATGTTAATCTATCCCCGAATTTGTTGTGACCATCACGACAAATTCACGACAGGTCAAGTAGTTACGACCGGCTACCGGTGCCGCACACAAAGAAGCTCCAATATAAGTGAACGTCATTGATCCTAATTTTTTTTTTATTTTTCGATTTATCGGACCATAAACAATAATTAAAAAGTTATAGGTACCACGTGATAGCTGTGACGTCAGGACATCTGTCACCTCAGTCCTCCCGTGACCATGACTGCTGCAAAGCGGTCGAAACGTCGAGAATAAACAAAATAAAACAATAAACGCGACAAAATCGGTAAAATTGAGTTTTAATAATCGTGTGACATTCGCGGAAATATAAGAACTCATTAAGATTCATTTAGGTCAAAGTGTTCCCAGGACATCCAAGAATCCTTTTTAAAGACCTAGATGATCTGTAGCTTGTATGAACACTTAGACTGCCTCAACAAAAACCTACCAACATCAACTTTTTAGAAGGTAACACGTTAAATTTTTTTTAGACAATGATTGTCTTTTCAAGTCATGAACGCTGAAAGTATAACATTTAAGCGAAGTATATAGTTATAGCAAGCGAAGTTATTGAAGTAACTTAGTTACAAACAATTCCACCTGCAGCTGTAGTTTGTCATCGCGAATTTCTGTTTCAACGAAGTTAAAACTAAGTACGAAATTTTGTTTGTGCGGTATCTGAAAGTACCATGGGTGAATTTAATTTAGTACAATATCCCATTCAGCTAATTTTTTCACGCTAGTTAGGATGGTGTACACTGCACATCATTGTGCTCGTCGCCTTGAGGCATAAGATGTTAAGTCTCGTTACCCCAGTAATTCTACTAGCTTACAGCGCCCTTCAAGCCGGAACACAGTAACGTTTTTTTACTCGGCAGTTAAAATTAAGGTCAATTGTTTACCTATCAAAAATCTCTGATAACAGTAAATCTATTAACCATTTTAAACATTTATTAAAGTCTCGGTTAAGTATCAGTGATTAAGTTATTTTAATTATTAGATAAAAATGTGAGCCGTCATGGGACGCCTGGCAGATGTGAAACATCGTGTGTGTACAAGTAATATGCATAAAAGATAATATTATTACAGGAATTAAATATAGCCTAATGAAAAAATGAAGTATTACGAATTTCACACAGAAAATGGTAACTTTATTTAATAAACATTTATTCACATGTGATTTAAAAATTCGATATTAATATCAAGTGGCCACAATTTAAATATTTTCATCTGTGACTTCAGTAATAGTTATATTCGAAGTTTCCTCTGCCGGTATTACGGTGACGACTGGTCGATGATAACTAAAGTACGTTACAAAAGTATTGGATGAAACACCATCAAGATATCTCACAAATACAGCATCTATTGTGGTTCCATATTTGGTAGTAGATTCTCTTGGATTGTTGTTGATTTGCAATTGAAATTCTTTTTGAAGAAATGTCATTAATGGCATTGATTCAGCTCTTGCAAAATTTACTTTAAATTTCCAGCTAAAATTAATAGATGTTTCACATCAAAATATGATATTAAAATACACAAGAAAAAGAAAAAAAATTTTGAGTGTGGCTTCAATATACTCATGAACTCAAATCTTAGTTAATTATTGCAATATATGACTAAAGATTTGCGAAAATAAATTTTATTTATAAATTTTTCCATATTAATTGCTTCATGAATAATAAAATAATATTAATATAATTTATATAATTAGTAATATGATTAATATGAATATAATTAATTAAATCTAAAAATATAATAATTACATTTATGGATACTTGAAAAATACGATCTACTTACTGATGACTTGACTATATATATATATACACCTCAGTATAGCGTGGCGACCCGTCGCCACTCCGTACACTCTACTACACATAAAATATATATATGTATACACTACTTTTTGATGTGAAACATCTACTATATATATATATACATATATATATATATATATATAGTCAAGTCATCAGTAAGTAGATCGTATTTTTCAAGTATCCATAAATGTAATTATTATATTTTTAGATTTAATTAATTATATTCATATTAATCATATTACTAATTATATAAATTATATTAATATTATTTTATTATTCATGAAGCAATTAATATGGAAAAATTTATAAATAAAATTTATTTTCGCAAATCTTTAGTCATATATTGCAATAATTAACTAAGATTTGAGTTCATGAGTATATTGAAGCCACACACAAAATTTTTTTTCTTTTTCTTGTGTATTTTAATATCATATTTTGATGTGAAACATCTATTAATTTTAGCTGGAAATTTAAAGTAAATTTTGCAAGAGCTGAATCAATGCCATTAATGACATTTCTTCAAAAAGAATTTCAATTGCAAATCAACAACAATCCAAGAGAATCTACTACCAAATATGGAACAACAATAGATGCTGTATTTGTGAGATATCTTGATGGTGTTTCATCCAATACTTTTGTAACGTACTTTAGTTATCATCGACCAATCGTCACCGTAATACCGGCAGAGGAAACTTCGAATATAACTATTACTGAAGTCACAGATGAAAATATTTAAATTGTGGCCACTTGATATTAATATCGAATTTTTAAATCACATGTGAATAAATGTTTATTAAATAAAGTTACCATTTTCTGTGTGAAATTCGTAATACTTCATTTTTTCATTAGGCTATATTTAATTCCTGTAATAATATTATCTTTTATGCATATTACTTGTACACACACGATGTTTCACATCTGCCAGGCGTCCCATGACGGCTCACATTTTTTAATGGCGCCACGTCAGTCTTTCATTGAAATATTAATGCATCGATGATTTAACAATTATTACATGTAGAACTAAAGAAATCGTAATGTATAGTATCTTTATGAATAATTAAATTAGTTTCCTATGTAATAGTAGGCTTCGGTATTGTTGTAACTGATATTTTTTTTTATGAAAAATTCCAACTGCACAAACATTTAGTGAGGATCCGTTATTCGGTTGAAAAATAAAGCTTTTTATTTTAAATATCAACTGAGTTCATCAACTATACAGATAAATTAAACAAAAATGTTATTTATCCCTTTGTTCGTTTTCCTTTTTTTTATATTTGTATCCTTCGTATTAAATTGAAGTTATGCTGTCTCAAAATTTCCTTTCTATTTTCTTCTGAACTTATATCTTAAAATGCACTTAGTTGTGTTTTATATATCGACTGTTCGTCGTTATTATTTCTTTGGAGTAATCTTCTTTACAGGATAATTCAGCATGCCTTCTAATATCTTCTTATACTTTACTCACTATGTTGTACTTTCATTGAAAGGTTGAGCTCAGTGGGAACGTATCTCTAATATAGCTTATAAGCTAAGAGACCTATAGGTCTATCACATCAACACTGTGCTTTCACCACTTTAAATACGATTATTCAGAATTTTATAATTATCGTTTACTTACAAATAAATATTAGTTATAGATAATCATTATTGGAATATTGGCAAAAGAAAACTTCTTATTGTCAAAAGTTTACCTTTTTAACAATTTGTAATATCTTTTACCTGACCGTTCTTCGTAAGTTTTAATTTTCAATGAATTTATAAAAATTGTCGATATTATTTCGATGGGTTTAATATCATCATACTAACCGCATCACTATCTTCAAGTATATAATACCTGTAAAATTATTTTTTTTATTAATATATCTTTATTCCTTGTACTAAGCAGCTTTCAATATATTATTGTACGTTTTCGTCATGATAAAAGCGCTTTTTCAGAGATTAGAGGACCCTGATAGTCCTCTATTAGGACCAAACATCAAAGGGCTTCGATTCTTCGGTATCCTCCATTCGGCGAACAAATGCGAAAAGTACTTTAAGCTGTTCCTAAATATTTTGGTATTTGTTTTCATCATCACCGAATATATAGACATGTACGCAAATCGACACGACTTAAGTCTGCTTCTGCTAAATGTGCAATTGACAATGTGCTCCGCGATGTCCGGACTTAAGGTGATCACAATGTTTGTATGGCAAAAGCGTTGGAATACCATCATCGCTTATGTGACTAAAGGCGATATCGATCAAAGAAAGTCTTCGGATCCTTTAAACCTCGAAATTGTCCAAAAATTTACTTTATACTCTCGGAAGCTGACGTACACATATTGGGGTTTGATATTAGTAACAGGTTTGTATACGATTTTACAGCCAGTTTATGAATTCATCACCAAACCAACTTACCGCCACAGTGTTATAAATGAATCAGTAGACCCAGTCGAAGCTGTAAGATCATGGGTGCCATGGAGCAAGAAAAGCTTAATTGGTTACCTAGCAGCTTCGTTTTATCAAGGCTATTCAGCATTGATCTGTATGGGCTGGATAACGACCATAGACTCGTGCGCGATAGTTGTACTGGTATTCTTCCGGGTGGAGCTGGAAGTTTTGCGTAATGATTGTAGAAACATGTTTGAGTCGGAGGACTCGTGCGTTGATGATGACGAGTTCCGGAGACGCATCAAGAGTTGCCACAGACGTCACATCGACCTTCTAAAGTGAGTGGAGTAATCTTATGTTGAGTTCAGTCCGATTTTAGTTAATTTAAGTTACATGAAGAGATTACAACAAAAAAGTATTTTGTTACTAAAAACATTTCTATGTCAAAATTAAGAATTAACTTTATATAACTTGGCTGTAATATAAGCAAAACACAAGTATAAGTTGCTTTCACATATCACAGATTCAAGATAAAGTTAGTTTTTTAATATCTAAAGTAACTAACTTCAGGTTTACGTCTTTTTTCATTTCTATTTGGTTTTAAAACAAGAATTTATTTGCTGAAATTAAGAGAAAACTCAAAGGTTCTATTGACATTTCATTAATCAAAATGTTCCTCGAAATGGATTTTTACGCCGTTAGGGTAAATTTGTATCCGTTTCACCTTTCATGAAAATAAAAATTCAGGCTACATCCCCGCGGGCGATAATTTTTGTGAAGCCTTCATTTAATGAATTTCGTTCCATCGCAGGTACTCGCGACTATACAACTCCTACATGTCCCCGGTCTTGTTGCTCTACATGTTTATGTGCACGGTTATGCTCTGCTCCATTACTTATCAACTGACGGTAAGTTATTTTTTTTTTCAAAAAAGGCAATAGACTAGCAGGTCGTGCTGCCACTACTGCATAACAATGAAGAGTCAATAAGGATATTTACGTAGCATCACATTGCACTTGCCGACTTAATGAATAAGATAACCTCGTTACTACAACAATCTTAACAAACGCAGTCTCTTTTGAACTATATAGAATGCAGTATGTTTTACTACCGCCTGGCAGTTAAAATTGGTGCTGTGCTAGGTACGTGTGATCAGTTAGTATTAAAAAAGAAGATTATTTTCTTCTGTTATGTTCAATTTAGCTTAAGAACTCAATCAGAATTATTTGTATGAGGATCGATGACAAAATTACAAGCGAAATTTCCATTATTTCATGCAGTCCTTCAGGTTTCATTGTTTATATCGAATGAAAATAAAAATTCAGGCTACATCCCCGCGGGCGATAATTTTTGTGAAGCCTTCATTTAATGAATTTCGTTCCATCGCAGGTACTCGCGACTATACAACTCCTGCATGTCCTCGGTCTTGTTGCTCTACATGTTTATGTGCACGGTTATACTCTGCTCCATTACTTATCAACTGACGGTAAGTTATTTTTTTTTTCAACAAAGGCAATAGACTAGCAGGTCGTGCTGCCACTACTCCATAATAATGAAGAGTCAATAAGGATATTTACGTAGCATCACATTGCACTTGCCGACTTAATGAATAAGATAACCTCGTTACTACAACAATCTTAACAAACGCAGTCTCTTTTGAACTATATAGAATGCAGTATGTTTTACTACCGCCTGGCAGTTAAAATTGGTGCTGTGCTAGGTACGTGTGATCAGTTAGTATTAAAAAAGAAGATTATTTTCTTCTGTTATGTTCAATTTAGCTTAAGAACTCAATCAGAATTATTTGTATGAGGATCGATGACAAAATTACAAGCGAAATTTCCATTATTTCATGCAGTCCTTCAGGTTTCATTGTTTATATCGAATGAAAATAAAATTTTGATTTACTTAAAAATATCATAAAGGTATAAAAGTATGTGTAAACATACTTATTTGGTAGATTAAAATATCTTTTTGTAATTCAAAATGACAAAGTGTATCTCTGTTGTATGTTATGTTTTCCTTACATTAGTAATATAAAATCAATCTAACATATTTTTACTTAAAGTAAATAACATTTGAGGAAGTAAAATTAATATTATTATAATTATATTGTAAATAGGGTAGTTGACTTCTGTAGTGCGTATTGCCATCATAAACTCCATATCCACTTACCATCAGATGGGATAGTGGTGACACCGGTCTTTATTGAAAAAAATATAAATTAACCAACTTGATTCACATAAGTCTGGATTAAATTCCCGGTTAAAGACAAAACTGTAAATTTATTTCGCTTTCGAGTTCATTTAATGCTCGTTCATTTGTATTAACTTTAATTTTCATTTGGACACTTTCATGTCGATTAAAATGATTCATTTGCACAACATTTAATTTTGTAGAAGGATAACATTTTAAATTTCAATTTAAAAAGTTTTTTTCAGGAACACAGGACTTACTTTAAAATGAGATCTGAAAGTAACTTAAAACAACAAGTTTATGATCAATCTTTTGTTATGAGTAGTTTAGTAATATATTTTCTTTAACGAGACAGTTAACCTGATGGTAAGTGATATGCTTGCCCATAACATGGCTCTAGTTAAGATGGTATACACTGCACCACATTCCACTCGTCTAGTTTCCCAGTAATTTCACTAGCTACAGTACCCATTAAACCGGAACACAGTAATGTTTGGACATTACTGTAGGATTGGAACTGTATGGAATGTAAGCAGGTTGTAAGGAGATAGCTTGAACCAAGAAGGATGGAAGGGAATTAAAAAGCAAAGGGAAAAAACAATAGAATTATGGAGTGTCAGAGCGACAACGTGAACGAGAGGATATAGAAAAGCGTGGTGGTGATTGCGTGGTTTGCTGGTTTAGATCACGACGCCTAAATCCCACATTACTGTTTGGCGGTTTAAATAGGAGCTGCAGTGGTACTAGACGGACTCGAACAGAGACTCACCACCAGTAGAATATATTGTTAAATACTTAGAGTATATATATACTATTATTGAAAATATCAATAAGCGGAGATAATGATGTAGGACAATGTTTTTTTATACAGGATGTCCCGTAAGTCCTTTGAAAAGTAAAATTTGAATAAAACGAACAGGGCGCGCGTGAGCGGTGCAGGGGAAGCGGGGGGAGTAACTTCGGTTTCTAGGAATTTAGTCGCGATGGAGCGTTTTACCGGAGCGGACCGTGCGTTTTGTGTGCGCGAGTTTTATAAAAACGACAATTCGGCAACCGTTGCGCGGCGTAAATTTCGAGAACACAAAGGTTTACACAACTTTGACGACGCTCCAACTCTTCAAACGATTAAGAACTGGGTTGCTAAGTTCGAGGAGACCGGTTCGACGTTAGATAAACCGCGGTTGGGTCGCCCAAGGACGTCACGTACGGAACAAAACATAGACACAGTGACACAGTCTGTTCGCGAAAATCCGACACAGTCAACTCGTAAGCGCGCCAGAGCATTAAACGTATCCAGGACATCGTTACAACGGATTTTGAAGAAAGATTTACATATGCACCCTTACAAAATTCAGTTGGTTCAAGAATAAAAGGAAACTGACGGTATTCAAAGACAAAATTATGCGAATGAAATGTTGAATCGGTTTACTTCTGTAGCTACGTGCTACCTATATATGTTTATCGCATTATTTACTCATTTACCAACGTGACGTTTTGTGTAGAAACAAGAGACGTTATAATATCGTCTCGGTACTGCGCAGCGCTCGTAGCCAACACTCGCTGCACAATGCCGCGCACCTAACGAACGCGCCTTGCACCGAGCGCCATTGTGTACACGCCGACAAAGGACGCCGCCGCGCTTTTGTTCGGCGCCGCTCGGACGCCTCGGCCGCACATCTGGCGGCCATATTTCGCCGCAACACATACCTGGCGAGAGGCTAACGCGCTATAACACTCACAAATCACTATGGACAATTTCGTATAAATAGTCATTCATCATCATACTTTTCACAAAAGAAAGGAGTTCCACTACAAGCGTCGACTAAGTTACTCCTCTCCAACTCAAGATCTCCTACAAGCTGCAATTCTTCAGAAACATCGTTAGAGGCTGTCAAGCACAACACGCTGCTCGACGAGCCATCTACACTTCCTTCAATAACAGAATGTTCTCTGACGAGGCTCATTTCCATCTTAACGGGCATGTTAGTAAACAAAATTGCCGCTATTGGAGCCCCATCAATCCAAAACTTAAGCATCAGAAGCCCTTACATAGTCCGAAAGTGACTGTTTGGGCCGCTATGTCAGCCCATGGTATCCTAGGGCCTTACTTCTTTGAGGATGGCAGAGGGCGCGCAGTTACTGTTACGTCGGAGCGATGTGTGGCTATGATCGAAGAGTTTTTCATACCAGAATTGCAAAACTTTTCAGGCTTTAATGCCAGGACGTGGTTTCAACGGGATGGGGCCACTTCTCACACCTCTAACACTGCTATGCCCGTTATCCGTCAACTTTTTCCTGGCAAAGTGATCTCTAAGAGAGGAGACATTTCCTGGCCTCCACGTAGTCCAGATCTGTCCCCGATGGATTTTTTTTTGTGGGGCTACCTTAAGGCTAAAGTATACGACACAAACCCGCGGTCAATTGAGGCCCTAAAAGAAAACATCCGCCGAGAAATGACAAGCATTTCAGCAGTGACGTGCCGCGCAGTCATCGACAATTTTAGACGTCGTTTGCAAGAGTGCCGTGATCGCAACGGATTACATTTAGAAGATGTTATTTTCAAAAAATAATTCCCGTTTTTTAAGCTTTTTTTGTAAATAAAAATTTAATTCATAATGTAATTAGTTTTATTTTAATAATTTTTTTTTCATATCAAAGGACTTATGGGCCACCCTGTACTAAACATTTATTTTATATGAGAAACTTTTTCTGTGTAGGAAGAGATCACCATTCCCAAGTGTGCCCAGATGATGTTCGGCTTGTCGCAGCTGTTTCAGTTCTGCTGGTACAGTAACGAAGTTACATTCGCGGTGAGCTTTGTCAAGAGTTTTCACGTATCTTGTAAATCCGCTTTAACATCGCGTTGCCTTTTGAAATTTTGTGAAATACAAAGAATACAAGAATAATAGATATGAGTCATGAAGAAAATGTTAAAAAAATCTTATTGGAATCCATAAATCCCAGATTACAGATTATAAAGAAGGAAATGTTAATTATGAATGAAGTTCTGAATCATTATAAGAGCTTTCTAAAATATAATCAGTTTTTTAATTTATTTATTACTTAACTAATTAACTAGTTACTAACTGGAAACCAGTACGGTCTATCTAAATAGTACAGTCGTCGTGATTATATTTTGGCTAAAATATTTCTAGCCTGCTTTTCTATGAAGTATCCCTCAAACTTCGCTCGGTGTCCATAAGATACAACAATATTTTATATTTCCTGTAATACTTAATATCTTCGAAATATATATGAAGAGTGATTACCATTTCAGGGCAGAGACTTAATGCTGGGTCCGTATGAGAGCCGGTGGTGGTGCGCCAGCGTGAGCCAGCGAAGGGATATCTGTATTTTAATACATCAATTTCAGATCCCAATCGTTTTCACGGCGGGTCCTTTCACTGAGCTTACAGCGAACACATTCATTAACGTAAGCCCACACCTGAAATATTTAATTTTATGAACTTTCAAAGCACGAATTTTGTTCTTTAATATTAAGAGCAGTTAATGAACAGAATAACTTGCGAGTGTCAATGTTTAAGCCCAAGTATAGCTTAGATTGAAATAAGTGCACAAGGCTGCTGTTAACCGTCACAAACATACAGTTACGATTAAGTGAGATAGTTAAACGTTAGATTGCAATAAAAAAACTTTATTAACTTAAGTAAAACTTGTCATCTACAGACCTTACCACGCCTTTCATACTGAAATTATGTAGTACGTAATATTTACTTAAAATATGATTACTGACTTTACTGACCGCAAAACTTCAGTTTAAAGAAGGCACCTCGTGACGATGATGAGTGATATTTGTTAATAGATCTATTATGATCTCCGCTTTTTTAGTAAATATAAAAAATTCACTTACATTTTTCAGATTTTAAAAGCAGCGTACAGCTACTTCACCATTCTGAAGCAATCAAGCCAATGAAAAGTTCACGTTCTCACAATTATAATATAACTTAGTATCAACTTTATGCACTAAGTCTGTCTACTGACCATTTATCATCACGAATTATTTACCTTTGGATCGTTAGATTTAACACAAAATGCACATGTTACATAATTGTTTAGAAATATCAATGTTTTCTATGGTATTATCTTTTACATTTACATATTACTTTTTGTTCATGAATTAAAATAAAAAACTTTCTTCTGCTTATTTATGTCAAGGCGCAAGTTCCTGGTGTTTTTAAAAACATGATGTCAGCGTCGTGGCATCACTAAGTTAATTTTGGAGATTACTTATTATACAAAAAAAATGTATCTTTGCAGAATTCTATATCCTATACGTCCATCGGCGAAAACTTTATTTTATCGTTTAATCAAACATTACCGTGTCGCTATTTATACCCGAACATGAAATACAAAAACTCGCTTGAATTTCAGGAAACATTTCTAAATTGAACTTATTAATTATGAAATTTTTAACAAACAGTCAATTTTAAAACGTATTTGCTGATATTTAACTAATATTAAAATTAAATTATTTTATCGCAGTCGCGCCGATGTGTTATCGAAAGAAGTATATAACGTTATTATATATCTGAATTGATATTTGTGGTTACACAATAGTTATTTTAAATTATAAAATTCAAATAACTTAATATAGAGCAATACTTGATCACGACCCCACATTATGTTAAACGGATATGTTGTGTAAGTGGTAAAGTTCACTATCCTAAAAGAAGCGTTTTCGTTTCATTGATATTAATGTTCTGACTGACAAATAAGTAACATGTTACTCTAGACACAGACATTTAGTAAAAGTTAACATAAACTTTAAATCGCATTACGTCCTTCCAGCTCTACTTCTACCGGTAGTGTTCGAAGGCCCTACTAGATGAACCGACGATCTGGTGAAGGAAAACCGATGGATGTGGAGATTATGAAGATGGTGATAAATTACACAAATAATTTCATATTTCTCTTAAAGTATTCAGAGTCGTAAAGTTGCTTGATCGTAAAATCTTTCACGGCCGACGTAAACACTTAGCATCTGCGCAGGCGCCGGTGGGCCGTGAACAAGTAAACTTATTCAGGCGCCTGAAATAAAAGTAATGAAATTTTATTACTTTTCGCCGTAAGCAATTTCGGTGAAAGTATTACACAACTGAATAAGTATAATATTTTTAATTTTCACCTTATTATATTATAAAAATCGAGAAACCGTTTAGGAAGGCACGTAATAAAACCAATGTTTACTTAACTTATAATTAGGGAAATTAATGAAATATGCTTAGTATCTTATATTAAAGCGATTAAAATGTTTCCTGGCCTAATGAAGTTTCAGCAGACGAAACCTTTTTTCTTTTTCTTAATGCGTTATTTTCACAGACATGAATCAGAGTTTTGATTCAGACAATTAATATTACTCTTATTACTTTACATAATTATTTAAATACAAAGTTTAATTATAATACAAATATGTAAAATTTTAAAAAAATACCTTAAATTTTAAGATAACAATCACGAACGTATAATAACTACAACTACCAAAATACTGCATTCGCCCAACTCATTTCGTTCATGTATACTAAAGTGTGTATTATTTAATTTCTTTTCATAAATTTATTATACAAAATTTTATAATAATTACGATCAGAGTTAATAGAGTTTAATATATCTGCTGAATAATACATGATGGGAATATCAAATGCTATAGAATTTAGTCCGAGGTGCGATAACGTTTTAACTGTAATTATAACTAACATAAATACTATGATATTTAAATGACGCAGGTATTATAGTGAGAAATATTCCTGCTGCGGGAATGTTTAGTGAGGGTCACAAGGATTTCTAAGATACCTTGGCATCTAATATTTTAAAGTTTTCTTTATACATATCAGCTTATTAGAATTTAGACATAACCAATGTCACAAATTGGAAAGATGTTTTTCATAAAAGGTCTAGTTTCTCATTATTGTTAATAATGTTTAATTCTAATAATTGTATGAAATACTCATGAAGGTGATTGAATATTAGGCTAATCTGAAGTCCGCGAACTAAATAGGCTAAATTATTTGTCTGTCTATTTATAATCAGGACGATGTTCCCATTATAACTCTCAGTATCAAAAGATGAAGTAAATGTTACTCAAGCTCTTGAATCGTGCAACTCATTTTCTCTATTCTATCTCTTATATGATGTAAAATAGAAACACATTTAAAATCCTTCATTCGGTCACAGTTTATTACTTAAAGATAATGAGGAAAGTATATTTATATCGGATATTAAATAATATCAATTTAGCCAAGAATAACATACATTGCGTTATACTCCACGGATTTTATAAAATTTTATGTAAATAACATGATATGAAGAACTTAGTGGTGGTCATTTTGGTGAAGCTCTTACTGTAATGTCCCAAAATAAAACGGCGGTGTCAAAACGATTGGTATAACTACAATTAATACAAAAATACTTTTAGTCTATTTATATGATAGTGTATGAAGCAAAGAACTGTTTCAGTGTCAGTTTTTTGTGTCAAGTCTGTTTGGCAGGATTTCTTTTAGACTCGAAGTAGTAAACCACAGTATGAATATATTTGTAAGATTATGACCTCTGTCGGCATTTGTATTAAACATTGATATAACAATATCAATTGGTACTTTACAATCACATATTCACACAACATATTGCCTTTCATGTCTGTTTTATTAATTGAAACATTAAGCCTTCTTTTAGGTCACATCACTATTCATGAGGATAAATTGAGTTGTTTCATAAATGTTTCCGTATTCGGTATACTGCGACAGTTTCTAACGCACTTCTTTAATCGGTGTTTATTAACTTTTAATAATGTTAAAAAAACTATTGCTGAAGTTGGAGGACCCTGAAAATCCTCTGCTAGGGCCTAACCTTAGGGGACTCCGATTATTAGGATTCTTACTGCCCGATAATCATCGCTGGAAAAAAGTTATGTTAATTATGAATTCCATCGTATTTCTGTTCATCGTAACCGAAATAGTAGACATTTGGATGATACGTTCTGATTTAGACACGGTGGTGCTCAATTTGCAGACATCGATGTGCAGCACCATCTCCGCGCTTAAAGTCGTTTTCCTCTACATTTTTCAAACTCGTTTCGAAAAAGTTTTAACTTACGTCACTAAAGCTGATATCGCACAACGCAAATCTGCCGATCCAGACAATGTGAAACTCATTGACGTCTTTACTAAATATTGCCGAAGAATCACTTACGTTTACTGGTGTATTTTAATTATAACTGGTCTGAATAAAATTGCCCTGCCAATTATAAAGTACATCATAGTACCAGACTACAGGCACGGCGTGAATAATGGTTCGGTAGCTGGTATGGAAATTATCAGGTCATGGGTACCGTGGGATAAGAGAACCTTGAAAGGCTATCTAGGAGCAACTCTCTATCAAAGTTATACTATTTTTATTGGTTTAGGTTGGATATCATCTATTGACTCTGCCGTGATAGTACTCTTGGTCTTCTTTCGAGTTGAAGTTGAAGTCCTGCGAAATGACTGCCGTAACATATTCCGAGCAGAAGAGAATGTTGCGGACAATGAGTCGTTGAATCGCATCAGGGATTGTCATAGAAGATATATAAGTGTAATAAAGTGAGTCCGATTATTTAAATTTTTGTATAAGAAATATAACGGTCCAGAAAAGATCGTTTAAATAACGTAAACTATATTCAAATTGCTTTATTTTCAATGAATTCCACTTTGAGTAATACGAGGGTGGATTGAAAAGTACTCGGCCTAACACAGATCCATTCAATTCTAAAAATCAAATCTACCCACATTATTTTGTTCAGTTCAGACTAGTTCATTGTGTGAAGTTCGAAACGTGTGCGATAATTAGTTGTGATTTTATAAATTTATTAACAAAGTAATCGGACATAATTTCCGCGAATGGAGCAAATCGAGCAGCGTGCCGTCATTAAGTACCTCCATAAGAAGGGGCTATCATCAAAAGCCATCCATGATGACATGGTCAGTGCATTAGGCGATTGTGCTCTGTCATATTCATCCGTCAAAAAATGGATAGCAGAATTTAAGCGTGGTAGAGAGAGTGTGAAAGATGAACCCCTTTCACACTCTCTCTACCACGACCTCACCCTCTGGAAGGCCTTCGACGTCAACTACTGAGGAAAATATAAAAAAAGTACTTGATTTAATAATGGGAGACCGCAGATTAAAAAATTAGAGAGATAGCCGAGATTATAGGCATCTCTTATGAACGAACTCAAAACATCATTGTCAACGAGTTGGGTTTCCACAAGGTGTCTGCGAGGTGGGTTCCGCGACTGCTTTCAGTTGAACAAAAAAGGACGCGATTGACTATTTCACGCGACTGTTTGGAGTTATTTGAAGCCGATGCAGATGATTTTTTGAATCGTTTTGTTACTATGGACGAAACATGGGTTCATTACTGTACACCGGAAACAAAACAACAATCAAAACAGTGGAGAAGACCTGGTTCACCACCCCCTAAAAAGGCTAAGTCGATTTTGTCGGCAAATAAGGTGATGGCTTCAGTATTCTGGGACTCGAAAGGTGTGATTATGATTGATTATCTTGAAAGGGGTCAGACTATAAACTCTGATTACTACTGCACCTTACTACGTCGTTTACGAGAGGAAATAAAAGAAAAACGTCGAGGAATGCTCAGAAGAAAAGTCCTGTTTCATCAAGATAACGCCCGTGTTCACACGTCAGCACAGTCAATGGCTGAAATTCACAACTGTGGCTTTGAAATGTTACCGCATCCGCCGTATTCACCTGATCTGGCACCATCGACTTCTTTCTGTTCCCTAACCTAAAAAAGCACTTCGGAGGTCAAAGATTTTCAACAAACGACGAGGTCAAAGCAGCTGTAGACGCATATTTTGACTCTAAGGAAGAATCATTTTTTTTTCAACGGTCTAAATGCTTGGAAGGGGAGGTGGCAAAAGTGTATTGAACTTGATGGTGATTATGTAGAAAAATAAAAATATAACTGATTTAGTATGTGTTTATTTTCTTGGTTAGGCCGAGTACTTTTCAATCCACCCTCGTATCTATACTTGACAGAGGCATTTAATCTTCTCTGAAGGCTAGAGATAATAGAATTTCAAAGTTTTTCCTTATCTGAGTGTTTATATAAGATAGCTGAAACATTTAAAATTTTTACTAAAATAATCAATCGTTCTTATTATTGCTGAAGAGTACAACGGATCAACTGCTTGATAGTATGCAGATGTTTATTTCTGTATGAAAAACGCTGTAGGTAATAGAACTACTGGAGTAATGATACTTAACATCTTTTATGGTCCAATATTAATTATCACCTGGTGAACGCTTGCTTGAAGTTTAAAAAAAATGCGTTTGTTTGTTGGCCACATGAATT
This sequence comes from Byasa hedistus, assembly GCA_029286795.1. NCBI lineage: Eukaryota > Metazoa > Arthropoda > Insecta > Lepidoptera > Papilionidae > Byasa > Byasa hedistus. The sequence continues at coordinate 6,293,823 of JAGSMW010000011.1, read as the reverse complement.
CTAGTCCTTAGATACTAGGCTCTCGCAAGAAGACAACAAAGATTATGAACCGCCTTGGCTGTAGCAATACATAAAATGTGTTATATGCCAACATACTAACCATCAAACAAGCTTTGTTTATTTTTACAGATACTCCCGTCTGTTCAATTCATGCATGTCCCCTGTGATGTTCGTCTACATGTTTGTTTGCACAGTTATGCTCTGTGTCACGGCATACCTGTTCACAGTAAGTTAATTTTTTTTATTTGACTTCCACCTGATGGTAAGTGATACGCTTGCCCATAACATGGTGCTAGTTAAAATAATATACACGGGACCACACTGCGCTGGTCCCTTTGAGACGTAATGTAAGTCTCGTTACTATAGTAATCTCAATAGCTTTCAGTTCCCTTCAAACAGGTAAACAGTAATGTTTGCACAATTCTATTTGCCGGCTGTAATAGGAACTACTATTAGGTGGTACCCTAGACGGTCTCCGGCAACAGAGACCTGCCACCAGTATATTATTTATACTTCAGCAACTTGTGTAAGTAGTAATGTGAAAAGTTTAGCTTATGTACGGTCTATATTAGTGAACTAATCTAGCTTTTATAGAATTTACATTTGTCTTTGTTTTCAGGAACAGTCAAGTTTTTTCGATTTAATGATGTTGGCGGAATATCTTTTGTTTGGAGTGTTACAACTGTTGGTCTACTGTTGGCATAGCAACGAAGTTATATTTGCGGTAAGTATGAGTTGAAGCCGTGATAGCCTAGTGGTTTGAACGCCGGCTTTCCAATCCGAAGTTACCGGATCCGAATCCGGCCTGCATCAATAAATTTATCAATTTATGTGCAGTTAGTATAACACCAACCAATATCAGGTGCTTTGACGGTGAAGGAAAACATGGTGAGGAAACCTGCATATCTATGTCATCACCATCTGTGCTCGCACTAGTATGTGAAATGGAGAAGGCAATGGCAACACCACTCAATTATAACTGACAAGTAAGTCGTCGTGTGTTTCATTACACATGATGGCCACGACCCTCAGTCATGAGGAAATACGACTTAGAAGAATATGAATACTGAATTATGAGGTCATATGCCAATACCGGTGTGGGAGAAGTACTGTAATGGAGATGGTAGCTTGCCAGGCGGGTAAACAAAATATATCAAAGAGTTACAAGACAAACAGAAAGCCCTTGTGCTACGGAGGTACTAAATTTGTTTCAAGTAAAGCAGAGACTGAAGCCGCTTGTGGTGACATCATGAAGTCTATTTATAATATTGAAGGATAGATTTCTAATTCTTTTATGAACAGATTTTAGCTGCGTTATAGAAGTTTTTTGTATATTTCCAAGTGTATATTCCTAAAGCCACTGTTGGCGACAGCATAACAGTATGAGGGTAGTTTAAGCTAATTATAAGTTTTAATAAAAATATTGTTAGTCGGTGGTTGTAGGAGAACGCGGTGACGACGTCAGTCCGGTCAAAGTGCCCAACTGCCGAACACACGTTTTGTTTTATTTTAAACGCACTTTGAAACTTATTGTCTTTTCTTGTTCATCTGCGTACAATAAAGTGTTCGACATAATACGCGCGTGTTATTTGCGTACCCGTAGTCTTCAGCCACAGTTAAAATTTAACTTCAAATTGTTTTCCTCAACCCGCTTAAAGCATAACCTTTAAATATTTTCTGATTTTCAGAGCAAAGACTTGATGCTGGGTCCGTATGAGAGCCGGTGGTGGTGCGGCAGCGTGAGCCGGCAAAAGGATATCTGCATTTTAATACATCAATTTCAGACCCCAATCGTTTTCACGGCGGGGCCATTCACAGACCTCTCAATCGCTACCTTCGTTACTGTAAGTTACGAATACTATTTGACTTTGCTTGTTTTATTGGTTTCGTATACCGCGCATATAAATAACATATAGAATAACTAAACCTATTTCTGCTCTAACTGAATAAAAAAGTTTCAAGTATTCACTTTCGATATTCTTACTTTTATATTATATAGGTTAAGATCTCTTCCTTCTCGATTCTTGATCAGGATCTCACCTGATGGGAAGGGATGTCATCTATTGTGGTAAAGATTAATATTTTCTCTCACCGTGAACTTAGCTCAGCGACTGAGTTAAAACGGGTACATAAAGTATTAGGACTTAAACTTAATGAGTTTTATTTTTTTCAGATAATCAAAGGCGCATACAGTTACTATACAATACTGAAGCAGTCGAACAACTAAAAAGCTCTATTTACATTTCCTATATTTATCGTTTCTTTATTTGGTAAATATTAATTATTCGTGTTATATCATAATTGCATTTTGTTTTTTATTCAAACAAAATTTTCACGATTCAATCTTTGCTTAAAGTTAAAAAGGCTTAGCTGTTATGTAAATTAAGCAACGAGAGGCTTAACCTTTATAGCAATAGTAGGAAGTAGTGTTTTTCTCTGAACTTTTATTCATTGACGACTTGATGTAAAAGCAATAAATAATGTTGATTGTCATTTCTTTATAGATTTGATTCTAAAACTATTTCATATTTTCCGATGAATGAAATTAAAAATTATATACACGAAACTTCAACATACATATACACTTATGAGCGCACGTGGTGCTGCCATCTAGTTTTAAAATGTTTAAACTTAATTTTAATTATTAAGATTTGTTACCGACACTTCCGCTTTGTTGTCATATCGTTCAATTTACTAAACTCGATACAACTAAGAACCAAATTAATAAATGAAGACATTTTTAGTTATGTATAAATAGTTTGTAAAATTATTTTGTTCTTGTAATTATAAGGTGTCGAGTAATTTTACATTTGTATTAGTAATAAAAAATAGACATGTAATTGGAAAACAACCGGGCAAGGTATAAAAAACTTCACTGTCATCGAGTTCTATTGATTACTCTGTATGGTGCCTTCTTTTTTCATCGTTACTCTTTAGCATCAATAAAACTTCATAATTTTCAAATAATGCTCTGAAATATTTTGGCAGTAACCTCAAGAAAGAAATTAAATCTAAAAAAAAGTACGTTTAAAAATGTTAAAAAGTTCGTCGAGTTGTTTTGATGCGTTAAAATTAATTCTTGCATAATTTTTACATATTGTTGAAAATATCACATTTAAAGTTTTAAGATTAACTAATGTTATTTATATTATCATACAGTTTTATAGGAAATCAATATTCATGTTCTTTAATTGAAAGTTTTTTTATATTTTATTCTGTAGCTACTCTACTACTCTACTACTACTCTTTATTATATCAAACTCTGCACATTATATTACTTATGTTTTACATCGATCTTTTATTATAATATAAACCTGAGATAAAAATTAAGTCTGTAGAAGCTCTTGTTGTGGGCCCCACGTTGGGGCGTGGGCGTGGGTTCTTCCAATGACAACTGCACAGCACATGCAATGTGTGTATTGACCGAAAAATATTGGTAAGAGGAGTTAAAAAAAAACCGATCGAGTCAGTGCTGCAGAGATACAATCGTATACTCGCAACAACCGACCGTGGAGATCCAGCTACTGCTTGGACTCGATGACAAAGAATGGGCAAGCGCTTATGTCGAGTCGCGATCACATAAATCATAGCGCGCTCCTTTCCACTAGTGGCGCCATCTGTTGACGCCGTAGGAAAACGTCCCGTAACAAGTTTAATAAAATATCGACGAGTTTCATGACGATTAATTTACTACTTGATGAAAGAAATTTAAATTTTTTTTCATTGTGGGATAGATAAATTTTTTATATTTAATATTCTTAGTGAAAAACATTTCAATAAGCCATCTTAAAATACAAATTAAATTTTTATCTCATAACATAACATCATTTTAAGACTCGACGGACCCATTTTATGTGCAGTTAGTGTAACACAAACTAATACCACCAGCTTTGATGGTGAAGGAAAACGTCGTGAGGAAACCTGCATATCTATGTCATAACCATCCGTGCTAGGACTAGTATCTGAAATAGAGAAGGCAATGGCAACACCACTCCATTATAACTACCAAGAAAGTCGTCGTGTGTTTCATCACACATGATGACCACTACCCTCATTCATGAGGTAATACGACTTAGAAGTAGAAGAATTATAAATTTTAGTTAAACATACAAAAGATTTTTACATGTTTTAAAACTTTCCACAGTAATAACAAATGAGAGGGTTATACAAACAGCACCTTTTTCACGCTGAAAACAAATATTTAATATAACACTCAAACTAATCTAAACCTCACGCTTTAATTAAGTTTGAAAAGAACATTCATGTGTTGAATGAAAATTAATTACTTTGCGATGTCAGAGTTAGTAATCGAAAGCGTTATCGCTGTAAGGCAAATATTTTCAGTTGTTTTGATGTAAATAATGAAACTTTCACCGCAAGCCTCTGTTGTATACTACTTGAAAGATACCAACAAGCAATGGTGAATTTACTGGTGGTAGGTCTCCGTTGCTACAGACCGTTTAGGTACCACCACAGCTCCTATTTCTACCGACAAACTGTAGTGTGCAAACATTACTGTTCCGGTTTGAAAGGCGGTGTAGCTAATGAAATTAGTGCGGTAACGAGATTCAACTCATAACTTAAGGCGACGAGCACAATGTGGTGCAGTGTATCCTAGCTAGCGGTAAGTTATAGGTAATCTTATCACTTACCATCAGGTGAACGTATCGTTCGTCTCGTCGTTAATAAAAAGTGGTGTGAAAATTTCAGTGTCCTACTTCAGAAGTTCGCTGTAGCTACTGTAATTAACACATTGTAGCACTACGCAAAAGAAAGTTGAATAAGTAATCTAACTTCCGAGGTTTAGTTTAGATATTACCGTAACGCTTATCAATTACTTTAAGTTTGAAAGTTGCTATTTAAATAATTTAAGTGTTTATTTTATCCATTGAAGCGATGTGACGAGTGAGACGTTCACCTGATGGTAAGTGATACGCTTGCCCAAAACATGGCGTTAGTTAGGATGGTATACACTGCACTATATTGTGATCGACGTGGACGTGGAGACCGTCTGGATGGGTACCACCGCAGCTCTTATCTCAACCGCCAAATAGTAGTGTGCGAACATTACTGTGTTCCGGTTCGAAGGGCGCTGTAGCTAGTGTAATTACTGGGGTAACGAGACTTAACACCTTATGTCTCAGGCGACGAGCGCAATGTGGTGCAGTGTGTACCATCTTAACTAGCAGCACGTTGTCATGGGCTAGCGTATCACTTACCATCAGGTGAACGTCTTGCTCGTCTCGTCGCAAAGTAGCATAAAAAAAAAAGTTTTAGGACATAAGTATCGTTAGGTCAGTAATTTCACTAGCTTACAGCACTTTGAACACAGTAATGTTTGCACACTAGTGTTAGGCGGTTGAAATAGGAGCTGCAGTGATACCTAGATGATCTCCGGCAACAGAGACCTACCGGCAATATATTTTTATATAAAGCAAACAATTATAGTGTTTGTTTGTGAAGTGTTTATTACTTTGATATACATAAACCTAATATAACTTAAGAGAAATTATTTTAATGAAAAAACTAATTATAAATGTGAATACCCCGGTAGTAAAGACTTGTCAGGACATTCATTAAGAGCAGCAAAGGCTGATCGCGATAAGAAAGAACTTTTAATATAACCGGACATTTTTCCAATGGAAATGTCCAGTTCCAACTTTTTCCTATTAATACAGGTAGAGCGCGACCCAATTTTATTTTAAGAGCAAAGTTGCGAGTGAGAATAAAAGCGATGAAGATCTAGAAGTTGCTAGAATTACTCCTTTACGAAGCCGCTGAAATATATCAGTCTATCGCTACTGATTGATGGGACCCGTTCAAAATTATTAATAAAGATCACGGTTTTCAGATATGGCTGAAAAGCTGTGCTTGTTTTACTTTCCATGAACTGTTTGAAAGGCGCTGTAGCTACTGAAATTTTAAAGGTTTATGTGTTAAGGAAATGTGTACACTTAAGAAACGCCGTGTAGGCCCGAAATGATTGATAGAAACGTGTTAAAATTACAGCAACCTTCTATCTGATGAGTGGTGGGAGGGTAATGAAATAGCTGGAAACGCTGAAGAGGAGCGTAAAGGAAATGTCGCAAGTCGAAACACTTTGCCGCGTCGCGATAAAACCGCAAATTTATCGTCCAACTTTGGCGGCGGCGGAACATTCTGCAATTTCTAATCTTGACTACGGGCAAACTTTATCGGGGACAAGTTGAGCGCGACCCACCGCCACCACCACCACCGCCGCCGACAACTGCGAACTTGTTTCGGGATGTTTTTGTCATTAATTCTTCTAGTTCGCCGCCAAAGCACAGCCCGCGGTGATAGCGGGACCTTCACCCGATTGGACCATTCTTAAAACTTCTCGAGACATCTTTTCTCATCAGATCTTTAACGAGAAATCCTAATTATTTCACCTGATCCATTTTAACTTTACACAAAATAAATGAGCGGAACTCTTTTCTAGTCTCTGGTTGAATTCATTACTAGGACAACTTAGTTTAGTTACTTAATCTAAATCTGGTGCGGCGTGATCATTACATTAACTACTGCGTTTTTCAAAATGAAATATTGGTTTAGATAATATTAATGTTATACTTATTTATTTGCGATTAATAATAATGTTCTATAGTGTGTATTAGTTTCATCCACTGAAAAATACACAAGTAATCTTGTCTAAGTTTTAGAAGCGCTTGTCCCTTTCGGATGTGCATTAAAGTTACTCACCCTGGGCAGCGGTTAAATGTGGAATGTTTGTTATGTTGGCGGCGTTTCCGGCTTCACAAAAATAACAGTTATGTACGAAAAAGTCAGTTTACTTTTTAGCAGTAAAATAAAAATTAACGCGACCCGTTTTATGGTTGAGCAACGAGCTATAGTTACTTTTTACGATTCGTGTGCAGGCGGATAAGGAGAAAAAAAGTTATTGCCTGCACATTCCATGAGTTATGAGGTTAACAAATTAATTTAGAATTAGATAATTAAGAAACGATAAATTACTAGTGAACAATTGAAAAATATATAGCTTTTTACAGTTTTTAAGTAGAATGGTTGATAATACGTCATTACATTATTTGCCATTTTTACCATGTTTCTGTACTAACAAAACACTGTGTTAAAATTAATTACTAACTTATTTGTGCTTTAAATTTTAAAAACCTACTTATCCGCTCGATAATCAACGTAAATGTGTTTACAGTAATTCAGTTTTCATACGCCGGAGGTTTTCCGACTTTTTGCGATTCGAGAGCGCGTTTGCGCGGGCATCGTCGCTGCTAAAAATACATTCGTTAAGTTGATTACTTAAAACTCTTACCTGTAATATGTTGAAAGCGAAGAAATAGAGAGAAGAGTATTTGTCGATTGATTGAGTGGTTAATGATATTAGGTAAGTAGAAGAAAAATTAGTTTTGCTTCGACCTTAATAGAGTAGCTGCAGAAAGAACATAGATCATAAACTAGCATTTCCTGATTACAGATTATTTTCAAGTTTATTTCTAATTCATATTGAAACTTTTAAATGTTAAATTGATAGCGTGTTATCAATATGATCGAAAGAAAATATATCATTATCAATGGCAAGGAGTTCAGAGGTATTTTCTAGACTTATGTATACTTATCATTACTAGCTCTAGATGTTCAGAAAAATATTTAACTGAATCATTTGAATATTTACTTAAAAACACTTTGAGAGCTCGCGTACGAATATTAAATAGACATTAATTATGGTCTCGCTGAAGGGGCTGAAAATAAATATGAAACAGCCGCTTTAAAGCTGTTCAGGCGTCGCGGTGTGTCTTAAAATTAATCGGCCATTCACTGCTTAATTATGAAACGCTCTGAATAATCACACTCGCGCTTAACGTTTTCATTTGCGGTTGAATGGATTGCGAGCTTTAAATGAGCTCTTAACTGATGACCTGCTTCTGCTGTACGGAAAATTGTTACCTGTTCAGTAATCACGAGATCTTAGATGATGCTTGCTATTACTCTTATATACTGACGTCCTAATTTTAGGAATATTTTTCTTACTTATCTTAACAATTCAAACAAAAAGATACTTCATCTAATTAGATCCAACTTATACTTGATTGTAAGTGTAAGTTGAAAATCTTTATCATTATCAATAATTAGCTACTGTTATGTTACCGCTGTAGATCTTGTTAGATATATTATAAACCTTTGAGGTTTTTTAGTAGCTAGATTATAAAATGTAGTGTAATTTTCTCTATAACTAATAATAATCATTAAAAAACTGGTTCTAGTTAAGGTCAAAGGAAAAGCTGTTGTCTTATTATTGAAGCTATCCCTTTTTACTTCTTGTAACATACGAAAAGTTGAAGGTGATGAGACGGGGCATAACAATATAATCGCTTGTTTTTAAGTTATTAAACTCTCATCTATAGAGTGGGTAGTTGTAAATTGTTTGTAGTATATAGTTGTATTTTTTAAGTAATCCTCCTTTGACATTTATTTATATTAAGCTAATAACGAAGCCGACCAGGTTTACCAGGTGGTAGGTCTCTGTTGCCGGAGACTGTCTGGGTGGGTACCACCGCAGCTCCTATTTCAACCGCCAAATAGTAATGTGCGAACATTACTGTGTTCCGGTTTGAAGCGCGCTGTAGCTAGTGTAATTACTGGGGTAACGAGACTTAACACCTTGTCTCAGGCGACGTGCGCAATGTGGTGCAGTGTGTACCATCTTAACTAGCACCACGTTGTCATGGGCAAGCGTATCACTTACCATCAGGTGAACGTCTTGCTCGTCTCGTCGCACAGTAGCATAAAAAAAAAAGCCGATCTGAGTATATTAATTGTAAAGTCACTATAAAAAGTTATTCAATACTTTAAACTTCTAAAAGACCTTTTTGTTAGTGAACAGGTTTCTTAAGTTATTCTGCTTGTTAGCTTATATAAACCATATTATCTATAAGAAGAATTTCGCTAATTCGTCTATTACCACGGTTTTTTTTTCTATCCATTTCCTTAATGTAATAAGTCAATCAATTTGTAAGCCTTACAAATGGCGCATATTTTTCCTTCCCCAAAAGAATGATTAAGGACCGCCGCATTTATTTGCAGAAGAATCCACTTTGTTTTATTTTATCAAAAAACATTACAAGCCATGATCCAAGTTTACGACCGTAATCCCTTAGATTTTTTTATATTTACTCTTTATATCTCCTTAATACAATTACTAGTGGTGAGTTAGCGGCTTCGTAAAAACTCTTTCACCAAAATCTACATGCAGCTTTAAATTCGAACCAGGGACAGGTGATAAGAGAATTGAACATGTTTTAAACTATTCATTGATACAAATAAAATACTGAATAAATTTTTGTGATTGGACAAATAAGAGGGTAGTCGATTGTGTTGCAATCGGTTTTAACGAGCGCATTGGGTCATTGCATCTGTTTATTTCACGCTTCGGTATTCCAAACGGAAGCCGTTGTTTCGCATTGTCATTCGATTTTTCAGGCTAACTGACGAGGCAAATGTTCATTTTGCGGTAAGTGACTCTTTTATCAACGAGCTAACACTCGACTTCAATTTCACACGGTAAGTCACCGGCCGGCGGTGGAGTATTATTTCAAGTGCTATCAACATGAAAGCAATTCCCGGTAAATTTGTTAAGCATATCTGATAAAATAACGTTTGTGATATTACTAAAAAATTTTCTTTCTTTATGTATTATCACAAAAACTATTCCAGAGAGAAAACGCAGCGAGTTTGATCAGAAGTAATTCAATCAGTGCAAAGCAATTTCTTCTCATTTAGTCGTTTAAAGGTTTCAAACTTAGTTTCCTTTTGGACTAACTTTTAGACATCTCTTTCTAAACAATAGTGATAATCGAAAACGCATACTTAAGAAGATATTAGGGATCATATTTTAAATGAACATGTAAAAAAGGTACTTCACCTACCGTTTTAGAATCGAACTAGAGATATGTAAAACCCAGCCATTTGCCGCTGATTCTGTTAAACTATTACCTACTACCTTTATAGCTTAATGAGGTAACATTTAAATCATAAATTTTTTTAATGGTTATCTAAAAATTAGTAGTAAGTTTTGTAACTAAAAAGAAATAACATAGAAAATTCATCAACTGTAAATGGTCTATCTGAATCTTAAATATAGCTTTAGAAGTAATATAACTGGATCAGTTCAACAAAATGGTTATAGAAAATGAGTTCACAGATACGTAAACGAGAAACCGTTCCTTTGTAAATGATTGGGTAAAGGCTATTAAACACGATTTATACAGGCGACGCTGGCTTAGCGAGGGGGGAATCATTTAAAAAAAAAACTGTTCACTTAGCAAGCAAAAAGAGTATCAAAGATAACTTAGAGTCGACGGGAATTTCTCTTTTTAATCTAAAATTTGTTACATCGATTTCAATTCCACATTGTATTGACATTACGCTCCTAACTTTCAGATATAATAGCCCTGAAGTTTCATAAATTATGAAGTTTTTCAGTTGTATATATCAACTGAAGGATATAATGATGATGAGATTATTATATTAAAAACAAAATTACAAAACTGTCTACATCTAGCTCATTTCGTAGCTTAAGGCTTTTAATTCTTCAACATAAGTAGTAAACAAAATTTAAAAATTAATGAACAAGTTTCATATTATTCTCGTTAGTGGAACTGGGGGACTTTAATAGAGTAGAGGGGAAGCTGTTACTCTTGAAACATTCTAAGTTTATCAGCGAAAGCTCCAACTCGTCGGGTATCGAACCCGCGCCTAATCAAAACGTGTAGTGCGTACGGCCGTTTATAAGCTGAGCTACCACGGCTACAGCGATTAATATTTATGAGATGCAAATCTAAACCGCTTCTAGCGTACTTACTGTTTGTTAATTAACAGAGCATACAGTAGTTCATTCATAATTAACGGCTACGGTCATTAAAGTGATCTAAAACCAAATATTTTGGAATTTTTGGAGCTTACTCTCATCAGCTCTCTTCAGGATCATTATTAACAACCCGTGGCAGTCCACTGCTGGACATTGGCCTCAGGATATTAATTCATAATTTTTATTTCATAAGAATCAAGAAGAAAGAAGAATTTTACCAGGTGGTAGGTTTCTGTTGCCGGAAACCGTCGGGATGGGTACCACCGCAGCTCTTATTTCAACCGCCAAATAGTAGTGTGCGAACATTACTGTGTTCCGGTTTGAAGGGCGCTGTAGCTAGTGTAATTACTGGGGTAACGAGACTTAATACCTTATGTCTCAAGCCGACGAGCGCAATGTGGTGCAGTGTGTACCATCTTAACTAGCACTGCGTTGTCATGGGCAAGCGTATCACTTACCATCAGGTGAACGTCTTACTCGTCTCGTCGCGTAGTAGTATAAAAAAGAAAAATCCTGTAGCTAATTGGTTAGCCTTCAACCTAATCATATTACAGCTTTTAATATAACTGTTTATTTATATCGATATTTAATTTTCATTGTATACTTTGTAACATAAAAAATGCGAAAAGTAAACCTTTTTAAGTATTACTTTGATATCGAAATGCCGAGACAGGTTAACTTTCTAACCCGACTTTCTTTGTGATATCTAGCGACTTTTGAATCGGTATTCTTCTGAATGTTTATCAGTATTACTCGTTTTCATGACCTCATTATATTCATCTACATAATATTTTTAAGGAAGTCAAATTAACAGTGATTTCTATAGAAGAAGGAAGTAGTGTTTTACCAGGGATGCTTAACAACTACTGCGCCTTTATCCGATATATGTGAACAGTTTGATAGTATTGAACTCTAGTAAGTATTCCTTCGCAAACTATAAGGTGCGTTAAAACTTTTCTAACTAAAACATTTGCTCCTAATCTGGAGAAAGGTCGATGGTTTGGGCGAGGGAAAGTAAAACTGTAACAAACTTCACATCGACGGGGTCCTTTTTATATAAAGCATATGTACAAGTAAGATATGTAGAAGACTCGTTTAATCGTCTACTTCTCAACTACTGCTTGAGCCTCGACTGTGGAGATTTAGCTAATAGTGCGGAGAGTACCGTGGTGGCGGTTCCAATCGTCTACTTCTCAACTACTGCTTGAGCCTCGACTGTGGAGATTTAGCTAATAGTGCGGAGAGTACCGTGGTGGCGGTTCCAATCGTCTACTTCTCAACTACTGCTTGAGCCTCGACTGTGGAGATTTAGCTAATAGTGCGGAGAGTACCGTGGTGGCGGTTCCAATCGTCTACTTCTCAACTACTGCTTGAGCCTCGACTGTGGAGATTTAGCTAATAGTGCGGAGAGTACCGTGGTGGCGGTTCCAATCGTCTACTTCTCAACTACTGCTTGAGCCTCGACTGTGGAGATTTAGCTAATAGTGCGGAGAGTACCGTGGTGGCGGTTCCAATCGTCTACTTCTCAACTACTGCTTGAGCCTCGACTGTGGAGATTTAGCTAATAGTGCGGAGAGTACCGTGGTGGCGGTTCCAATCGTCTACTTCTCAACTACTGCTTGAGCCTCGACTGTGGAGATTTAGCTAATAGTGCGGAGAGTACCGTGGTGGCGGTTCCAATCGTCTACTTCTCAACTACTGCTTGAGCCTCGACTGTGGAGATTTAGCTAATAGTGCGAAGAGCCAAGAGTACCGTGGTGGCGGTTCCAATCGTCTACTTCTCAACTACTGCTTGAGCCTCGACTGTGGAGATTTAGCTAATAGTGCGGAGAGTACCGTGGTGGCGGTTCCAATCGTCTACTTCTCAACTACTGCTTGAGCCTCGACTGTGGAGATTTAGCTAATAGTGCGGAGAGTACCGTGGTGGCGGTTCCAATCGTCTACTTCTCAACTACTGCTTGAGCCTCGACTGTGGAGATTTAGCTAATAGTGCGGAGAGTACCGTGGTGGCGGTTCCAATCGTCTACTTCTCAACTACTGCTTGAGCCTCGACTGTGGAGATTTAGCTAATAGTGCGGAGAGTACCGTGGTGGCGGTTCCAATCGTCTACTTCTCAACTACTGCTTGAGCCTCGACTGTGGAGATTTAGCTAATAGTGCGGAGAGTACCGTGGTGGCGGTTGCAATCGTCTACTTCTCAACTACTGCTTGAGCCTCGACTGTGGAGATTTAGCTAATAGTGCTAAGAGCCAAGAGTACCGTGGTGGCGGTTCCAATCGTCTACTTCTCAACTACTGCTTGAGCCTCGACTGTGGAGATTTAGCTAATGGTACGGAGAGTACCGTGGTGGCGGTTCCAATCGTCTACTTCTCAACTACTGCTTGAGCCTCGACTGTGGAGATTTAGCTAATAGTGCGGAGAGTACCGTGGTGGCGGTTCCAATCGTCTACTTCTCAACTACTGCTTGAGCCTCGACTGTGGAGATTTAGCTAATAGTACGGAGAGTACCGTGGTGGCGGTTCCAATCGTCTACTTCTCAACTACTGCTTGAGCCTCGACTGTGGAGATTTAGCTAATAGTGCGGAGAGCCAAGAGTACCGTGGTGGCGGTTCCAATCGTCTACTCCTCAACTACTGCTTGAGCCTCGACTGTGGAGATTTAGCTAATAGTGCGGAGAGTACCGTGGTGGCGGTTCCAATCGTCTACTTCTCAACTACTGCTTGAGCCTCGACTGTGGAGATTTAGCTAATAGTGCGGAGAGTACCGTGGTGGCGGTTCCAATCGTCTACTTCTCAACTACTGCTTGAGCCTCGACTGTGGAGATTTAGCTAATAGTGCGGAGAGTACCGTGGTGGCGGTTCCAATCGTCTACTTCTCAACTACTGCTTGAGCCTCGACTGTGGAGATTTAGCTAATAGTGCGGAGAGTACCGTGGTGGCGGTTCCAATCGTCTACTTCTCAACTACTGCTTGAGCCTCGACTGTGGAGATTTAGCTAATAGTGCGGAGAGTACCGTGGTGGCGGTTCCAATCGTCTACTTCTCAACTACTGCTTGAGCCTCGACTGTGGAGATTTAGCTAATAGTGCGGAGAGTACCGTGGTGGCGGTTCCAATCGTCTACTTCTCAACTACTGCTTGAGCCTCGACTGTGGAGATTTAGCTAATGGTACGGAGAGTACCGTGGTGGCGGTTCCAATCGTCTACTTCTCAACTACTGCTTGAGCCTCGACTGTGGAGATTTAGCTAATAGTGCGGAGAGCCAAGAGTACCGTGGTGGCGGTTCCAATCGTCTACTTCTCAACTACTGCTTGAGCCTCGACTGTGGAGATTTAGCTAATAGTGCTAAGAGCCAAGAGTACCGTGGTGGCGGTTCCAATCGTCTACTTCTCAACTACTGCTTGAGCCTCGACTGTGGAGATTTAGCTAATGGTACGGAGAGTACCGTGGTGGCGGTTCCAATCGTCTACTTCTCAACTACTGCTTGAGCCTCGACTGTGGAGATTTAGCTAATAGTGCGGAGAGTACCGTGGTGGCGGTTCCAATCGTCTACTTCTCAACTACTGCTTGAGCCTCGACTGTGGAGATTTAGCTAATAGTGCGGAGAGTACCGTGGTGGCGGTTCCAATCGTCTACTTCTCAACTACTGCTTGAGCCTCGACTGTGGAGATTTAGCTAATAGTGCGGAGAGTACCGTGGTGGCGGTTCCAATCGTCTACTTCTCAACTACTGCTTGAGCCTCGACTGTGGAGATTTAGCTAATAGTGCGGAGAGTACCGTGGTGGCGGTTCCAATCGTCTACTCCTCAACTACTGCTTGAGCCTCGACTGTGGAGATTTAGCTAATAGTGCGGAGAGCCAAGAGTACCGTGGTGGCGGTTCCAATCGTCTACTTCTCAACTACTGCTTGAGCCTCGACTGTGGAGATTTAGCTAATGGTACGGAGAGTACCGTGGTGGCGGTTCCAATCGTCTACTTCTCAACTACTGCTTGAGCCTCGACTGTGGAGATTTAGCTAATAGTGCGGAGAGCCAAGAGTACCGTGGTGGCGGTTCCAATCGTCTACTTCTCAACTACTGCTTGAGCCTCGACTGTGGAGATTTAGCTAATAGTACGGAGAGTACCGTGGTGGCGGTTCCTCTCGTCGTATACTCCTCAACTACTGCTTGAGCCTCGACTGTGGAGATTTAGTTAATAGTGCGGAGAGCCAAGAGTACCGTGGTGGCGGTTCCAATCGTCTACTTCTCAACTACTGCTTGAGCTCGACTGTGGAGATTTAGCTAATAGTGCGGAGAGCCAAGAGTACCGTGTGGCGGTTCCTCTCGTCGTATACTCCTCAACTACTGCTTGAGCCTCGACTGTGGAGATTTAGTAATAGTGCGGAGAGCCAAGAGTACCGTGGTGGCGGTTCCAATCGTCTACTTCTCAACTACTGCTTGAGCCTCGACTGTGGAGATTTAGCTAATAGTACGGAGAGTACCGTGGTGGCGGTTCCATCGTCTACTTCTCAACTACTGCTTGAGCCTCGACTGTGGAGATTAGCTAATAGTGCGGAGAGTACCGTGGTGGCGGTTCCAATCATCTACTTCTCAACTACTGCTTGAGCCTCGACTGTGGAGATTAGCTAATAGTGCGGAGAGTACCGTGGTGGCGTTCCTCTCGTCGTATACTCCTCAACTACTGCTTGAGCCTCGGACTGTGGAGATTTAGCTAATAGTGCGGAGAGCCAAGAGTACCGTGGTGGCGGTTCCTCTCGTCGTATACTCCTCAACTACTGCTTGAGCCTCGACTGTGGAGATTTAGTTAATAGTGCGGAGAGTACGTGGTGGCGGTTCCTCTCGTCGTATACTCCTCAACTACTGCTTGAGCCTCGACTGTGGAGATTTAGCTAATAGTACGGAGAGTACCGTGGTGGCGGTTCCTCTCGTCGTATACTCCTCAACTACTGCTTGTGTCTCGACTGTGGAGATTTAGCTAATAGTGCGAAGAGCCAAGAGTAACGTGGTGGCGGTTCCAATCGTCTACTTCTCAACTACTGCTTGAGCCTCGACTGTGGAGATTTAGCTAATAGTGCTAAGAGCCAAGAGTACCGTGGTGGCGGTTCCAATCGTCTACTTCTCAACTACTGCTTGAGCCTCGACTGGGAGATTTAGCTATAGTGCGGAGAGTACGTGGTGGCGGTTCCTCTCGTCGTATACTCCTTAACTACTGCTTGAGCTCGACTGTGGAGATTTAGTTAATAGTGCGGAGAGTACCGTGGTGGCGGTTCCTCTCGTCGTATACTCCTCACTACTGCTTGAGCCTCGATGTGGAGATTTAGCTAATAGTGCGGAGAGTAACGTGGTGGCGGTTCCTCTCGTCGTATACTCCTCAACTACTGCTTGAGCCTCGACTGTGGAGATTAGCTAATAGTGCGGAGAGCCAAGAGTACCGTGGTGGCGGTTCCAATCATCTACTTCTCAACTACTGCTTGAGCCTCGACTGTGGAGATTAGCTAATAGTGCGAGAGCCAAGAGTACCGTGGTGGCGGTTCCAATCGTCTACTTCTCAACTACTGCTTGGCCTCGACTGTGGAGATTTAGCTAATAGTGCGAAGAGCCAAGAGTACGTGGTGGCGGTTCCAATCGTCTACTTCTCAACTACTTGCTTGAGCCTCGACTGTGGAGATTTAGCTAATAGTGCGAAGAGCCAAGAGTACCGTGGTGGCGGTTCCAATCGTCTACTTCTCAACTACTGCTTGGCCTCGACTGTGGAGATTTAGCTAATAGTGCGAAGAGCCAAGAGTACCGTGGTGGCGGTTCCATCGTCTACTTCTCAACTACTGCTTGAGCCTCGACGTGGAGATTTAGCTAATAGTGCGGAGAGCCAGAGTACCGTGGTGACGGTTCCTGTCGTCGTATACTCCTCAACTACTGCTTGAGCCTCGACTGTGGAGATTTAGCTAATAGTGCGGAGAGTACCGTGGTGGCGGTTCCATCGTCTACTTCTCACTACTGCTTGAGCCTCGACTGTGGAGATTAGCTAATAGTGCGGAGAGTACCGTGGTGGCGGTTCCAATCGTCTACTTCTCAACTACTGCTTGAGCCTCGACTGTGAGATTTAGCTATAGTGCGGAGAGCCAGAGTACCGTGGTGACGGTTCCTCTCGTCGTATACTCTCAACTACTGCTTGAGCCTCGACTGTGGAGATTTAGTTAATAGTGCGGAGAGCCAAGAGTACCGTGGTGGCGGTTCCAATCGTCTACTTCTCAACTACTGCTGAGCCTCGACTGTGGAGATTTAGCTAATAGTGCGGAGAGCCAAGAGTACCGTGGTGACGGTTCCTGTCGTCGTATACTCCTCAACTACTGCTTGAGCCTCGACTGTGGAGATTTAGCTAATAGTGGCGGAGAGCCAAGATTACCATGGTGGCGGTTCCAATCGTCTACTTCTCAACTACTGCTGAGCCTCGACTGTGGAGATTTAGCTAATAGTGCGGAGAGCCAAGAGTACCGTGGTGACGGTTCCTGTCGTCGTATACTCCTCAACTACTGCTTGAGCCTCGACTGTGGAGATTTAGCTAATAGTGCGGAGAGCCAAGATTACCATGGTGGCGGTTCCAATCGTCTACTTCTCAACTACTGCTTGAGCCTCGACTGTGAGATTTAGCTATAGTGCGGAGAGCCAAGATTACCATGGTGGCGGTTCCTCTCGTCGTATACTCCTCAACTACTGCTTGAGCCTCGACTGTGGAGATTTAGTTAATAGTGCGGAGAGCCAAGAGTACCGTGGTGGCGGTTCCAATCATCTACTTCTCAACTACTGCTTGAGCCTCGACGTGGAGATTTAGCTAATAGTGCGGAGAGTACCGTGGTGACGGTTCCTCTCGTCGTTATACTCCTCAACTACTGCTTGAGCCTCGACTGTGGAGATTTAGTTAATAGTGCGGAGAGCCAAGAGTACGTGGTGGCGGTTCCATCGTCTACTTCTCAACTACTGCTTGAGCCTCGACTGTGGAGATTTAGCTAATAGTGCGGAGAGTACCGTGGTGACGGTTCCTCTCGTCGTATACTCCTCAACTACTGCTTGAGCCTCGACTGTGGAGATTTAGCTAAT
Source organism: Byasa hedistus (assembly GCA_029286795.1). Classification (NCBI taxonomy): domain Eukaryota; kingdom Metazoa; phylum Arthropoda; class Insecta; order Lepidoptera; family Papilionidae; genus Byasa; species Byasa hedistus. The sequence continues at coordinate 6,275,873 of JAGSMW010000011.1, read as the reverse complement.
AGTGCGGAGAGCCAAGAGTACCGTGGTGGCGGTTCCAATCGTCTACTTCTCAACTACTGCTTGAGCCTCGACTGTGGAGATTTAGCTAATAGTGCGGAGAGTACCGTGGTGGCGGTTCCTCTCGTCGTATACTCCTCAACTTCTGCTTGAGCCTCGACGACACAAAAATGGGCTCGCGCTCATATTAGGTCGCTTTCATATGAACCATAGCGCGCTCCTTTATACTTGTGGCGCCATCTGTTGACGCCGTAAGAAAACGTCCCGTTACAACATTCTATACAAAAACTATCTAAGATTTCAAATTTAATAGAGGTCTGGTAAGTCTCTGTGAAAACATTACTATATTCTGGTTTGAAGGGTGTCGTAGCTAGTGGTTAATGAATTTTTCAATTTATGTGTAGTTAGTATAACACCAACTAATATCACGCGCTTTGACGGTGAAGGAAAGCATCGTGAGGAAATCAGCATATCTATTTCATGACCATCCGTGCTCGCACTAGTATGCGAAATGGAGAAGGCAATGGCAAACCATTCCATTATAACTGCCAAACAGTCGTCGTGTTTCATTACACATGATGACTGCGTCCCTCAGTCATGAGGAAACACAACTGAGAAAAAGAAGAATATTTTAGTTTAGTGTGCCACTAGTTTTACAATGCTTCATTATTTATATAACAAATGCTAATAAATTCATAGGCTTCGCGGGCTAATGACGTCCGTTGACGTCACGCCGGATACAATTAGCGACTAATAAGTTTTTAAATAGGCTTCCCGCTAATATATAAACGCTTTATTTTCAGCTGTTAACATATGAGATGAAGTAGTTATGTAATAATGAGACTGGTGGTAGGTCTCTGTTGCCGGAGACCATCTAAGTACCACCGCAGTGACTAATTCTACCGCCAAACAGTAGTGTGCAAACATTACTGTGTTCCGGTTTGAAGGGCGCTGTGAACTAGTGAAATTACTGGGGTAACGAAAATTAACATCGTATGTCTCAAGGCGACGAACGCAATGTAGTGCAGTGTATACCATCTTACTAGCGCCATGTTATGGGTAAGGGTATCACTTACCATCAGGTGAACGTCTTGTAGCTTAGTAAAATAAAATAAACCTAAAATTTCAAAAAGATCTAGGCTGCAAAGTTTAACATTAATAATACAAAATCTATCCGCAGGCATTTGCAATATTTACAATATCCATTGCTTCAGCCGTTCCATTTAATATTTTCGTATTCGCTTAATCTACTTGACCTTACAGACCTACAAAGTTTGGTTAGGCGCAATTCGGAAAATATCAAATAAGCCGCAAATTGGAGCAGGCCCGTGTTAACTTCCTCGTGGGTGCGATTCGCCAGAAATTTCCCGGACCGATATCCGTTTAATAGGTGCGTTACAAAACTGAAAACATTTTTATTCGGAAATACATATTTTTTCTATTTCGATATTATAAATGTATTCGCATTTTTAAACATTATAGAATGGACCGGGCTTAAACCATCAGTTAAAAAGAATAAGCGACGATCGGAAAACTTTTCTCAATCTGACCGCCAAACCTCAGTTGGAACGACCTCGTGATGATGATGGTTCTCATTTTTAGCATCTGCATTATTCATCATCAATCCAGACTGTGAATAATGGATCTTTAGTGAGAACAGTCCAATGTCATCTGTATGTAATGATTTCTAGCGATCTTCACCAGGTCGACTAGGTGGTGATTGTCAATATTTGGTCAGCAGTCAAAGTTCTTTCTTCCCGATCTTAGCGCCAATAGCAAACAATTTTAGGAGATTTAATCAATGATGGCAGAAAGCGCATTCTTCTCATGGTTGGAAATAGATTTGATTTGAAAAAATATACATATTATACCCTGAAAGTAACACTGTTCGCAGATAGTACAAAGAAGGTTAAGTTTTTTTAACATTTTAGGTTAGAACGAGAAGTTCCCGCAAAAATTATTATCGTCAATAAGAATCTTGTTAACTCATTCTCAAACATAAAAATGCCCGTTGTATTTGTGTACAAAAGAGCAATAATAAACTTCTGAAATGAGTTACTCCGTAATACCGAAGTTTCCCCCTTTCTTTATTAATTTCTTCGGAATGTTTTCTCGCAACTTCGTCTTTTATGAAAGGCACTTAAGCGATAGTAACTTGTTAACGTACCGAACAGATACGCAGAAGTACAGAAGTGGAACGGATGAAAGTATTGCGGGAATGTTTTAGCTCTGCATGACACTGACGATGATGTCCACACTGTCAAGAGTGATACCGACAAAGAAGAAGAAGAATATTGTTGATTATTCAAACAGATAATGTGGGTAATCTGGCGAAGGTCGCTGAATGCGGAAAGGCGGGATTAAAGATATCCTTGATGGAGAGCTAAGTTTAGTGGGTATCTTCCAACTGATAATCTGATCCTCAGAAAATAATGTAAACTTTAACCAAGCCAAGTATATTTGTATTTCCAATGAGTAATCGCTTTCAGTAACACTAACACGCGACTGAGTCCCGCTCTTCGATACATTTGACGTGAATAATCTGATCATACGTCAGATTGACGTCGGATATCGTTCAGTATATTGAGCACCGTCGAACGTCAACCAAGAGTTGAAGATGTATCAATAGTAACTTTTCATCAATAGTAATTTTTATAACTTCAACATGAGACGAGCGGAACGTTTACTTGAAAATATACTTTCAATAATAATAAACTTTTTAGTTTGTTTATTAAGTCTTTTACAACCGAAACTAAATGGTCTATAGCTAGTTCGAAGATCTTGTTTGATGATCAATTTAAGCGATTGATGTGACAGATCTCTTTGAATATATTCCACAAAACACAGCCTCACCCTGTTTGAGTTCAGTGGCTTTTTACTACAGCATCTTTTGAACAGGAAGCCAGTATCGCTTAAGGGCAAACTGTGCTCTATTTGAACAAGGATACAGCCATTGCTCGGTAATATTTGCTCAATGCTTAGCGGCAGAAGTTGGTGCCGAGAACTATGTATCTTACCTAAATGCTTTTAGTATTGAGAAACCTACAATTCTTTTAAAGAAATCGTAAAGGCACGATCCTTAACGAGTTTTATTATTTGTCCAAAAAAAGCAATATATAATATAATATTATACATTCTTTTTAATCCTTTGTATCTATCTTATCTTAAACAACGCTTTCAATTTCTTCATAACTCCCACTCTCAATGTCTGAGATCAACTGAAAATCTTATTTTAAAGGTTCCAAAACATTCCTCCAAATTCATGGACCAATCATTTTCTGTTGAAGCTGTCCGTCTATGGAATGCCTTACCGTTAACAATTAGACAGGCACACTCACTGCAAGCTTTTAAGAACCTTGTCAGTAAATTCTATCTTTCATTATAAATGTAATAATAAATTACTTTAAGTATTCATGTATGTGTATATAAGTATATGTTACTACATCTATTCTTATTTATTATATTTCATAATAAAACCCACACCAAATTACTTATTACTTTACATATTTTTCCATCCAAAGGTTGTCTGGAAGAGATTGCTTTAAAGCAATAAGGCCGCCCATTGTACATTGTCATTTTATAAATTTGTATGTTTATTACTTAACTTTGTGTGCAATAAAGAGTTTTCTATTCTATTCTATTCTATTCTACTTTTCAGCGCTCCGTTGAAATGAGAAATAATTAAAAAAAAAACAAAGCCAATTGAATTTCACGTTTTCGTGTTACGAAAGCAACTTGTCAAGTGAACAAACGATGTCGGCTTTTGACGCCGAGCCAATGGAACCGCATTTGTATGTACACTTCCGGAACGTTAACGAGTCAAAAAAGCACCAATTTATACGTCTTCTTTATATTTTAAAAGATTAAAATTATCCAAAAAAAAAAAAAACTTAAATTTTTTTTGTCTTTCTCTTTTATAATAAAGATGATAACAGCTACAGATTTTGTTCCTTTACTACATATTTTGGAGGTTAGATAGGAGCCTGTTTAGATATCCCATCAGGTTCGGGATGATGAAAAGAGCGTTAACAGAATATTATCTTAAAATCTAACCTGTATCTTCTTCTTGCTGTTGCCTATTCTCAAATGTTTTTTATTAATATAATGCACCACTTTCTCTTTTTCCTTTACTATTTATTTCCTATTTTCCAGCGGGTTGTCTGGAAGAGATTGCTTTAAAGCAATAAGGCCGCCCATTGTACATTGTCATTTTATAAATTTGTATGTTTATTACTTAACTTTGTGTGCAATAAAGAGTATTTATCTTATCTTATCTTATGATAATGGTGATACCATAAATAAGTTCTGTTGCTATAACAGAGAAGTCGAGTAGTATTGTAAAGTCTGCCTTTAAATATCAACCGAGCTGAAAACAGAAACAAAAACACAATAACGTTGGCACTGCGACCGGCGTTCCCAAAAAAATAACGATTTCATGTAACTCGATAATTCTAGAGTTGGCACGATTATGTCCCGAGGGCAATAAATGTACTGAAACACTAAACACGGCAACATCGAGGGTATTGCCATTAATTCCGTACAGCGCCAGGGGCTACCCGCTGCAATGCCAAATTCCACCAGCGTTATTTATTTATTATCCCACTGACAACTGATATATCAGTTAAACTGACTCCCGAGGCGATAAACGTACGAGTATGAAAAGTCTCAATAGTCACTTCTGCTTTAATTCGTTTTCCGGATCCATATAAGCAGAGTCTGAAAGTTCTAACTTAAAATCTGAAGAATTCAACTAAAAAACACATTTTATTTATTCGAAGATGCGTCGATACGAACTAGACCTTCACCTGATGGTAAGTGATACGCTTGCCCATAACATGGATCTGGTTAAGATGGTATATGTCGGCGGACGGCCAGAGCTTCCGCAGGAATTCATGGCGAAATGAAACTTCCGAGTACAGAGACAACTTTACACGTCAAAAGCAGAATACTCAATCCATCGAACTCGATGACAGCGAAGATTTTATACCTTGCTCAGTTGTTTTTCAATTACATGTCTATTTTTTATTACTAATACAAATATAAAATTACTCGACACTTTATAATTACAAGAACAAAATAAATTCACAAACTATTTATACAAAACTAAAAATGTCTTCATTTATTAATTTGGTTCCTAATTGTATCGATTTTAGTAAATTGAACGATATGACAACAAAGCGGAAGTGTCGGTAACAAATCTTAATAATAAGTTTAAACATTTTAAAACTAGATGGCAGCACCACGTGCGCCCAAATATACATTGCACCACGTACGCTCATTGCCTTGAGACATCAGGTGTTAAGTTTCGTTACCCCAGTAATTTCACTAGCTAACAGCGCCTTTCAAACCGGAACACAGTAATGTTTGGCGGCTGAACTAGGAGCTGTGGTGGTACCTAGACGGTCTCCGACAACAGAGACTTACTACCAGTTAGTAAGTCAACAAAAACACAAAACCTAGACGGTCAGGCACAGAGCCCTACTATTAATAACAAATAAAAATAATTGTTAAATAATTTCCTATTTTGTTTAAAAAACTGTAGTAAGAATTTATTTCAGGTTACTTTTCAAAACAATCACCATGTTCGACGTATAAACTGTTGGGTGTGAAATATTGGTATTTATAGATTTGTTTCAGGAGGAAATCGATTCGGGTTGCCATAAACGAAATATCGTTAAAGCTTCTGGTTTAATGTGAACTGTACGTTGTTTACAAATTCATTTCCTGCTTATTACAAGGTAATGAGAGAAGAGAATCATCTACAATTAACTGTACCGTAAACACAACTTAAACATCACTAATTAAATGTCTGGATAATTAATGAACTCAAATTAACATCCTATTAATTTGAGCGCATTTATCTAGAATTAATTAAACTTAAACATGGCGGACGGAAACTCTAAATATATGTGAAATTTCTGAACATTTCCAAATAACGTCAGAAACCACTTAATTTCAAACTATTGTGGCAGTAAGTTACTTAAAATATCCCAAATATTCCATACAGTATACTTAATACTAACTTACGCCTGCTGGTGTATTTGAAAGCACTGTAGTTAGTGAATACAGGTCAATGAACTGACGAGACGAGAGAGACGTTCACCTGATGGAAAGTGATACGCTTGACCATAACATGGCGCTAATTAGAATGACATACACTACACCACATAGCGCTCGTCGTCTTGAGAGATAAGCTCAGTCTCGTTACCTTAGTAATTCCACTAGCTATAACACCTTTCAAACTGGAATACAGTAATGTTTGCTCACTACTGTTAGGCGGCTGGAATAGGAGCTGCAGTAATCTCCTTTTTTTTTTTAAATACTTTGCGACGAGACGAGCAAGACGTTCACCTGATGGTAAGTGATACGCTTGCCCATGACAACGCGGCGCTAGTTAAGATGGTACACACTGCACCACATTGCGCTCGTCGCCTGAGACATAAGGTGTTAAGTCTCGTTACCCCAGTAATTACACTAGCTACAAGCGCCCTTCAAACCGGAACACAGTAATGTTCGCACACTACTATTTGGCGGTGAAATAGGAGCTGCCGGAGACCTACCACCTGGTAAAAAAAGATCTACATATTACTAATGAATAGTAATGTATAAATATTGAAATGTTAATAAAGCAAATTTGTAATATAAATCCGATGACAGACATTTCATGTTTTCATGCGAAACTTTCAGTTAATCCCCGGGCAGCGGAGACCGAACACTTTAATTCCGGGGTAAAGCTCCGATAATCCGAATACACGCTCAAGTTCCGCTAATACCTATCTGACGTATTCGAAAAAGGGATAATACTTTCGTGAAAGCGAGTGCAACTGTTACTTGTAACTAGATTGTTATCTGTTACCGGTGATATGTGCTATTATAATCATAGACGTGAAGGCAGGCATTACATTTATATTTATCAGAACATAAAGCAGTTACTTTTACAGATGACAACTGTTACAGGAGTTTTATTTCAACCGCCAAATAGTAGTGTGCAAACATTACTGTGTTCCGGTTTGAAGGGCGCTGTAGCTAGTGTAATTACTGGGGTAACGAGACTTAACACCTTATGTCTCAAGGCGACGAGCGCAATGTGGTGCAGTGTGTACCATCTTAACTAGCACCACGTTGTCATGGGCAAGCGTATCACTTACCAACAGGTGAACGTCTTGCTCGTCTCGTCGCAAAGTATTTAAAAAAAAAAAAGGAGATTACTGCAGCTCCTATTCCAGCCGCCTAACAGTAGTGAGCAAACATTACTGTGTTCCAGTTTGATAGACGTTGTAGCTAGTGAAATTACTAAGGTAACGAGACTTAACAACTTATGTCTCATGGCGACCAGCGCAATGTGGTACAGTGTACTATCTTAACTAGCGGCATGTTATGGGCAAGCGTTTTACTTACCATCAGGTGAACGAAATAAAGAAAGCAATCTGTAGAAGGTTTCTCGTTCTGTTCTGAAGAGTTCAATATATTAAGCTTTCTCATATTATCAGTTTTCCGTAGCAACTGGTTCACCAGGTTGTCGGCGGACTGATGACCTGGTGAAGATATATAGTTGGATGTAGATGGAATATGATTGGTTGTTCTGGAAGTGTGTTGCGGAGGCTTACACTTCCAAATATTTATTACTGTGGTCCAACTTTATTACGTGATGTAACAGTTAAGTATTAATCGAAGTTATACATGTACGAACAACGGTATAAGCTACTGGTTTTGGAGTCTATCCAAATAACTACTAGGCTAGTTAAAAAAGATTGATGCAGTTTATACGTAACAAAGTTCTTTTTTAATTACTGTATCAGATTTGAAATAAACTAGAAACTTATACGTTTACTTGATGGTAAATGATACACTCGCCTATAACAAAACTGTACCACATTGCGCTCGTGGCCTTGAGTCATAAGTTTTTAAGTGTCGTTACCACAATAAGTTCTATATACAAACTGAAACACTAATACAGCAGCTGAAATAGCAGTTGTGGTGGTACCTAGACGGTCACCGGCAAGAGACCTACTGTCAGTAAATACTTTGAATGTATTCATTTTTAAATATGTATAATTGTAGAGACGTCTGCTCTTTCATTCAAATGTGCTTTTCATTGTAAAAAGATACTGTAATAATACAACGGTAAATTTAAAAAGAATTCTTTGAAATACATTAACATATGTAATGAAAATATCAAAGACCACAAGCTGCGGGGTTTCGTTTGAACGAAAATCGCAAATTAAGAGTCCTCGTGTATTTCGCATAGAAATAAACGTAATAGAAACATGAATAACATTTCTATGGTATTTATGTTTGTGTTATTACTGTGTTATAACAACAAAATCGTTGCCAATAAAAAAATGGGATTTCAAGATTAAGAAATTCGACGAATTGTTGATTCCCTATTCTATACTAAAAGGCGACGAGACGAGCAAGACCTCAACCTGGTAACAATGCTAGTTAAGATGGTATACACTGCACCTCATTGCGCTCATCGCCTTGAGACGTAAGGTGTTAAGTCTCGTTACCCCAGTAAATTCACTAGCTTACAGTGCCCTCTTAAATGGAACACAGTAATGTTCGCACACTACTTACTGTTTGGCGGCTGGAGAGCTGTGGTGGTACCTTTTTTTTATACTACTTTGCGACGAGACGAGCAAGACGTTCACCTGATGGTAAGTGATACGCTTGTCAATGACAACGCGGTGCTAGTTAAGATGGTACACACTGCACCACATTGCGCTCATCGCCTTGAGACGTAAGGTGTTAAGTCTCGTTACCCCAGTAAATTCACTAGCTTACAGTGCCCTCTTAAATGGAACACAGTAATGTTCGCACACTACTTACTGTTTGGCGGCTGGAGAGCTGTGGTGGTACCTTTTTTTTTATACTACTATGCGACGGGACGCGCAAGACGTTCACCTGATGGTAAGTGATACGCTTGCCCATGACAACGTGCTGCTAGTTAAGATGGTACACACTGCACTACATCGCGCTCGTCGCCTTGAGTCATAAGCTGTTAAGTCTCGTTACCCCAGTAATTACACTAGCTACAGCGTTTCAAACCGGAACACAGTAATGTTTGCACACTACTATTTGTCGGTTGCAATAGGAGCTGCGGTGGTACCCATCCATACGGTCTCCGGCCACAGAGAACTACCACCAGTGAATGTGTGAACGAAGTGTCTATTACTATATTCCAGTTTGAAGGTTACTGTAGCTAATTTTTCAGAGACAGAAATTCCACCAGATGAGGAAACAGTAACATATACATTTAAACACATCTCTTTTCTGTTTACTTTTAGTTAAATTTACAACCGATAACACATGTTACCTGTAAATAAACTGTCTGAAAATCGTGAACAGTTTTAGAACGCCAGGAGTTAAAAAAGCTCCTATTTTTCTTCTCTACCGTGTAAAATTAAGAAGACGATGAATTACTTGATCTTCATATTACTGTGCGATCGCTCGTTCTTTTGTTATCGTTTACAAAATACAGCGCTAAGTCTCTCTGTCTTTACTCTTATATAAAACTAAACTGTATATAAGAGCACTTAGAACAAAGCAGTTTAATAACTTAATAATTCTACTACAGATAGCTTTATTAAAAAAGTTCTCCCACTGGATAGTCGGAGTTAAAAACTAGATTAACTTAGATTTGCATTCAGGTTATGTTAATAAAAACATTTGTTTGTTTAGTTATTGTTCAGTGTATAACTTATCTTTTAAAAAGGTATACAAATAAATAATTGAAAGTTTTAAAAACTTTTTTTTATTCGAAAAGCGATGAGACGAGCAAGACGTTCACCTGGTGGTAAGTGTTGCACTTGCCCATTACATGGCACTAGTTAAGATGGTATACACTGCACCACATAGCGCTCGTCGCTTTGAGACATGTGGTGTTAAATTTCGTTACCCCAGTAGTTTCACTAGGTTCTTCTTCTAAGTCGTATTTCCTCATGACTGAGGGTCGTGTTCATCATGTTTTATTGAAACACACGACGACTCTCTTGGCAGTTATAATGGAGTGGTGTTGCCATTGCCTTCTCCATTTCTCATACTAGTCTGACCACTGATGGTCATGACATAGATGTGCAGATTTCCTCACGATGTTTTCCTTCACCGTCAAAGCACGTGATATTAGTTGGTGTTTTATGCTAACTGCACATAAATTGAAAAATTCATTGGTGCAGGCCGGATTAGAACCCGGTACCTTCGCATTGGAAGGCCGGCGTTCAAACTACTAGGCTATCACGGCTCCACTAGGTTACAGCCCTTCAAACCGGAACACAGTAATATTTACACACTACTGTTTGCGGTAGTAATAGTAACTGCGGTGGTACCTAGACGGTAATTTAAATTTAAATTACTGTACTTATATCAGGTTATATGTCCAGGAGCTGATGATGATGATGATGATATGTTGTATATGCAGTATTGAGTTTAACCTGCTATCTGTATATCGAATGATTCTAGAGGAATAGAGGAGATAACTGTCACTATGGTCTAGTGGTTTACTTCTGACATTGTAATAGGAAGGTTTGATTCCGGAGTCTCATATGAATGTGGTGTTTAGTTGTTTGTGGGATAATTTCGGTCGTTGGTTGTTGTTTTTTTTTTTTTTTATTTGGGATAGACTAGTGCTTGACTACGATCCCACCTGTTGGTAAGCGGCGATGTAATCTAGGTGGAAAAGCGCACTAGTCTAGAAGAAGCCTGTTCACTCTTTTCTTGAAGACCCCCACATCGTACCTGGACGGAAACACTGACGCCGGCAGACTGTTCCACTCCCTCGCTGTACGCATTATGAAGGACGAAGCGAAACGCTTAGTCCTAATGCGCGGGAGATCGACAACGAAGGGATGGATGCCTGCGGTGTGTCTGTACGTCCGATGATAAAAGGGCGAAGGCGGTATTAGATCATGCAGTTCTTGAGCACACTCTCCAAAGTGCATTCGATAGAACACCCGTCGTGTTGTCCAGACAAACAGACAGTGTAGTTTTGTTCGCATAGGTATGTCAATCAAGATGCTAGATATGTGAAACGCAACAACCCCTAAAAAGCAATGCATCATACAACTGCCGAACGCGACCGGACCATTGAAGTACTGTTGTTGTTGCCAACAATTTGGACCAAATCCAAATTCATACAAATATTCGCTGCGGTAACAAATGTCTCTGGACAAATGTACAAAAATACAAATGCTTCAGAAAACGTACTCTGAATTCTGTTTTACATAATGGACAGTGACAGTAGTTTTAACATTAGAATAGTAGCCAGTAAGAACGGCTACCACCAATCAAACTTCTCTATATATCGCCTAGAAATTTTTACTGATGGTAGGTCTCTGTTGGAGACCGTCTAAGTACCACTGCTCTTATTTCTACCGCTAAATAGTAGTGTGCAAACATTACTGTGTTCCAGTATGAACGGCTGTATCATTTGAAATTAAAGGGGTAACGAGACTTAATAACTTATGTCTCAAGGCGACGAGCGCAATGTAGTGCAGTGTGGGTGGTGCAATGAGCTGTTGAAATATTTATAACACTTGTTGTACTTTTACTGGTAGTAAGTCTCTATCAGAGCCACTGCAGCGACTATTTCAACTGACAAATGAGTGTGAAAACATTACTATGTTCCAGTTTGAAGGGTGCTGTAAGCTAGTGGAATTACTGGGGGTACGAGACTTAACACCTTATGTCTTAAACCGACGAGCGCAATGTGGTGCAGTGTATACCATCTTAACTACCGCCATGTTATGGGCAAGCGTATCACTAACCATCAGGTGAACGTCTCGCTCGTCTCGTCGCTTCGTAGAATAAAAAAAACGTAATTGAACCTGGGTATTCCATGTTACTATGACTGTTAAAGGGATTAACAAATAAAAATTAACAGAATATAAATATTTCTATGTGAAATAGTAAAGAAATCATTACGCCGGCGTCGAAACGATTTTGCTTTTTAAAACAATTCGTTACATTTTATAAAAATGTCGCCGGCGAACATAAATAACTCGAACGGTGACACTGCGGTCGGTAGGTACTCGCATATTCAGGAGTGGTTAAAAAAAGTACAAAGACAAAGTAAATTCTTTTAACAGACTGTTTAAATACTTACTAACCCGCACACATACCTTATATTAATAATAAAATTAAACAGACAGAAACACATTTTACAAAATGTTCATTTATAATATCTAAATTACGACGACAAAGGTTAACCTGCTCGTTACAAGATATCTGTTTTTGTTAATAAGGATTTTGTTAAATCTTTTTATATTTATTATCAGCATAAAAAAGTTTTGATAAAGTTTCGGTTGATAACATTTCCTTAAGGCTTGCACGGCGTTTGCTTCCCTTAAGGATCTTCAAACCGGTCCGGTTTATGTATTCATCATTTTGTCCGCGATCTTCACCATATCGTCGATTAATCGCATATCATATATTCTTCTTCTTCTAAGTCGTATTTCCTCATGACTAAGAGTCGTGGTCATCATGTTTTTATTGAAACACACGACTACTCTCTTGGCAGTTATAATGGAGTGGTGTTGCCATTGCCTTCTCCATTTCACATACTAGTCCGACCACGGATGGTCATGGCATAGATATGCAGGTTTCCTCACAATGTTTTCCTTCACCGTCAAAGCACGTGATATTAGTTGGTGTTTATGCTAACTGCACATAAATTGAAAAATTCATTGGTGCAGGCCGGATTCGAACCCGGTACCCTCGCAGTGGAAGGCCGGCGTTCAAACCACTACGGCTCATATCATATATATACTATTTTTATATAAAATAAAGCTAAGGTTTTCGACCGCTATAGTCTAAGATACGTATATGACATAGCATAGAATAGAAAGAACAAGCGTAACATCATACGGTGCAAGTTATTTATGGAGTCACGACCTTCTGTACTGACGAAAACACTTGTAGCAAGATAGGACTATATATAGATAACGATACAGTCAAAAAACTATGTAAAGATTTACGTTTCCGTGCTTGTGTGTAGTTTTAGTTTACATTTACTCAAAGACCGTGTTTTGTGGAATAAATTACAAGAGAACTACGTCCAGCAGTGGACTTCCATCGGTTGAAATGGTGATGTTATTTAAATACGCTTCCAACGGAAATCAAAATATTTCGAAAGGTGAATTTATGCGGCGCTGAAAAATTACGCAGCGCCGTTTCATGCGGCGCGAAATCCAAATATTTACGTTGAACACCGACGCGGCTCCATAACAAACTACTATGAAAATATCATTGATAAATTGCCAATAAAACTAAAAATATGTCGCCAGTCGGTGTGTACCTTCCCACTTTCAGCGTAGGATTTGGGGAACATTTCAGTAGTTTTGCAGGTTTCACATACAGAATCTGGTACGAAACTGAAACGTTTTTAGATCGCAGTACATGCTACCATTAGTGTCAACACAACTGCTGAAGTATTCTGTTTGAGATGCTTCATTATTTTCCACTGTCACTTAAAATCATGCGAAATTCTGTTCAAGTTAGTGAAATATCGAGAAACAAATTATTTTTTGCTGTAATATTTTACGATGATAATTTGGGATCAAAACGCATATTACTAAGACTCATCATCGAATAGAAGTCCACTGCTGGACTTAATGCTATCAGATGTCATCTCAAGAGTAAATTGGTTATTACACGACGAGAATTATTCAAGAGATATTCAAATATGTAATAAGATTACAACGAGATGACGGCCGTGATTGGATCCCATTCATGAAGCGCAATGGTTTCCCTTCAGGAGGTATGAATAACTCATTGATACACCAGATGTCTACACTATACATCTATTAATATATTAGAAAATATAATAATACAATTCACGCTTGCCTTTTTACAAAAGATAAAGACTAACAAGTGAACGCTTCACGTGATGGTAAATGACCATCGTTGCTTATAGATATTAGTTACACCGGGAGGCATAGCAGTGTTGCTGACCTTAGAAATGTCGTTCTTTGAAGGTTCTCTACTCGAACTGTAACATTTTTTTTTTATACTACTATGCGACGAGACGAGCAAGACGTTCACCTGATGGTAAGTGATACGCTTGCCCATGACGACGTGGTGCTAGTTAAGATGGTACACACTGCACCACATTGCGCTCGTCGCTTTAAGACATATAGTGTTAAGTCTCGTTCAGTAATTCCACCAGCTTACAACAGCGTCCTTCAAACCGGAACACAGTAATGTTTGCACACTACTATTTGTCGGTTGCAATAGGAGCTGCGGTGATACCCACCCAGACGGTCTCCGGCAACAGAGACCTGTAATGTTAGCATATTACTATGTTTCAGTATACTACACCTATAGCTATACTTTGATAAATAAGTCCTACGCAAGAGAGTAAACTTCAGATTTCTTTTTTCTGATGCTGAGCTTATATTGTTTAATCGTAACAATGAGATGCAGCTGTTTAAGTTGTTTACATAACACTTGTTGTACTTTTACTTCTGGTAAGTATATTTTAGAGACCGTCTAGGCAGGTACCACCACAAATCCTATTTGAATTGCCAAGTAGTAGTGTGTGAATATTACTGTGTTCCAGTTTGAAGGTTGCTGTAAGCTAGTGGAATTACTGGGCAACGAGACTTAACACCTTATGTCTTAACGCGACGAGCGCAATGTGGTGCAGTGTATACCATCTTAACTAGCGCCATGTTATGGGCAAGCGTATCATTTACCATCAGGTGAACGTCTCGCTCGTCTCTACGAATAGAAAAAAATACATAGCGTTTATCACAGTAAGGCTTGGACACCTCTCCCTGCAGGAGATATTTCTATTTATATCGTTTGCAGTCATCGAACAGCAGTGTCAAGTTCTTTTGGACCTCTAGCCAGTTTCTAAAGTAAATGAGCACCGAAATCTACCACACAACTCTTCATTCCCGTCAAAAATCCAATTAGATATCGAAAGCTGAAAGATTGACTTACAGCGGAATTGTTGTGAACATCTAAATTGGAAAAGTTGGGCATTCCGCAAAAAGACGGAAACACGAGCGTTATTCTTTTTTTTTATCACAATCAAACCGATACGCCGTATCCGGTATAAATAATTCAGTTTATTGTTTTTCAGTTGGCTGTGTAACATGTTCTGTAAAAGTTGGATTTGTGCGGGCGTAAACTTGTTGTGATATATAAATTCAACTTTATCTTTTAAATTTCAATGCATGCATGATGCTGTTGCCGTTTTATTAATACCAAACTATTAAGATCTATTCCAAGTTTGCTTGGCATTGTTTTGTTTCAGCAATATAGTATTCTAGGAGTACACTTCACCATCTTCTGCCTCTTTATTAATCATTATGTACAAATTAATTGGTTTGTAGACAAACGAAGAATATCTATGTATCAATGATCGTACACATTAATTGTATAAACCGGATTAGATTTTTTGTTTTAAATTTAAAACGAACATGAGTTTGCATAGATATAACATAAAAATCGGTTCAGTCGCTTTAAGAATAACTAACCTTTTACTAAATATTTTTGTTACAGTTGTATCAGAATCTTTTTCCGCAAAAAAGAGCAAATGATTTTTTGCATAAATGTATTTCTACACGTGACTGATCTATTCTATTCCAGATATAGATCTTTGAGAGAAAAAGCAGTAATTTTACTGGTTTACCTCTTTGATATGACGGTGAGTTATCAAATTATATTTCTATGCAGTGTGAAAGACAATAGTAAATATTTTTTTAAATGAAACAAACGCATGAACTCTAACTCTGTTAATCGATACGCGTTACCACAAATCAACGAGTCGGGTGGTGGGATATACGGCGTACACATTGGCCAAGCGCGCCCCGGCCGTTAAAATGTGGGGGGTACGGGAATCAGTTTGGACAAAATCCAAAACTACAGAATTATGGCAATCGAGTTTAATAAATTACACGAAATGCGCAAATGAAATGACAAGAAATACGTTTTAAACACCGCTACAGTAGAATTGATATCTAAAATTATGAAGCAATCGATCTAAAAGAAGAAAATAACCTGTTAAATTTGGTTTCAAAGGTAAACTCAGTTCTTGTCTCTTAGCTATTTTGAATAAATACTCCAAAGCATCCGAAAAGTACAAAAGTTAGGAGGTTTCCATAAGCTCTTTATACATTCGCATAGGATAGGGTTTACAGCTTTCACTGTCTCATTTCCCACTCTTTAAAAGTTCTTTTAATCAGTAGGAAGTGAATTTTACAAAATTTCTGTTAATTCTTCGCAATCTGTTCTTCATAAAACATCACCTCGCCTTAATGCTATAGAGTTATTTCTTAGTATTAAGTTATATCTGCGTAAGTTCGAGTTGACGGATGCCATATGATAGATGTTGTTCTTAAAACATGGCGATTTCTTCAATACACATTCCCTTATTGGATTTCCAAGCTCATCAGGGATCGAAAACACCAGCTCGAGTCCTACAGATACACTGATCATCGCTGCTTCTAATAAGTTAATAATATCCTAACCTCAGTGACTCTTTTTTGTTATAAAATATTCATATTTAAAAATTGGTTAAACGATGGAGAAACTAACAAAATAGATACCGCAGGCATAACATTCGTTTAGAAATTAACTTATAATACACTTACTTTGGTAACTGGACAAACGACGAAAAAAATTATATGTTACATATTTTAAAAATACAAAATCCAAAACTACAGAATTATGGCAATCGAGTTTAATAAATTACGCGAAATGCGCAAATGAAATGACAAGAAATACGTTTTAAACACCGCTACAATAGAATTGATATCTAAAATTACGAAGCAATTGATCTAGAAGAAGAAAATAACCTGTAAAATTTGGTTTCAAAAGGAAACTCAGTTCTTGTCTTTTAGCTATTTTGAATAAATACTCCAAAGCATCCATAAAGTACATAAGTTAGGAGGTTTCCATAAGCTCTTTATACATTCGCATAGGATTGGGTTTACAGCTTTCACTGTCTCATTTCCCACTCTTTAATAGTCCAAAAGTTCTTTTAAATAGTAGGAAGTGAATTTTACAAAATTTCTGTTAATTCTTTTGAATCTGTTCTTCTTAAAACATCACCTCGCGTCCATGCTACAGAGTTCTTTCTTAGTATTAAGTTATATCTGCGTAAGTTCGAGTTGACGGATGCCATATGATAGATGTTGTTCTTAAAACATGGCGATTTATTCAATACACATTCCCTTATTGGATTTCCAAGCTCATCAGGGATCGAAAACACCAGCTCGAGTCCTACAGATACACTGATCATCGCTGCTTCTAATAAGTTATTAATATCCTAACCCCAGTGACTCTTCTTTGTTATTAAATATTCTTATATTAAAATTGGTTAAACGATGGAGAAACTAACAAAATAGATACCGCAGGCATAACATTCGTTTAGAAATTAACTTATAATACACTTACTTTGGTAACTGGACAAACGACGAAAAAAATTATATGTTACATATTTTAAAAATTGGTTAAACGATGGAGAAACTAACAAAATAGATACCGCAGGCATAACATTCGTTTAGAAATTAACTTATAATACACTTACTTTGGTAACTGGACAAACGACGAAAAAAATTATATGTTACATATTTTAAAAATTGGTTAAACGATGGAGAAACTAACAAAATAGATACCGCAGGCATAACATTCGTTTAGAAATTAACTTATAATACACTTACTTTGGTAACTGGACAAACGACGAAAAAAATTATATGTTACATATTTTAAAAATTGGTTAAACGATGGAGAAACTAACAAAATAGATACCGCAGGCATAACATTCGTTTAGAAATTAACTTATAATACACTTACTTTGGTAACTGGACAAACGACGAAAAAAATTATATGTTACATATTTTAAAAATCGTCGATAACGAGGATCTCATTTCAGAAGCGACGAGATGAACGAGACGTTCACGTGATGGTGAATGATACGCTTGCCCATCACGTGGCGGTAGTTCAGATGGTATACACTGCACCACATTGTGCTGGTCGCCTTGAGGCGTGAAGTATTAAGTCTCGTTACCCCAGTAAGTTTAAGAGCTTACAGCCCTTCAAACTGGACCACAGTAACCGAGACGGTCTCCGGCAACAGAGAACTACCACCAGTAAAGTGTGATGTTGTGAAAGCCATCGACTTTCACACCATCTGTATATGATAAAAGAAATTTAATTACACATATGTACTTTAATTAAGTTACAATAAGGATTATAAAGAAATCTCTTTAAAAAAAAATGCTGCTATTGTCGATAGAGCGCTAGCACTCTCAAACTTTTTGACGTGAATACAGTTTGAACGTCACTACATTCAAAGAAACATCACAAATTGGATAATTAGATCTGTTACATATAAATTACCGTGTCGCTTCAATTACTAATATAATTTAGCAGCTGTCACTACCGCTATGCTCCGGCAAGTATTAAGTAAATTGGAGGACCCGAAAATCCATTTATTAGGTCCAAACGTAAAATCCCTGAGATGTTGGGGCCTTTTACTACCGGAGAGTTTGAGAGCGAAGTGCGCGGTGTATTTTTTCAATTTTTTAATGCTATTCTTCACTTTCACTCAATACGTGGACATATGGCTCGTTAGATACGACTTAGAGACGGTGCTAACCAACGTAAAGATGTCCATGGTGAGCCCGGTGACGTTATTCAAGGCTTCTATGTTCTTCATTTACCAGACGCGATGGAAGGAAATAATCAATTACGTATCGCGAGTAGATATAAAACAGCGATCAAGCGAAGACGCCGAAAACTTAAAACTCTTGGCGAAAAATACGAGATACTGTCGCGTGATTACTTACCTGTATTGGTTTTTAACTTATATGACAGCTTTTCTTTTGATAATTAAGCCACTAGTTATATACTTAGTCTCGAAGTCGTATAGGCTCAGTATTAAAAGTGGCACGGGGACTTACGTTGAAATCGTAAGGTCTTGGGCACCGTTCGACAAAACTGAGCCGTTTGGTTATTACGTTGTATCGTTTTATCAAGCTTATGCTTGTATTTTCGTCAGCGGCTACATATCGTCGTTCGACTCCACCGCTATAGCTATAATGGTTTTCTTTAAAACCGAGCTCATGACCCTCGCTAACGATAGCGCAAGGATCTTTGGTCCAAATCAGTTGACGGTAGACGATGATAACGTCAGGCGAAGAATAGAAGAGTGCCACAGACGACACGTGGAGCTTCTTAAGTAAGTATTATAAAAATGAAGCAGTTATTGTTCGTATATGTCTGTAAATGAAAATAGTTAATAGTTGTACTTGGATACTTTCCCGTCAAAAATTTGCTTAAACAGAATGATTAAGAGTAAGTGAACCTTTGTGAAAGTTTTTTTGATGAAATTATAAAAACAATTATAAGTTTCGTGTGTAGCTTATTCTCTACTTAAATAAGTTAGGCGCGAACCAATACTTCACAAGGCTATCAATTTTCTGAATCAACACTTGTGGAAATTGAGTTCCTATAGATCGTTGTGAAAGCTAACTAACGCTTTTGTGAAAGAGAAATGTGGTTCTATTCCGTCGTTGCAGGTGACCGTCGGATCTATTCTAACACCAAACAGTAGTGTACAAACATTACTGTGTTCAGGTTAAAGCTACGTTCTAGGCAGTGAAATTACTGGGTTAACGAGTCTTGTATTTTAGCGACAAGGAGGATGTGGTTCTGTTTTTATAATTCTAATTAACGCTACATTGTCATAGGAAGGCTTTGATTATATAGCTGTGAAAGAAAGATTACATGTTTTCGGGTTTTCTTTGTGTTAATCATATAGATATGAAAAACTGAAACCGGAACAGTTTTCTTAATCTATGATTTGACATTATAATAGAAATTTGTTTTATTTAATACAGTTTATGATTACAGGTACAGTCGGTTATTCAATTCATGTTTGTCTTCAGTTATGTTTTTGTACGTGTTTGTATGTTCTTTGATGCTCTGCGCAACCGCATATGAAACAACGACGGTAAGTATCTTTATATTCATTGATACCAAACGAGAACTATCATATCATCAACAGCAGTTGGGCACGCACCCTACCCTTTCTTTACCATCCTCATTTGGTAAGCCTATTTCAGCCGCCGAACAGTAGTGTGCAAACATTACTGTGTTCCGGTTAGAAAGGCGCTGTAAGCTAGTGAAATTACAGGGGTAACGAGACTTAAAAACTTATGAGTCATAACGAGCGCAATGTGGTGCAGTGTATACCGTACTAACCACCGTCATATTATGAGCAAGTTGCTCGTCTCGTGGCCTTGTCATCATCATCATCATCATCATTTTAACCGATGGACGTCCACTGCTGGACATAGGTCTCTTGTAATTTGTTCCACAAAATACGGTCTTGTGCGGTTTGAGTCCAGTGACTCCCTGTGATTCTTAATGTCGTCTGTCCACCTAGTGGGAGGTCTGCCAACGCTGCGCTTTCCTGTGCGTGGTCGCCATTCCAGCACTTTGGATCCCCAACGTCCATCGGTTCTACGAGCTATGTGCCCTGCCCATTGCCACTTCAGCCTCGCGACTCGCAGAGCTATGTCGGTAACTTTAGTTCTTCTGCGGATCTCTTCATTTCTGACTTGATCGCGCAGAGATACGCCGAGCATTGCCCTTTCCATCGCTCGCTGTGTGACTCTGAGCTTCTGAGCGTGGCCTTGTACTATAAAAAAACTCCAAGGTCGCCCCATTTTTATCCCTGGAATTCAATCAGATACTTCCGTGATACAAGGTAAGATATTGCTTGTTACACAAAATTTAAACATAATCATGATCACAAACACACATTAATATAGACGGACACTGTTTGTGCAAAGAAAGTGTGATTGCACAAATGAATTTCGTTAATAAACTCAAGTCAGGTCATTTCCACTTCCAGATCGAGTCCAGCATAATGAACCGGATCATAACGATGGAGTACCTTTCTTTCGGTGTCGCGCAGCTGTTCATGTACTGCTGGCACAGTAATGAAGTTATGATCGCAGTAAGTAATTTCTAATCGATATCTAATACATTGCTTTGCTCTCCCAATACAAGGATAGAATTAAGATACGTTAGATTACTAAGTAACTGATAAGGGTATCGAGGTGATAGCGAAGTGGAAGAGTAAAATAAAGAATGCTAACCTCTCCACTAATTGGTATGTATAACTAGGAAGAGAGAAAAACCACACTAGACCTACCAGGACCAGCTTAAAAATCAGCATTGTTCTATTTAGAACACTAGATTTCCGACAGACACTAAATCACTTTAGACAATGAATGACCTTGGAAGCAAGTGTTACCTTATATAAAGTTATTTATCCTAATTCTGACTACTATTAGACATGGGTTCACAATAGTTGCTTTTTATGTTCCTTCTTCTAAGTCGTATTTCCTCATGACTGAGGGTCGTGGTCATCATGTGTGATGAAACACACGACGACTTACTTGTCAGTTATAATGGAGTGGTGTTGCCATTGCCTTCTCCATTTCACATACTAGTGCGAGCACGGATGGTCATGACATAGATATGCAGGTTTCCTCACGATGTTTTCCTTCACCGTCAAAGCGCGTGGTATTAGTTCGTGGTAGATATTAGCCGGATTCGAACCTGGTACCTACGGAGTGGAAGGCTGGCGTTCAAACCACTAGGCTATCACGGCTTATAATGATAATATTGTTTTTTTTATGTATTTATAAATTATTCCAGAGTCAAGAACTAATGAGGGGACCATACAAGTCATTGTGGTGGTGCCAGGGTAAGCGTCGGATGACGTACACGCACATGTTGGTGAATCAGTACTGTAAAACCGTGATATTCACCGCTGGACCCTTCACAGATCTAACTGTTGCTACTTTTATAAATGTTAGTAGTTTTTATTATAATAAGTATATGTGTTTTTAGGATGTATGTGGTAATAAACATATTCGTGGTAGGTCTCTGTTGCCGGAGACCGTATACCTATACGGTTACACATGAGGTCAAAGGAAAAGTTGTTGTCATATTATTGAAGCTATACCTTTTTTACTTCTTGCAACATGCGAAAAGTTTAAGGTGATAAGAAGGAGCATAACAATATAATCGCTTGTTTTTAAGTTATTAAACTCTCATCTATAGAGTGGGTAGTTGTAAATTGTCTGTAGTATGTAGTTGTATTTCTTAAGTAATCCTCCTTTGACATTTATTTATATTAAGCTAATAACGAAGCCGACCAGGGTTACCAGGTGGTAGGTCTCTGTTGTCGGAGACCGTCTGGATGGGTACCACCGCAGTCCTATTTCTACCGCCAAACAGTAGTGTGCAAACATTACTATGTTCCAGTTTCAAGGACGCTGTAAGCTAGTGAAATTACCGGGGCAACGAGACTTAAAAACTTAAGTCTGAAGGCGACGAGCGCAATGTGGTGCAGTGTATATCATCTTAACTAGCGCCATGTTATGGGCAAGCGTATCACTTACCATCAGGTGAACGTCTCGCTCGTCTCATCGTTTCGTTGAATTAAAAAAAAACCTAAATAATTACCGAATTTGATATTGAATCGAAAAAATGCAAAGACTAACTCAAACACAAATCTATAACTAACATCATCAGTTTAAGAAAAGTTCTTTAATGGTTTAACAACAGATAAGCCGATAAGCCTTTTTCGATACTGATTATTATGACTTGGTTACTTTGCTTGCTGATAGAGTTACCTTCGAACACATTGCTGTGTTTCAGTTATAAGCATATGATGGTAAGAGCATTCTTAGTAAGGATTTTTTTATAATCAAAAAGGCTAGTGCATGCCTCGCGATCCCATGTAGTGTTAAGTGGTAATGTTATCTGTGATGGTGAACCGCACTTATACAGTAACAGTCTATTTACCTTTGTATTGATAACACTCGCATATTTGTGGACAACAGGATTCAGTTCCTCAATCTTTTTAAACTAAACTTAAAGGAAATTATTTCAATGTTTTCTTTTCAGATTCTCAAAGGAGCTTACAGTTACTACACACTTATAAATTAAATTCACATAGGTTTTTATTAGGTAGAACTACATTAAATTTGCTAAAGCACTAAATAGGCATGACGTTTGTGTTGGTGATTGTTAGTATCAGTTTATAAAGCTGTAATCAAATGAGTTTCTTTAAATATTTCTTCGTTTGGCTGGTGACCATACTCTTATCGTAAATAAGTAAAATTATTCAGTGCGAAACTACTTCGCTAACATTAGTTTTGTCGCTTAATATAATATATCAACTTAATAAATCGATTTATTTATTATCTAATATATTTTAGAATAAACCTGATCAGTAATAATTTGCAAATAAGATTATCTTCTTATTAAAGTGCTATCTTCTTTCAAGTGCCGTTTTATTAAAGTACGAATATAAACCATTTCAATACTTTTTTTTAGTTTATACATTACCCATGAAGATATAGATTACAATCGGAAAATTCTTAAATGACTTATTTACCAGTCAATGCTGTGCGTAAATAAAATGGGAGGTTGGTGAATACAAAAACGTATTTATATTATTATATAGATTATAAATCAAACGTTAGATTCGTATTATAACAAAGAATATACTGAAAAAATTTTTTGCCTGAAAACTTGAAGGATGGAAATTATCCTTTGTATGGGCCATTAAATATTTCTTAATACTAGTGTATAAACGTTTAATACACTTTAATTTTTGTTAAATAATTGGTTTTGACTGAAGGCACGATGAGTAAAGACTTGACATTAATTTCATATGATATTAACTGACAATAACACCGAGGGTGTTAAGCGTGGTCATCCAGAATACTCTGAAACTTATATGTTGGCAGCTGGAATTAAGCAATGCTGTTAAGCTGTATAAGTATGTGATAATGGTATCTGACCTGATAAACTCATGAAACCCTACCCTCGGAATTAAACTACCGTGTTACTACAGAAGCTGTTAACCCCCAAGTCCGATATAAAAAAAAATAAAAAAAACCACTAGGATTAAATAAAAAAAAAAAATAATTAGGACAAACAGTTTAGATCCAAACGTTGCTGCATAAATAATAGCAGCAAGGCTAATAAGACTCATAAGAGTCACCAAAAGAAAAAAAAAAAAACACTAGGATTAAATAAAAAAAAAAAAAATTAGGACAAACAGTTTAGATCCAAACGTGCTGCATAAATCATAGCAGCAGACAAACAGGACTCATAAGAGTCAAAAAAAATAAATAAAAAAAAAACACTGAGATTAAATAAAAAAAAAATAATTAGGACAAACAGTTTAGATCCAAACGTTGCTGCATAAATCATAGCAGCAGACAAACAGGACCCATAAGAGTCAAAAAAAAAAAATAAATAAAAAAAAACACTGAGATTAAATAAAAAAAAAATAATTAGGACAAACAGTTTAGATCCAACGTTGCTGCATAAATCATAGCAGCAAGACAACAGGACTCATAAGAGTCAAAAATAAAAAAAAAAAAAATAAAAAAAAAACACTGAGATTAAATAAAAAAAAAATAATTAGGACAAACAGTTTAGATCCAAACGTTGCTGCATAAATCATAGCAGCAAGACAAACAGGACCCATAAGAGTCAAAAAAAAAATAAATAAAAAAAAAACACTGAGATTAAATAAAAAAAAAATAATTAGGACAAACAGTTTAGATCCAAACGTTGCTGCATAAATCATAGCAGCAAGACAAACAGGACCCATAAGAGTCAAAAAAAAAATAAATAAAAAAAAAACACTGAGATTAAATAAAAAAAAAATGATTAGGACAAACAGTTTAGAACCAAACGTTGCTGCATAAATCATAGCAGCAAGACAAACAGGACTCATAAGAGTCAAAAAAAAAAAAAAAAAACCCCAAGTCCGAGAAGTAAGGTAGTTTTCTACCGAGCTTCTTGTATCTGTTGCCTTAGGAATGTATAAAAATTTAAATCTGTGACTAGTAAGAGGAAATTTTAATTCATAACATTACTTACAACACGATAAACAGTTTATTTCTACTTCGTAGTTCCTACTAATTATCCAAGTTTCATTGCAGTTCCGCCTCAGCTTTCGGGTGTCGTTAATTAGCACCCGCCTCCGGTAAAACTAACCGCAAAGAAACTAGAAAGAGAATTTACAGAAGTACAATAATATCACTCAAGTTATACAAAAAAAAACAGTTAAGATAAAGATGTGTATATAAAGTTACCAAAAATCGTTAAACACTAACGAATATCTCTAAATTACAGGAAGAAAATTTAATTGAGCTTAAAATTTACAAACACAAGATAGAAAGCTTATTATTCTATGTAATATTCTTAATAAGCTTTCTTATCATTTACTTCTGTTAGCTTTGAACTTGTAATGCTGGGAAGCGTTTCAGGTCTTGATGTACGACATCTTTCCTTTTGAAGATTCCTTCACATCATACTTCAAGTTGTAGCATTTTTTATCATAAAAGCTGCTGAATTGTGAATTTCTCTTTCACGATTATTTGGAGTCAATCTTATGGCTTTTAAACAAAAAATCTTTACCTTCTTCTTCTTTATTTTTTTTATTCTACGAAGCGACGAGACGAGCAAGACGTTCACCTGATGGTAAGTGATACGCTTGCCCATGACAACGTGGTGCTAGTTAAGATGGTACACACTGCACCACATTGCGCTCGTCGCCTTGAGACATAGGGTGTTAAGTCTCGTTACCCCAGTAATTACACTAGCTACAGCGCGCTTCAAACCGGAACACAGTAATGTTCGCACACTACTATTTGTCGGTTGCAATAGGAGCTGCGGTGGTACCCACCCAGACGGTCTCCGGCAACAGAGACCTACCACCTGGTAAATGATAAACTTGTCCATAATAATTTTTTCCGAGGAAGTGTGATTCACGGTGTATTTGTTAATAGCTGTTTATAATATCGTAATATTAGATATTTTTTATTTATGTTATAAGCAATCGAGATTTGTTATTCAATGTTTTTGATATTTCATGTATTATTTATAATTCGCTTCTTATATTTCTTCATTGTGTACACTTTTCTGTCCGCATCGATCATTTAATGTCCTCTACACGGTAAGGTTTACTGAAAGATAAGTCTATCAGAGTTAGGTTTCGCTTTATACATATATTTTAAGATCACTATTTCATGCTGTGTATATAAAAAGTAAAGTAAAGTAAAGTAAGTAAAAGGAAATGGAGTGAAGAAGGTTACTTAACATACGGAAGTCAAGCATTATATCCGCCCAAGGAACTTCTCTACCTCACTTTTCCTATTTCCGAACTTAACAATTAAAAAATTTAGAAAACTTAAATAAAAATCAATGAAATTTTTTTAATGTAGTATAAATGTTTAAATATATTATCAGCTAAATCCAATACTATATAAAAATTCGCACCATGGCTAAGATTAAGGCACTTGAAAGTCTGATAACCGATGAGCGTTAAGACCCTCGAGTGGAAGGTAGATCAGCTGTAGAAGTCTATTAGCTGACGATCAACAAGAATGTCCTGTTAATTATAAATATTTATAATTACTATTGGAACGGCGCATCAACGAGTTCGTGTATTAGTTGATTCTGATTAAAACCAATCGCTCTCACTCTCTTCTCTCCCCTCGTTACGTCTAACACGAAATATTCCATAATACATTGAATTAGGACGCTTACTAAAGTCCTGCACCGACTAATGCAAACACTTAAACGTGATTAAGTTGTACCTTAACTTCAGCACAAGTCGGCAAAGTTTGCTTGCAACGCCAAAGTACAAACTACAGAATGTTTCGTCGCAGTCGTAAACTTTGAGCGCGAATTTATCGTCCCACGGGCGAGGGTTTGCATCTTCACTGGTGGTATATCTCTGTTGACAGCGACTGTCTACCACCACCACAGAGCTGTTCTGTCGTCAAGCTGCTGTGCGAAATCATTTCAGACTTGTTGATAGATATATCATAAGTATAATGATTCTTAACAATGATGAAAGTTATCAATATTTTTTGATGCCTGAACAGAGAACGAGTGTAATGTGATACCAGGTGGATAATTTAATATCAGATGAACTGTCTTGTCTCTTCTTTATTTAAAAACAATGTTTTTCAGTAAACACAAGTCTCAACGCTGATACGTGGGACATACCACCATCATCAAACTGTAAACAAACATGTTCGCAATAAATAATTATTTAATTGCGAACGATTATCGCTACAACAACAATTATAACTAACACAGGAAACGTTTCAAGTTAAGTTGGGAGGTGCGAAGTATAATTAAGTGTTTAAATAAGGTGGTGCTTGTTAAACAAGCTGCGTCAACAGATAGTGTAGTGCAAAAAATAGCGACCGATTTTGAAGCTTGCCTCTAGTATTGATGGGACTTCTTCTTCTAAATCGTATTTCCTCAGGACTGAGGGTCGTGGTCATCGTGTTTTTATTGAAACACTCGACGACTCTCTTGGCAGTTATAATGGAGTGGTTTGCCATTGCCTTCTCCATTTCACATACTAGTCTGACCACTGATAGTCATGGCATAGATATGTAGGTTTCCTCACGATGTTTTCCTTCACCGTCAAAGCGCGTGATATTAGTTGGTGTTTTATGCTAACTGCACATAAATTGAAAAATTCATTGGTGCAGGCCGGATTCGAACCCGGTACCTTCGCATTGGAAGGCCGGCGTTCAAACCACTAGGCTATCACGGCTGATTGATGGGACAGCCATCACCAAAAGAATAACAACAAAGCAACTATAACAAGAAGAGTATTCAGAAGAAGAGAACGTCTATCTCTTGGTAAGTGTAATGCAGTGTAGTTGTAGTGTTAACGCTTCACAACCTCGCGTTCATCCTTTTGTAGCTCAATGCTTTGTAGGTAGTTTTAGCAGCTACAGCTCCTTTCTAACTGCAGTTTAGTAATGTTTCCACAGTGTGGCACTGCTGGCAGGTCTCTATTGTAGGAGACCGTCTAGGTAGGTACCACTGCTGTGACTATTTCAACTGCCAAGCAGTAGTATGCAAACATTACTGTGTTCCAATTTGAATGGCGCTGTAAGTTAGTGATGTTATTGGAGTATCGAGACTTTATACCTCATGTCACAAGGCGATGAGCGCAATGTGGTGCAGTGTATACTTCCTAACTAGCAGCATGTTCTTATCGGCAAGTGAATGTTCTGCTCGAAAAATTAAGAAGGTCAAATTAAAGACAAGTCAAACTTAAAGTACCTTTTTAAAAAAATTACTTATCTTGTTAGAATTGAACTGGTTAGTATTTATCTTGTCGATGGTGGTGTAAGTAGTATTTTTTATACAAACAACACTAAAGCATTGTTCAATTAATTGAAACAATTAACATGCTTTATAAAATGCGGTGTGTCTGTCTGACTATCATTAAATGTTTGCCAGTATCATCACCAACATGATTCGAACGCTGTTGAATAGATTGGAGGATCCGATGAATCCACTTCTGGGCCCCAATTTGAAGGCACTCAAACTCTGGGGTCTATTAATACCAAAAAGCAAATTGGGAAGGTTTTCAGTTTATTCAGTAAACTTACTCTTTGTAATTTTCATAATATTTGAATACATCGATGTCTGGCAAGTCAGATCTGATATAAAATTGGTCTTCAACAACTTAAGGATCTCAATGATAAGCCCGTTCAACGTATTTAAGATGACGTTGTTTTATATATTGCAGCAGCAGTGGACAGACGTAATAGATTACATTTCGAGGGCAGATATAAAGATGAGGTTGAGCAAGGATCCCAAGAATGTGGAGATCGTATCGTCTAATACGAAATACTGTCGGAGGGTGACGTACGTTTATTGGTGTTTGACGTATATGACATCAATATGTATCATGACCACACCAATAACTGCGTACCTGGCTTCTAAGACGTACAGGCAGAACATCAAAAACGGTTCAACCTATTACATTGAAATGATAAGGTGCTGGGTCCCGTTCGACAAAACCAAGCTATCTGGCTACTTGTTCGCCACATCGCTCCAGATGTTTATACTGTGCTACATCGGCGGCGTCATATCTTCGTACGACTCCTACGTTGTAGTCGTAATGATGTTCTTCAAAACGGAGCTCATGTTGCTGGAAAACGACAGCTCAAAGATTTTCAATTCACATCAAACAACACTCGACGACGAGTCTTTCAGGCGAAATATAAAAGAGTTTCACAGGCGACATACAGAACTAATGAAGTTTGTTTCTTATACTTCTTAATTTTTTCAATTTAATTTAATTTTTTCAGTACAAAAAGAGAGTAAGAGATATTTTTGCATTTTGTTATATTTATCCCGATGAAAACGATTGGAGCTACAAAAAGTTTTCTATCATAATTTTAATCATCTATCATCTCGTTTTGATCTAAAGTTTAAAGTAAACTTGATTAGCAAATAACGACTAAGTATTATTAAAAATTTAAGATTTTAAATAATAGAAAAAATCCTAATTAGTCTAAATTGCGTTCATAAAAACCATGACCTGTGTCAGAAGAAATAAAGCATACATACACTAAAAAAAAGTAAACTTTATAGTGTTATGAATATGAGTTTAAAAATTCATATTTAAATGAAAACTTACTTTGTTACATAGTTTTCTATTCTTCCCATGTCACTTCCATTACTTATTAACTTTTCTCTTATTGGCGCTACGTTTAGAATTCCTTGTTCCGTACCGAAACTTATTCGTTGTTACTTAAGACTTCCGTCTTTGTGAATTTCAGCTCACATAGATACATGGTGATCCACTTTTGCGCTAGCTCGAAAATTCTTTTCTTCTTCTCTACCGTAAATCTATACTTATACTGTTCATGTTACAGGTACTCGGGTTTGTTTAATTCCTGTTTATCCTACATCATGTTCTTTTACGTCATTGTTTGTTCAATGATGCTTTGTGCAGCGGCGTATGAAACGACGGTATGTGAACATTATATCATCACTTTTGTTTTCTTAAAATCTACAGGACGAACAGCGTGGAGATCTTTAGGACAAAAATAGGCTAAAACAATGCTACCGATTGATGATAATGGTGATAACATATATTATTTCCTTTGTCGGGAATGCTGGTTAAATTTAACGGGAAATTGACTAACCTTTGTTATGAAATATTCTCTTTTCGCTTTTAGTTGAAGTAAAGTAGTTAAAAACAACAAAATGGTCGTTCATATCTCAAATGTACTTCAGCGATTTCAATTCGTAGGTGCTACGGTGCGTTTTTTTTATACTACTTTGCGACGAGAAGCAAGACGTTCACCTGATGGTAAGTGATACGCTTGCCCATAACAACGTGGTGCTAGTTAAGATGGTATACACTGCACCACATTGCGCTCGTCGCCTTGAGACATAAGGTGTTAAGTCTCGTTACCCCAGTATTTACACTAGCTACAGCGCCCTTCAAACCGGAACACAGTAATGTTTGCACACTACTATTTGGTGGTTGAAATAGAAGCTGCGGTGGTACCTAGACGGTCTCCGGCAACAGAGACCTACCACCAGTAACAACCGTTCCCGTTGTACGGGATGCTACGCCTTAAATATTTAGTGTTTGTATTAAGTGTTCTAAGTTATGAAAGCGTAAGTAAATTGAGAATATTGTGTTATGTTTTACGTTTAGATTGAAACGAACAAGTTGAATTACATCGCAACAATGCAATACCTCAGTTTCGGCATCGCGCAGCTGTTCATGTTCTGCTGGCACAGTAACGAAGTTATGCTCGCGGTGAGTGCTGCTGCGAGAGTTGCTTGATGTAGCTGCGTCTTATACATGTTCGATGTTAAGAGATATTTTTTAAATATCAATATGTGATGGTAAGTGATCATGGACTAGGTATCGAGGGTGTTTGTAAAAAGGGATTCTACAGGATAGGTTCAGTAAACCACCTACCAGGTGGTAGGTCTCTGTTGCCGGAGTCCGTCTGGATGGGTACCACCGCAGCTCCTATTTCAACCGCCAAATAGTAGTGTGCAAACATTACTGTGTTCCGGTTTGAAGGGCGCTGTAGCTAGTGTAATTACTGGGGTAACGAGACTTAACACCTTATGTCTCAAGGCGACGAGCGCAATGTGGTGCAGTGTGTACCATCTTAACTAGCACCACGTTGTCATGGGCGAGCGTATCACTTACCATCAGGTGAACGTCTTGCTTCTCGTCGCAAAGTAGTAAAAAAAAAAAAGCATAAAACATAACCCCTTCTCGGTGTGATGAAACACTACTTGATGTTTTCCATTTCTGTCGTCTTCTGACAAATTAAGAATTTGATCACTGTTGTTTATCTATAACGTTAAACATAAAATTATTTACTTAAGTAATTGTTATATTCATAAAGAATTAACGAAACCTCAGGACTATCTTGTAATAGACATCACGGTCTCGTCGATTTTTGTGATATATCTACATTATCTCATCTCCAAGTCTTCTGTACTATTATGCACTAGTGTTGTTTAAACTGAAACATAGTAGTACTTTGTCACTGCTTTTCAGGTGCATAAATATGGAAAGCATTTACAACAAAGACTTACTAAAGTTAACTAAAGTTTTTAATATTAACTACAAATACATGAGTTTCCTTCATATCATCGTCGTGTATTTTGTTAAATATAATAACTATATTTTAAATTAACAGAGTCAAAAGCTAATGATGGGGCCATACAAGTCAAAGTGGTGGTGTCAGCGCAAGGAACACGTACGGGATATGATCATTTTGACAAATCAATTCGACAAAACTATAATATTCAATGCGGGGCCATTCACCGATCTCACCGTAGCTACTTTTATTAATGTAAGTAATCTTAATACCCCTGTGGTCTGTTCTCATAAACCCTTCAGGTAGGTATGGACATGTGTTCTATGTAGCTTTAAATTTGATCGACGTGGGAATCCTGATTAAGTTTCAAGATCAATCACAGAGTATATCAAAATTAGTTGACCAAGCGATGTTGATTTGAAAGTTCTTAAAGTAAAACATATGTACGTTTATGTAAGTTGATTTGTTATAGAGCTTTTACTATGTATTAGCTTTTTCAAACTAAAAGTAGATAAATAGCTTTACTACCAACATTAAAGTACATGTGAAAGTATGTATCAACTGTAGACCCGCACCAACTTTCCTGGTAAATAAATATTAAACATCCTTACCATCATCACCAGTCTTCAATCCACTGCTGGATATAAGTCTTCACGAAATACAGTCTTCAGCTTTTCGCAGTTACAGTTCGTAGTTTATGACTCCCTCTGTTTATGTATCCTAATAGAACAATATTTTTTCAGATCCTCAAAGGAGCATACAGTTACTTCACTTTAATAAAATAAGCTATCAGGAAGTTATTCATATTTTTAGTTGTAATATTTACGTCAATAATCTAACACATGGCAAAGTATTGAAGAAATTTTATTACTTCAAGTTATTTACGTAGAATATTATAATAAACAGCTTTAGTAGTAAAATAAATATTTAAAAGTTAAATTTTTAGATGGTAGAAATTTTTGAAGTACGTCTAGATGATTATCACTAGGACAAATGTAACTGATAACCAGTAGGGTGTATTACTGTGTTTGTTTGAAAGGCACTGTAGCTAATAACTGAACTAACAAAGCTTAAATATACTCCCGGACACATCTATCGGCTCACCTGGTGTTTAAAGTTTTGATAGTGCCTAGCTAAAAATAAATGTTAGGTGGAGCAATAAGTTTTAATGCAGCTTTGAAGCAGATTTATTGGTCAACCTTTATGTATGTTTTTTTTGAACTCCTTTTATAATTTCGAATTGATTTGTCCGGCAGAAGTGCTACAGCTTGGACGCCAATTTCAGGCAGAGTATCCATATTTTTTGGTCAAAACTGGCTCAAACTTTAGATTTGCCTTTTTATGGAACCAATGATCGGAAACATCAAAAAAAAAAAACCAACTTGTGCGAAATAAAAAAGTTTTCTCCATTCCTGGGTCGTTGAAAACATTGAACAGACTCGAATTTTCGTGTTTTTTTTATAATCCTGAATTCGAAATTAAAGAAAAATATACATAAGGGTTGACCAAAAAATCAGCTTTAAAACTGCATTAAAACTTATTGCTCCATGAATGTGTCCGTGAGTATATTTTAATTTGTAAGCGACGAGCGCAACAATTTTTTTTTCTTCTATCACTTACCATCAGGTGAACGTCCTGTTCTTTTTTCACTTCGTAGTTTGAAATATTGCTTTTAGACGGTGTAGTGTAGTATAATTGAATAAAGATATATACGCACAGATACCTTTATGTGTTTGTATCAATTAATATAGTAAACAGACTTCTTAATTGCTCTCACTACTGGGACCCTAGGTTTCATCGCACTTGGAGATAGTAAGCCTTATAGTCATCACGTTGGACAGCTGTTGGTATTGGAACTTATAGGTTTGCTGCTGATATTTTTCTGTGCAGCGGCTTCAGCGCTTGCAGTGTAACCCTGATTACACGAAGCTACTTAACTAGCTGCCACCATCATAATGTTAATTTAGCACCATAAGAACACAGTTGTATTACAGTTTATGTGGAAGCCCACATATACATGCTACAT
This sequence comes from Byasa hedistus, assembly GCA_029286795.1. Lineage (NCBI taxonomy): Eukaryota > Metazoa > Arthropoda > Insecta > Lepidoptera > Papilionidae > Byasa > Byasa hedistus. The sequence continues at coordinate 6,242,393 of JAGSMW010000011.1, read as the reverse complement.
CATCCACAGTCATTGTAAAATTGAGGTCCAATGTCTGCCCATTGTAGGTCACAAAAGTGAAATTAAAGCTTCTTCTTCTTAAAGTGCCTCTCCATTACTGAAAGTTGGCCATCAGTTCTGCGAATTTCTGCCTATTTTAATTAAAGCGTAGTAGAGATCAAACCCTCGCCTCCGTTCTTTTCTTGACGAAACTGAGCTGCTACTAACTTTAGTGTTACAAAAATTAAAATAAATGTAGATGGAACACTTTTACTAGAATTAAGATTTATATAGTTGACTTAAAAGAATATTTGTGGAGAAGCTAAACTCAACAACCAACTTTTGGTCTTAGATTAGTAGAACTCAATTTAATTAATTTTGAGTGATAATTAACTACATATCTGTGGGAATCGAACACATTTACTGTACGCAAATGAGTGTTACTCGTTATTCTAGCATATTTATTTGATGCATAATAAATAACTTTATATAATTAAGCTCATACTAAGTGAGAGTGAATTACATATTTTGAGTTATATTTAAGTCATTACAAACGCTATTGGAGTTAAGTATCTTTAGTAATAGTGTTGGCATATATAAAACAATCTGTTATTTTTGTTAACCATAAAACTTCTTGGATTAATAGTAATTCTGATTATCTCTATTTATATAAAAATTACGGTTCTTATGTGATAACTAAAGCTCTGAAACCACACGGGAATATGAAAGTTTCTGTTGTATACAACAAGACAAGAGACAGGGCTAAGAATACATAGATATAGTATATACGAGTTAATAGTAAATGAGTTAGTTAGAAATAAGTTTATCAAATGTTGTTTAAAGGTATGTACTATAGTAAACAATAGACCAGGAACAAATAAATACGACTTTATATATACATAAGTATATGTGTAATAGTTTTGTAAGTAATGATAGATATTAAAATAGTATTAGTTGTCAATTATATAAATAATAAGATAAAAAAGTCTTGAATAATAATATCAGAGAAAATCGAGAAAAAAATATATATCTTAAAGAAACTGTCGCCTCAGAGCTACTTTATAATTTTCTCTATAATAAATAGTGAAGACATTTGCAAACTCGCAGGTTTTCCAAACGTCAGTATAACATACATTTGGTTTCATACTCGTGATGGTATTATATTCTAATAACGATATTTCTTTGAATGATTTTCTTTCAAATTCTTTAAAAAGTTTCATTATACTAATAGCATGGATTTTTAACATGCTTAATCCGTTTATTAAAACTCGATTTTTCGGATTTTATCGCGTTTATTATTTGTTTGTTTATTCCCGACGTTTCGACCGCTTTGCAGCAGTCATGGTCTTTCTGCGTAGATCGGACCATTAATAATAATTAAAAAGTTGTGGGTACCATGTGATAGCTGTGACATTTGGACGTCTGTCATCTTAGTCCTTCCGTGACCATGACTGCTGCAAAGCGGTCGAAACGTCGGGAATAAACAAACAAATAATAAACGCGATAAAATCCGAAAAATCGAGTTTTAATAAATGTGTAACATTCGCGGAAATATAAGAAATCATTATGCTTAATCCGGCTTAGATTTTTAACTAAAGTTTAATAGGGGATTTAATATAAGGAAACTTTATGGTTGCTAGTTTTACTGGACACACGAATGTTTAGCTCATGTATGCTTTGTTATAAAACTTATGATATATATTAGAATTTTTATGTTCTTAATACCACACACATCACTACGAATAACGATGATTAAGTAATTACTGCAAGTGTTGCCTTATAAAATGCTTCACGCCGAGCTAACAACAATCTTATTTCTCCAAGTTGGTGCTTGATGTATCCGAATCAACATGTTACGCCGAGCGTTAAACAAATTGGAGGATCCGGAGAATCCTCTATTGGGGCCTAATATAAAAGCACTTAAATTCTGGGGTATAATATTACCGCAAAATAAAAGTAAGAAATATTTCTGTTACTTTTTGAACACTATAATGCTATCGTTCATCATCAGTCAGTACATCGACGTATGGCTGGTAAGATCGGACACGAAGGCTCTTTTAAACAACTTAAAAACCTCAATGGTGAGCCCGGTTAACATTTTCAAAGTGACTACTTTCTACATTTGGCAAAACAAATGGTTGGATATATTTAATTACATATCGAGGGCTGATCTGAGGCAGAGAAGGAGCGTAGATCGCGAAAACATCAAAATAATATCGGATAACACGAAATATTGTCGGACGGTGACACGAGTTTTTTGGTCTTTAGTTTATTTCACTGGGGTCTTGATTATCACTACTCCGATGATCAAATATGCCGTCTCCAAGACGGACAGGATGAACATTAAGAACGGCACAGATTACTACGTGGAGATCGTGAGGTGCTGGGTGCCGGTTGACACGAAACATTTACAGGGGTATGTGATCGCTTCTATATATCAAATATATATAGTTGTGATGGCTACCGGCTACATAGCATCGTTCGACACTAACGCTATCTCTATGATGATGTTCTTCAAAACTGAAATCATGACCTTGGAGAACGACAGCTCGCAGATATTCGGCACCGCTCAACGTTCGTTAGATGACGAGACCATCAGGAGTAATATTAAAGAATGTCACAGAAGACGTAATGAACTATTTAAGTAAGTTTACTATTATCTAGTTATCCTCTATTATGTATTTGCGTGTACATCCTTCTCTTCACTTTCATTCTTCATCCTTACTGCATTATTTTATCGTTCCTATAACAATCCTCTCCGTTACTTACAAGTTATTCGCTCTTCCTTCTTTCTATCTCTGTATTCAATATTGTTTCTCCTGGTCAGACAGTTATAATTAGAGCATTTTACATCAGAAATGCACCGATTTCTTCTTAATTAATCTTTCCTCTAAAAGAACTTGGGGAATGCTTATTTATTCGTTTTAGTGATTTTTGTTCCAGGTACACCGATTTATTTAACTCCTGCATATCGCCGATTATGTTCTTTTACGTTGTTGTGTGCTCCTCAATAATGTTGTGCGCAGTGGCATATGAATCAACGGTAAGTATAAATTATACATGTAAAGTGAAAATTCTTTTAACTGCTCGTAAACAAAAAAAATTTAAACCTTGTAAAGGAGAGTTCTCTTCAAATATAATATTTAATCCGTCACAGTTTTCATATCCACACTTCACATATCATTGAGTTCACAGTTTTTACACTGCACATATTGAAATGAGGGAGAACTACAGTAATATTTCTTTTATAAAGAAACAATGTTATCTTCTATACCTTTCGTTTTGTTATTTCCATCTTTCAAAAAGTCAGTACAAGTATTCTATTATTATGAATATTAATCGTGTTAAAAATGTTAACTTAAATACTCACTACACTTTATGAAATACACAATTATATTGTTAAATGTATCAATAATGTCTAGTATATTTATTTTCGATTCATCTCACTTTCTTACTAATCAATTTAAATACTATTTTTCTAACAAAAATGTGTGTACTCGTAACTATAAACATTTTTTATCAATATAACAGTTGTGAACTCTGTGAACTGGGAGAGTTACTACAGACGTTGGCATTACCAATTAAAATAGTATTATTAAAATATTTCTGTTTCCGTAATGAAAGCTTTAACAATGTAAACATAAAAATCAGAGTAATGATGTAGACTTTTGTAAGCGTCAATGCTAGCTCGTTTAACTTTTAGATAGAGACTAATATAATGAGTCTCTTCGTGACAGTGGAGTTCTTGACGTTCGGTGTGACGCAGCTGTTCATGTACTGCTGGCACAGCAACGAAGTTATGGTAGCGGTAAGTTCGAGTACATAATTAAATAATAAGTATGCTCGCTTAGATACTACGGCTTTCATATATTAACAGTCAATATAACAATGCGGTCAATGAGTACGAAATAATTTCACTACTATCATAACTTACTAATATGGTCTCTGAATCGAATGAGGATCTTCGTTTTAAAAAGAAATATCTAGTCAATGTTCATTAGCAATAATCTTACCAGGTGGCAGGTCTCTGTTGCCGGAGACCGTCTGGGTGGGTACCACCGCAGCTCCTATTTCAACCGCCAAATAGTAGTGTGCGAACATTACTGTGTTCCGGTTTGAAGGGCGCTGTAGCTAGTGTAATTACTGGGGTAACGAGACTTAACACCTTATGTCTCAAGGCGACGAGCGCCACGTGGTGCAGTGTGTACCATCCTAACTAGCACCGCGTTGTCATGGGTAAGCGTGTCACTTACCATCAGGTGAACGTCTTGCTCGTCTCGTCGCAAAGTAGTATAAAAAAAAGAAAAATAATATAATAAAGATACCTAAAATGTAGATAATTTGGAAAGACAAAATTTAATTGTTAAATACATGTTTGTTTACTGGTGTAAGGTCTTTGTTGCGACCGTCTAGGTACCACAGCAGTGACTATTTCAACTGGCAAACAGTAGTGTCCGAACATTACTGTGTTCCAGTCTGAATGGCTGTATCTAGTGAAATTACTGGAGTAACGAGACTTAACACCATATGTCTTAAGACGACAATTTTTACTGATGGTAGGTCTCTGTTGGAGACCGTCTAAGTACCACTGCAGCTTTTATACCGCAAAATAGGAGTGTGCGAACATTACTGTGTTCCAGTCTGAAGGGCTGTATCATTTGAAATTACTGGGGTAACGAGATTTAATATTTTAAGTCTCAAGACGATGAGCGCAATGTGGTGCAGTGTATACCATCTTAACTAGCGCCATGTTATGGGCAAGCGTATCACTTACCATCAGGCGAACGTTTCGCTCGTCTCGTCGCTTAGTAGGATAAAAAAAAGATTTAACTTTTAATTTTCATTGAACAGAGTCGGAAGCTGTTAATGGGTCCATACAGATCCGTATGGTGGGGTCGGAGTAAGCAACGGCAGCGAGACTTGACAATTTTGGTAGCCCAATTCGACAAACAGATAACATTCAGCGCTGGACCATTTACGGACCTCACTATGGCCACTTTCGTTAATGTAAGAGTTATTTATTTACCACGTGCATTTACAGTGTATATTGCGAAATCATGGTAATAAAAAATATTTTATGGATAACTAATTCTAACATACACCTGTAACAAATACACACAACATTCAAAATATAATTTACACAAAAAAAAAACACCTAACAATTCCAAAAAAACAGAGTTCACTCGCTACTGTTCTTAATGGGACACATCATTAATGACCTCGTGTAATTAATTGTGGACAGTGGTCCAAATTTCATGAAACTTCTTACAGTTATGCCTTGATACACCAGGTTCGATAGCCACACGTTGTGAAGTTAATCATATCATATCATGATGGATTATTCTAACACAACACACTTCACCATTCACAATTCGTTGATACTCTACATTGTATGAAATTGAAACTTTGCGTAACCTTAACTTAAACTTTTTTTTTCAGATAGTAAAAGGCGCTTACAGTTACTACACCTTAATAAAATAATATATTCAAACTAATTTTTATCTTATCATATTATAACTTGATTACATTCAACGGCACGTCTGTTAAGTTAGCTTAAGCACTTAAACACCTTTTTAACTTCGTCTCAATGTAATTATTATTGGCTTCAAAAGGGCAAGTTATGCCTGTTGGTAAAATGTTACACTTATACTGTTACCAGTAATTAATTAATGTTATATGCAATGTAATTGGTTTGAATAGTGTTAATATATTAAATAAACAACATTCACTAATAAAGTGGATTTTCTTTATAAAGACTAAACCATACATTAAAAACTTTTTACTAATTATCAATATCTTCTGGCATATACGGAAGCCTGTACCTCGTTCTGTGGACTTCTTTGTTGGTATAAAAACAGAGAGGTATATACTAATACCTCGAGATGTAAGCCACCTTAATGATAGCATCGGAAACTATTGAAGTATCACAGTTTTCTTCTGAGTATGGAGAGACATAACTTTAAAAAAATAGATCTGATCTGACCTTAGAGTACTTTTTATCAAACCTAAATACTTAATTATAATCTTTTGTATAAAATATACATTTTAAAATAATCAAAAGAATAAGTTGACAATTAATAACCCGAAACTTTATAGCAGCAGGACCAAGAATTTATATTTAAAGTTCAAGAAAGCGATATTCTTCAGCTTGTCGCCTTGCGTTGCGGAGGTGCTTTACCGCGGCTTACTTTAGCTCAACTTAAAGCGAAACTTGAATTACGTTTAAACCGTTAATTAAGTAGGTACAGAAATGGTTATAGTTTGAGCAAGTAAGTTAGACAATCTTACCATTGCATAAAATATGATATATACTAACAATGCAACCATCATTATTTAACCCTAAGAGACAAATATAATACTCACATTTGTTTTATAAATGATGTAGTTCAGTTTATTTTCTTTTTGACTACTTTTTTTTGAGACTGTAATGTTGAATTATACACTCCCGGACACATCTGTCGGCCCACCTAGTGTTTAAAAGTTTTAACGGTGTCTATCTAAAAATAAATGTTAGGTGGAGCAATAAGTTTTAATGCAGTTTTAAAGCAGATTTTTGGTCAACCTTTATGTATGTTTTTTTTTTTAATTTTGAATTCAGGTTTATGAAAAAAAAATGAAAATTCGAGTCTGTTCATTGTTTTCAACGACCCAGGAAGAAAACTTTTTTATTTCGCACAAGTTGAATTTTTTTTTGATATGTTCGATTATTGGTTCCATAAAAAGGCAAATCTAAACTTAGTTTAGACCAAAAAATATGGATACTCTGCCTGAAATTGTCGCCCAAGTTCAAGCCCAAGTCGCAAAACTTCTGCCGGCCAAATCAATTCGAAATTACAAAAAATATAAAAAAAAAACATACATAGTGGTTGACCAATAAATCTGCTGCAAAACTGCATTAAAACTTATTGCTCCACCTAACATTTTTTTTTAACTAGACACCGTCGAAACTTTAAACACTGGGTGGTGGGCCGATAGATGTGTCCGGGAGTATATAACAGCACTCTTCAAATTAGAACACAGCAGTGTTTACACTTCTGCTTAGATTAAAATCGACGAAATTTAGTCCTACCTACTTTACATATTCTATAGAAGCGACGAGACGAGTATAACATTCTGATAGTAAGTGATAACAATATAGTGTTAGTTAGGTATACACAGCACGTTGTGCTCATCGCCTTGACATATAAGTGGTAAGTTGCTGGGCGCTGGTGTTACCTAAACGGTCTCCAGTAACAGAGATATATCTTCAGTAAAACAGTCTCTTATCTCATCACATTCGTCTTATAGTTATAAAAAGGAATAGTTGTGTTCTTCCTCAGTGCAAAGTAATAAGTTACCATCAGTGGAACTGCCTCCACCTATTACCCCCGCATCAGTTACAACATCAACAATAATAAAGTTACGCGGGGGAAATAAATTGAACTTGAACATAACGTTGAAAGGAATAAGACGTAAAGTTCACATAATGCCGGAAGCCAATAACAATATTTCTAACGCAATAATGGCGTCCCAAATCCGCTTCCTCTCAAAACAATTTATTTAGTCCCTGCAGCGACGCGCTACTTTGCCGTTTTCCGGTCAATATTTCACGCCCACCAGTTCATTTTGTCTGATAAAATATAATACAGTTTGTCTTATTTTTTTATACTACCCCTACCCCTTCCTTTTGGAGGAGGCCGACTAGGTTTTCAGTTTTGCGTCACTTATATATACTTTCACTATCAAACGTAAATGTTCCAGTTTTAAGAGTTTTCTTATCTTGCTGTTATCGTGAGTACATCTTCTCTTCTTCTTAGAATTACCTCATGACTGAGGGTCGAGGTTATCATGTGTCATGAAACACACGACGACTTTCTTTGGCAGTTATAATGGAGTGGTGTTGCCATTGCCTTCTCCATTTCACATACTAGTCCGACCACGTACGGTCACGACATAGATATGCAGGTTTCCTCACGATGTTTTCCTTCATCGTCAAAGAACGTGATATTAGTTAGTGTTTTATGCTAACTGCACATAAATTGAAAAATTCATTGGTGCAGGTGGGATTCGAACCCGGTACCTTCGCATTGGAAGAGCAGCGTTCAAACCAGTAGGCTATCACTGCTCGTGATTATCGTGTCTACATACGTTGTTTTAAATGAATTCTATTAGATTTGTAATCATAACGTATATAACAAAGTTTTCCTTCATTTATTATTTTCTTGGTATGTCAATTATAATCAACAGTACATACATTCTAATTTTAGGAATCTATTTCATTCATTAAATGATACTTTGAAACGTATCTTTATAATTCAATATGCTGTAAAGATTAAATTATTTTTGAATACTTGACGCAATAGTGTGAAGTGATTTCATAAGACTACCTAGTTAAATAAAGTAAGTATAACAACATTTCCCCTTAAAACAATTTCATAGTTTAACAAATCCGTCAAACACTTTGCATTCATAATACACTCCCGAACACATCTATCGGCCCACCTAGTGTTTAAAGTTTTAACGGTGCCTAACTAAAAATAAGTGTTAGGTGGAGCAATAAGTTTTAATGCAGTTTTAAAGCTGATTTTTCGGTCAACCTTTATGTATGTTTTTTTTTCAATTTCGAATTCAGGATTATGAAAAAAAAAAACGATAATCCGAGTCTGTTCATTGTTTTCAACGACCCAGGAATGGAGAAAACTTTTTTTATTTCGCACAAATTAGATTTTTTTTTGATGTTTCCGATTATTGGTTCCATAAAAAGGCAAATCTAAACTTAGAGCCAGTTTTGACAAAAAAATATGGATACTCTGTCTGAAATTGTCGCCCAAGCTGTAGCATTTCTGCCGGCTAAATCAATTCGAAATTACAAAAAAATTAAAAAAAAAACATACATAAAGGTTGACCAATAAATCGGCTTCAAAACTGCATTAAAAGTTATTGCTCCACCTAATATTTATTTTTAACTAGACACCGCCGAAACTTTAAACACTGGGTGGTGGGCCGATAGATGTGTCCGGGAGTATTTTTTCTAAAATAATTTTGTTTTCAGAATTCATTAGAAACGTATGTACTTTAAAAGAACTCTCTTTCATGCTCTTAACTTTTTGTATATCATTTAAGTCATTCAAAATCAGCCGGCTTATCTCCATTTGTTATAAGTTATTTCGGAAAGCACTGAAAGTAACTTTTATCTTTATGTAGGGTATTCCCATTACACAACTATGTTTGATCATTAGTAAGCTTATGTCATCGCAATAATAACTTAGGGACGCCAAGTTTAATAGCTTTTAAAGTCACCAGTCACGGGCCATTTACTTGAAGTTCTCGTCGTAATTATTTGTTACCCAGCGATCTATTTTCAGGAAAGCGCGCCTTTGTGAAAATTTCTTCAATGATATGTTATTAACTTTGAACCATGACTGAAAATGACAGCGATGACAGTTATCACTCCCTGACTGGAACGTTGAGCGATTTTGTACGAGGTGCATTTAACCAAAGTCGGTCTTTGTTAAACGTGTGTCATATTAATGCACAAAGTGTGCCCACTCACTATAGCGAACTCGAAGAGACTTTTGGTAATGCCAATCTTCATGCTGTTCTGATCTCGGAGAGTTGGTTGAAACCTAATCTTCTTTCGACCTCTTACGCCCTTCCTGGCTTTACTCTGATACGTAACGATCGTGAAGGCAGAAGAGGAGGTGGTGTAGCTATATACCTCCGCTGTGACTTTCCTTTTAAAATAATTGCTTCTTCCTCACCCGTTAATTACACAACTGCTGAGTTCCTCTTCCTCGAAGTATGTATCCGGGGCATAAAAATTGTTCTCGGTGTTGTTTATTGTCCACCCTCAGTAGATTATTTCTCCAGTGTCGAAATGATTTTGGAATCTATAGGGTCGGAATATTCGCACCATATCATCATGGGTGATTTTAACACAAACCTCCTTGCTCTTTCCTCGCCACGGTCTACCAAGTTACAACAAATAATTAAGTCAAATGGCCTGCATGTGCTTCCTTTACAACCCACTCACCACAATATTAAGGGAGAAGACACATGGCTCGACTTAATACTCACCTCAAACCCTGCCCTCGTCTCCTCCCATGGTCAGCATTTTGCACCTGGGTTTTCCCACCATGACCTTATCTACCTTTGTTACGTCTTAGAACCTCCTAAATCCCGTCCTAAAGTATTGCACAAACGTTGCTTTGGCCGTATGGATGTGGAGAAATTACGTATAGATGCTTCCACTTTAAATTGGGAAACTGTTTTTAAAGCTAGTACTATTGATGAAAAACTTTGTGCCTTCAACGATGTTGTCCTCAGCTTGTATGACAGCCACGCTCCTATTAAAAAAGTGAAGATCAAACGTCCACCAGCGCCTTGGTTAACTCACGAAGTACAAATTGCAATGAGACGAAGAGATAAGGCTTTTCGTAAATACAGAAATGATCGCTGTGAAAAAAATTGGGATTTGTATAAAACTGCAAGAAATCACTGCAACCAGATGGTACGCAACGCTAAACGCCGTCATATTCTTACTAACATTAATTCATCGTCCCCCACAGCTATTTGGAAGCTCCTTGGAACTCTTGGGATTGGCAAAAAAAAATAATTATACTGAACTTCCAAAGACAGTTGCTTTAGATGACATAAATCGCTTTTTTTGCGCCCATACTCCCTTGGACTACCAAACGAAATGTGAAACCGTAAACTATATCAAGGGTCTACCTAGTCCAAACTTCGAAGAATTTGACTTCTCCTTTGTTGTTAAAGAAGAGATTAAAAAGATTATCCTTTCCATCAAGTCCAATGCACTAGGTTGCGACAATATTAGCCGTCGCATGATTATCTTTATCCTGGACTACCTTCTTCTTCCTATCACTCATATTATCAACTTCTCACTTGATTCTGGAATTTATCCTTCACTCTGGCGTAAAGCGTACATTGTCCCCTTGCCTAAAATTACAAATCCTTCCTTACCATGTCATTTTAGACCTATATCTATACTTCCATTCCTATCCAAAGTACTCGAAGCTTGTGTACATAAACAATTATCGCAGTTTGTATACCACAATAACGTATTAAGCCCCTTTCAGTCTGGTTTTAGACCGAGCCATAGTACCGTTACGGCTCTCCTTAAAGTTACAGGTGATATTAGGACAGGCATAGAGAACACCAATGTTACCGTGCTTGTTTTAATTGACTTCTCTAACGCTTTTAATACCATCGATCACGACCTACTACTTCAGATCCTTTCCCATTCAATGATCTCTTCCGCAGCAACAAATTGGTTCTCTTCCTATCTTCAAGGACGCCAGCAAGTGGTTCGCATCAACGAGACCTCATCAAGCTGGTGCAACCTTAGCGCTGGTGTTCCTCAAGGCGGCATATTATCTCCTTTGTTATTTTCAATATTCATCAATCTCATTACTCCTGGTCTTCAGTGTGCATACCATCTGTATGCTGATGATTTGCAGTTGTACGCACAGGCGAGTGTAGATAGTGTAGATGTAGCGATAGGCTTGGTTAACAAAGACCTTGAATATATTAAGAGTTGGTCGCAAAAGTTTGGACTAATTGTTAACCCTTCCAAATGTCAAGCCATTATAGTGGGGAGCAACCGGACTATCTGTAAACTGGATACAACAGTATTACCTTCGGTAATATACGATGGTAATATTATAGAATTGTCACCATCTGTTAAAGACCTTGGACTTCACATAGACACAACTCTTAGCTGGCAGCAACAAGTGGCGAATGTTAGTCGTAAAGTAACCGGTACTCTACGAGCCCTCTACCGTTTGAAAAACTTTCTCCCGTCTAAGACCAAAGCGGTGATTGTGCAAACTCTAATTATTCCCATTATTGACTATGGTGATGTGTGCTATTTCGACCTGAATGCAGACCTCCTTGATAAGTACGATCGACTTCTAAATAACTGCATTCGATTTATTTTCAACCTCCGTAAGTATGATCATGTGTCTTCTTTTCGTTCACAGCTAAAGTGGTTATCCATCCGTCAGCGGCGAAGTCTGCGTTGTCTTAACACATTATTTTCTATTCTGACATCTCCAAAACCACCTTCTTATCTTACTTCCTATTTTACGTATTTGGGTTCTAACCACGACAAAGATCTTCGCTCATCTAGCAACTCCCTTCTTTTATGTCCGTCGCACACCTCTGATGTTGTTCACTCTTCCTTCCTTATTCAAAGTATCCTTCTCTGGAATGCGCTCCCTCTCGAAATCAGAACAGCAACTAATCGTCTCACGTTTAAGATAAAAGTTCGGGAACTTCTTCTCAACGATGCAATGAACAAATCTTCTTAAGCTTTTATATATGTATTTGTTATTATTTTTCTTTTTTTATTTTTTTTTATTTTAATAACTTTGTGTTTATGTATATATATATATATATGTATGTGTGTGTATATATAAAAAATATTGTGTACGTGTATTATTTATAATATATTATATGTGTATTTATAATATTTGTATTGTATTTATTATTTCGTTTCTGTTTTTTTTAGCACCTACCTCATATGTTCTCTGCACAACCCAAGGTAGACTGGCAGATAATGCCAAAGGCATTAAGTCAACCCTTACACCCTGAGTGTGTAAATAAATAAATAAAAATAAATAAATAAATAAAATGGACTTTTCTAATGTTGTTTTTAACAAAAACTGACTAAGTTGACTGGACTTGATATTTTATTACTAATGAGAGCATTCCATACCGGTGTTAGTATACAAAATAGATAAGATAAAATCTGTAAAATTAAGTTTTGTTGGCTCTGTTTCCTTTGATACTATTCCAGGTAATTCCCGGAAAAGTAAGCAGAACTTTCAGTGACTAATGCCTGAAGTTGTAAGATATAATATATGCTACTTTAAAGTATTATATTTATCGCAAAAAATATAAATAAATCTCTAGAGTGTTTTATTATCAAGTTTCTTACAGTATTTGAAAAATACTTTACATTTATTTTAAACCGATAGTTTTAATATAAATAAAACGAATACATAGCAGTGCAATAAATAAAAGTGAATAAGTATTCAGTTTTAACAGGAACGAGTGTAAAGTATATTTTTTATATTTAAAGAATCGGATTGGAATAAAAATGTATTACGTATGGGATTAAGCACCTCCTTTTCTACCTTATACATTATCGTCTAGTGTTAAGTGATGTGGTTTACGATGGTAGTTAAGTCTATTTACACTCTTGATTACAAGTGTATTTATAAAGGAAAACCGACGAAGGAATTTTTTTTTATTCAACTAGGCGCGAGACGATCGAGTCGTTCAAGTGTAAGTGAAGTGGTTCAAGTGATTGCCTATAACATGGCGCTAGTTAAGATGGTACACACTGCACCACATTGCGCTCTGTTATACGGGATACTTGAAAACAAACTGGAACTTTAATTATCACAAAGTATTACAAAAGAAAATAAAGGACAAGTACCCCGGATGAAGGATTGAGTCGGACTGATGTGGGCTGTGCCACCGCTGTTATATATCGATAATAAGGTGCTGATGCTGCACCTTGGTCATGCTCATCCTATACGCAGAGGAGATATAACAGCTCGTCTCCTTGAGACATATGAAGTCTCGTTACCCCAGTAAAGTCACTAGCTTACAGCGCCCTTCAAACTGGAACACGGTAATGTTCGCACACTATTGCTTGACGGCTGAAACAGGAATTACCTTATCTATCTAGACGGTTGGCAAGAGGGAACTACCACTAAGTTGTTTATTTTATTTGTGGGTTAAATATCTTTTTCTTTATTTATCCCATGTCCCACTTTCACCGGAAATAAGCAATCACCAGCTCACAATACTACGTGGAACAATCGCTGGAGGCGCACAACGCTGACGTGCTAATTTCATTGTATACGCAAACGAACGCGACAACTGAAGTATCAAAGAGCTACGAATTTTTCCGTGAAACGAAGTTGTGTTTCCTCACAAACAAATTATTACACTGACAACAATAGGAGAGCTTTAAGCTTTTACAAATTCTTATTTATTTATTTATTTATTTATTAATTTATCAATTTATTTATTTATTGATTTATTTATTTATTTATTTATTTATTAATTTATCAATTTATTTATTTATTTATTTATTTATTATTTATTTATTATTTATTTATTTATTTATTTATTGATTTATTGATTTATTGATTTATTTATTGATTTATTATTTATTTATTGATTTATTTATTGATTATTGATTTATTTATTTATTTATTGATTTATTGATTTATTGATTATTGATTTATTATTTATTTATTCACTCAAAGTCTACAGGTCGACTTAATGCCTTGGCATTATCTGCCGGTCTATGTTGTTTATGATATGGTATGTACGATATGGTATGTTTATGATAATTTCTCACCAGAAATATTGATTAATGTTGAACAATTTGAACTTTCAGTAAATCCAATGTAAAGCTGGCTTGTATAGAAAGAGGTTCAGCTTAGAAAAATATTAATGAAGATTAAATTTATAAAGATCGCTTATTGAAAGGTTTTATATATATACCTACATCACCTGATTATAGTCTAGTACGGCGTGTACTTTCAGGTTATGTCAAGTGACAATCAAATCAAAATGCTGATGAGCTTTCATTATACAGAAACGAATAAACAATGAGGTTGGTTTTTTTTTTTATACTACTTTGCGACGAGACGAGCAAGACGTTCACCTGATGGTAAGTGACACGCTTGCTCATGACAACGTGGTGCTAGTTAAGATGGTACACACTGCACCATATTGCGCTCGTCGCCTTGAGACATAAGGTGTTGTATCTCGTTACCCCAGTAATGTCACTAGCTTACCCCTTCAAACCGGAACACAGTAATGTTTGCGCACTACTATTTGGCGGTTGAAATAGGAGCTGCGGTGGTACCCAGACGGTCTTCGGCAACAGAGACCTACCACCTGGTGATAACAAAAAAATGCTAGTGATATCAAATCTACATTAGTTATGTTACCAAATCGAATTATGCAAGCGTTAACCCGCAGCAACTGCAAGGCGGTAATTGGTTTACTTTCATACTTTAAAAGGTTTAACAAAATGGCCTCATCAATATGCCGCAGGATAAGCCGAAGCGTGTTGGTAAAATGAAGCTTTTTCAGTATTCATACGAGCCTCCTTCGCAGCTGTTGCGAAGGGGCAACAATTTTACGCAAACAACGTTTAATATCACATTTAGCAAACGTTTAATTCACGTGTTAAAAATGAATTTAATAAAAATTTTAAGCGAGAAAATTGCTAAAAGTATTGTTGGCATATTAATTAGGCGAAAATTATGAAGATTAGATCGAACAGCGGATGAGGTAACATATAAAGTTACAATTAACCTACTGCTTCAATTACATATATTCATGGTCACATGTTGTGGAGTTTGGATAGTGGCAGGTATTTCTGAAACCGCCGTCATAACAAAATTGCTGTATTTCAGTTCTGTCAAGATATAAAATCGTAAATGACCACGCCTTCACTATCTTCGGCTTAGTTGTCATTGTCACTGGTTCTCGTAGCTCCGTCCAAAGGAATGAAAATATAAACTATGCGGTTTAAGTTGTTAAACATCCAGCGTAATTTATTCTTTTCTGCTTTAGCGAACAAGAGCTTTCACCAGGTGGTAGGTCTCTGTTGCCGGAGACCGTCTGGGTGGGTACCACCGCAGCTCCTATTTCAACCGACAAATAGTAATGTGCAGACATTACTGTGTTCCGGTTTGAAGGGCGCTGTAGCTAGTGTAATAACTGGGGTAACGAGACAATACCTTATGTCTCAAGGCGACGAGCGCAATGTGGTGCAGTGTGTACCATCTTAACTAGCACCACGTTGTTATGAGCAAGCGTATCTCTTACCATAAGGTGAACGTCTTGCTCGTCTCGTCGCAAAATAGTATAAAAAAAAAACAAGTATTCATTATAGATATTTCCACGAACAGAACAATAATCAAGTTTATTAAATTGAATACATGTTACAATACAGTAATCAAGCTTTAAAGTTTACGAGAAGTAATTATGTTGAAGTTATTAAGTAATACGGATATTAAACATATGATGTACCTCTCTTCAGTATGAATTATATTTGCAACAAAGCAACGTACAGATGGGCCAATTTAAATGTCCCGTGACTTGCGTTTCCGTTAAGCTATTTAAGTTGGTGCTTGGAAGTGGCCGTGGTGACGGCAGCCAGCTAACGACCGTCTTGAAACGTTCAAACATTGCAATAGGTGCTAACTTCTAGGGCAACTTGACAATGTGTACTCATTTAAGTTCGGTAAAGTTATTATGTATAATGACTAGCGATACCGAACAACAATCGCTGTTGAACAACCAAGCTAACTCGGCGATAGCAAAGTAATGGCTAGTAGTTTTTTCACTAATGTCTCCTCTGTCTTTTACAATAAAGTCAAAGTAGATTTTTACTTAACTCAAAATCATTTATTCTTACATTTTTCTGTTAATAGTTTAGGAGATAATACCAAGCGTAATAATAGAAAATATATTAATGATTTCAGCATCGACAGGACTTTTAGTAAGTACTAGTTTAAGGTTTCAGTAAGAACCTCAGTTAGAACCTTTCTAATTACTAAATTGATTGTAGTTAAATTAATTGATTGTAGTGCCTACTTTTTTGTTTAAAATTTGATCTAATTATTCTTACTATTTGCTAACAAACCGAGCCTCCGTGCCTGTATATATATATTTATTATTAGTATTTATTAAAACCTTATATTCACAGATTCTTACACTTGCCTTACTGATAAGACAACCGAAATTTGAAGGAATCATAATTTTACTGAATACTCATTCAATTTTATTTTAAAGGAGTTTATTAAGTAGTCTGTATTATTACTTATATCTTCAGCTATCTGTCAGTGAAAATCTTAATCGAAACAGAACAGCCGTTTCGGAAATTATTCGTAACGAACATTATAAACTTTCATACGAATTAACCTGCAAAGATATATTAATGAAACATCTTCAGACTTGTAAAACTTATCAGCGTAGTACTTTCAGAGATTAATTTTATTTGTTTATCATAAAACATAAATATCTTAAGTATACGCGAAATTGTAATCTTAGTACAAGTATTTTAAAGATACGCGAACTTAAAATTATACATAAACTCGGAGTATGACAGGATTGCGATTGCTATCTGCGAATTTATTTCATTTCAGCATCGACAGGACTTTTAGTAAGTACTAGTTTAAGGTTTTAGTAAGAACCTCAGTTAGAACCTTTCTAATTACTAAATTGATTGTAGTTAAATTAATTGATTGTAGTGCCTACTTTTTTGTTTAAAATTTGATCTAATTATTCTTACTATTTGCTAACAAACCAAGCCTCCGTGCCTGTATGTATATTTATTATTGGTATTTTTTAAAACCTTATATTCACAGATTCTTACACTTGCCTTACTGATAAGACAACCGAAATTTAACAGAATCATAAATTTATTGAATTCTCATTAAATATTTATTTTAAAGGAGTTTATTAAGTAGCCTATGTTATTCCTTATATCTTCAGCTATCTGTTAGTGAAAATCTTAATCGAAACAGAACAGCCGTTTCGGAAATTATTCGTAACAAACATTATAAACTTTCATACGAATTAACCTGCAAAGATATATTAATGAAACATCTTCAGACTTGTAAAACTTATCAGCGTAGTAGTTTCAGAGATCAATTTTATTTGTTTATCATAAAACATAAATATCTTAAGTATACGCGAAATTGTAATCTCAGTACAAGTATTTTAAAGATACGCGAACTTAAAAATATACATAAACTCGGAGTATGACAGGATTGCGATGGCTATCTGCGAATTTATTTCATTTCAGTTTCGCTTCTCGCAGATAAAACTTAATACAAACATCTATAAGAAATTAAACGGTTTCTGTTAAGTTATGTATATGTACATATAAATATATTTACATACATATTTAATTATGAATATCTTTCATTATATATTTATTTGTTTATATAAACCGTGACGCAGCGACTAGACCCTCGCATTTTAATCATCCTTTCAAAGCTTTTATTTCACAAACATGACATGTTTGCATGCATTACTCTTTTTGATGATGGCAAACTATAAATTATCAACTGAAACACGGACGTCTCGAGTTCGATTCCAGAGTCACCTTTTTTTTAAACGGGGGAAGGTGTAGAGAGAGGTGAATCTTTAAACGATGTCCTGCTTCTGGTAAGAAATCAAAGTTTTAAGACTTAAAACCTTTTTGGTATTACCGTGGTGACCTGCGTTATTTAAATGGTAATACCATTTATTCATTATCGTCTAGTTAACTACTAACCTCATGTTGTTAATCTGCCGTCATGTTGACTAGAACAGCCTTAACAGTTTAATTAGTTTTAACGTTGAAGTTAAAATTATAAATTTTATAAAGAAGGGGCTGATCATACAAAACCACTCCTAGTCTAAAAAAATTGTACTCAGGTTCAAAATAAACTAGTTTGACTGTAATTTGTCGAATTAAAATATCTATCGAGAGATGTTTTAAGATGAATTCTAAGTAACTATTAATATTTAAAGAGTATTTCGAAACCGAAAGAATTAAGGCAAAGAAATTATCACTAGATTAAATTTTTTCTTATAGATTTCGGGAATGTGTTCTTAAATACAAAAAAATTATAAACTTGAAGAGAAACTTAACTGGTTTAAAATAACATTTATGGATCAGCAAGTTTAAGTTGATCCGTGAAACTTGAAGCAAGTCCTTCAAATTCTCATGAAGCCCGTAAAATAGCTAACAATGAAACTGTAGCTGAAGCAGGTTACTTCCGTTTAAGGTTCGAGTCAGTTTAAGTTTGCTTCTAACTACTACAGTTTCTACTGCAAACATTTCCAATCGAAACATTCCTGTTCAGATTTAACTTAATTGTATTACAAACAACTTTATTTATTAAAATGGCAAAATTTGTGAAAAGAGAAATGAAATGCTTTAACGAGAAATTGTGTTAGTTGTTCGTTACTTTAGAAATATTGTTACGGGCTTCCAGCGTTTTATTAACTTTTTTACTTTTAAAGTTACCATTCGCTTGTATCTCGCTTAGCTCATCTTAAAGCTTACACTATTTTAAACTTTTTTTCTATTTTGTTATAGATGAGAAAATACTTTATTAAGTATATAATAATGTTCACCAGGTGGTAGGTCTCTGTTGCCGGAGACCGTCTGGGTGGGTACCACCGCAGCTCCTATTGCAACCGACAAATAGTAGTGTGCGAACATTACTGTGTTCCGGTTTGAAGCGCGCTGTAGCTAGTGTAATTACTGGGGTAACGAGACTTAACACCGCATGTCTCAAGGCGACGAGCGCAATGTGGTGCAGTGTGTACCATCTTAACTAGCGCCACGTTGTCATGGGCAAGCGTATCACTTACCATCAGGTGAACGTCTTGCTCGTCTCGTCGCATAGTAGTATAAAAAAAAAAATAATAATGTATAGGGTTTAAGTAGCTGTAATATTAAAATTACTTCTACACTTCATCACTTTTGCGTATAAAAAATATAATTACCCCAGTAGCACAGTAGTCAGCTTCTACATGGAGGTCACTGGTTCGATAACATAGCTTCTTCTTGTAAGTCGTATTTCCTCATGACAGAGAGTCATGGTCATCATGTGTAATGAAACACGACGACTTTCATGGCAGTTATAATGGAGTGGTTTGCCGTTGCCTTCTCCATTTCACATACTAGTGCGAACACAGATGATCGTGACATAGATATGCAGGTTTCCTCACGATGTTTTCCTTCGCCGTCAAAGCACATAATATTAGTTGGTGCTATACTAACTGCACTTATATTGAAAAAACCTTCGGCATTCAAACCACTAAGCTGTCACGGGTCATACTACTTTATATAACATAGCTAATCGTAGTGAAATTAGGATTGTGAAAAAGTATTTTCGATTCTGACCGACCGTATATTATAAATCTACCGTCATAAGCTTTGCTGTATTCCAGCTGCGATTATAGGAACCAGAGTATACTGAAGGTATCTCACCATCCATAATCTCATTTTCAATTTCATGTTTTTTTTTTTTTACTACTTTGCGACGAGACGAGCAAGACGTTCACCTGATGGTAAGTGATACGCTAGCCCATGACAACGTGGTGCTAGTTAAGATGGTACACACTGCACCACATTGCGCTCGTCGCCTTGAGACATAAGGTGTTAAGTCTCGTTACCCCAGTAATTACACTAGCTACAGCGCCTTTCAAACCGGAACACAGTAATGTTTGCACACTACTATTTGGCGGTTGAAATAAGAGCTGCGGTGGTACCCGTCCAGACGGTCTCCGGCAACAGAGACCTACCACCTGGTATGTGAAATTGATATCAAGTTACCCATCTTTAAATAAAAAAATATTTACAAATCTATGTTATAACGTTTATTTAAGTTTCAATTATAAGCAGTCTACTGCGCAGGTCGCAGCAGAGTGTAATAGCTGTAAGCGCCTTTTAATATCTGTAAATAGAGCAAAATGTTTTAAGTTATCTTAACATAGTACATAGTAATTAAATCTTTTAATCTTGTTGTTCTATAAAATATACCATTTGGAATGTTTTTGATCATATTAATAAAGTGGTAATCAAAGATTAAGGATTTTTATCTGTGTTTGTATGACTGTAGCATTAAAGTGAATACTGCGCCTGATACAATATTTTAAATTTAATCGACCGCAATTTGTCGTTGTATAAACATCTTTTTTTTTTATTTGTATTTATGCTTTTTCCTCGGACTAAAGTCTGAGATCTTATTTGCTATTTATTTATTTATTTGTGTGTGTATATTATTTATCTGTAGTTACTCCTAATTACTTCTATTTCTTTTAACAGCATCCTTCGTAACCTTCTCCATAAATTTTAACAATACTTCTTTCGTTTTTTGACATCAGCATTTTGCTTAAATTTTGTTCGGATATCTTTTTGCATAAACGTTTTAGCTAGTATTGGCAACACTGCGCATATCGATAACTACTATTACAATGCGACGCTGACCTGCACAAATTTTCTAACAAGTCTCCAAGGATCCGACAGTTCCATCTTGCTCATCGCCCTTATATTAACTTAGGTTTGTTTGATTTAAGTTAACATTAGCACTACATTGTTGTAGACGTTCTGAATCATGATCGTCTTAACTAATATACGTTCACTGATCAACGTAAGTGTAATGTATTTCAAATCTTAGTAATAAACATTGACTTAAAGTGGCTACAAAAGAAAACTAACGTTGATAAATGTAGCGACAGTTAAGCGTGCGAACGGCCCCGCTGAAAACACAATGGTCCTGCTGAACTGGCCGATCAGCATTTGAACGTCTCTTTGTTGGTGTTTACTTCTCTCCCACCACCGGCTGTTGTACGGACCCTTCATCAATTCTGCGCTCTGAAAGGTATTTACAATCTAGGTTATAAACACTTGAATTTTTTTATTCAACTAGGTCTTCTTCTTAGTCGTATTTCCTAATGACTAAAGGTCGTGGTCATCATGTGTGATGAAACACACGACGACTTTCTTTGGCAGTTATAATGGAGTGGTGTTGCCATTGCCTTCTCCATTTCACATACTAGTGCGAGCACGGATGGTCACGACGTAGATATGCAGGTTTCCTCACGATGTTTTCCTTCACCATCAAAGCACGTGATATCAGTTGGTGTTTAATGCTAACTGCACATAAATTGAAAAAGTCATTGGTGCAGGCCGGATTTGAACCCGGTACCTTCGCATTGGAAGGCCGGCGTTCAAACCACTAGGCTATTCAACTAGGTATGGAGATGAAAATGACGTTCACATGTTAGATAGTTCTTGTCTTGTTGTCTTTAAAAAAGTATATATAAAATTGGTTGAACCTTTTAAGATCTATGACTAGATTCAAACTTAAAAACACTACACCAGTGTATATTTTCTCTAAAATTAATGAATAGCAAACGATCTTTTTTATATTTGCCAATAGAGTAAACTTTTGCTGTACGAACTACGATGAAACGGGAACGCGAAAGTTTTCTAGACGCTGAAATGAAATGTGTTTGATTAGAGAGCAGGTACAGAGAAGAACTTCACGTAATGATACAGCAAATATTATCATTTGCAACATGCCTACTCTCCGATGTTTTAGAGAAAGATATTTTGTGTAATTAGGTTAAGTTTTCCACTGTCCCCGTGCAAACGAAAAGTCAAAGCGAGTGCTCACTAACCGCGTAGAAGACGTCATTACTGTGCCAACAGTAAATAAATAACTGAGCAACGCCGAAGATCAAATATTCCGACGTCAGGAAGCGCTGCATGGCGCTCGTCTCCACCTGGAAAAATTCATTCCCTTTGGCGCGATCAAAGAGGAATTTCAGAAATATTTACATACGAATGTACAAATAGGTGGCGGTATTTGTATTTCAGAAAATTTTACGAAACGAAAAGACACATTAAATTTTGTTCATCGCCGGATATTAATACTTGGTTTAAGTTTTGTATTTACAATTTCGATTTATAAGTTAAGGAAATAAGTGATATTTGGCACATCAAAAACAGGTTTTTTTTTTCACTGCTCAATGTTAAAAACACGGACTTATATGATATTGAATAAAAAATTTCTTACTGTTATTTGATAAGCTGTAGCGCACAGCATTACGGAGCATACGATCATGTACAGAAGCATTATTGGCGAGAGACACGAATCGAACAGGCGAGTATATCTAAAAAGAATTATAACTTAAGTGAAAAAAATCTATGTAAACGTGAAAATTAAACTTTAATAAACAATTTATTAGTCCAAGTATCTTGGTCGATTTTTATAGATAATCATTATTATTAGTTGCCTCAATGAATACTTACTTTACTAATTGGAAATGTCGCTTGTGATATTTTCGCAATCGCTTCACAGCGACTCCGTCCGACACCGGATTGGTCTTCGTACCGAAAACATCAGCACAATCGAGCTTCAGCAACTCCAGTTCGCCTTTGAAGAACACCATGATCACTATCGCGTTCGTATCGAAAGATGTTATCCACCCGCCGCCGTAGATCGCTCCGTAACTTTGAATGATCGATGCTGCGATGTGACCAGGGACTGTATTCTTGTTGAACGGCACCCACGAGCTGACCACTTGCATGTAAGATTCGGTGCCGTTCGCAACGAGCTTCCTGTAAACTGGTGATGCAGCGAACTTCAACACCGGCTGCAGCATTACTATTACAACAGTAGTATACATCAACGCCCAGTAAGAATAAGTTATCTTCCGGCAGTATCTTGTGTATCTGTCGATGATGCAATTTTTAACTTGACCATCGCTCATACGTTGCTCCAAATCTGCTTCATTTACATACTCAATGATGCTCCTCCACTGTTTCTGCCATAATAGAAACGTGGACACTTTGATGACGCTGACGGATGCCAGCATGGTGATCTTCAAGTTGTTAAGCAGCAGGTTTATGTCGGATTTGATGAACCAGATATCGACGTACTCCGTCGCCGTAAAGATCATAACGGACAAATGCAAAAGTAAATATACGTTTCTCATGGTTACATCGTCAGGCAATAGCAGACCCCAGAACTTTAACGCTTTGAAATTTGGACCCAATAATGGTCTCTCATTCGATTCCAACTTATTAAGCAATCGTTTCAACATTTTTTTTAGAATGAAGTCCGCGGCAGTGATACATAAGTTTATATATAGATTAGCGATGGGCTAATTTTCTAGCGTAAATCAAATCGTACTAGTGTTGGGACCAAGTTTAACTTTTTTATTTTTATACATTCTAACAAAACAATTTTTTTTATATATTTTGTAATCGAGAAGAGATCTTTAGAACATGTCCTACTGAATAAAGATAGGGTTACTAGTGATTTCTACAAAATGAACCTCAATAGTCATCCTCAGTACATTAAAAGAACCCCAAGATATCATATGAATGGTTTAAGGTTAAGAAATTTACGATTAAAGAATGGTCCGGGCTTAAATACCATCAACGAAAATGAATAGCTTAAGAATAGAAAAGTTTTCTTAATGACTGCCAAACTTTAGTTTGAAGTAGGCACCTCATGATGATGATGAATTTACAATTGGAAAGTCCGCCTTGAAGAGTGATGAATGGAGGTGAAGTCTTATTTATAATGTACGGGGTTCTAAGAGGACTGTAGCTTAGTTTCGATGCAACTGAATGTATTTTATTACATTTATAATTTACAAAAATGTTAAACGTATAACTTACCAGGTAAACGCTTTGTTTCAATATTCTTTTGAATTAAACAAAATTATTATCAGATATATTTTATACACAGTCCGTTAAAAATGGTTTGCAAAATGACAGTCCTGCTTCTTTAGGTTATTTCTTTAATCGCAGATAATTTGATACTTCGCCGCAAATCCCCCGGGGGATCGCTGGGGCAGGTGTAAACTCTCATACCGCAAAATCAATATCGCCTAAACGAATTCGATAGTATTATAAATCTAGACTACATTTCGCGCTGGAATCCGTTCGGAGGGAAATGATTGGTTATTGTTAATTTGTAAAAAATCTGTTGTTGGTGACACCACATAATGGTCAAGGCTTCACTACGGTTTATCTACCAGGCGATCCAGAGATTATTATTGAAGGCCTAATACAGTAAAAAAATGATAATAAAATATGTACTAACTGTCTCAATTCTTTTGTATGTTATAAATGTTCATCTTTAATTTTTTATAAATACACTCCCGGACACATCTATCGGCCCACCTAATCTTTAAAGTTTCGACGGTGTCTAGCTAAAAATAAATGTTAGGTGGAGCAATAAGTTTTAATGCAGTTTTAAAGCTGATTTTTTTGTCAACCCTCAAGTAAATATTTTTTTTAATAACAAATTCAGGATTATTAAAAAAAAACGAAAATTCGCGTCTGGTCTTTGTTCAACGACCCAGGAATGGAGAAAACTTTATTTATTTCGCAAAAGTTGGATTTTTTTATTGATGTTTCCGATTATTGGTTCCATAAAAAGGCAAATCTAACTGAGAGTCAGTTTTGGCGAAAAAAAAATATGGATGCTCGGCTTGAAATTATCGCCGAAGCTGTAGCACTTCTGCTGGCCAAATTAATTCGAAATTACAAAAAAAGCATCAAAGAAAAAAACTTACATAATGGTTGACCAATAAATCTACTTCAAAACTGCATTAAAACTTATTGCTCCACCTAACATTTATTTTTAACTAGACACCGTCGAAACTTTAAACACTGGGTGGTGGGCTGATAGATGTGTCCGGGACTATATATACATATATAAAAAAATTAATGTTAAATATATATATATATATATTTATATGTATATATGTTTCAGCATCGAAAGTAGAATTAAAAATAAATTTGAACCTTTCTGGTTTCTTACCAGCAAAGTTATAAAATGTGTTTTATATTTCTGTTTAACTATTAATAAATAAAAAAAAAATACTGAATACTTCGATGAATAAAGAACATTAGGAATATCAAAACGGGTTATGTGGGTACAATAACAACCAACACTAGATATCACAAGACGTCAGTTCACTACGAGCTATGACAAGGAATTATTTTAACTATTTTCGGGCACCCGCCTATAGTCGATCGCAGGGGCCGCACTTTTTCTAAGTACCCGACTATTAACCGATTACTGAGCGACCGCTATTTCTCAGTACCCACCTTAAGTATCCGATCGCAGGTGTGGCCGACAACGATGTATGGAGACTCCTAACAATATATATTCATTCAATGAACCGGCGAAACGAGCGAGAAGTTCACCTGATGGTAAGTGATACGCTTGCACATAACAACGCGGCGCTAGTTAAGACGCTATAACGCTGCACCACATTGCGCTCGTTGCCTTGAGAAATAAGAGCTGCAATGGTACTTACCTAGGTCTCCGGCAACAGAGACCTACCACCAATATATAAAGACTAAATAAGATCTAGAACAGAGAGAGAATTTTCGATAGTGAAATATATTGTAATAACATCTTAGAACAACTTGAAACAAGTTGTACATCACTAAAAATGAAAATGAAATTGCGTTCCCGCCGTACTCATTACAAAATCAAAATACTTGTCATGTTATGTTTCAATTACAGAGCAGTTACAACGGATCTTTTTACATTTTAACTTTGTAATAACAAAGTTATATTAGATAATGTGATATTACTTAAATCTTTACTTCTGATATTATTAATGAGTATTTAATGTTTTTACCAGGTGGTAGGTCTCTGTTGCCGGAGACCGTCTAGATACCACCGCAGCTCCTATTTCAACCGACAAATAGTAGTGTACAAACATTACTGTGTTCCGGTTTGAAGGGCGCTGTAGCTAGTGTAATTACTGGGGTAACGAGACTTAACACCTTATGTCTCAGGCGACGAGCGCAATGTGGTGCAGTGTGTACTATCTTAACCAGCACCACGTTGTCATGGACAAGCGTATCACTTACCATCAGGTGAACGTCTTGCTCGTCTCGTCGCAGAGTAGCATAAAAAAAAATGCTGGAGATCAGCCTCTATTGCTGGAGACCATCTAAGTAGTTATCATCACAGATTCTTTCTTTTCATTTGAAGGGTGTTGTAGCTTGTGAAATTACTGGGTAAACAAGACTTAACATCTTATCTCGATAGCGATCAACCTAACTAGCGACAAGTTATGGGCAAGCGTATCACTTACCAACAGGTGAACGTCTTGCTCGTCTCGACGCAAAGTGGTATAAAAAAAAATTGATCAATGAATAACCTCGTCAAGCGTTGTGAAATTCAGGAAATCTTAGCAAAAAATCACTGTTCTTGTTATATTATAAACGCCTTCCAAACTTTAGATAAAGTCAAGAGGCAAAGAAAATGTTTAAAATTCGATGGGCTATATTTAAAAAGCTCGCATAGCTTTTGATGATTACGTTTAAGTTAGAAAGGTTGCTTTTAGTAGCTAACGTTTACTGATAATATTAAAAGTTACCTCTGTTTTCAATAGTCAAATACCGTCTGTGTTTAACAGAATTGTCGCTCATTACCGTCGTCGGGAATAACAAATTAACTGTATTCCTTTCGAGGCGCGAAATTATTAAAATTACTTCATTATTATTTAATTATAACGTTGACGGTATTCTATTACCTCAAACTTACATTGCGCTCGTCGCCTGAGACATAAGGTGTTAAGTCTCGTTACTCCAGTAATTTCACTAATATATTTTTTTTTTATACTAATAAGCGACGAGACGAGCAAGACGTTCACCTGATGGTAAGTGATACGCTTGCCCATGACAACGTGGTGCTAGTTAAGATGGTACACACTGCACCACATTGCGCTCGTCGCCTGAGACATAAGGTGTTAAGTCTCGTTACTCCAGTAATTTCACTAATATATATTTTTTTTATACTAATAAGCGACGAGACGAGCAAGACGTTCACCTGATGGTAAGTGATACGCTTGCCCATGACAACGTGGTGCTAGTTAAGATGGTACACACTGCACCACATTGCGCTCGTCGCCTTGAGACATAAGGTGTTAAGTCTCGTTACTCCAGTAATTTCACTAATATATATTTTTTTTATACTAATAAGCGACGAGACGAGCAAGACGTTCACCTGATGGTAAGTGATACGCTTGCCCATGACAACGTGGTGCTAGTTAAGATGGTACACACTGCACCACATTGCGCTCGTCGCCTTGAGACATAAGGTGTTAAGTCTCGTTACTCCAGTAATTTCACTAATATATATTTTTTTTATACTAATAAGCGACGAGACGAGCAAGACGTTCACCTGATGGTAAGTGATACGCTTGCCCATGACAACGTGGTGCTAGTTAAGATGGTACACACTGCACCACATTGCGCTCGTCGCCTTGAGACATAAGGTGTTAAGTCTCGTTACTCCAGTAATTTCACTAATATATATTTTTTTTATACTAATAAGCGACGAGACGAGCAAGACGTTCACCTGATGGTAAGTGATACGCTTGCCCATGACAACGTGGTGCTAGTTAAGATGGTACACACTGCACCACATTGCGCTCGTCGCCTTGAGACATAAGGTGTTAAGTCTCGTTACTCCAGTAATTTCACTAATATATATTTTTTTTATACTAATAAGCGACGAGACGAGCAAGACGTTCACCTGATGGTAAGTGATACGCTTGCCCATGACAACGTGGTGCTAGTTAAGATGGTACACACTGCACCACATTGCGCTCGTCGCCTTGAGACATAAGGTGTTAAGTCTCGTTACTCCAGTAATTTCACTAATATATATTTTTTTTATACTAATAAGCGACGAGACGAGCAAGACGTTCACCTGATGGTAAGTGATACGCTTGCCCATGACAACGTGGTGCTAGTTAAGATGGTACACACTGCACCACATTGCGCTCGTCGCCTTGAGACATAAGGTGTTAAGTCTCGTTACTCCAGTAATTTCACTAATATATATTTTTTTTATACTAATAAGCGACGAGACGAGCAAGACGTTCACCTGATGGTAAGTGATACGCTTGCCCATGACAACGTGGTGCTAGTTAAGATGGTACACACTGCACCACATTGCGCTCGTCGCCTTGAGACATAAGGTGTTAAGTCTCGTTACTCCAGTAATTTCACTAATATATATTTTTTTTATACTAATAAGCGACGAGACGAGCAAGACGTTCACCTGATGGTAAGTGATACGCTTGCCCATGACAACGTGGTGCTAGTTAAGATGGTACACACTGCACCACATTGCGCTCGTCGCCTTGAGACATAAGGTGTTAAGTCTCGTTACTCCAGTAATTTCACTAATATATATTTTTTTTATACTAATAAGCGACGAGACGAGCAAGACGTTCACCTGATGGTAAGTGATACGCTTGCCCATGACAACGTGGTGCTAGTTAAGATGGTACACACTGCACCACATTGCGCTCGTCGCCTTGAGACATAAGGTGTTAAGTCTCGTTACTCCAGTAATTTCACTAATATATATTTTTTTTATACTAATAAGCGACGAGACGAGCAAGACGTTCACCTGATGGTAAGTGATACGCTTGCCCATGACAACGTGGCGCTAGTTAAGATGGTACACACTGCACCACATTGCGCTCGTCGCCTTGAGACATAAGGTGTTAAGTCTCGTTACTCCAGTAATTTCACTAATATATTTTTTTTTTATACTAATAAGCGACGAGACGAGCAAGACGTTCACCTGATGGTAAGTGATACGCTTGCCCATGACAACGTGGTGCTAGTTAAGATGGTACACACTGCACCACATTGCGCTCGTCGCCTTGAGACATAAGGTGTTAAGTCTCGTTACTCCAGTAATTTCACTAATATATATATTTTTTTTATACTAATAAGCGACGAGACGAGCAAGACGTTCACCTGATGGTAAGTGATACGCTTGCCCATGACAACGTGGTGCTAGTTAAGATGGTATATCCTGCACCACATTGCGCTCGTCGCGGTCACATGTAAGGTGTTAAGTCTCGTTACTCCAGTAATTTCACTAATATAATATTTTTTTTTATACTAATAAGCGACGAGACGAGCAAGACGTTCACCTGATGGTAAGTGATACGCTTGCCCATGACAACGCGGTGCTAGTTAAGATGGTACACACTGCACCACATTGCGCTCGCCTTGAGACATAAGGTGTTGAGTCTCGTTACCCCAGTAATTACACTAGCTACAGCGCCCTTCAAACCGGAACACAGTAACGTTTGCATACTACTATTTGGCGGTTGAAATAGGAGCTGCGGTGGTACCTAAACAGTATCCAGCAACAGAGACCTTCCAGCAGTCCTATCATTAGTCTGAAGACGATGAGTTCAATGTAGTGCAGTATATACCATCTTAACTAGGACCATTTGTTAAGGGCAACCGTATCACTTACCATCAGGTGAAAGTGTCGTTCGTCTCGATGACTAAAAAAATATAATCGTAGTTATTTCCCAACAGTAAAAACCGACGTAGACACCGGCAGTTGTAATTAATTTATCTTTAAAATAAAACTATCCAGATGTAGAAGACTTATATATAATTGGTTGACTTTAATTTTTAACACGAACGAAAGTAAACTAACTAATTCTTGATAGGAGTGTCCGTCAGTTAACATTGAAGCGTAGTTAATTGCATATTTGCCGAGTGACGTAAACCGGAAGAGGTTTGGGAGGAGGGAAGTGAACTCCGCGAGAATTAGACAGCTAATTTATAGACAGCGAACGGTGAGAAGCTTATGATTTTTTTATTACACCATTCTGAACACTATGTTGGCATAAAGTTAACTTTTCTCAACTATAGCTTGTATACAGTTAATTTAATTAAAAGTATCTTAACTTTTCCAAAAATTTAATGGCTTGTTGCATGCCCAGTAAGATAACGTACGTTAGTGGTAAGTCAACTTGAAATGAAGACAACTGTTTTAAAAAAAAAAATCAGATGATAGTGGCGCGTGGGTAATCTCTCATATTTATAACGCTTCTAAAATATACTCCCGGACACATCTATCGGCCCACCACCCAGTGTTTAAAGTTTCGACGGTGTCTAGTTAAAAATAAATGTTAGGTGGAGCAATAAGTTTTAATGTAGTTTTGAAGCAGATTTATTGGTCAACCCTTATGTAAGTTTTTTTTTTATTTTTTTTGTAATTTCGAATTGATTTGGTCGGCAGAAGTTTTACAACTTGGGCGACAATTTCAGGCAGAGTATCCATATTTTTGGTCAAAACTAGCTCTATGTTTAGATTTGCCTTTTTATGGAACCAATAATCGGACACATCAAAAAAAAAATCCAACTTGTGCGAAATAAAAAAGTTTTCTCCATTCCTGGGTCGTTGAAAACAATGAACAGACTCGAATTTTCGTTTGTTTTTCCATTATCCTGAATTCAAAATAAAAAAAAAACTTACATAAAGGTTGACCAAAAAATCAGCTTTAAAACTGCATTAAAACTTATTGCTCCACCTAATACCACTAGTACCACCCATTTAGTTAGTTTATTTATCAAACCATTTATTTTTAGCTAGACACCGTTAAAACTTTTAAACACTAGGTGGGCCGATAGATGTGTCCGGGAGTGTAGTTATATTTTACTACAACATTATTCAAATCAGATAGAATTTATATATTCAATATATGTACTATATTGTTGCATATTTTATTCAAGTCTTCAGTTAGTTATCACGTAATATCCGTTAGCTGAAAGGCTTTGCAGAGCCACGTCCTCCGCCATCTCCGCGTTATGTTGAATGCAAATGTAGTTTTATGTAAATTTGTAGCTATATTTGTACTTTACGTGCGCGATGTTAAGATTTCAGCTATTACGATTACTTAACAATAGTTAAAGTTACAATTAGATAATCAACTATCTCCATCATAATTCTACGTCAATTCCGTTCAGGATATGTCATGTATGATGATCACTGTAAATTTATTTACATAAACATAAAGTAACAAAAAAAAAAGGCACAATTTTCGTTAAACGTTTAAAGTAACAACATTTCTATCCGCCGCCGTGAATATTCCGGATTCCACTTTGTTTCAACCCGAATATTTCTGTTCCGTGGAACATGCTCAGTAAATGATTGCGGTCGTGGGTCCGCCTCGTAACTGTCCCCGTAAAAAAAATTCGTACTACACTTCCTTATGTGTCGCTTTTAACCGCGACCCCTGAAAGAGGGCCTAATAAATTTAACACTAGTAACAACAAATTTTTTTTTTATACTACTATACGACGAGACGAGCAAGACGTTCACCTGATGGTAAGTGATACGCTTGATAACAACGTGGTGCTAGTTAAGATGGTACACACTGCACCACATTGCGCTCGTCGCCTTGGGACATAAGGTGTTAAGTCTCGTTACCCCAGTAATTACACTAGCTACAGCGCCCTTCAAACCGGAACACAGTAATGTTCGCACACTACTATTTGTCGGTTGCAATAGGAGCTGCGGTGGTACCCACCCAGACGGTCTGCGGCAACAGAGACCTACCACCTGGTAAGTACTAACTAATCTCTTTACCATCAAACTGTTAAGATATTTAACTATAATTTTTAATAATAGATATGGTTAACTACAACAGAATCTATTGACGTTGTCAGCGATGAATTAAACACCAGATTGGTTATAAGAGTTTGATAATTGATATTTTCAAATGTGTACTTGGTCATTGGATGAAACACAGGAGACTCTATCAACCATACGAAGATATAAAGTGAGTTTGAAATCCAGCAGAAGTGGAGAAGCGGTAAGTTTAAACCCTAAAAAATAGTAATACTGTTAAATTAACATTTCCGTTTAAGAGATTGTTCCAAGCAGTTTCTGCGGTAACGAGACTAATATTTCATAACTTAAAGTATCATTACACTGTCTCGAACAAACAACTTAACGTTTAATTACAGTTCTTATCACTTACTCCTAGGTGCAAGTCCTGCTTGTTAAGTAGCTCTTAAAGGATCTAAGCGCCGTAGCTTTAAAAGTATTAAAGCATTTAATATATTTTTTAAAAAAGAAAATCTCCAGCAGTTTGAGGCTTATCAGTTTTACTTTGTACTAACTTTTGTTCTTATTAATATGATTAAAAAAAAATGTACAACTTGTATAAATATACTAACTGCATTCTATTCTATCTAAATCTAGTCTAAGTCTAGACTTTCTTTACTAGTCCTGAAATGTTTTTATTTTAAAAATCAATATACACAGCACCATCTCTCTTATTTACCTACCTCCGTAGCGCAGTGGTTAAGAGTTTACCTTCTTCTTCTTCTAAGTCGTATTTCCTCATGACTGGGGGTCGTGGTCACCATGTTTTTAATTAAACACACGACGATTCTCTGGCAGTTATAATGGAGTGGTTTGCTATTGCCTTCTCCATTTCACATACTAGTCCGACCACAGACGGTCAATGACGTAGATATGCAAGTTTCCTCACGGCGTTTTCCTTCACCGTCAAAGCGCGTTTAATTAGTTGGTGTTTCTACTACTGCAACTACATTGAAAAAATTCATTGGTGCAGGCCGGATTCGAACCCGGTACCTCCGAGTGGAAGGCTGGCGTTCAAACCACTAGGCTATCACGGCTCAGACAGCTCGAGTTTCCGTGCAGCACAAAAGTCCCTGGTTCGATTCTCGGGTTGTTTGATTAGTGGTACGGATTTTACGAACCCTCCTCATGCTTCTATAATAGCGTTGCTGTATTCCAACTGTAACCACACGACAGTAACAGCCAGCACGCTTCACCATCCTCGGCTCCATCAAAAAGGAACTTAAGATCAGGTGATAGTTTACAGATTAAATAAAACTAATATATTTCATGTGCAAATCTTTAGCTACAAATATGATCAGAGCGCGGAATAATTTGACACCTGAAGTCTGCCTCTGCCTGTAGCATCGAACTGTAGCTGAACATCGATAATAAGATTTTCGTATTCACATATTACATTATCACGTTTCCTTTCATTCGGGAATCTGATAAAATGACGAGTTGACAGATAACGAACGTAAGGATTCCCGTTCATTTCCTTCATCAGTGCGAGAGATTGGCACCGATGAAATCACCTTCCGGTTGAGGTGTTTTTCAGCACACGTAACTGATTACATGTGAATATTTATATATTTATATTGTTATAATTCAGATACAAAAGCGAATGTGACATAATGTTATTGTTCACGAGCAACGTTTACTTAATACGGTTATTAAATACAGAATGGAGAAGTAATCTTTAAAAAGCTTAAAGCTCAGAGTTATGAGAAAGGAAACTTCGATCTGATTCATTCAAGAATGAGATCTGTAGATGAATAAAGGTCACTGATACAGACCTGCGGATTAGAAAGCTATATAGGCTATTGGCTGGAGCTATGTTAAAAAAGACCACGTCATGGCAAGCGAAGCCTGTGACCACTTTCTGAAGGGCCAACGACCTGTTGAAGACCACAGAAAATCTTTGGGTGCAGAAAGCATCTATTTGTTCGTGCTGGACATCAATTATGGAGGCCTATATCCATCAATGTATAAGTACAGACTAAAGGAATGATGAAGTTAAAGCGATAGTTTCAAACACTGATACATTTGACACGTATGCAGCCGAGTGCTACAGTTAAAGCACTATATGGTCATGAAAGTCATCACTACAGGAACCAGACGTTCACTTGGTAATTGATAAACCTATAACAATGTATCGCTAAAAGATGAAGAAGCACTGCGTAGTGCTTTCACCTTTAAACACAAGATATTTTACGTAATGCAGAGCTTTTCAAGTCTGAACTTTTGGAATGGGATATGATTAAGACGTAAGTTATCTGCGAGAGTAGACCGAAAGCGTTTACAGTATGGTTTCTATACAATTATACGTCATCATCAATCATTCTCCATGCATTAGGGTCTGCTACATAAACACACTTTCGTCGTTATACAGAATTAGGTTGTAATTAATCAAGTAAAAGGAACGATGAATTCTGATTCCAAGTTTTTCTTTCTCACATATTTCCAGGAACCTGAAAATGGTATTATTAATTGGTGGTAGGTCTCTGATTTCAGACATTATCTAGATAGTTTCTGTAGCCAAATATTAATGTCAAAATATTACTGTGTTAAAGAAAATTTATTTAGAGTAACAGTAAAACTAATAAAATGTCTTATCTAGATTCCCTGATGTCTAAATTCGGACCTTCGCATTAAATATGCCAAAGTCTATTGCATGAATATAATATAGAAACAACGCTTCCACGTAGTATCAACTGTTTGAAGGCGAAGTGATGTCGCTGTGTAAATAATCTATAGGTTCATTTTGTTTGCTATTGAACTGGATAATATCATAAGAAAGTCCTGCTCTTAAAGTTAGCGTTATATAAAAGAAGTTCAAATAATATACTACACCAAGGATATCAGAGCGAAAAATAACAGCGGGACGATGGAAACAGCGATAGTTATACATCCGGTTTTTATTTACGTTTTGAATCCTGTTTCACTTTATTTTCAAATTCCCACGATTCGGTTGGAAAAAAGAGTTAAAAAAATACACCGGCGATACGGCAAGCGTATGTTTCAAATGTTGCGATGTTTGGACTTTGTACAGTACACTCCGAGTAGGAGACAGGCTATAGCCTCGGTGTGTAGTAAAAGTCGACTAAGAAACAACTTCACAGAATGGTCAGCTATGTTTCTTATATCAACATGCTATGATCATCAACTCAACCATCAATAAGTTAAAGTAATGATGATGATGGAGACATAAGGCTCAATGTCCAGATGTTAAATTATATACTACAGCGTCTTTGTAACTTGAACAAGTCGATTTCTTAGCGTAAGATATATATAGCCATACTTTAAACTATTGGTGGGCGATATCTCTAGAAGATATCGCACTCTGCGGAGGTTAGCGCGAACCGGTAGAGTTTTAGTGAGCACAAATCCACACCGCAGTTATCTCCAATACCACTATCTTTTCCGAAACGACTCATTGCTAAAAACGAACTCGATGTGTTAATACATCGAGTAAAGTTACGTGAAGTAAAGCTATGTTGATCTTAGCCTCGAGTTGTAAACAAAAAGCATAAACTACTAACATCTTAAATAAGCAGTTTAAAAATCTGCAGCGTCTGCAAGACTGCAACAAACTTATCCCGTAAGCTGCGGCTTGCAACTGTTAGATAAAGCTTCGCTTCTGATGTGGTTAGTTTACAATGTGCGCGGCTGTACTGTCAGCGGTTCACGTGATGGTAAGTGATACGCTTGCCTATAACATGGCACTAGTCATGATGATATAATAATAAGAATAAAGGCATTTATTTCTCTAAAGACAACTTAAAGCTATGTACAAGGTGGGCCAAAAGAAATCACCCTATTGGAAGCCCAAATCGAATCACCAAATTGTGGCGACGCCCATTTGGCCGATACTATCTTCTCGACTAATAAAGGTTCAAATAAACATAATCAAAAAACAGAATCAAAGTTTTTCATTTAGAAAAAAAAAATGAGCGCCAAACAACATTGGATGACTTCTTTTGGCCCACTTTGTACATTAAATGAAATAGAATCAAAATTAAGTATGTTAGACTAAATGGTCACAGAACTACATTGTGCTTATCGCTAGAGGCATATGATTAGTCTCGTTACCCCAGTAATTTCACTAGCTATAACACCCTTCAAACTGTAACACAGTAACATTTGCACATTACTGATCGACGGCTGAAATAGAAGCTACAGTGATAGTTAGGACAGTCTCCGACAATAAAGATCAACCAGCAGTAACTTTTAATTTCTTTTATTTAAAATGATGTTAAATGAAAATAAGGCCCATAAGCTGTTATTCCACTAGATTTACTACATGAGAGTAATTCAAAGTTCGGTTAGGTTGAAATATATCCACCTAAATTAAAACTACTTAAGTTCACTTTCGGAATCGAACCGGTGTCCTCTGTATTAGTTACTACACATCAGATGTCGTTTAGTGTCTTAATAAAAACGACTCAAAAAGCGTGACCTTATTTACCGCTTACATTTAATAGTTTATATTTTAATAACTTAACTACCTTCATGGCGTTGTGGTTAAAATGCTGTGCCTTTAACTGATCTTTAATTATATATCAGGGTTATAGGTGATGGAGTTTGGATTCGTAATAAATCTACGGGTGTCTGCAATAATCCAAAGCTTTAAACTTACCTAGACTTTACACTAATAAAATAAAACGCCGCAGCAGTCTAATCGCTAACACAGCGACTGCAGCCTAATAAAGCAGCACTAACCAACATGCACGAGGGATAAGATCTAAGACGTTTTGTAACTTGCAAAAACGTTTTGCATGTTGCAGTGTTGCGTAACTTATGTAATATGCATGCGATATAAATGCAACTTCATGATACTACATTGTTTATCATCATTTCAACCAATAGACTACTAAAGAAAGAAAGAAAACTTTAACTTTATACAAAAGCTAATCTAATACCATCAGCATAAAACGATTCCTTGCGACCTTCACAAGGTTGTCGGTTAAATTGGAAGCCGGTAATACTACATGGCGCTTGTCAATACGTGATCTCCATTCAAGGATCTACCCATCGACCATCAGATCTTCGCGATACATGATTTTATTACTGTACTAGTCGACGAGATAAACAAGACGTTCACCTGATGGTAAGTGATACTCTTGCCTATAATGGCGCTAGTTAAGATGATATACACTGTACTACATGGCGCCCGTCGCCTTGAGACTTAAGTAAAGTCTCGTTATCCTAGCAATTTCACTAACTTACACCGCCCTTCAAACTGGAACACAGTAATATGTACACACTACTGTTTACCGG
Organism: Byasa hedistus; assembly: GCA_029286795.1. Lineage (NCBI taxonomy): Eukaryota > Metazoa > Arthropoda > Insecta > Lepidoptera > Papilionidae > Byasa > Byasa hedistus. Next base: position 6,205,128 of record JAGSMW010000011.1, on the reverse strand, counting down.
TTGGAACAGGAGCAGCGGTGGTACCTACTTAGATGGTCTCTAACAACAGTACTGTAATATCTATCTATCTAGACAGACTTCGAAATTTATCACCAGCTAAAAAAGTTGCATAGTTTTAAAAACAGATTACGTTAATCCTTCGCCTGACGCTGGTGGTGGTGTGAACGCCTTCAGTGCAATCACCTGCTAATTAAACAGCTGCCGACCGACGCCTTCGTTGAATGGACGGGATTACATCGTTAACTGCTTACTGATTACGCTCTATCAGCTTACTGCAGCGTGGAATTAGTTTTGTAAGCCTTTCATTACTTGGATTATATTGATAATAAGTTTTAATGGTAATTGATCAAGTTCAAGCAATAAGTCACTATCACTACATCTATCTCTGCCGCCAAATAGTATTGAAAAATTACTGTGTTCTGATTTAAAGGGTCGTAGCTAGTAAATATTGTAACTAAACATAAAAGCTTATGTCTTAAATCGACTAGCATAATTATATATATCATCCTAACTACATAATAGCAGTTTACTGGTAAGTCTTTGTTGGCGGTGACTATCTAAGTACAACCGCAGCTTCTATTTTCAAGCATTAGTGTGCAAATATTACTCTGTTCCATTTTGAAGGGCGCTGTAAGCTAGTGAAATTACTGGGGTAACGAAACTTAACATTTTATGTCTCAAACGGCAAGCGTAATGTGGTGCAGTGTATACCATCTTAACTAGCGGCGTGTTATGGGCAAGCGTATCACTTACCATCAGGTAAACGCCTTATTCGTCTCGTCGCCATGTCGAATAAAAAAAATCACATTGTACTGTGTTGTGTATTTAATAATGTAGTTAGTAGCACTACTGTATTAACGATACTTAGGTCTTATGTGTTAACACGGCGTTAACAATGTTTAGTGTATATCATCCTATCCAGCGCCTCATTATTATGGTTAAGTAAATCACTATCAGGTGTATTTTAGATCAAATTCGGTTAACTTTTCGGAAAGGTACAACGCCAAAGTATGTGTTAGAAAGTACATTACATATATAAGATATTTTTGTAAATATAGATTTAGTATATAGTAACTATCTTGAATAAGTAAAGCTGTATTCAAGTTAATACACTAAAATGCTATAATTAACGAAATGAAACCGAGCAGTAAACATCCTCTGTAAAAATATAAAGCACATAAATTGTTTTAGTCTCCAGCCTGACGGTTTCAGATTAACGTACTTAAACAATTCAAGTTATTAATATTAAAATTAAGCCTAAGTTGCTACTTACAAGCTATACGTCAGCGAAAGGTTTTAAAGTCTCTGCGATTACCTGCAACAAATAAACATTTAATTTTCTTTAGTACTTACCTGAAAGGTTTTTTACATTACTGACACTTAAATTTTTTATTTTTTTGGTTTATTTAAACATTTTAAATTGTCTGTATTTAATAAGTTTCTTACATTTGTTGTTCTATATTGCATTTGATGAAGGTTTACTCCACTGTGAGCCTGGCACCGGTTTTATAATCAACTTCTATGGCAGGAAATCCTTTTCATCTCCATTCCATTGAATGGAATGCTTTCTTTGACCTCTCCGTCTTTGTTGGTTCATCAAAGTCGTGTTAACGACTAATTAATGATTTACGTTATTACAAGAATATTAGTTTTCTTTCATATAAATGTAGAAATTTGAATGGGAGAATGGTTTAGCTTAACTATTATCCTCATCCTATAAATAGAAAGGATGTCTAACTGCGCTGTTAACTGTATATAATTATAACTAACTAAAAACTATGGATTCTAGTATTGTTAACATATTCATACTAATCTTTCTCTTTTTTTTCATTATCACTAAACTGACTTTGGTCTAAATTTCGAACGAAACAATAAACAAATATTCGTGATCATCAGCCAGAAGACGTTTAACTGTGATCATAAGAACTTATCTTTGAACTTTTTATGATTTTTTTTTATTATACTTAGCGACGACACGAGCAATACGTTCATCTGATGGTAAGTGATACGCTTGCCCATAACAACGTGGTGCTAGTTAAGATGGTACACACTGCACCACAATGCGCTCGTCGCCTTGAGACATAAAGTGTTAAGTCTCGTTACCCCAGTAATTACACTAGCTACAGCGCGCTTCAAACCGGAACACAGTAATGTTTGCACACTACTATTTGGCGGTTGAAATAGGAGCTGCGGTGGTACCCACCCAGACAGTCTCCGGCAACAGACCTACCACCTGGTTTTTATGATAAAGCAAAGAAGAAGAAAAACAGGAAAGCAGACACTTTTACAAGACGGGACCGTCTAGGTAGGTACCACCGCAGTGACTATGTCTACCGCCAAACAGTAGATTACAAACATTACTGTGTTCCGGTTTGAAGAGTGCTGTAGCTAGTGAAACTACTGGGCTAACGAGACTTAACTTATATCTCAATGCAATGAGCGCAATGTGGTGCAGTGTATACAATCTTTACTTTTTTTTTATACTACTTTGCGACGAGACGAGCAAGACGTTCACCTGATGGTAAGTGATACGCTTACCCATGACAACGTGCTGCTAGTTAAGATGGTACACACTGCACCACATTGCGCTCGTCGCCTTGAGACATAAGGTGTTAAGTCTCGTTACCCCAGTAATTACACTAGCTACAACGCCCTTCAAACCGGAACACAGTAATGTTCGCACACTACTATTTGGCGGTTGAAATAGGAGCTGCGGTGGTACCCACCCAGACGGTCTCCGGCAACAGAGACCTACCGCCTGGTAAATACTAGCGGTATGTTATGGGCAAGCGTATCATTTACCATCAGGTGAACGTCTCGCTCGTCTCGTAGAATAAAAAGCAGAATTACAGAAGAGAGAAGAAATCAAATGAATATTTAACTACCTTATTAAAGCAACTAAATAGATGAATTTGTATTCATCAAACAAAACATCCGCTCATAATTTACCCGGGACCACTCGCCGGTACCTCATACTCCGCTACCAACTCAATTACAGCCGCAGGAAATTACCGGCGCGATGCTCTTTTTCTGTTTCTCGATGTCACGTCTTGTATTGCGATCGTGTATTCATTTCGTGCTCATATTTTATGAAAAACAATCTGATCGTTAACTTAACGTGAAGAAATCACATTGTTCTCAACTTGACATACTTCACAAGCGAATTACGAAACTTGACGGTTTGGCTGTTCATATAAATGTTGCTGTAACTGAAAGAGAGGAAGGTGCTCACCTGATGATAAGTTGTCGCTTACTCATAACATTGCGCTAGTTAAGATGGTGGTGGCCTTGACACAAAAGGTAAGTCTCATTACTATAGGAATTTCACTAGCTTATAGCCCACTTCTTAAAAAAGGGAAATGACTTAGAGAAGCTCGTCGTGACCGGCAAGATTGATGGCAAAAGGCCGCGTGGACGAAGTCCAAGACGTTGGGCCGACCAGGTGAAGGAGGCCATTGACGCACCTGTATACGACGCTATACACAGAGCGGATAACCGAGGGAACTGGCGGAATATAATTAAAAGCAGGTTATCTTTAAGGAGTCACGACCCTCAGCATTGAGGTATCGACTTCCAGAGATAGATAGCTCACTTCAAGTACAATACAGTAATGTTTGCACACTGCTGACGGGCGGCTGTCGGAACCTACCTAGACGGTGATGATAAAAGAGACCTACCAGCAGTAATCCTCAGCAGTGGCTCTTTCAACCTCAACACATACACCAATTCCTAAAACTATGTTTATATATGAAACCTAAACTTTTTGCTATTAAAAAAATCTGTATATGTAAAAACAGTTTAAAGATCTAAAGATAAGCTCTTTTCCAATACATATCCAGAAGGATTTAACATTATAAACAACAACATCTAGTGTCCTAAAATTTTAGATTTATGTTTTGTTTTCATTTGCTCTATTTCGAACACACTCTTTACCGTTAGAAAATGAATGTAAATTATATTTATGATGTAAACAAAACTAACTAGAGCCGATGCCACGTACCGGAATTGTGGTTACCCAAATCCCGAACCACGTCTTTGGGTAAACAACCAAAATATTGTAACAAGCGTAAGTATTGCTAATTAGTATAAATAATATCTGTTATAAATAATAGTTTGAAATACATTTTCATATTTATGACTGCCGGTCATGCAAACTGAGGATTTGATTCAGATCAGTTTTCCTATTTCAACCGCCAAATAATAGTGTGCAAACATTACTGTGTTCCGGTTTGAAGTGCGCTGTAGCTAGTGTAATTACTGGGGTAACGAGACTTGCCACCTTGTCTCAAGGCGACGAGCGCAATGTGGTGCAGTGTGTACCATCTTAACTATCACCACGTTGTCATGGACAAGCGTATCACTTACCATCAGGTGAACGTCTTGCTCGTCTCGTCGCATAGTAGTATAAAAAAAAAGTCACACTGATGATCAATTGGGGAGGCTTGAGTTCAACAGCGGATGAGAATATTTCCTAATTTAAATATGGTCACATACCATCACATCTACTACTCTAAAGATTAAAATTACTTGTAGGCATTAAGCTCACAAATCGTAAGACTATATAATTAAATATACCTAGCAATTAACTGTGTTGTAACATGAAGGTTCCTACTTCGATTCCAGGTTTGTAGAGTTTGGATGGTAGTATTTCCGAACTGGCCTTTCTTCAAAAATTATTACAATCCTGACACAGACTATACACAGTACAGTAGTATAGTCTAGTACAGTAGACTATTTGTAGGTAATATTTTATGTTCACTTTCTTGTTAAAAAAATGCATGGATTCTCTATTATCTCATGTTTCCTTTTTTATAGATATATTTCTGTTATTAAGAACTTTACCTTTACCTTTTATCCTTTACATCATTCAGTGTGATTCCTGGTGTAAAGTGTATGCGGGTTATTATAGATCGTCAGCAGCTAAATGGCAGGAGTCTTTCAAATCTCCACTTCATCCATTTATTTTTTTTTTTTTTGATGTCTGCGATCAGTTATAAACTTTAAGCAGATGTGAGGAGTGTTAGGCGTTTAAGAGCAGTTCCCTCATTAGGAAACGTCTTCCTTCACGACAGACCTTTGGTGATCTGGTTTTGTTTCATTCAATTATAACAGCCCTTTTGAGTCTTTTCTTATGCTTCTACATTTGGATAAGGTAGCTATTAGAGGATTGCAGTGGTTCGTAATTCTTCTTTTATAGCGCTCGGCGGTTAACATGATTTCCTGCTGAACGGTGTTAACTTTTAGTAGATCATGCACATCTGAGTTTTTTATGAACCAAGGGGCATTTGAGATGTTTTTCAATATGCGGTTTTGCACTCTCTGTAGAATATTTAAATTTGAGGCACTAGCAGTACCCCAGACTTGTATCCCGTATGTCCAAATTGGTTTGAGCACAGTATTATATAGAAGAAGCTTATTGTCTAAGCTCAGAACAGATCTTCTTCCTATGTGCCACTGGAGGTTCCGGTATTGCATATTTAGCTGATCTCTTTTGGCTAGTATGTGGGATTTCCATGTGAGTTTTTTATCGAGTCTGATGCCTAAGTATTTGACAACATCGCTGTTTGGAAGTTCTTGTTCCCCTAGTTTAACTGATGTCATCCATTTCTGGTTTAGATTTGATGAAATTGTTGTCTTGACCTTGATGGCTTTTTGGTATAATGACTGAACGATTATTATATATCTTTATTTTTCATCAACATAAGAGTCTACGTCGACCTTCTTCAATGTGAATATCTTCAAAGGAAACTAAAAGATCCAGTTGATAGTGATCATTAATAAACGCCCATCAGCCCGAGGCTGTGACGTATCAAATGACAATTATTATCCGGACATTTGATGAGGGGGGTACATTATTATTAAGCGCTTCAGCGCACTCTCCACATACATAACCGTAATAACCGACGTTAACGGTTACATCGTTACTGGTTATAACAGGAGTTAATGCGGGCCGTTAAGACGACTGGATCGTGTTATCTTACTGGATGCAAGTCAGTTTAGATATTAGTATAAAATAGAGGTTAACTTAGTTTAACACTTAGCGTTAGGAAGATCTGTAATAGTTTTCTATCACAAACCTTCTGATTACTTTGTGATATAGAATACATGCTCATAATGAAATATCGCTAGTTAGGATGATGTACACTACAACACATTGTGCTTATCGTCTTGGATATGAGATGTTAAGATTCCTTACCCCAGTAATTAAGCTTCAGCGTCTATCTCCGGTAACAGATTTGCTATAACCAGTCGATGCTAAAAAAGCTTCTTCAATATTCCCACTGCTGGGACTCAGGACCTTTATACCAGGTGGTAGGTCTCTGTTGCCGGAGACCGTCTGGATGGGTACCACCGCAGCTCCTATTTCAACCGCCAAATAGTAGTGTGCAAACATTACTGTGTTCCGGTTTGAAGGGCGCTGTAGCTAGTGTAATTACTGGGGTAACGAGACTTAACACCTTATGTCTCAAGACGGCGAGCGCAATGTGGTGCAGTGTGTACCATCTTAACTAGCACCACGTTGTCATGGGCAAGCGTATCACTTACCATCAGGTGAACGTCTTGCTCGTCTCGTCGCAAATTAGTATAAAAAAAAAAGTAGTAATCCAAAGCTAAGGATCTAAATAATAAATTCTAAAGTGACTAGAGTTATCAACTTAATAACACAACTTTTGACTATGAATCTTGCTTCTCTCTGTTAGTGGTTTCGATAACGTTTTACATTTCAAATCGTCGTTGACGAGCTTGTTCAACTAACCAAGTGAATCGAACTTCAACTTAACTGTAACTCGTCTGAAGTTGAGTTTACTCAGAATTTTTTCAACTCTTTAATTTATTTGTCTACTTAACAGCGCAGTTGAACGAAATGAAAATGCTGTTACAATGTTTAGAAAAAAGTTTCTTAACAATAATGTCTTGCGCTCCGAAAGGGTATGATCATCATTTTCAGCCTGTAGCAGTCCACTGCTGGATATAGATCGCTTCCAATCAAACCAAAAAAATACTTGTAAAGTTTTAAAATTGTACAGTATGTAATCGAGACTTTTGTTATTATCTTTTAGACCAGCGGTATGCCTTTAGTTTAAGTCTAGACATACTATATAATACGAATTTTTAGCCTAAAAAGGCAATACTAAAATATTAGTCGTGACTAAAAATGTAGAGTTATTATATATTAACTACAGAAGACATTATTATTAGTTTGGTAAACTTGTACCGACTGATACAACGATGTTTCATCATCGAGCTTTATTTGCACCGCTTGATGAATCAATTCCAGTAAGAGCAGAGCACTTTGAATGTTTCTAATCGCATTTATTTGGAGAACGATCAAGAGGGATAGACAGTGCGAAACATTGAAAGCAAATTGTCTAAGAAAACGAATTATTCTAGGAAGCGTCAAATGGAATATTTGATTGTTAATTAGAAATCGGACAGATATTTAATATATCGAGAGCTGAAGCAATCCAAAGCGCAAAATCTTTATTTATTTATTTATTTATTTACACACTCAGGGTGTAAGGGTTGACTTAATGCCTTTGGCATTATCTGCCAGTCTACCTTGGGTTGTGCAGAGAACATATGAGGTAGGTGCTAAAAAAAACAGAAACGAAATAATAAATACAATACAAATATTATAAATACACACATAATATATTCTAAATAATACACTACAAACAAATTTTTATATATACACCACATACATATATATATATATACATAAACACAAAGTTATTAAAATAAAAAAAATAAAAAGAAAAATAATAACAAATACATATATAAAAGATTAAGAAGATTTGTTCATTGCATCGTTGAGAAGAAGTTCCCGAACTTTTATCTTAAACGTGAGACGATTAGTTGCTGTTCTGATTTCGAGAGGGAGCGCATTCCAGAGAAGGATACTTTGAATAAGGAAGGAAGAGTGAACAACATCAGAGGTGTGCGACGGACATAAAAGAAGGGAGTTGCTAGATGAGCGAAGATCTTTGTCGTGGTTAGAACCCAAATACGTAAAATAGGAAGTAAGATAAGAAGGTGGTTTTGGAGATGTCAGAATAGAAAATAAATTGTTAAGACAACGCAGACTTCGCCGCTGACGGATGGATAACCACTTTAGCTGTGAACGAAAAGAAACACATGATCATACTTACGGAGGTTTAAAAATAAATCGAATGCAGTTATTTAGAAGTCGATCGTACTTATCAAGGAGGTCTGCATTCAGGTCGAAATAGCACACATCACCATAGTCAATAATGGGAATAATTAGAGTTTGCACAATCACTGCTTTGGTCTTAGACGGGAGAAAGTTTTTCAAACGGTAGAGGGCTCGTAGAGTACCGGTTACTTACGACTAACATTCGCCACTTGTTGCTGCCAGCTAAGAGTTGTGTCTATGTGAAGTCCAAGGTCTTTAACAGATGGTGACAATTCTATAATATTACCATCGTATATTACCGAGGGTATACTGGTTGTTCCAGTTTACAGATAGTCCGGTTGCTCCCCACTATAATGGCTTGACATTTGGAAGGGTTAACAATTAGTCCAAACTTTGCGACCAACTCTTAATATATTCAAGGTCTTTGTTAACCAACCTATCGCTACTCTCCACTCTACACTCTTCGGCCTGTGCGACAACTGCAAATCATCAGCATACAGATGGTATGCACACTGAAGACCAGGAGTAATGAGATAATCTTCAGCTCTTTCAAACGATCGCTCAAAACACAATGGCCTCTGAACTCTGCCAACTGAACTGCTGACTCGTAAACTGTTTGAAATTATGTGACGGCCTTTGTTTACAGATCCATTGGAGTCGCGGCAGCAGCCTGCTTGATTGGAATCAACGAGGACCGATGGCAACGGAAGAAATGATGTAACCTGCTGGCTCTTCAATCCGAGTCATGTTTGATGATTGCCATTATTACGTTCTGTTAATATCTGTTGTGGAAGAGATGATCTTCCATTTGAATCTAACTACTATTGAAATTTTAATGGGCTGCGTATAACAAGGCAGTAGATGTAACGAGACGAGCAAGACGTTCACCTGATGGTAAGTGATACGCTTGCCCATGACAACGTGGCGCTAGTTAAGATGGTACACACTGCACCACATTACGCTCGTCGCCTGAGACATAAGGTGTTAAGTCTCGTTACCCCAGTAATTACACTAGCTACAGCGCTTCAAACCGGAACACAGTAATGTTCGCACACTACTGTTTAGCGGTTGAAATAGGAGCTGCGGTGGTACCCATCCAGACGGTCACTGGCAACAGAGACCTACCACCTGGTAACGGGTTCGGTTCTGAATTTTGGAGTGACAAGGCTATTCGGTATAAAAAAAAAACTTCAGACACGTCACTCCTAGGGATAGTACTAACTTGTACTGTATTACGTTCTTCTCTCATTGAAAGATTTTATACGTACGGAGGTTATTAGCGAACCTAAACGACCCGTCCAAGGTTCATTCTAGAAGCAAGGTCCATCAGGATGCAAGGAAAACGATTATCCCACGTCAAAGAGACAATATAGAAGAATAATTATTTACATAAATAAACGCTTTTTTTAATCTATAAAAGCAACTGTTCTAACAACTTCCTCGAGTTGTATAAGAGATAATGCCGCTTTCCTAGAAATGAAAAAGCGCCTCCGCTTTGTGAAGGAAATATTTTCATTCTCGTTTCATTTAAGTCATAGTTTTAAAATCGAAGAACATTTTAATACAATTGATAATTATCATAAAGCATTATTTATTTACATTGACAGTCCAGCAGTGGACGTTCATCCCAGCTATAGGTATATTAGAAGCTACATGCTAAGCGCATATCAAAGCAATATAAATGATTCTTTAACTCCTCACGTGTTCAGGAAGGTCATAGCCTCTCCCACCCTTGCAGCAAACACGGGCACGCTCTAAGGTCCATACCCTTAAAACCCGTGAACCCGGAGACCCTTTTAATCACCTCCCGCTACAGCCAGGACCCTCCTAAGTCCTATTCTAATAAGCTTGCGATATGATTTAAACTTATACATACTTCCACTTAAACTTCTCAACATCAGATTAGAACTTGTATAGGCAATAAATATTATTTTTTTAATTTTCAATATATAATATTTCAAATATTTTATCTGTATTTCATCCATACCAGCTAAAGATAGTTAAACGGAAGCTTTATTTCTGTTTACATCAACTTTATCAATTGCTATCCGCTTGTAACACGGAGGTTCGATTCCGGGGATATAGTTCAGTTTTATCGAACCTACCTTGTTAGCCACCTATATATTATAAATCATCGCCATAAGCTCATTTCAACATCCACAGCCTTATTGTAATATAACTAGAAAGTACACTCCCGGACACATCTATCGGCCCACCTAGTGTTTAAAGTTTTGACGGTGCCTAGCTAAAAATAAATGTTAGGTGGAGCAATAAGTTTTAAAGCAGTTTTAAAGCTGATTTTTTGGTCAACCCTTAGGTATGTTTTTTTTTTAATTTCGAATTCAGGATTATGAAAAAGAAAACGAAAATTCGAGTCTGTTCATTGTTTCCATCGACACAGGAATGGAGAAAACTTTGTTTATTTCGCAAAAGTTAGATTTTTTTATTGATGTTTCCGATTATTGGTTCCATAAAAAGGCAAATCTAAACTTAAAGCCAGTTTTGACCAAAAATTATGGATGCTCGGCCTGAAATTGTCGCCCAAGCTGTAGCACTTCTGCCGGCCAAATCAATTCGAAATTACAAAAAAATACAAAAAAAACGTTCATAAGGGTTGACCAATAAATCTGCTTCAAAACTGCATTAAAACTTATTGCTCCACCTAACATTTATTTTTAACTAGACACCGTCGAAACTTTAAACACTGGGTGGTGGGCCGATAGATGTGTCCGGAAGTATATATGTTATAGCAAACTATTGTAAGTTATAAAGAAATGATAACTCTGATAACTGCCTCTGCAAATCTTAGATATCACTTGACGCATGCGCGGCGCCGTCGCCGCTGGAGCCTGAGGGTGGGGGTCAGAGGACCTTTAAACTTGGTGGGGGATGCACGGCTCCATCCCGCCGGCATTACGCGATTGTGGTGAAAAGAAAATGCGGTGAAGTGTTGAATAACAACTAACGCGAAACTGTGAAGTGATACACCGGAGCAGTGCGGTGAAGGTAGTAGGAGATACACCGAATTGTTAAAACTTTGCGAACTACTTTTCTTTTAGTTTTGTGCGATGTGTGTTTATCGAAACTGAAAGGGTAAGTTTCTGGTTTGTTTCCTTATCAACTTTTATGTGACACTTAAATATGATTACGGTAATTCTAATATACATATAATATTCAGAGTTTAGAAAATAAAAGAAATGGCAGCGGACCCAGCAGGGGGTAAATAAAGATTACTATTCATTAAATATTATTAGTATTATATACATTTAATATACTTGAAATTATCTTTAACATCTTTGTTAATGATGTATATAAAAATGTGATGAATATTTTTAAGTACAAGTTAAGTAATTAACTTTTATATCTAATGTTACTACAAAACATTAATTAAAAAACGATTTCTAATGTTTAATTTGTCAAACAAAAATTATTTAAAGTATTGAAAATTAAGCATTAGCATAATTTTAAAGTTATACTAATTAAGTTACTAAATTTCCTTCAGGAAAAACTTAAACAGTATTTGAACCTGTTATGCTCGTTTGAATACACTGCAGCAAACGTCTCACGCATGCGTTTCCACGTAATTTTAACAGGCGACGAGAATCGCGTAACTTTACCAAAAAAAAAAAAAATCTAGACTTTACTTAACCTCTACAAACTTAATCAACTAAGCACATGAATTTAATACGAAATATATGATAATTTTAAACTATGTTTCTCATGAAACATTTAGTTTTGTATTGCAAATACATCGACTACATATAAGTATACTAAGCAAAAACTTAACTAGATTTTACTTTATTAACTTTAAATTATCATTTTCATTACATTATTTTACTATTAAAAAAAATATGGATGACGACGATAAACGTAATGGCCGTCCATATCAATATGGCGTTAGTTAGGATGATGTACAGCACCGCAATGTTCTATGAAGGCAATGGCATCTCCACTCCATTATAACTGCCAAGTAAGTCGCCGTGTTTCATTACACATGATGACCACGACCCTCAGTCATAAGGAAATACGACTAAGAAGAAATATACACAGAATTTACAAAGATGAAATGCAAAGAAATAAATGGAGGCACTACTTATTTCTAAGTAAAATTTCTTTCAGTAGGCATTTTGTTGGAAAATTTATTAACAAATAAATAGATTAGAAATATATTCGGGGCAATCTAACAATATACTTAAGTAAAACTTACGTACTGAAAAATAGTTACTGTTTTTTTATAGATAAAGAGAAAAAGAACAAATCCAAAGTTATGTGTTGAGATATCTCAAAATAGTGAACAGTGCTGCTGTTCTAACCTCACTCACGAATTACAGGAGGAAGAGCATTTAACAAAGAGTAGGGATAGGATTCAGAACGAGCAAGACGTTCACCTGATGGTAAGTGATACGCTTGCCCATGACAACGTGGTGCTAGTTAAGATAGTACACACTGCACCACATTGCGCTCGTCGCCGAGACATAAGGTGTTAAGTCTCGTTACCCCAGTAATTACACTAGCTACAGCACCCTTCAAACCGGAACACAGTAATGTTTGCACATCACTATTTGGCGGTTGCAATAGGAGCTGCGGTGGTACCCAACCAGACGGTCTCCGGCAACAGAGACCTACCACCTGGAACTATTACTTACGTCCACATTTATAAGTAATTAGTAAATTTGTTTAATATCCCTAAAACCCATTTAACAGAGAACGCTAGAATAAAACAGAAAGTAGTTTCGTTTTAAATGACAACTGAATTATACATACATTTGCTCGTTCAAACTAAGTAATACTTCTGTTTCTTTTTTCTTTGAGCGTAAATTTCTATTTTCTAGATCCAACATCGCAAATTAGAAAATAAATTATTTATGTAAAGGTTCCATTAAACATTCAGACGCATGAAAGTTTAACTTCAAGTTAGTTCAGTAATGTTTACGCACTTCGGTCGGTAAACATTACTGTGGTGTAGTCAGGGGGAGAATGATTTTACAATTACTGGGGGGGACGAATTAACTTCTGCTCATTCTTTCACATAATTTTTTTTGAACAGACTTTATGTTCCCACTGCTGGGACTCCTTTTCTCATAATAAGACATTCAAATTCATTTATCCATTATACATGCCAAGTGCGAGTGGGTTATCTTTTATTTTTTTAATTTAAGTTAAATCTTTAGTTAATTAAATTTTGGACGTTTTTTACTATAAACCCTTTTTACAGTTTTTCTTTCAGTTATTAATTTATTTTGATTACTTTAAAGTGAAATGTAATAAAAACTTATAGCAGTGTGTAAAGTACAATTAAATCACTTACCGTGACTGAAGAAAACTGTTTATATTTTCTATCAACTTGGAATTTTTTTAATGGACAATGATACCGTCGATGGTAAGCATATTCATCCAGAGCTCACCGACTCACAATCACACCGAACACTGCAATGCTGTTAATACAGATTGACAACTTAAAAGTTTTACTGGTTCAATTCATATACAACTAAGCATACTGTAAACTACTTCTTCATAAATTACTTAATTATATGATTTTTAACTTAATAGAAAGTGTTGCTTCGAGCTTTGGCTATCTATAACATAATAGTTAAAGCGTTCTTCAAATTATTATATAGCTTTTGGGTGATTTTTTATTCTACTAGCTACGAGCGAGACGTTCACCTGATGGTAAGTGATACGCTTGTCCACTACAAGTAGTAGTTAAGATGATACACACTGCACCAATCTTAAGTGGCAATGGGCAGGGCACATTGCTCGAAGGACTGACGGCCGATGGGGCAGCAAGGTCCTGGAGTGGCGGCCGCGCACCGGCAGACGCAAGCCTGGAAGGCCTCCCACAAGGTGGACTGAAGATCTGGTGAAGGTCGCGGGAAGACGCTGGATGCGGACAGCGCAGAGCCGTTTGGAGTGGAGAACGTTAGAAGAGGCCTTTGTCCAGCAGTGGGCGTCTATAGGCTGATGATGATGATGATGACACTGCACCACATCGCTCTTACCGCTATAGTTATATGTTAAGTCTCATTACCCCAGTAATTTCACTAGCTTATAGTTCTCAAAACCTACCACCAGTATTAGTGTATGACTCCGTGTGTGAATAATTTGTTTGTATGTACGTTGGTGTATCTAATGAAGTGATAGACGTTAACGGACCAGTTTAACGTAGCCATCATTTCATTTATAAAGAATTCATTACACTTTACCCTAAGTGTTTTGTTTTTATTCCCGTAAAACATTATTCACTGCTTGTTAAGCTCGCGAGGATTATAAATCGTGGTTGTAACAGACAGTCGGGGATTACCCGAAGAGGAAAAATGTTTGTAGGGAAAAAATAAGACAATGACGCTGAGTAAAAACAAACCGAACATGTTTTCTGTAACTTCCGACCCTTTCCTTTGATCCTCATTCAGCGGGCTTTGGTATTGTTCCAAATTAGGTTATGGAGGCATTGTGTAGTGTAAATTACTTCATTTGGCGCAGCTTTGATTGTGTACTTAGGTAATAAGTTTTATTGAAACTACGTTCAAAGTTGTTGTAGATTTGAGGGCGGAGGCATCTTTGTATTGTCCGTTGGATATTTTTATAATACTGTAACTTTCTATGCATCTTTCGAAGGAATATAATAATGGTTCTTATCTTTAGACCAGACGGAGCCAATAGAAAAATGTTGAACGAAACGTATATCAAATTCAATTTAGTCGTTTTGTTTTAAGCAAACGTAACATACTGTATGACTTTTGTATGTATTATATAATTAATGTCTTTGTCAAAATATTTCTTGTACTGTTTTCTAATTAACGGTTTCAATTCTCTTACCTAATCTTATTATCATATGGTACCTTAAAAGGTTTTCGGATCGAATTCGCCTGAAATTATATCGGTTTTGTTTATTTTAACTGTGTTGTTGTGTATTGTTTACTGTGTGTGTAGTTTAAATAAATATAACTGTAATTGGTTTTGTCAACAAATCCACTGTATCCAGTTTAGCCGGGCATTAGATAAACGGATTAACGTGAAATGAATGAAAACAACGGTATTGTGTTACGACTAATCGTGTTCCGTACACATATATTCCGATAATTGATATTTGTCGGTCAAATAAGCAGTAATGATTCAAACCGGAAATGCGCGGAAATGAAACATAATTTTAAGAAATTACTACATACGCGGCAGTAAACAAATAAAGCAATTGCTTATTTACTTATATAATTATAAAGGAAATCTCTTTCTTATTCTAATGATAGTGGTTAGATAATACACTCCCGGACACATCTATCGGCCCACGTAGTGTTTAAAAGTTTTAACGGTGTCTAGCTAAAAATAAATGTTAGGTGGAGCAATAAGTTTAAATGCAGTTTTAAAGCTGATTCATTGGTCAACTTTATGTATGTTTTTTTTTTAATTTTGAATTCAGGATTATGAAAAAAAAACGAAAATTCGAGTCTGTTCATTGTTTTCAACGACCCAGGAATGGAGAAAACTTTTTTATTTCGCACAAGTTGTTTTTTTTTTTTGATGTGTCCGATTATTGGTTCCATAAAAAGGCAAATCTAAACTTAGAGCCAGTTTTGACCAAAAAATATGGATACTCTGCCTGAAATTGTCGCTCAAGTTGTAAAACTAGACACCGTCGAAACTTTAAACACTGGGTGGTGGGCCGATAGATGTGTCCGGGAGTATAGGATACAATAACTTTTTAGGTTATAACGTTATAGGTTATTGCAATTAAATACTTACGTAGTCCAATATGAATCAAATGTAAATATATATATTTGTGTATAAACTGTAATAAACAGTAAGATCACAAATAAATCATGCAAAATTGTTTACTTTGTTTTAGTTATATTAAATGTGTGATGAAATTGATGTTTATGTTAGTTAAAAAATAAATATTTGACTAGTAGAAGCTTTAAATTGCGCTGAATATTTTATAGATTACCTTAGATCTGGGTTAGTGGTTTTCACAAGTTTTGTAAGTCACACGGCACTTTACAAATTGCTAACTTATCGCGGTCTCTATTCTAAAGGAAAGCGCTGCGTTAGGTCCCACTGAGACACTGGGACTGAGGCGAATCTTTAGACCTTAAGATCATGTATTATAACCTATTTTTATACAATGAAGCGATGTTTACTTTAACGTATAAGTGAAACAGTAAAAAAATATGTTTATATTCCAAATGTATTAAACAAAATGTATTAATGTATATTCCATGCTGTAGCTAGTGTAATTACTGGGGTAACGAGACTTAACACCTTATGTCTCCGGCGACGAGCGCAATGTGGTGCAGTGTGTACCATCTTAACTAGCGCCGCGTTGTCATGGGCAAGCGTGTCACTTACCATCAGGTGAACGTCTTGCTCGTCTCGTCGCAAAGTAGTATAAAAAAAAAAAAAATACTTCTTTGTAACGTAAAAAAAAAACATAAGTAATTTTACTGATGTTAAATTTGCTTTTAACCACCGCAGCTCCTACTTCAACTGTCAAACAGTAGTTTGCAAATATTACTGTGTTCCGGTATTTAAGTTGTTGTAGCTAATGAAATTACTGCGGTAACGGAACTTAACTTACATCTCAAGGCGTCCAGTACAATTTGGCGCAGTGTATATCATCCTGATTAGCGACATTTTTTTAAAGACTTAGATTTAAGTTAACTTCACTCTCGTTTCGTCGTTAGAAATGTTTAAGTTTAACTGTTAACTTTATTCATTCTACTGACCGTAAATCTCTTTTACTGTTTCTTCAAAAAGATCTCCGGAGATATAATACATTAGTATCGAATACCATGCGAACCTTTTTCAAGGAAAAAACGAATGGATAAAAAAAACCGGAAGCCGCGCCTGACCCTATCGGAAGTGATAAATTGTATCCGACATTTCGCTGATACGAAGGTTATGTTACTTATCAGTCAGTACAATGAAGATATCTTCAAGAGGTTCACGCGATTGATTTATCATCTTTACAAATAGCACTACTTATTTAACTATTTCTTACTAAAGTTTAAGCGTCTGTATCGATTCACATATAGCTTGAGCTTCCGGTGAAAGAAACCATTGCAGAGAAACCATCATTTTCCGAGAACAACATCCGTTTTTAAACGGTTTTATTTAGCTCGACCCGTACGGAATTTGGGACAAAATTAGAAATTGAAATTTAAGCACATTCCCGTTGACAGATTGATCTGAAATTTGGTACACACATTTAATTTAGATGACAATACAATATAATAAAATCAATAACATTATAAATCTAAGGTGGCCGCCGATACAAAATGGCGGATTACATATTTTTCCTTAACCCCCTCAATATGGGTATCAAATGAAAGGGCTACACTAGTAAAACACGATGATTATGTCAAGATTTAAAATTCAAGATGGACGCCGTTCCAATATGGCGGACTAGGTACATATTTTTCCACAACCACCACAACATGGGTATCAAATAATAGGACTACACTAGCAGAATACTGTCATTATGAATATATAATATATGTCAGAATATTCGGTAGACAATTTCACTAAATACTAAAAACAAGAAAATAAAAATCGGCAAAAAAACTTTTAAGTTGAACGGTTTTCTTTATGTGCACTGAAAACTGCAAAATAAATAAATAAAAAAATAAAAAAACAATTAATAAATAATAAAAACGTGGGGCCCATTAACTATTTCTGTATTACTTTCTACTAATGTGCCCCACGTTTTTATTATTTTTTAAATGTTTTTTTATTTATTTATTTTGTAGTTTTCGGTGCACATAAAGAAAACCGTTTAACTTAAAAGTTTTTTTACCGATTTTTATTAAAAGTTATTTATAAAACATATTTTGGATCAGTACAGATGTTTGCTTATATACATAACTTAATCACGACGTGTATCTGAGGACCGTAAGTAAGACGTAACATCTGTAATAGGGTTCCTTGAGTAATGGTTGGAGCTACTTTGCGTGGTCCCTGTAATTGGCCAACTATTCTAATTAACTTGATGCTCGATGAGTTTGTACAACAGTGGTAAGGGATATAACTAAACTTGCACAGCAAGTTGCGGACGGCTATTATTGAAATAAATTTAACCGTTTCTAGACATCAATTGTAAGAAATTCCTGTAATTCTAAGCTATATATATTTTTCTACTAAACTAACTACTGTTTACTGTAATACTTTATCTTTTTCACACGGTGTTAAGTGACATTGAGTTCTTGAATAGTGAAGCTTGTTCCGTCCTACTTCTACTTAATATGTGGGTAGATGATATTACCAATTACAATATTTACAAAACGTTATAGTATATAGATTATATTAGATATCTTTTACATTATATATTATGAAATACACGAGACGTTGTTGTTTTTATTGTTATTCCTTTGCTATGGTGAAATAAATCACTTGGGATTAAGCTCGCCTTGGTCATTCATACAAATTTATTAATAAGTTGTTTGTTTCCATGTTTAGTGTAAACAAATGAATACACTCTATTATAATATAATTTCTTTTTTTTTTTTCTTTTTTTTATACAAAGGCGGGCTTAATGCCTGAGGGCATTCTCCACCAGCCAACCTTTGGTGAGGTGAGATGTTATGGTAGGTGGTAAGATGAGGAGAAAGACAAAAAAAAAAAACTTTGAATAAATAAATAAATACATCAAAAGATATAGCAAATAAACATACACACATATATCCATATATGCATATAAATGCATACACACACATATATGTATGTATATATTAGTATATATCTTCTTTTTTTTTTTTATATATATAATTTCCTTTTTTAAAAAAACATAACTTTTCTTTTACCCTCACCTACCACTGCATTTCCCCACTGCCGAGGTTGACTGGGAGAGAATGCCCTATGGCATTAAGTCCGCCTTTTTGTACAATATTTATTTGTGTGCAAACAAAGTTCTAAATAAATAAATAAATAAATTTATATATATATATATACATACATGCATAATAATATATAAGTAAATAGACGTGTATAAATATTATAATGTCTGTAATTGAGCTACGTGCTCTCGGACCCGTTTTTTAAACAGAAATTTGGACTGAGTACTTATAATTGTGATCATTGTAACAATAAATGAGTGTTTTCAGCTCTTCTTAGAGGAGAATCCTCCCAACTTTTTAGAGATAAACATCTGAGAAATTTTACGTCTGCTACCATTGGCCTTTGTCTCAAGTTCTTTTCAACTTGGCTTTAAATTATAAATGGACTCTGATATTCATGATATCACTTAAAGCTCTAGAGTAAGTAATAAGCCATTCGCACCTTGTTGTTCTTGTAACTTCCCAACTTTCACATAAATACATTCACTGGAAGATCAAGTACAATGTGGATCGATGCCTCGCTTTATTCTAATATTTCTAAGCAACAGCAAAGCGACTAAACTAATTTCTAGAATTTCTCTATTTATCCCAATCGCTCCATCGGTCCGTAATCAGTTTGCAAAGACCTCTCCGGGGCATATGGGATTGTAGGACCTCACGCCTTTGATACCTGCATCCGTAGCCCGGAGTATAGCAGCGTTTTAAATTTCAATCAACAGTTTCTTTGACGCCGACACCGGACGGTGAAATCGATTTACCCTAGCTGAGCTAAACTCAAAGCTGTCGCTCGTATATGTATGTGAGAAAGATTTTTTTTCGCGTCGAAACGAGAAGGACGTAACAAGGTGATGAGCAACACACCAACCCATAACAACGAAGTGCTAGTCAGGATGTTTACATATACATCGCATTGGAATTTAACATCTTAAATCTTGTCCGTTATATTACACTCATAAACAGATCACAGTAATTTTTGCTACGCTGCAGTTAGAGGTTAGACCTAAAAATATCAAGCACAGATATAGATTTACTTACACACGTTTAAGTCGTAAACATTAATTACACGAAATAGCTTTTTAACTGCTCTTCATTGAGATATATGAGCAATAAAAACAAAAGTTTCTAGCAGTTAGAAAATAAAAACTTCGTCGAGTTCCCGACGACTAGACTATAGATATACTTGCCTAAAAATAAAAGACAAGTCCAGAACAGGACGTCTACCAGCTGATAATGACGAAAACTGTAATGTTTTACTTGAGAGCAGAAATAAAGACTCGCCCAGTAAACTATACTTAAATACGTAATAACGTTATCACAAAACGTTACATCAATTATAAACCTAGTTAACATTGTAGCTTTAGTACTGCAAGCCTGGGTTTTAAGGCTAGGGAGCTACAGTATATTTCTAGACGATAAGCATAGTGTAAGTCTTTAATAAGAACTAGTAAATAATGAATACGTCTATAACTTATACTGTAAGATAGTAATTATTACGTGCTACTGCTAAATAGTAAAAACGGTTGCTGTTATTTAGAAAGTCTCCGACTAGGAATATCTTCGACTAGTGTTCAGATATCAAAGCGATATATCTGAATATTATTTAATAATGTTGTCATCTCATTATCTTTATGATATCAACAACATAAAATTAAATAAAAAGTTGAAATATTAAAAGAAAAACATCGCAAGGAAATAGAAATCCCATTAAAAATTTGGCCTTACCCAAAATATAATTAATTGAATGTCTTCAAAGTTTGAAAGTTCCTCACGATATCTTGAAGTTAATTATGGTCTCGGACTTTGTTTGGAGAATATTTATATTTTTTTCTATAATAAAATATGTAGTTGTTTATAATGAGATCGTAATTAAAATCGTAATCATAATAATTTAATTTGATCACCACAATTTAGTTAATATTAGTTACTCTAACGTCGTAAAGTGTTTTGCAGCTACTTCGTTGTGTACCACTACTTTGGTATCCCATTATTAAAAAACAAATTAAATTCCAAACATACAATTAGAAGACACAGTGAGCTGTGAAGAATATTTCAAGACTACTAATAAAAGAAGGGAAAGAAAGAATGTTAATAGTGCTTTAATACACTCCCGGACACATCTATCGGCCCACCTAGTGTTTAAAAGTTTTTAACGGTGCCTAGCTAAAAATAAATGTTAGGTGGAGCAATAAGTTTTAATGCAGTTTTAAAGCTGATTTTTTGGTCAACCTTTATGTGTGTTTTTTTTTTTATTTTGAATTCAGGATTATTAAAAAAAAACCGAAAATTTGAGTCTGTTCATTGTTTTCAACGACCCAGGAATGGAGAAAACTTTTTTATTTCGCACATGTTGGTCTTTTTTTTCTGATGTCCCATTATTGGTTCCATAAAAAGGAAAATCTAAACTTAGAGCCAGTTTAGACCAAAAAATATGGATACACGGCCTGAAATTGTCGTCCAAGCTGTAAAACTTCTGCCGGCCAAATCAATTCGAAATTACAAAAAAAAATAAAAAAAAAACATATATAAGGGTTGACCAATGAGTCTGTTTCAAAACGACCTTAAAACTTATTGCGCCACCTAACATTTATTTTTAACTAGATACCGTCGAAACTTTAAACACTGGGTGGTGGGCCGATGAAGGAAACATCGTGAGGAAAGAAATAAGTTCCGAGAAAAATAGCTTTCGTAGACTTGTGATATACAACATGTACTTTGCATTGACTCTCTTGTCTTTGTGAAAGCCTCGAGCCTTTGCAAATAAACAATATAAAGACTCATTACTAAAGAGAAAGAGAGAGCTTATAAAAACACTTTTTGATATAATGTTTAATAATGAAGAGTTTATTATTACAGCAGACAACATAAAACTTTATTTAAAACAGTTTATGCGCTCCTTCCGAGGCTGTAAAGAGCAAAGTTGCGAGGTAAGGGAAATAAAAGCCCGCCTTACTTCTTATTACTATTACTTATTACGAACCATTTGTTGCGGGAATTCATAAAGTTTTAACTGGTGGGCACAAATTACATCGCACATTAAATGTTCTCTACGGGCGCAAGCGATTTTATATTAAGTTAGTGATGTTCTCACATAAGTAATATCATTATACACAAATTTTCAAAACCTTGAGGTATAATATTTTTTTTTTTTGTACTACTAAGCGACGAGACAAGCAAGACGTTCACCTGATGGTAAGTGATACGCTTGCCCATAACATGGTGTTAGTTAAGATGGTACACACTGCACCAAAGGTGTTAAGTCTCGTTACCCCAGTAATTACACTAGCTACAGCGCCCTTCAAACCGGAACACAGTAATGTTCGCACACTACTATTTGGCGGTTGCGATAGGAGCTGCGGTGGTACCCATCCAGACGGTCTCCGGCAACAGAGAACTACCACCTGGTAATTATTTATACTTAATTTAGTTAACGAGTGTATTAACTGTAGTTGTTTATAACATAACACAACAACCAAAAAAACCGTGATAGCTTAGTGATTTGAACGCCCGCATTCCACTTCGGAGGTACAGGGTTCGAATCCGGTCTGCACACGAATGCAATGAATTTTTCAATATATGTGCAGTTATTATAACACCAACTAATATCAGGTGCTTTGACGGTGAAGGAAAACATGGTAAGGAAACCTGCATATCTATGCTATGACCATCCGTGCTCGCACTAGTATATGAAATGGAGAAGGCAATGGCAAAACCACTCCATTATAACTGCCAAGTAAGTCGTCGTGTTTCATTACACATGATGACTACGACCCTCAGTCATGAGAAAATACGACTTAGGAGAATAACATACTTACTCACTTACATTTTTTATTCTTTATAAGCATAAGCTAAAGCAAGTACGGAATGAGACAAGCGCGAGCGACAGCACCGTTAGATCTATTTGGGTCAATGAAGTTAGACAACGAAGAGGTTAGTTTTATTTCCCGTACAAAATCCGCCGTCAGAACTAATAAAGGTTGAAACTGATTTATCCTTTCGTAACCCCACGCGACTATTTCATCGCTTTTTATATTTACACCATAGTTTAAATATCTTTTATCTTGCTTACTTGAAATATGGTACAAGTAATAATATATCAAATCGTTTAATAGTTTAAATTTTTTATTTGTGGTAGGTCTCTGTTGCCGGAGACCGTCTAGGTGGGTACCACCGCAGCTCCTATTGCAACCGCCAAATAGTAGTGTGCGAACATTACTGTGTTCCGGTTTGAAGGGCGCTGTAGCTAGTGTAATTACTGGGGTAACGAGACTTAACACCTTATGTCTCAGGCGACGAGCGCAATGTGGTGCAGTGTGTACCATCTTAACTAGCGCCACGTTGTTATGGGCAAGCGTATCACTTACCATCAAGTGAACGTCTTGCTCGTCTCGTCGCTAAGTAATATAAAAAAAAAAATTCTGTTGAAAACAGTGATAGATCAATATAGCTTTTAAACAATATATTGTACATTGTGAAGAGTAGCGGGTTCGATCTATAACGGACCTTGAGCTTTAGGTAAAAGAGATCGTTATTAAACTGATTCGAACATATCCAAAAACTATTTTTGTAGACAAGCGAAACCCGATAATAAACACTAGTCTAGCGTGGTGGATCACTAGCTTTGTCTCTCCATGGGAGAGATTGTTAATAACAAAAATTACTTACATACAAGCGATGTTAGACTAAATCGTACAGAAATCGATGCTGTGGGATATACAATATGTAACCGGAAGTGAACTATCCCGTTATATACAAAGTTAAGCATTTGATGAATGAGATGACTCACTCAGTTGACGTTTTTCGTTATATCACTACTCTGTTATATATACACTCCCGGACACATCTATCGGCCCACCTAGTGTTTAAAAGTTTTAACGGTGCCTAGTTAAAAATAAATGTTAGGTGGAGCAATAAGTTTCAATGCAGTTTTAAAGCTGATTTTTTGGTCAACCTTTATGTATGTTTTTTTTTTAATTTTGAATTCAGGATTATGAAAAAAAAAAGGAAAATTCGAGTCTGTTCATTGTTTTCAACGACCCAGAAATGGAGAAAACTTTTTTATTTCGCACACGTTGGACTTTTTTTTTGATGTTTCCGAATATTGGTTCCATAAAAAGGCAAATCTAAACTTAGAGCCAGTTTTGACCAAAAAGTATGGATACTCTGCCTGAAATTGTCGCCCAAGTTGTAAAACTTCTGCCGGCCAAATCAATTCGAAATTGCAAAAAAAAACATACATAGGGGTTTTCCAATAAATCTGCTTCAAAACTGCATTAAAACTTATTGCTCCACCTAACATTTATTTTTAACTAGACACCGTCGAAACTTTAAACACTGGGTGGTGGGCCGATAGATGTGTCAAAAAGTATACTATAAAGTTACAATGTATATCATTTTGTTCGTGTTTAGGCTTAATGGTTATGTTATTTTTCAATAAAAGGTCCTGGTTTAAGGAGGGGCTAGACTTAACATCACTTTAAAAAATAAGTAATAGACCAATTTATTTGTTCTTCTAACAGTTAATTCTCGTATCGAAAGAGTTGACTAAGTAGAAAATAACTCGAAGGAAGCAGCTATAGCTTTCGCTGTTAAAGCTTGGCAGCTATTTGGGTAGTAATATGTTCAGAATAAGACTTCAGTGCTCTAGCATAATATAACATAGAAGAATAGCGATTATATAAGAACATAAGCTAATATGAATTCAGCCGTCGAATAAGGTCACTGCGCCATTTCATATGAAATTATAATTTTAATATCTCTCACATCAAGATATTAAATTCTTGTACCCATGTTTAATATTAAAGTGCTGTATAAAATAGAGGTTACAATTTGCGATCGCAATAATGATATCATACATAGTCACATACAGATATATTCCGCGAAGAGATCGCGACATATCGATCAGTTCACTAGTCACTAGTAAGAATAGGAATAGTAAAAACATGAAATTGCATTCTTCACCTCATTGTGAGTGTATTATTAATGAAATTGAAATGCGCTGGACATCATCACTTGGACTATTGAAGTTTAAAGATGCAATTACTGTAGAGGGAAAAGAAAAGATAGCAGAGTCCATCCTTGAACAAAACATTCTGATATAGAAACTTTTGAAATAATATCTTCTTCTAAGTCGTATTTCCTCATGACTGAGGGTCGTAGTCACCATGTTTAATGAAACATGCGACGACTTACTTGTCAGTTGTAATGGAGTGGTGTTGCCATTGCCTTCTTCATTTCACATACTAGTGCGAGCACGGATGGTCATGACATAGATATGCAGGTTTCCTCACGACGTTTTCCTTCACCGTCAAAGCACGTGATATTAGTTGGCGTTATAATAACAGCACAAAAATTAAAACAAATCATTGTTGTAGGCTGGATTCGAATCCGGCACCTTCGGAGTGGAAGGCCGGTGTTCAAATTATTAGGCTATAACTGCTTAATAATCTATAAATAGCTTTAATCTATTAAAGGTCAATTTTATAAACAAATGCATACTTATCAAACTAACTGCAAAAGCAGCAAAAATTGCAAATGTTATTGAAATGATAAAGGACTGTAGTTAATCAAATGCTTCTTTCTGCCCATACGACAAAAAAGAGAGAAGAAAAGAGATAAATAGAGTGTATCCTGTACTACTAGAAACGCTTTGATGCTTTAAAGCGTTAAGTAAAAGAATGTGATCAATAATATCAAAGTATAAGTTGGTGTTGGAAATAGTGTGCTACATAAAAAAAATCAATCCAAGTCAAAGGTAAAGTGTTGTGTGTTGAATACCTTTTACAGAAAGAAAGTAAATGTATAGGAAATGACCTGATGGTAAATATCCTTATACTTTGAATGGCCAGGGGCCACAGTGATGGATTGATTGACCTCCAAACAACCTCACCTACTACACAAGTCAATCTGTTACTAAAAGTTTTACGCATTAATAAAACACTTAGCGCACTATACGTCTGCGGTTTATGCGCTTGTTTTACAGCTTATTTTATTTGGAAACTGGATTATGTATGATGATAATACTAAACTATTAACAGCTTCTGTAATTCTCTGGTTTATATTTAGCCCAGTTTGTAGGTAAGGTTTTAACAAATCCACCTGGCTAGCTACTAACCTCATTACAGCATTACAGTGTACAACATTAAAATATAAGACTCTGCTGGTTCTTTTCTTACTGAAATCTTCACTGATAATAATTTAACAAAAAAACGTAAAAAATTTGCTACAAACAACTTTAATTTTACCCCAAAAATTACCCCAACTCAACACACAGTTTGTAAACTGGCAACACATACAACTGTCAAACGCAATTAAAACTAACTTACGTTCGCAGATTATTTGTATCCGACCAATATTAATATTTATACCGTACAAATAAATAATGCGATTACGTAAAATAAATTTCGATTTAACTGAATTATTATAAAAAACCACGCCTGCTACCACAAGAGCAGTTTGTATACTAAAAAAATAAAAAACTTGTGTCTTTGGTAACTGCTGTCGACTGCTCAAAGGTATCCCAAACCGCTTCGCATTGCACTTTATGTATGTTCTATGTAGTATATAATAACTTTCGATATACAACTCGTTCGATATATTTTTATTTTAACCGTTTTAATTGCGATACGACTAACACGAATCTCAAGCAACTGTCACTTTACCACAGATTAAAAATCTACTGGCAAAATTTTGCGTGTACTCACTCATAATGATGATAAAGATACGTCGATTGAAAATCATTTAAAAGTGTTAAAATAAAGGTTATCTCACGAGATTGGTTTCATGAATTTAGTTTTTTCTCTTCTGTAAATATTCAATTAGAAATCATATAAACTTAATACCTCTCTCTCTCTCTCTCTTCCTAGCTATTATCCCATATGGTGGTGGGGTCAGCTTTCTTTACTTTTCTTCTCCACTTCGCCCTGTCCTCGACATATAAACTTAATACCAACAGTCATAATGTTATAGTGTATACTCTATAACTCTTACGTTTTTTATCATCATTTGCAAAACGTTTATTGCGTTAACCCTCATATTTGTCCGCGCAGCCGCTTATTGGATCCGATAAGAAAACAACTACTTATTACTTCGGAACACAAACAAACTTCAGTCTCACGTCCCAACTGATTTGCAAGTGTAATCAAAGGTCCGCCCTAACTTCGACATTTGCCAAATAAGGTTTTTCTAAAAGCCGAATAACCGACGGGAGGGAGGGAAAAAGTTTTTATTGTACACTGGTCACAAGTTCTGTTTTATTGGCGGTGCCTACTGGCAATACCAATGAATTATTAAATTCTGTTAGCGGCTGCTTCAGATGGTCTATTTTCTATCAAACTTACAACCATTTGATACAAATAGTGCCAGACAGTGTTTTTTGGAACACATAGTTTGTAATCTTTATGATAAAAATAATCTAAATGATTATCAGAGGTATATAATCAATGAACACATATTGACCATAATGGCAGTTAGTGTAAAAAACGTTGTTAAAATTTATTAAAGGTTATCTATGTAAATTTAGATAGAATAATTATTTCAATGATCAAATTTGACCATAAAATCTTTAAGTTGTTACTCTTTAGCATTTTGACCATTTACAAACTGATTGTAAGTATGTAAATTTTTTTGCGTATTACATTTTAGCCTACTGATGTCTACTATTGAATGCAGGACTCTATGGGCGAGGCCAAAAATTTGAATGTAAGATTGATCGTTTAGGTATATCCCTTTTAACTTGGAGGCCCTTTGCCCGGTAGATCATTAATCACACCGCATAGTTGCCAGGAAGCAATCGACCAAATTTATCACACGGACTGAAACCAGGAAGACCTTGGCCGTTGGTTTATTTGTCATTCAACTGAGAGCTATTGTAAAGAGATCACTGGATTTTTGTTTACGTTTTCATAAGAAACTTCTTAACATAAAATATACATATTTTCTATTCAAAGAAATCTTTTGTCTGCAATAGAAAATATTTGAGTATCTGTTTGTATTCAACGCTATTATTATTTCGGTATATATATTTAGAAAGAAGTACTTAAAAATTCACACTGACTTCATTTCATTGTCACGCTTAAAGAAGCAGACTATTTAAAATTCGTAGTCAACTCCTATACAGATAGACGTACTGAAGAATAATAGTTAATACTATATTATTCTTAACAAAGAAACAAGCTGAAACTACAAATTTAAAGAATGTATTTCAATTATTAATTACATTAAAAAAAGCAGCTTTCTCAATGGTCCCACTGTCGGGGTTCGAGACCTCTTAAAAAGATAGAGTCGGGGTCAACCACCAAAATGAGTAATAGCCGTTGTTATTGGAACATATATATCTCAGTAATAATTAACCAACGCATATTTAGAAGAATACATAAGCGAAGTGCTGATTCAAAGTATATAAGCCCATAGCCAATACATTAGATAAAATGCCCGACAATTATAGATAATAAGCGCATAAACGTTGTTGAGTTACCGAGCGATAATCACTGCAGTATAGTGTTGCGTTAAATGTAAAACACAGTTTACTGGCACCGGTTGGCATCCAGGCGTCCCCAGGGGTCGTTAGTGCGCAGCGTACTGATAATAAACACATTAGTAATTATAACCGCGTCCTTTCCGTCTGTTATGAGTGGGATATATATTAAATTAAAGCGATAAGCAGAAGGATTGCGAATTAAAAACTGTGTCCGTTCTCGTCTCGGCGCTTCGTATAATTACTAAACCGTAATGAGGAAATTATCTACCGTTTTGAAGGAAGGTGGTTCTAGTAACATTTTTTTTTTTTATACTTCTTTGCGACGAGTCGAGCAAGACGTTCACCTGATGGTAAGTGATACGCTTGCCCATAACA
The DNA here is from genome assembly GCA_029286795.1 of Byasa hedistus. Taxonomy (NCBI): domain Eukaryota; kingdom Metazoa; phylum Arthropoda; class Insecta; order Lepidoptera; family Papilionidae; genus Byasa; species Byasa hedistus. The sequence goes on along the minus strand of JAGSMW010000011.1, from coordinate 6,176,300 downwards.
ACGTGGTGCTAGTTAAGATGGTACACACTGCACCACATTGCGCTCGTCGCCTGAGACATAAGGTGTTAAGTCTCGTTACCCCAGTAATTACGCTAGCTACAGCGCCCTTCAAACCGGAACACAGTAATGTTCGCACACTACTATTTGTCGGTTGCAATAGGAGCTGCGGTGGTACCCACCCAGACGGTCTCCGGCAACAGAGACCTACCACCTGGTAACCACCTTATGTCTTAAAGCGACGAGCGTTATGTGGTGCAGTGTATACCATCTTAACTAGTGCCACGTTATGGGCAAGCGAACTTACCATCAGGTGAAGCTCTTGATAGCCTTGACAATCGAACCGACCTTAACAAACTTTCAGCACTATGTCTACCAGCTGCAACTCTTCGACATCTTACTACTTCATCGCATCAGATTGCTTGCCGTTTAATATTATAACAGAAACTTATATATTAAACATGCTTTTTGTTTAAATTTCCTATTACTTAGTAATATTACTGGTCTCATCTTCCAAAATGTAAATTTTCTTATTACTGTTTAGTAGAGATTTGTAATGTACGTCCTGGTTCGCCTTTTAAGTTTTCTAACTCATCCAATATTATCTTTATAAATATTAATTCTTATGTTTTGGTAACTGGTCAACCACAGCGATAACCGAAACTCATAACGTTTGTTCGAGATTTATTATTTAGTACCGGTTTTGTTATTTCTGTCCGTACATACGCCCGGATGAATTTAACGTTGTAATTTATAATAACAAAAACATACCATCTTCCGCTTCCAGTTCCGATGTATTCGTAAATGTAGCAATATTAAAGAATAGAAATAATAAAAGAAATTTTCTTAGATTTCTCTCTGCTAAAGTAACTTGCGCAGAATATGTTTTTTTTTACTTTTATTATCCACGACGCGGCGAGGTCCTCAATTCGGCGCTTTTATCTTTTTTTTACTGCTAACTTTTTACGCGGAGGTCCGATTTTGGCAAATATTTTTATGTTACAAAAGTAAATTATACAAATCCGGTCGGTTAAATTTTGAACTGTGTTCACAAAACTCATGATGCTGATCGAAAGAAAATATCATTTGAATCTTATAATTTTTAACCTTTTGATTTACGTTATTACTTTTGAATACAGGATTTTCAATTTTATTTGTAGTTCAACTGGTCCATTTCCACTTGCATCTAATGATTCGCTGTAATTTGTGGAAGTTCATTTTGCTGAGTTGTATCCATAAGCTGTGATTTTGACGCCCGCCTTCCACTCCAAAGGTACCAGGTTCGGATCCGGCCTACACCAATGAATTTTTCAATTTATGTGCAGTTAGTATAACTCCAACTAATATCACGCGCTTTGACGGTGAAGGAAAACATCGTGAGGAAACCTGCATATCTATGTCATGACCATCCGTGCTCGCACTAGTATGTGAAATGGAGAAGGCAATGGCAACACCACTCCATTATAACTGACAAATAAGTCGTCGCGTGTTTCATTACAAATGACCACGACCCTCAGTCGTGTGGAAATACGACTTAGAAGAATTTTGCTAAGGTTCTATGACAGTCTGAATAGGTAACATCGAATGATGTAACAAACACAACAGATAAGTAACTAGACGGCATCGAATTCGTCGATACTCATCGTGGAAACTTTAAGGACAAACACAATTTCCGTTCAATCGATCCCTCATTCGTTTCGTTCCGCCGATGGATTTGTGCGTTTACATTATTCAAGTCGCAAGGTTATTGGATACGCTGTTCATTTTCAGTTGTACATATTGACTAATCTTTTTCCATATTCCTCACGCTTTCCTCTACCACTCATTCTTCAAAGGCATCGATTAACTTTTCACAACACTTCCAATATATCTTGTTAAGTTTTATTATATCGACGAGCAAATCGTTCACCTGATGGTAAGTGATACGCTTGCCCATAACATGACGCTAGTTAAGATGGTAAACACTGCACCAAATTGCGCTCGTCGCTTTAAAACATAAGGTTTAAGTCTCGTTACTCCAGTAATTTCACTAGCTTATAGCGCCCTAGATGTAGTAGCATACAGTACCTTCAATATATCAGCTCGTTAATGTCCATTGCTGAACAAAATCCCTTTCAGGAGGTAACCGAGTTCGTCAAGATTGGCATGTAGATGAGCTTAGTATTATACATTTACAGAAAAGGCTTTTTTTATTTGACTAAGCGACGTGACGAGCGAGCCGTTCACCTGATGGTAAGTGATACGCTTACCCATAAAGTGGCGGTGGTTAAGATGGTATACACTGCACCAATTTGCGCTCGTCGCTTTAAGACGTAAGGTGTTAAGTCTCGTTATCCCAGTAATCTCATTAATTACTTCCTCCTAAACGGGAACACACTACTGTTTGGCGGTAGAAATAGTAGCTACCACTAGTGAATTTTATTTGGACCATATCTTATATATATTGCTGATTAAGTATATAGAAACATTTTAAAGAGATCATAGTTTTTTATATCGAAAATTGTATAACGTCTAAACTTAATTTCAGATGTTAAGTGATAACGCTGAAGACTCGTAAGAGGTATACAACTTCTCGGTTAACTATTGTTTCTACATTAGAAAGAGAATAGAATGTTTATTTTTAGCTTTTGGCAAAAATAACGTTTGTTATTACTACAACGGGTATTATTCATGAAATCGAGAGCGTGGATTCTATTCTTTGATGTATAGTACCAATTGTTCCCTGGCGCATCGCTTTAGTTTTGATGGATGCTGCTACAGCTGGCCTTGAACGCTATTAGAATATAATGGACGGATCATCAATCTTTCATTCACGTCTGTACGTATTTTTATTCACACTGCGGTAACTCTGATTTTAAGCGCTAACCGCTGCCGCTGTTTTGATATCGGAGAAAACAATGTAGTGCTATTTTAATCAACTATTTTTGTCGTGAAACAGTATCCTACATAATCATTCATATCCAGTGTTTGCAGGTTGGATTTTCCATTGTACGCTCATCCTGTGTAGACTATAGATCTCACCTCAAAACTATTAACCAGGTGGTAGGTCTCTGTTGCCGGAGACCGTCTGGATGGGTACCACCGCAGCTCCTATTTCAACCGCCAAATAGTAGTGTGCAAACATTACTGTGTTCCGGTTTGAAGGGAGCTGTAGCTAGTGTAATTACTGGGGTAACGAGACTTAACACCTTATGTCTCAAGGCGACGAGCGCAATGTGATGCAGTGTGTACTATCTTAACTAGCACCACGTTGTCATGGGCAAGCGTATCACTTACCATCAGGTGAACGTCTTGCTCGTTCTGAATCCTATCCCTACTCTTTGTTAAATGCTCTTCCTCCTGTAATTCGTGAGTGAGGTTAGAACAGCAGCACTGTTCACTATTTTGAGATATCTCAACACTTATAACTTTGGATTTGTTCTTTTTCTCTTTATCTATAAAAAACAGTAACTATTTTTCAGTACGTAAGTTTTACTTAAGTATATTGTTAGATTGCCCCGAATATATTTCTAATCTATTTATTTGTTAATAAATTTTCCAACAAAATGCCTACTGAAAGAAATTTTGCTTTTTTTTTTTTTATACTACTATGCGACGTGACGAGCAAGACGTTAACCAGGTGGTAGGTCTCTGTTGCCGGAGACCGTCTGGGTGGGTACCACCGCAGCTCCTATTGCAACCGCCAAATAGTAGTGTGCAAACATTACTGTGTTCCGGTTGAAGCGCGCTGTAGCTAGTGTAATTACTGGGGTAACGAGACTTAACACCTTATGTCTCAAAGCGACGAGCGCAATGTGATCAGTGTTGGTAGGTGGATTTTCCTTTGTTCGCTCATTCTGTGTAGACTATAGATCTCACCACAAAACTATTAACCAGGTGGTAGGTCTCTGTTGCCGGAGACCGTCTGGGTGGGTACCACCGCAGCTCCTATTTCAACCGCTAAATAGTAGTGTGCAAACATTACTGTGTTCCGGTTGAAGCGCGCTGTAGCTAGTGTAATTACTGGGGTAACGAGACTTAACACCTTATGTCTCAAAGCGACGAGCGCAATGTGATGCAGTGTGTACCATCTTAACTAGCACCGCGTTGTCATGGGCAAGCGTATCACTTACCATCAGGTAAACGTCTTGCTCGTCTCGTCGCTTAAAAAAAAATTAACTTAAATTTTCATCCCACCTTTCTGAATCCTATTACTACTCTTTGTTGAATGCTCTTCCTCCTGTAATTCGTGAGTGAGGTTAGAACAGTAGCACTGTTCACTATTTTGAGATATCTCAACACTTATAACTTTGAATTTAAGCGCTAACCGCTGCCGCTGTTTTGATATAAGAGAAAACCAATCTAGTGCTATTTTAATCAACTATTTTTGTCGTGAAACAGTATCCTACATAATCATTCATATCCAGTGGTTTGTAGGTTGGATTTTCCTTTGTTCGCTCATTCTGTGTAGACTATAGATCTCACCTCAAAACTATTAACCAGGTGGTAGGTCTCTGTTGCCGGAGACCGTCTGGGTGGGTACCACCGCAGCTCCTATTTCAACCGCTAAATAGTAGTGTGCAAACATTACTGTGTTCCGGTTAGAAGCGCGTTGTAGCTAGTGTAATTACTGGGGTAACGAGACTTAACACCTTATGTCTCAAAGCGACGAGCGCAATGTGGTGCAGTGTGTACCATCTTAACTAGCACCGCGTTGTCATGGGCAAGCGTATCACTTACCATCAGGTGAACGTCTTGCTCGTTCTGAATCCCATCCCTACTCTTTGTTAAATGATCTTCGTCTTGTAATTCGTGAGTGAGGTTAGAACAGTAGCACTGTTCACTATTTTAAGATATCTCAACACTTATAACTTTGGATTTGTTCTTTTTCTCTTTATCTATAAAAAACAGTTCATTAAATGTTCTGATATCAGTTATAAGTTAGTTTTTTTATAACCTGAACCCATTTATAAAATAGTATTCAAGTATTTTTTAAGCAGAGTTAATATGTGGCTGTTCTTACTAATATCGAGTAAGGTAAAAAAGGTTTTAATGATCTGATTACATTTATAAATTGTTCATTAAAATGGCGAGTAATTGTTTCACAACGAGGTTTAATATTTTAAATGGTTATAAAGGAAACGCGACAATACCTCCATGAAAATGTTCAGGCGGGTTAATGGCTGGATACGGCCGGGGCGACTTGCCCGGGACAATTTTTACGATGTATTTTCCTTATAATATCTTCATAACCCGGGGGTACGCTTGTGAAATATTGTTAGATTATTATATTATATGTCCCGGAGCGGGCTTTTTTTTGCGTGCGGCCATTTTTCACGCGTAACTCCTGAATTTCAAATTACTCGCCGTGACATATACGGCGCTGCTGAAATGGTGGAGAGTTTCCGGGATAAATTAGAAACGTATTATCCACTTGAGGTATGAGAAATTTTACGTTTTACTTAACTTAATGGAAATAAACTCTTTTGACGTTCCTGAAGGAAAATCTCAGTCAATAATGATTATAGCAGGTAATGAAATTTTATTAGTTTATTGTCTGTACAACTGGTATTATCTTTATTATAATAGAATTATCTAGATTTAAATATTTTACGCTTATTATATGCCGACACGTTAAGGGTCGTAAAGAGAATAAGTCTAATATTAGTCTCATGATAGCGGCTGCGTAGGTAATGTTGTTTCCGTATGAGATACCAAAATCAGTCCTAAGTTATAGTTATGTTGCTGCATAAGGAATTGTATATTTCATATATATCCTCTAGAAATCATATTCAGAGACGAGTAAGGCGTTCACTTGATGGTAAGTGATACGCTTGCCCATAACATAGCGCTAGTTAGGATGGTATACACTGCACCAATTTGCGCTCGTCGCTTTAAGACATAAGATGTTAAGTCTCGTTACCAAAGTAATTTCACTATTCTAACTGGAACACAGTAATGTTTACACACTACTGTTTGACGGTTGGAATAGTCACTGCGGTGGTACCTAGACGGTCTTTAGCAACAGAGACCTACACCAGTCGATTGAACACTAGTTCTACATCGTTTCAGGAAAGTTACATACATTTCCTTATACACTCCCGGACACATCTATCGGCCCACCTAGTGTTTAAAAGTTTTAACGGTGCCTAACTAAAAATAAATGTTAGGTGGAGCAATAAGTTTTAATGCAGTTTTAAAGCTGATTTTTTGGTCAACCTTTATGTATGTTTTTTTTTTTAATTTTGAATTCAGGATTATGAAAAAAAAACGAAAATTCGAGTCTGTTCATTGTTTTCAACGACCCAGGAATGGAGAAAACTTTTGTATTTCGCACAAGTTGGATTCTATTTTTTAATGTTTCCGATTATTGGATCTATAAAAAGGCAAATCTAAACATAAAGCCAGTTTTGGCCAAAAAATATGGATACTCTGCCTGAAACTGTCACCCAAGCTGTAAAACTTCTGCCGGCCAAAACAATTCGAAATTACAAAAAAAAAACATACATAGGGGTTAACCAATAAATCTGCTTCAAAACTGCATTAAAACTTATTGCTCCACCTAACAACTATTTTTAACTAGACACCGTCGAAACTTTAAACACTGGGTGGTGGGCCGATAGATGTGTCCGGGATATATCTGAATAAAAGGAGCATCTTCAGTGCCTCCCCCGAGCTGAACAATGCGGAGCCGTTGGATGGGTGAAGCTAACAATTTCGCATAATATTTAATAGAGCGTAAAACTCTACGTCCATGAATGTAATTCCGTACCAATCGATCGGTACTTGACGGTATTATGGAGCATTCCGGGTCACGTCGTACCCGTCGCGGCTGTGCCAACCCATTATTGTGCGAAGCCTTGTGGTGCTTGTCGTGTTTCAAATAGTGAAAGAAAAAAATCCATTGAATTCTTTTTTTCGCCGCGTGTAATCTTTTTCAATAGGCCACGTAAAAGCGCAGGAGTTTAATGAATATCAATTCTTTACTGAAACTTGTTTTTTTTTTCCCTACTGTGTTTTAATCGTAGCACAGCAACATTTGCTTAACACAGCTTGGTAAGTGAATAAGAGTTTGGGAGACGGGTTAGAATATTTCTACTGTCAATATACTTTCAGTATTTTTTTTAATACTACTTTGCGACGAGACGAGCAAGACGTTCACCTGATGGTAAGTGATACGCTTGCCCATGACAACGTGCTGCTAGTTAAGATGGTACACACTGCACCACATCGCGCTCGTCGCCTTGAGACATAAGGTGTTAAGTCTCGTTACCCCAGTAATTACACTAGCTACAGCGCCCTTCAAACCGGAACACAGTAATGTTTACACACTACTGTTTGACGGTTGGAATAGTCACTGCGGTGGTACCTAGACGGTCAGTATTTTGTTAAAAGTGCATAAGAGGAAATAAATATAGTAAAAGGTCAGCAATTGACTGCTGGTAGGTCTCTTTTGCCGGAGACCGTCAAGTTGGACCTTCTATTTCTACCGCCAAACAGTAATGTGCAAACATTACTGTATTCCGATTTAAAAGTAAGTAATTAATGAAATTACTGGGATAACGAGACTTAACACCTTACGTCTTAAAGCGACGAGCGCACATTAGTGCAGTGTATACCATCTTAACCACCGCCACGTAATGGGCAAGCGTATCACTTACCAACAGGTGAACGGCTCGCTCGTCTCGTCGCTTAGTCAAATAAAAAAAGCCTTTTCTGTAAATGTTACATACTAAGCTCATCTACATGCCAATCTTGATGGGTTCGGTTACCTCCTGAAAGGGATTGTGTTCAGCAATGGACATTAACGGACTGATATATTAAAGTGATATGCTACTATATCTAGGAAGACCTGTAATTATCTTCGAAAACCAAGCGTCAATTAAAAAGCTACAGATAGAAGTAGAGCGGGGGGTTTGCGGACCAATCTTCCGCACCCAAAATTACATCCTTCTAAGAATCGATTCCGTCCCCTTGCCTATATTGTTATCACGGAAGGGATACCGATATAAATCTACAGCGGATTGAACCTGCACCCCCATTCACCTCTCCTTGTACTTTAAGCATTATTTGTCGGAAAGATATCCGATGAGCCGGCAGACCCAGCAGCCAGAACGTTATCCGAGCTATCCGATTTTAGCTTTTTTTTTTTTTTTTTTTTTTTTTTTTTTTTTTTTTTTTTTTTTTAATACTACTTTGCGACGAGACGAGCAAGACGTTCACCTGATGGTAAGTGATACGCTTGCCCATGACAACGTGTGCTAGTTAAGATGGTACACACTGCACCACATCGCGCTCGTCGCCTTGAGACATAAGGTGTTAAGTCTCGTTACCCCAGTAATTACACTAGCTACAGCGCCCTTCAAACCGGAACACAGTAATGTTTGCACACTACTATTTGGCGGTTGAAATAGGAGCTGTGGTGGTACCCATCCAGACGGTCAGTATTTTGTTAAAAGTGCATAAGAGGAAATAAATATAGTAAAAGGTCAGCAATTGACTGCTGGTAGGTCTCTTTTGCCGGAGACCGTCAAGTAGGACCTTCTATTTCTACCGCTAAACAGTAATGTGCAAACATTACTGTATTCCGATTTAAAAGGAAGTAATTAATGAAATTACTGGTATAACGAGACTTAACACCTTACGTCTTAAAGCGACGAGCGCAAATTGGTGCAGTGTATACCATCTTAACTACTGGCACGTTATGGGTAAGCGTATCACTTACCATCAGGTGAACGGCTCGCTCGTCTCGACGCTGTCAAATGCTCATCTACATGCCAATCTTGACGAGTTCAGTTACCTCCTGAAAGGGATTTTGTTCAGCAATGTACATTAACGGGCTGATATATTGAAGGTACTGTATGCTACTATATCTAGGAAGACCTGTAATTATCTTCGAAAACCAAGCGTCAATTAAAATATACAGATTATAAGTAGAGCGGGTTTGCGACAACTTCCTTCCGCACCCAAAATTACATCCTTCTAAGAATCGATTCCGTCCCCTTGCCTATATTGTTATCACGGAAGGGATACCGATATAAATCTACAGCGGATTGAACCTGCACCCCCATTCACCTCTCCTTGTACTTTAAGCATTATTTGTTCGGAAAGATATCCGATGAGCCGGCAGAACGTTACCCGAGCTATCCGATTTTAGCTTTTTTTTTTATACTACTATGCGACGAGTCGAGCAAGACGTTCACCTGATGGTAAGTGATACGCTTACCCATGACAACGTGGTGCTAGTTAAGATGGTACACACTGCACCACATTGCGCTCGTCGCCTTGAGACATAAGGTGTTAAGTCTCGTTACCCCGTCAATTACACTAGCTACAGCGCCCTTCAAACCGGAACACAGTAATGTTTGCACACTACTATTTGGCGGTTGAAATAGGAGCTGTGGTGGTACCCACCCAGACGGTCAGTATTTTGTTAAAAGTGCATAAGAGGAAATAAATATAGTAAAAGGTCAGCAATTGACTGCTGGTAGGTCTCTTTTGCCGGAGACCGTCAAGTTGGACCTTCTATTTCTACCGCCAAACAGTAATGTGCAAACATTACTGTATTCCGATTTAAAAGTAAGTAATTAATGAAATTACTGGGATAACGAGACTTAACACCTTACGTCTTAAAGCGACGAGCGCACATTAGTGCAGTGTATACCATCTTAACCACCGCCACGTAATGGGCAAGCGTATCACTTACCAACAGGTGAACGGCTCGCTCGTCTCGTCGCTTAGTCAAATAAAAAAAGCCTTTTCTGTAAATGTTACATACTAAGCTCATCTACATGCCAATCTTGATGGGTTCGGTTACCTCCTGAAAGGGATTGTGTTCAGCAATGGACATTAACGGACTGATATATTGAAGGTACTGTATGCTACTATATCTAGGAAGACATGTTATTATCTTCTAAAACCAAGCGTCAATTAAAATATACAGATTATAAGTAGAGTGGGTTTGCGACAACTTCTTTTCCGCACCCAAAATTACATCCTTCTAAGAATCGATTCCGTCCCCTTGCCTATATTGTTATCACGGAAGGGATACCGATATAAATCTACAGCGGATTGAACCTGCACCCCCATTCACCTCTACTTGTACTTTAAGCATTATTTGTTCGGAAAGATATCCGATGAGCCGGCAGAACGTTATCCGAGCTATCCGATTAAAGACAAATCTCATTCTTATATTATTCTTATTAGTTTTTAACTTTTTTTTTTATACTACTATGCGACGAGACGAGCAAGACGTTCACCTAATGGTAAGTGATACGCTTGCCCATGACAACGTGGTGCTAGTTAAGATGGTACACACTGCACCACATTGCGCTCGTCGCCTTGAGACATAAGGTGTTAAGTCTCGTTACCCCAGTAATTACACTAGCTACAGCGCCCTTCAAACCGGAACACAGTAATGTTTGCACACTACTATTTGGCGGTTGCAATAGGAGCTGCGGTGGTACCCATCCAGACGGTCTCCGGCAACAGAGACCTACCACCTGGTAAAACCTGGTAGCTTCTGTTTATAAAAGAGTGATGTTACAAATTAACGAGCGTCTAATAAACTCAATCAGTATTCCCACTGTTGGGCTAGGTCCTTACCTCAGAACAGAGCCAAGGCTCTTCCATTAATAGTTTTTAATAGCTTCTCTATTTCTTCGCAATATGTCCCCAAGACCGGTGAAGATCGAACCCGCACCCCTTCGTACTTATAACGTCCACGACTGTTTTAAAAAGCTTTCTACTTTAACTCCTGTAGTTTTTGGATTATGAAGAATTAACAGATTTTGAGATATCTGAAAAGCTTTTCATTAGACTGTAGATAGTCATGCATATATGCGTATAAGTTAACTATCGAAGCAGGTTTACAATATTATGGTCTAATCAAGTGAGCTTCAGCTTTCAGCTATTATGGTTAATATGATAGAGCTTTTATATATGGAAATTACTACGCTTTGTTGTACATAGAGAATGATTTCAAGTTTTACTAAACTTTGAATACCTTTGAGTTGCGATGACGACGTAAACAATGTACAAAAACTTCCGTCGGATTGCCTCTAATGATCCATCAGCGGCGTAACGAACTGCGAAACGCTCAAAAAGCAGATTTAGATACGTCCGGGGTGGGCACATAATTAAGCCGTAACGTCGCCTACATTATATCCCAATTTGGGCGAAGATCTACGTTAGGAGTGGGCTTTATGGGCTGTCATCCCAACAATGGTTTAATTAGTTTCGTCTTACGTGGCGTCCTTGTGACATCAGGGTGACCCCTGCCCCTCGGCACGACGCTGCCTCGCATTTCGCAATGGCTTTACTAAAGGTAATGAACGTTACACCGACTCCCAGCTACAGGCAATCACTATAAAGGTTCGCTTCCATGGCGTTTGTTTAAATAAATTTGACTACATTTACATGAAGGGTTTATCTTAAGTTTCTATTCTTTTTTTTTTCTTAATTTTCTATCCTTTTCATTTATCTTAGTTTTCTATACTTTTCATTTATCTTAGTTTTCTATCCTTTTCTTTTAGCTTAGTTTTCTATCCTTTTCTTTTAGCTTAGTTTTCTATCCTTTACATTTATCTTAGTTTTGCTGTCCTTTTCTTTTATCTTAGTTTTCTATCCTTTTCTTTTAGCTTAGTTTTCTAACCTTTTCTTTTATCCTAGTTTTGCTATCCTTTTCTTTTATCCTAGTTTTGCTATCCTTTTCTTTTATCTTAGTTTTCTATCCTTTTCTTTTAGCTTAGTTTTCTATCCTTTTCTTTTATCCTAGTTTTCTATCCTTTTCTTTTAGCTTAGTTTTCTATCCTTGACTTTTGGCTTAGTTTTCTATCCTTTTCTTTTATCTTAGTTTTCTATCCTTTTCTTTTAGCTTAGTTTTCTATCCTTTTCTTTTAGCTTAGTTTTCTATCCTTTTCTTTTATCCTAGTTTTGCTATCCTTTTCTTTTATCCTAGTTTTGCTGTCCTTTTCTTTTATCTCAGTTTTCTATTCTTTTCTGTTATCCTAGTTTTGCTAAGCTTTTCTTTTATCTCAGTTTTTTACGCTTTTCTTTTAGCTTAGTTTTCTATCCTTTTCTTTTATCCTAGTTTTGCTATCCTTTTCTTTTATTCTAGTTTTTCTATCCCTTTCTTTCAGCTTAGTTTTTTAACCTTTTCTTTTATCTGAATTTTCTATCGTTTTCATTTATCTTATTTTTCTGTCCTTTACTTTTGTCTTAGTTTTCTTTTATGTTCTATCTTAATTTCCTTTTCTGTAAATGCGGTTCATGCACCAATACTCAATGTACACAGTGTTTGTCTGTAATTGAAGGTACATGCCGTTTATTGCCTGAATTAACTAATTTTTATATGCGAAGTAATTAATACGTGTATTTTTATAGACAGACCATAATTAATAAATAAATAAAATAAGGTCGTTATGCTCTTCATAACCAGTGTATAACATAAACATCAGTCCGATACAAACTGTAATACGTAACTTTTGTACGTTAGTAAATTTGTTACTGGTGAAGCAGCTCCACTGAAATAATGTATTTGCTTAAAAAGAATGAATCTCCGCATTTTTTCCGTCGGCAGTGGAAGTAATTTGACAATCCCGTGTGATCCGAACGCGTCATTTGTTTAGATCTGGCGTTTCGCCATTTCTACCCCGTCGCCGTCAGGCTGCGACGCCTGTGATTTCTCAGAACGGAGTAATGGATGGAGTGGATCCGGCCCCCTCAAAGTTTTGAAATATTAAGACGCGTTATATAAACCGCCCGAGTACAATTGACTTGGGGGTGAACGGGTGGTGAGATTTATTACTTTAGATTTGTGAGAGGTTCGACGGATGGCTCCGAGACCATTCTTAGTAAGAGAACCTGGCTTCTGGAAGCGTTTAGATATCTTACTAATTACGTTCGTTTGGAGACGTTTCTCTCCAGCAGCAGTATGCTGCAAGCTGATGTATACTGTAAGTTTTTAATGTTGTGCAAACATTTAAAAATCATTTAAGAATCGCTGGGAGTCACTGGACTCAAACCGCACAAGACCGTATTTTGTGGAACAAATTGAAAAGATGATGATGATCCACATTTTCATCATTATCCTGGGAGTCCATTACGATACTTTGGAATTGCTGCGATTTCGAACAAATTTCCTACCGTAAACAAACTGGTAATATCAGCTAACTTCTGGTGTTATTAAACAAGTTAAAAAACTAAGTTCTTAAATAGAAAAGTGATAAGTGACAACTGTATTGAAATGAACACCGACAAATCATATGTATGTATTCTATTCACAGAAACCCCAAATTTATGTAAGGTCTTCACTTAAATCATATCCACTATTCAAATCTGAGAGGACCTCGATTTTTTTGCTTCGTACACACTGACCCTTTTGCGGGTCTTCGCAACGATTTAGTATACGTCGGTGAACACTTAAAAGCTACTTAAGACATTCCAAATTTCACAGCAAAGGAGCACTGTGACCCCACAAAGCGCACTTTAAATTACTTAGACGCCGGTCAAGTTTTCAAAGTATTCCCGTAGCGTTAACTTAATAAAGAACAAGCCGTTCTCAATTACAGCTGAAGAATTTCACTGGCGATCTCTGTTAATTAACTAAGACAGAGTTAAGATGGGACTAAGCTTAATAGTTGTGACTCGGAAATAAATATTCAGTTGCTTGTTACTTAAAACATCCGCTCCTAGATCTAAAACCTTTAAAACTTGTGTTCAACAAGATCGTAGCTTCAGAAACTTTTGAAAAACTAAAGTAAAAATAAAACAACGACTGAAGCGAATCATGAATATATGTAATAATATGATAAGTTTATAATTTTAGTAAAGTTTTATATAACAGAATAATATTTGGAATTGTTACTAAAGATATACTTAAGTTTAATCGTAGCTTTGAATGGACTCCCTGAAGGTCACAACTAGAAACATTATTACACAAACAGACAGTAAGAAATATTCGTTACTTTATAAAGCAGTAAATGGAGCAGTTAGAGGAGTTAAGTGTGACGTAGTTTCAACGTTCAAAATGAAATTGAATTTCACACAAACAACATAACGAGTTCTTTGTTTGCAAACGCTTTGTTACTTATTCTAAATTAATTTCAGCGTATTAAGTTGGCATTCACTCGTATTAGAATGTGTTTTATAAAAAAGTTCTGAAAGCAAGACGAACAGTAGCGTGTTAATATTACTGTGTTTTAGTTTGAATTGAAAAAAACTTATAAAATTATTGGGGTAACGAGATTTAACATTTTAATCTTAAGTTTACGACAGCAATGATACAGAATATATCATCAAAACTTTCTTTTATTTGACAAAGGAAACAGTCATTAAATGGTAAGTGATACGCTCATAACAACGTGGTATTAGTTAACACAGTAATTCGCTGGTGGTAGGTCTCTGTTTTTTTTTTCTTTTTGTTTTAACCATCGTTCCCCTGCGTGGATAGTCAGGACCTAGTTCTACCATATTTATTTCTCGCTTTCATTCGTCCTATCAATCATTCCGCTAATTTTCTTTCTCCTTTCATACCTCGCGCTCTCGGAGTGAAGACTCCCGCCGTCATACATTTTGCAGCATCATTTGTCTGGAGAGACCTGTGGAGCATCCTTATACATTTTTTCTGCTGAAACAAATCATTCCACTTATATTCTAGATTTCTTTTCCTTAATTCTATTTCTTACAGCTAGTATCACAGTCTGGTCTCTCCTTATTTATCTAATGTAAAATTTCTTAACTATAGCCTAATCCTAATATCACAATTTTTTATTTATTTCAGTCTTATTCTTTGTTCCTTTTTGTTACATCAGCTATAGCATACTTGCAAAACTTTAAAAACCTTGGACGACTAGCGTCTTCACTCATCAGAGAGGCGAAGGTAGGTCTCTGTTGCCGGAGACCGTCTGGATGGGTACCACCGCAGCTCCTATTGCAACCGCCAAATAGTAGTGTGCATACATTACTGTGTTCCGGTTTGAAGGGCGCTGTAGCTAGTGTAATTACTGGGGTAACGAGACTTAACACCTTATGTCTCAAGGAGACACGAGCGCAATGTGGTGCAGTGTGTACCATCTTAACTAGCACCGCGTTGTCATGGGCAAGCGTATCACTTACCATCAGGTGAACGTCTTGCTCGTCTTATCGCATAGTAGGAAAAAAAAATTGTTTGCACACTACTGTTTGGCGGTAGAAATAGGATTTGCGGTGGTATGTAAACGGTCTCCGACGACAGAGTACTACCAGCAGTAAAGTTGAGTTGACAGAACTCGTCAATTAAATCAAGATGACGTTACAATGGTTCATTATAAAATAAAATTGATGTGTAGCTAACTTATATAAACTTAACACTTAAAAATTATTATTTCCCTCTCCGCGGTCCGTTTGGACTTTCAGCCCGGCTGAATTTCACACAATAATCCGTGTAAATTCCTCCCTTGCGGTGCCACCCGCAAACAAATCCGCAGTAATAGAAACGGGACACTTTCCCCTGATTGATTTTATTCCACCGAAAGACCTCTGTTTATTTACTTTCCTTCTATTAATTGTTGCAAATATTTATTTACAAACATCATAACGGAACAAAAGCTTTATTTTAAAGATGTAACTTAAAAGAAACCATCACTACGAGATATGTTAGTTTCATCATCATCAATCCACCGCTGTCCACTGATATACGTTGATATCTTTGTTTTAAATATATTTAACTTACATCTTCAAATATTAAATTAACAAAATAAGTTTAAGCCGAAATTTTTGTGATATATTTAAGTTACTCTCTAATATCTTCAATACAACTTTAGTGTATTTCAAAAGGCGCATAAAAGGGAACTACTTTAAAAAAAGGGGATAACAATTTTCTTTAAACTTAACATACTGCGTCTGTTACGTGTTTTTAAACAAAGAGGTTTTTTTCCGCAGACTTCAATAGGATATAACTAAATAAGTCAATTAAGATAAAAAAACTAATTGTACCTCCTTTCAAATAGTCGGATTGTTTTCTACTAAAACACATCACCGACGACTCCTGATTATTTAACGCAACTCGTGTAACTTCAAAGCAGCAATTACGTTGATGAGGTGTTCACGTTGTTTTTCCTGTTCAAGGTGTTTAACACATTAATGTAACAAGCAATCAACTTAATTGGAATACGAAATTGAATCGCGTTGCGTATATATCCTCGCTTCTAAAAGACACGACTTATTTTTTGTTGCTGGAAACAATCCGTGAAATATTCGCCTTGAACTATGATAAGTTATATATAGCTAACTAGATGGCGCTAGTTGTATTTTAGATAGTGCTGTTTCCATTTATAATCTATTTTTTCATATTTGATGTAGATTAAGACTTATGTCTACATTATTATTTCATGCATGTATAATTGATAAAAATCTACAAGACGATATAAGTTATAATGACAGTTAAGATATAATAATATGACTAAACGAGCAAAACGTTAACATGGTTTAGTAGATAATCCTTTTAACTATGAGGTATTACAATATTAATTAGGATGTTTATACAACTCTTTGAGGTTTATTACAGTCTTAAATTACAAAGTAATGTATCCTTCATGATCCTAGTAATATGAATAGCTGCTGTGCTTTTCAATTTCTACAGACTAGTGTTTCGTTTGCGGTGGTCCCTTGACGGTTTCCAGTAACTTATTAACCGCAAGTAAATGTTTTTTATTTCTTAAATTGAATATTCCAAAAACAGGAGCTCCCTGTCTTGTAATACCGCGTCTCAGTGGATCAAAGCGAGTAATAAAACTGGCTTATTACGTAGATTGTAATTTAATATCTTGAAAATAATAACGGCAGCCATTTCGCAAACATCGAACGCGATTTGGAAGATTACGTAGAGAATTTGCGGGAGAGTGGTTTTAGCTCGTATTACTGGTTTTATGTTGGGGAGATAGTATACTTAAGTGAATGCTTAGTTACTCGAAGAAGCGAGGGAAGGGACATGCTGTATAACTTTGGAGGACAGGCGAAATCCGACAATTATTGGCCTTCGTTGTAGATTACGGCGTTAATCCTCTTCTCAAAATATAAACTTAATTCAAAGCTTGAAACAACTATTATTTTTACTGAAATTCTTATGTATATGTGCGTGTTTTTAATATTTTTCATGAGACCTGTTTACAGCTACCACATACATTTACATTTTCCACGCACGGCGCAAACAGTAATTTGTACACTAATCTTTAATATGGACTTGGCGTGTACCAGATTTTTGCTTTAGCCCCGAAATAAACATAAATGATAATAGAGCACTGTAGGAACAGTAAATGGGGTGGATGCTCCACTTTTATATTTTTATTTAGTGTTCTGACGTCACGGCTGACGCTTCATACACGCCATGTAATATTAGTCGGCGAGGGCTCGTAAAACTTTACGAGCGCGTACATGCCTTCGAATAGTGCATTTACTGCCGGGATAAATCATTTGGCACGGAATGGCAGACGGCCCAAGATCTAGGAAACGTTAGGGCATCGCTTCGAGCGACTCCGCCTTAACCGCAAGCGCTATATTATCTAATTCATAAAACCTCTACTTAGAGAATATTCTCCACAATTCGGTTTAAAAGAAGTGACATAACTAAAAAACAATAAAAAAATTTCAGTCTCTCTTCTAAAGATTGCAATTTTAAGAATTTATCATTTTATATATTAAACTTAATTACAAAATGTTTTGGAAAATGTCACTTTTTCATTTAACTGACAGATCTACATTGCAAGATCTTCTAATATCATTAACAGCAGATATTATACCGCGGTTAGTACAAGACAAGAGAATAGATACATGTTATATAATAATGATGATACTGCCGAAACAGCTTTCATTACATTTAAAAATAAAATAATTTACGAACAAATATATTTGATTACGCAAAAAGCGGCTGATACGGAGCCGAGCTGATAGCCTAGTGGTTTGAACGCCAGCCTTCCAATGCGAAGGTACCGGGTTCGAATCCGGCCTGCACCAATGAATTTTTCAATTTATGTGCAGTTAGCATAAAACTCCAACTAATATCACGTGCTTTGACGGTGAAGTAAACCTCGTGAGGAAACCTGCATATCTACGTCATGACCTTCAGTGGTCAGACTAGTATGTGAAATGGAGAAGGCAATGGCAACACCACTCCATTATAACTGCCAAGAGAGTCGTCGTGTGTTTCAATAAAAACATGATGACCACGACCCTCAGTCATGAGGAAATACGACTTAGAAGAAGAAGAAGCGGTTATCCTTAATACCGGCTGTGTTGTTAGAAAGTTTTTAAAAGTATAATGTTACCGACAAGAGCAATAGAAAATGAACACCACTTGGTTTAACCCTTTGCTGTTTATTATTAAACCAACTCCCGTCTAACAGATAATGATATTTTTTATACTACGAGGCGACGTGAGACGTTCACTTGATGGTAAGTGATACGCTTGCTCATAATAACACGGTGCTGGTTAAGATGGTATACACTGCACCACATTGCGCTCAAAGCCTCGAGTCATGAAATGTTAAGTCTCGTTATCACAGTAACTTCGCTGGCTTACAGCGCTCTTCTAACTGGAACACAGTAATGTTTGCACACTACTGTTTGGCGGTTGGAAAAAGAGCTGCGGTGGTACCTACCTCTCTCTCTCTCTTACTGGTCTCTGTTGCTGGAGACCGTCTAGGCAGGTATCACCCCAGCTTCTATTCCAACCTACTTAAGCTAGTGAAGTTACTGTGGTAACGAGATTTGACAACTTATGATTGTCTGATGTCTCAAGGCGACGAGAGCAATGTGGTGTAATGTATACCAACTTTACTAGCGGCGCGTTATCACTTACCATCAGGTGAACGGATTATCGTCTCATCTCTTAGTGTAAGAAAAAAAGTATTAACACGTTCACTGCCACCCCGCTTTTGACGATGTCTTCCCAGGGGCCGCCATACATTGGGTGTCGGACACACCGTTTGTGTCGCCGGCACTGGAGAAAAATATGGTGGACACAACAGTTGTGTCACCGGCACTGAACGTGTTAACTAACTTCCGGGACGGTAACCCTCCAATGTTGCGAAACTAAAAATTGAGTATAACGTCAGTCTTAACGAGTATCGCGAACAAAAACAGCGGCGTTAATTTTAACGAGGCCAAATTCCAAATAAACGGAGTCGCCGAATTGATGCGATTCTCGCGCCCCCGTAATGCGCAGACATTAAACAATATTAAGTGCGTAATGCGCAAACCCCCCGCGGAGCAGCGGACGCAGCGCCGAACCGTTTATATAATGCAGCGGTTGAATGTGCCGCGGGATACATTTGCATAACAATCTAATTCGTTTTGCATTCGAATAACTTTCACGTTGACTAACGCTCCGACTATTTCAACGCTTTCCACACTACCATACATTCGCTCGATAACATTATAAACGATATTCTTCTTATAAATCGTATTTTCTCATGACTAAGGTTCGTGGTGATCATGTGTAATGAACGTCGACTTTCATGGCAGTTATAATGGAGTGGTTTCCCATTGCCTTCTCCATTTCACATACTAGTGCGAGCACGGATGGTCATGACATAAATATACGTTTCCTCACGATGTTTTCCTTCACCGTCAAAGCATGATATTTGGCGTTATAATAACTGTAAGTAAATTGAAATAATTCATTGGTGCAGGCCGGATCCGAACTGGAACATTAAGATCATCATCTTTTCAGCTCATCACACAATACACCAATCGATTTCCAAAACTATGAAGCAAACAACAAGTTCGAAGTCCCTTTTTTCATCTCATCAACCACTAATAAACTTCAAGATCTAACGGGATTAAAGACCAATATCGGGATAACCTTAAAAAGGACAACAAGGAAAATTAGATCGCTCAGTAAAACATTCAAGAGGTCCATAACAAATAAAAGCTTTTTGATCGAGCACCTTCTCCTTTTCGTTGGTTATGTATCAAACCGAGCTTAAGATAATCCATGAAATATAACCAGCTCGCAGTTGGCACCGTGTTAAATTATATATAACTTAATTGATCGTAAATTTCACGTATCAGATTATATTTCATGAACAGACACCAATTTCACTCGACGTCTTCACCGCCGGTTAAGTTTACATCGATATTACTTAGCAGTTATTTTAAAACTGTTAAATGTATAACGGGTTAAAACTTAACCTCAATAATACATTTAATACACTTGAATACTTACACTGCGCGTAGTTAAAAAAATAAGCTTTAGCTTTATATTTTCAGTCATCTAAAGAGAGTATGTTAATGGGTCGGTAACTTTTAAAAGAAAGGTCATTTAGAATTTTGATAACAAAAACACAGTGATAAAAGATTTTTTTTTTTCTGAAATAGTACACTTATTGTACATCAGAGAAAGGAGATATTGAAATAATCTACAAACTTAAATATTGTTAAAGAGAATACCTGATACAAAATAACAAAAGGCCGCGATGAGTATAATTTCTGGAAAAAAAATACGTTCTTTTTTAAAGAAAATGAAAAGAGGCTTTTAAGTGATAGGGATCAAACAATAAAACGGACCGTAATAATTGTTAGAGCCTCCATTATGCTCTTTCCTTTTGAGATCAAATTTTGAATTGACAATCATTTACTCAGCCTTTCACTCGGCACTCACAATTAAGTGAAACTCAATAGATCCTTTTTTTATTCAATCAATTCAAATCAAATGTTTGTGAAACGCGAAACTGTGAAATTTCTTTTCATTAATTAGGACTTTTTTTATTTTAATGGACTTTAAATGACTAATATATACAATTTTTAAGTAAGCTGCCGCCGATTCCAAGTACATAATAAAGTTACAAAGGTTTATTGAAATAAGTAAGTGCTTAACCACGATCCCGTCTAGTGTTAAGTGGTGATAAAACGTACTTAAGTAACAACTTGTTCACTCTTTTCTTGAATATACTCGCATCGTATCTAGACGGAAACTCCTTTACTGATCTTATCAAACAAGAGCTAAACCTCTTCGTTCTCAAGCTACGTTGTGTAAATACCCTAACTAGCTACAGTGTTATGTATCACATACTATTAAATGAATTGCTCTCGTTATTTCATCCTGATGTTTATGATATTTTGAAAAAGAAGTTTAGGCCAACTTAACAGCTTCAAGTCTTTAAGTAACTTATGAGGATCTAAGTATATTTTCAGAGTTTACAGAATAGTATATACTACATCATGTTGCGCTCGTCGCCTTGAAACTTAGGTTAAGTTCTGTTACTCAGTAATTCAACTAGCTACAGCGCCCTTCAATACGCAGTAATGTTTGCATACTACTGTCTAGTAAAGTAGTGAAATAGGAATTGCGGTGGTATTTAGACGGTCACCGGCAACAGAAACCTACCACCAGTACCATACCTTCACCAATAATTTTGGCATGTCACCATCATTCATCATCATCCCTAACGCATTTCCGTCGATCGGATTCCAGCTGCATCCAACGGTTCCTCACGGTCCTCACCAGGTCTACCCGGCAGGTAGTCTTGCGCTCCGCTTGTCATTACCTGGTCTCCAATTCCGATCTTTCCGCCTCTCCATCGCGTCATTTTTTTTTTTTTTGAGACGAGCAAGACATTCACCTGATGGTAAGTGATACGCTTGCCCATGACAACGTGGTGCTAGTTAAGATGGTACACACTGCACCACATTGCGCTCGTCGCCTTGAGACATAAGGTGTTAAGTCTCGTTACCCCAGTAATTACACTAGCTACAGCGCCCTTCAAACCGGAACACAGTAATGTCTGCACACTACTATTTGTCGGTTGAAATAGGAGCTGCGGTGGTACCTATCCAGAAGGTCTCCGGCAACAGAGACCTACCACCTGGTAATTATGGTCATTAATTTTTGCCAGGTTTCACTTAAGTGTTCATGGTAAAGATACATACTTATTTATTGACGGTGTCACTTAAATATAATGCTGTACTTGCAATCTTTTCTTCGATTTCCGGCGCGGCGGAATGCGGACTTACCGACCTCGCTCACCGGAAATGAAGCGTACCATCCCCACCCAATTTATTCAACCATTTTTTTTTGGCTTCATTCATCTTGCATTTTTACTCTGTTGTTGTTTTGTCTTGTACTTGTTTTTATATACAGCCTTATCACTAGATTTCTATTTCAATGATTTTCAAGTAAAAAAGATTAAATGAACGGAATGGTTTCAGTGTATCCGTGTTGCGTTGTAATTTTTTCTGCCCATATTTTATAAATTTCACAAATTTTAACGTAAAGTTATCCAACTTAATTTTATATATAAAGCGACTCGACAATAATCGCCTGAAAGTTTACTCACTACAACATGACTCCAGTTATTATATATTGCTACAAAACGCGCCTGTCTCTAAGTTTAAAATGTTAATCATTAAAAACTGTAGCACTTTAATCAGAACAAATATGATCATATAAAAAAGGTTAAAAGACGTATGTATATACACTCCCAGACACATCTATCGGCCCATCACCCAGTGTTTAGTTTCGATGGTGTCTAGTTAAAAATAAATGTTAGGTGAAGCAATAAGTTTTAATGCAGTTTTAAAGCTGATTTTTTGGTCAACCTTTATATATGTTTTTTTTTGACGTGACAACGTCTATTAAATTGGTATAAGATAGGACGCGCGTGCTGAGAAATGTCCCGCACATAAGTGGGCGTGGCTTACGCCGACCGCTAAGTCGGTATGCGTTTGCCCGAATTGGTTGAAAGTAAAAGATGTATTCTATTGCTCAATAATAATTAGAAATAAAATCCCTAACAAATATAATTGAGAGTTAGTATAACTTGATTTGTAACCCGATAAACATGTCAAACAAGAATAATAAAATTTATTATCAAAATTTTTTGTGATATAATTAATAGACGTTGTCACGTTAAAATACATAAGTGCCCTGCACATATAACCCAGATTTTTTTTAATTTTGAATTCAGGATTATGAAATAAAAACGAAAATTCGAGTCTGTTCATTGTTTACAACGACCCAGGAATGGAGAAAACTTTTTTATTTCGCAAAAATTGAGTTTTTTTTTGATGTGTCCGATTATTGGTTCCATAAAAATGCAAATGTAAACTTAGAGCCAGGTTTGACCAAAAAATATGGATACTCTGCCTGAAATTGTCGCCCAAGTTGTAAAACTTCTGCCGGCCAAATCAATTCGAAATTACAAAAAAAATTAAAAATAAACCTACATAAGGGTTGACCACAAAATCAGCTTCAAAACTGCATTAAAACTTATTGCTCCACCTAACATTTATTTTTAACTAGACACCGTCGAAACTTTAAACACTGGGTGGTGGACCGATAGATGTGTCCGGGAGTATATATTATATTACTGTATACTTAAAACGTATTCAATGACATAAACCTAACAATAACTCCTACTTTATAACGTAAGAAACAGTTTAAAGTTTATTGAAAACGTGTTACTACTAAACTTCAGCAAGAAAGTTTACACAAGTATATAAGTTATAATAAAACGGAATATTAGTCTAAAATTACAGATGGACCCATTATGGTCTGTGACTCCCCAACTAAGAACAATTGTTGTATTTCGGGTGAACTTGAACGTAGCTCTTGATACTACACCCCTAATTTGGAGCCTACATCCAATTGCCCCCCCTCTCACTCCCCAATTCTGAAAGCAAATAAAAGCCTTTCATTTGAAACTTTCCCTTGCTCATCGAACCTTGAAAAGTAAATTATATACGCCAAGAAGTTTCAATGGACGCCGCCATCGCATTAATTAGGACAACACGAGGATTCAGCTGTAGTAATGTTTACTTTACCCAATTTAGCAAAAATCAGCCCATTTATTTAAAGTTTACATTAATTATTAAAAACCTTTGTTTTAGGAAACCTTTTACTTACCTTGTAACTTATTTTTAATTTTGTCTTTTCTTGTGAATATTCATACTGGACATTGCATGAGTTCAAAAAAAGCAGACTATAATTTAAAGTTCAAATTCAAAGTATATCTTCTTCTTTATATGCAGATAGATAGATTTTTGAAAATCGTAATCGTTACCCGTTTTGAGGAAGCGCAGATTCAATCCCCTCTGACTGTTACTAGTGGTCACTGTTGATGGAGACGGTCAGTGAGATAATAAATTAGCGCGTGTATTTGTAATCATCCTAACAAACTTTTCAAATAAAGATTTAGCTCGTTTCATAATGTAATAATGTACGACTACATCTTATTAATCTAGTAATTACATCAGCTACAACTCCAGACTGGAACACAGTAAAGTTTACGCCATGACAGCAGACGCCGCGTTACTTATGTAAATCGCTTTCAACGAATATTTATAACTCGCAGCAAACTAGATTAAACTAATTTTCTACTGAAATCTGTTATTAGTTTTAGATGTTTTAAGGTGAAAACTTAAAATTAAAATCGCTTGAGAAATGAAGACTTAAGTGATGTGTTGTTGCAGGTCGAGTGCTCGCGACAGCGATGTCGCTGGAGGGTCAACGATGCTTGTGTGTCGTTGTTCTTCTCATCCACACAGTCACCGGCGCTGGTGAAGGTAAATTAAACACTTAGCATGTTTATCACAAACGACAGAGACAGTTGCGTTAGTCAGTCAAATTTAAACAGTAAATATTACGGGGCTTCGGCATGAAATAAGCTAAAGCCGAACTTACGAATGTCACATTGAGAAAGCCAGTTTTAACAGTTTTGGAACACAAAACAATTATAAAAATAATCATAAGTCTATGAAACGGCTGAACCATTTTTTATTGAATAATATTAATAGCACTTCAGACGGAATGTGAAATCTATAATACTCTTAGGTTTGCCTTGTGGTTAAAAAATGGTGAGAGAAAAATTAGAAGATCAATATGTTTGCGTTCGACCAACTGTGTAACGAATAAAATCTGTTTGATAAAAGTAAGCACACACACACAGCATCAAAGTGATAAGTGCTAACATTGAATCAGTCCTTATTCCACAGCTCCGTGAAGGGATCTGCGGAAAGGTTTTACGACCTCTGCGGCTTCTGAGCGGCTTTATGCGTTATTAACATGTGTCCAAAAAAATAATACTTTTATTTCTCTAAGCTGCTGAATCCGTGATAATTTTCGATTCTTCACTTTACTCGAAATCAAACAATATTTGCGGATGTAGTAAAACATCAAAAATATAAAAAAAGAGTAACAACATATGAAAGAAGATTACAGGTCTAAGTATCACTTGAATTTTATTATTCTAAAAGAATAATTTGAACAACTTAAACGTTATGAAAGATCGGGTTAAGTTGTATTGTGTACCCGAAAAGGTCTCCATTGAGTACTCTCGAATAGAAGAGTCTGGTGTTATTGAGGACCGAAAAATTTTAAACAAAGGCGTTGAAACATTGCCACAAACTTGGTGAGTACGATATCATAGTAACTGGAAAAGAATTTACTGGGAATGGGATACTTAACATCAGTAACTACGTACTAAACATATTTAGTAAAGAAGGATAGAATTATCACTATTTGTATGCTAACTTAAATGATAGTAAGTATAAAAGATCTAACGGAATTGAAGTGGTGACTTATGACGAAATTTTTTACATGTTTCATCGAATTTCTTTCAATATTCCGCTCACTAGTAACGTTCCCTTCGTCTTTCATTTGATCAGCTGAGAACTGGAACAATCTGCTGATGCAAGTGTTGCTGTCATAACAAAAATTACTAAATCGTGCTAACAAGAATATGCTTTTAATTATTATCAAGTGGGATCATAGTCCGATGGTAGATTTTTCTATACTTAACAATAGACAAAACAGAGGCTCGGCAGTAGGAATGTAATTAACATTAATTTTTCTAAAGACAACATCAATGGCGTATTGTCAGCGAAGGAAATAATAAATGGAATCTTTAATCAGGCGAGTTTCCAGCCTGCTCATAGAGACAATGCTTACACAAGCGAACAATGTCTTGCCAACGAACACAAGCGTTAGTAAACTAACAATAATGATGATAAAAATAACAAACAGAAGCTTTGTTTGCTCTCTAACTGGATGGCTCTGTTTGTTTGGATCTTTCATTACAGCATCTTACAGAATCAACAGCAGCTATTTTTCTATCCATTGTTATATACTTTCACTCTTACGCAACCTCATCTATGTACTCTTACTCGTATATTTTTGAATACTAATCCGTATCAGTTGTGCGAACACACGATTTTTGATTAGCACTTTTTGGTCTAAATTTATTGAGTTATTAGCTCACTTTATACAGAATTCAAAAGGTAAATAAACATTATTTAATATTCGTTTACAATATTCATTTCCGCTCTTCTGTTTCCCATTTATAAGTAATCATCAATTATTGTAACTTGGTCTAGGTGACTTATTTTAGCGCTATCTACAAATAGTAATTTAACTGTGTAAAATCTGCAATTAAATGTAATTGTTATTATTAGAATAAATACATCGCTTCTGTACGTAAGTTTCGAATATATACAAACATCTGAATATTTAGATGAGTGAAACAAATGTAAATGTATTTGGTAAAGAATGTGTAACGATCGAAACTCTCTTCACAACCGACACAAATATGCAACTAATGTTTATTTTCGAATCCGTTTTGTTAGCTGATAGCAGTGAATTCGAGCGGAAATTCCACAATTTCGTACTACGATATTCGCTTTTAGACTCGAACTCAAAATTACTTTGTTAATTATGGAATACAGAATATAGAATAGCCTCTCAGATAAACAACAGCAGAAGCGAACAATTTCAAGAAAAGGACAACAGCTTACATGAAATTATATGCTAAGTGTAGAAACTGCTTTCTTTCGGAAGAGTCATATTCAGCACATAAATTATTTAATGATTTTTGCAAAGAATATCATAATGCTGGTTCATGAAATTATACCAGTGCATAATCGAGTACGAAATTCGCAGGACCATCCTCAACCTCAGTGCCATCGCCGTCGACCCTGAGAGTGGAGCATAACGAGCTCACCGTCACTTTTCCGCCACTTGACGAGTTCTTTGGCAACACTCCGGAGAAACATTTCGGCACTGAAAACAACACGGTGGTGACATCGCAGACAGGGTCTACGGCACTCCTGCCCTGCGTCATCAGGAACATCGGTGACGGTATCGTAAGTACCGGAGACGTGGCTTTACAACTTACTGATCTGAACATCTCGTTGCTTACTTATTTCCTTAACTTCCATGTAGTAAAACGGAAGGAGCTGGAAAGTTATAACCAGGCTTTGCGAACAGGTCTACGTCCAGCAGTTCTCTGTAGTATCCCAATGTTAATTATGGATTAGTAATTTCAGTGTTTATACAGGATGTATTATTAACTTTTTTTTTTAATACTATTATGCGACGAGACGAGCAAGACGTTCACCTGATGGTAGGCGATACGCTTGCCCATGACAACGTGGTGCTAGTTAAGATGGTACACACTGCACCACATTGCGCTCGTCGCCTGAGACATAAGGTGCTAAGTCTCGTTACCCCAGTAATTACACTAGCTACAGCGCCCTTCAAACCGGAACACAGTAATGTTCACACACTACTATTTGTCGGTTGCAATAGGAGCTGCGGTGGTACCCACCCAGACGGTCTCCGGCAACAGAGACCTACGTATTCTGTTTTTATAATATAATATGTATGAATATAAATTTTTCTTTTACAACAATTTACAACGGTCAGCGATGTATTTTTTTTTTATATTTCGTATGAAAACTTAGCGAACATCCGAGCTTTTTATACGTTTTTCATATTAAAGAAGTTTCCAAAACCCCAATGAAGCGTGCTATTGGACGGTCAGGTTCCACCATCCGCACATCCACTGGAGCGTATTCTTACCCTAACAAAAGACCGACTGGGTGAAGTGATACTCAAAATGTAATTTCCCAGCTCGCACTGAAAATGCCGGACGTGAAATGATTATTGAAATTATTTATTCATGGGTTTCATATTTATATTTTCTTCCGAAAAAACTCGACAAGCGAACATAAAGCTCACTTAATGTGTAATTATGCATTTTAATATAAATTGCTCGTAATTATGTCGACGGTGCTTCAATACTGAATAGCTAATAAGTGTTGTTGTACAACCTGAAAAGCCCGAATTTTCTTACTAAATCAATTTAATGAACAGAAAATAATAAATACTGGTGACTCCATTATACGACTAAGAAGTTAATAAAAGTTTTTTTTATTCTTCGATGAGACTTTCACATGACGTTAAGTAACATGATAAACACTACACATGTACACATAGTTTTAAGACACAAGATTTCAAATCTCATTACTTCAGTAATTTTACTAGCTAGATCTTTCAAACTGGAACACAGTAAAATTTGCGTACTACTGTTTGAAGGTTGAAATAATTCCTGCGGCGGTACATAGTTAAACGTACTCTAGTAACAGAACAAACACTAGTAAATAGTAGTAGTAGAGTGTAATAGATAAATTTATTTGACTTCTAAGAGAAGGCAATAGTCCGAATGAAATAACGTCGGACGTTTTTATATATAAGCGTTGGAGTGTCGGCCGAGAAACATTCCCGCTTGATCAACAGAAACGAGCCCGACCTAAATAGAACTAGACGCAGCCCGCTGTAACATGAATCAGGCTGAAAGTAATTCTTACTGTGTCCAAGTAGCAGATTGCCAATTTCAACAAAAAAAAAATATTCTTCGTAGCACGAGACGAGCAATGCGTTCACCTGATGGTAAGTGATTTTTTTTGTAAATTTCCTCATTACTGAGGGTCGTGGTCATCATGTGTCGTGACACACGACGACTCTCTTGGCAGTTATAATGGAGTGGTGTTGCCATTGCCTTCTCCATTTCACATACTAGTGCGAGCACGGATGGTCACGACATAGATATGCAGGTTTCCTCACGATGTTTTCCTTCACCGTCAAAGCACGTGATATTAGTTGGTGTTATACTAACTGCACATAAATTGAAAAATTCATTGATGCACGCCGGATTCGAACCCGGTACCTTCGCATTGGAAGGCCGGCGTTCAAACCACTAGGCTATCACGGCTCCTATGGTAAGTGATACGCTTGCCCATAACTTAGCGCTAGTTAAGATGGTATAAGTCTCGTTACCCCAGTAATTTCACCAGCTCACAGCGCCCTTCTAGTCGAACACACAGTAATGTTAACACACTACTGTTTGTCAGTTGGTTGAGCTGCGGTGGTACATAGACGGTCTCCGACAACAGAGACCTACCACCATTAAACTTATAATTAATCATTACGAATGGATATAGTAAAAGTAAGTTATAAGTTTTACGTTTAACTTATTTTTATGTTAGTGTGCCCATAAAGCAATATACGATTGCCATACAAATGTGAATATCCAAATCCAATTTAATACGGAAAGCCTCAAACCTTCGTTCAACAAAGACGTAGTGTATTTGATTAAGGTAATCCGGGGTCGCAGGTTTGAATAATAATTTTATATAACATAAAACACTTATTTAATGAGGACTGTATTAAGACAACTATAAATAACCAGGTGGTAGGTCTCTGTTGCCGGAGACCGTCTAGATACCACCGCAGCTCCTATTTCAACCGCCAAATAGTAGTGTGCGAACATTACTGTGTTCCGGTTTGAAGGGTGTTGTAGCTAGTAAAATTACTGGGGTAACGAGACTTAACATCTTATGTCGATAGCGATCAACCTAACTAGCGACAAGTTATGGGCAAGCGTATCACTTACTATCAGATGAACGTCGCTTCCTTTATAAAAATCAATGGCTAAGTTTAAGTTGATGGATGAAAGTTTCCATGCAATGTTTCGCTTCTCCGAAAGCTACAGCTGTGGGAATCGAACCTGTGTCTCTTCAAAACGAATATTAAGATGCTACACAGCCTGTATATCATAGAGAGAACTAAATACATCACTAGATCAATTTGGGTTAAGCCACTGACAGATAGACGTGGTGGGGATGTGTAACTACTTTCTTCACTCTACTTTTATTTCAGCGCTGAAAAAGGAGCATCCGATCCATTCATATCCAAAGCAAATGTTTGTCCGGACAATGTTTGTCGGGGTCGGGTTGTTTATGGACTCGTGTCTAATGCTACAGCGGATTTCTTTGAACCCGCTGCATATGTATCGTCGTTGTTGCGGGCGCAAACAATTGCTCCGATTCACTCACATCGCAAGCTGCTTGCTATATTTCAGAGTAGATTAACATTTGTTCTTATCTGAAATATCTGAAACACATGTTACGAAAACATAACTAGTTACGATGCTGGTTAAGGTGATATACACAACGCATTGTACTCGTCGAGAGTTAATCCATTGTATCGTTACTCTAGTAACTTCTAAAGCTACAACGCCTTTCAAACTGGAACACAGTAATTTTTTACATTTCTGTTATGTGGCAGCAACCAGTGGTGTCCTAGAGGGTTCCGGCAAAACAAACTAACACTAGTAATACCTTACTGCTCATCAATAGGAAACATTTACTCCCTCACTATACTCTACTACTTTTGTACTCCCTCCACGTTTTTCAATTTCAGTTTTCATGTGCGATATAAATTATTCCATGTCATCTGTATATATTATTATGACGATAACTTTAAAATGCACTTAACAGGTATCATGGATACGAAGAAAGGATTACCATCTTCTAACGGTCGGTTTAACGACGTACAGTTCCGATCAGCGCTTCCAAGCGATACATCTCCAGCATTCAGAGGTAAAGCTACCACAGCGTGCCAACATCGTAACTTCACGTGATTTTAAGTGACAATCTATCAAAAGTTTTCCTGCAGAATACTCCAGCTCTATTTAACATCTGGAATACAGTAATACTATATCCGCAGATCATCCTGGGTTAAAAGAACCTACCATCCACTAAGCTCATGTAACTTGGGAATCGAACTAAGTACACACAGACAAGCTTTTAACAGTCATGGTAATATTATTATTAATTATGTACAATGTTTATTAATCAGGATTGGACCCTGAAGGTGAAGTTTGTTCAGAAACGTGACGCAGGTGTCTACGAGTGCCAGGTCTCCTCCCACCCGCCCACCAGCATCTTCCTGCGTCTCGACGTCGTTGGTAATGCGACAGGATATTTCATGTATCCTTTTGCTATTTATTTATTTATTAATATTTATTTATTTAAGCACACAGAAATTACAGATTGAAAATTAAATGTACAGACATATTAAGTGCAAAGGCACTACTTATTCCAATGTGAAATTTCTTCCAGCAGGCCTTTTGTTGGAAAATTTTTATATTACTGAAAGTAATTTCGGTGCATATTGCTAAACTACATACTAAATAAAACTAAGACATATATATACTAAAATAAAACTTGCTAAGAAAAAACCAAAAAAAAAAATACATATATATATTAAAAAAGCTACTGTTTTTATAAGAAATAGGTACAAAATAATATAAAAAAAATATACAAAAATAAAAATGTAAAACAGTTTCTTAGTCATGAGCGTTGAGATATCTCAAGATAGTGCTCTTTAACGCGCTTTTTAAACAGCGCCACTGTCCTAACCTCACGAATTACAGGAGGGAGTGCATTCCAGAGTCTAATTGCATGTACGGCGAAAGAGTGTGAATAGGATTCAGAACGATGATGGAAATTTAAGAATAGTTTTACGGTGAGATCTGTAGTCTATACTGGATGAGTGAACAAAGGAAAATCCAACTCCCAAATACATTGGATATGATGGTTTATGTAGGATGTTGTGGAGGAAACAGAGAATGCGAGTGTTTACTTATCGTTCGATGCATTTACTTAACTCCACTTTATTTCGAAGAAACATAACAGGACTGATAATGAAAATTTATAATTTTATCTTGTATTATTCGATAGAAATTACAAAAGCTTATTTATTTTCCTTTTACAAATAGAATAACTTAAATTTTATATAAACTTAGAACAAACTCTGTTTTACCTAATTTTAAATGTACTTAGATTTATTTATACTATTAGTTGAATATTATTATAAAAAATATATAATTGAATTCCGTTTTTGTATGTGCGACTAAGTAATGCATTTATTCTTATCACCAAGGTCATAGATAAGCTTAAGTGAAACTTGATGGCTGGAACCGTAACCGTTTGCCGATAGAGAGACGTTCAACGAAATCCTCGAAATCGATATTTGTATACAAACGTTGCTCTCTGTATATACAATAAATAACTATATATATTTAATAAAAAAAGCGGTTGTACATTCACCGAGTGCATGTCAGTGCTATAACTTTGAAATGTTAGGATTTTTACATTACTAATCATTGTTACAAATAAAAGAAGCTTTATGTGATATCATTATTTTCATACCAGAATAATATTTGATCACAACTACGTTATAGTTTGCTAATTCATTCATGATGCTCTTGTATATCTTAAGGAAGACTTTAAGCGTATTAACTTTAACATACGCATAAAGCCTGTGCCTTTTTTTTCGAAAGTCCTTCCTTTTCTAGACTAGCAAAAGTTATTTTGAAACTCTTATTATAACCTAAAACTTCTCAGTGCCTTTCACAAGGCTTTTATCTGGAACTAGAGAATTAAAGCTTAGTAAATATATTATTCCTATTATATGAATAGAGTATAAGTGATAGGTTTGTTTAATTTATATAGGTTTATGCGTAAGTTAGTTTTTGCTTAAACGTGGGAACTTATTTCCTTGTGGTCGGCTGAAAGTTTTCCGTTCGTCCGTTCCTGCCGAGTTTATAAGAAAGAAATTGTTCTTCGCGAGCATCTGTTACCGGGATAATACATCAACGTTATTTCCAGTCGACGGCGCTAAATAAATGTTCGCTTCGCAGAGGCCCGCGCCCAAATATCCGGACCCACGGAGAAGTACCTCAAGCCGGGCTCCACGCTGCGGCTGCAGTGCTCAGTTGTTCAGACGACCGAGGCGCCCGCTTTCGTATTTTGGTCGGTATATTACGAACACATATAAAAATGTTTTGTAATATAATGTTTAATGGTATATCTGACTGTTAATAGGTACCACAACAGCAGGATGATAAATTATGACGTGGAGCGAGGCATCAACGTGACGACGGACCCTGCGCAGCGGCTGTCCGACCTGCTCATACCCGCGGCCAGCGTTTCCCACGCGGGGAACTACACCTGCGTGCCCAACAACGCGGTGCCAGCGAGTATATACGTCCATATTTTTAATGGTAAGCTTCACACCCTTCCAGGTTCACTTATGTGGGCTGATGATCATCATCATGTAAACAAACAATTGACAAGAACAATTCTTATTGCGAAACTTAGTAGATTTGCAAATTATTTATTTATTTATTTTTTCGGTAGACTTACAGCTAATACAGGTAAAGATTAAACATAAATAATACGGAAGGCCAATTACAAGTCCACACAACTATGATAGGAATAAGTATACATTGACAGAAGAGTAGAGAGGAGTGTGTATAAAGACAGAAAAGTTAAATTAGTTATAAGAAAGGCTAAAAGAAAAAAAAAGAAAATTACCGTAATAAAGATCATCCCTTAAAAAAAGTTGATTTAGTTTCTTCTTCATTATGATCATAAAGTTATTATGTATAAATTTTTTTAAAGAATATATACTTTAAAAGTTCATCGTAAGTTTAATTAAAATGTTATCAATTGAAATGTTCATCAATAAAACTGTTTTAGGTCTTTCAGTCCGCGTAGTAATGATCAAGTT
This sequence comes from Byasa hedistus, assembly GCA_029286795.1. Taxonomy (NCBI): domain Eukaryota; kingdom Metazoa; phylum Arthropoda; class Insecta; order Lepidoptera; family Papilionidae; genus Byasa; species Byasa hedistus. The sequence goes on along the minus strand of JAGSMW010000011.1, from coordinate 6,142,654 downwards.
GCGCGCGTTATGGTACCGTTTCCTTCTAGACGACAGAATCCACTTTTACTGATGAAACAGCCCAAACGTGCGCCGGACAAAATTGGGGGACTATTTTCATATTTATGAGATCCCAATAGTGCGTGAAATTTTTTCCCCACACCCTCGCCTAAATAAATTCGGTCAAACGAAAGCAGTCTGTGTAAACTTTCACACTCTTTTGTGAAATTTATTACGATTTAACAATTAAAACGTTTCCTAAAAAATCTTAGAAGCTTCAATACGATTTATTTAACTAAGCGACTAGATTAGCGTTCACCTATTAACTGGCTCTAACAAGAATGTTTATGACACCACATTGTTACTGAGATAACATATCAAGTCTCGTAAACTTAGTAATGTTGTATAATGTTATTAGGCAGTAGAATTAGTATTCTAATACCATATTAGCTAATCAAAGTTTTACTTGACTAAAGACAATAGAATAGAATAGAAAACTCTTTATTGCACACCAAAAGATACAGAAATTAACATATCACATTGCTGTTATATGATAAATGCACAATGGGCGGTCTTATCACTATGAGCGAGTATTTCTTCCAGACAACCTTTGGATGGAGAATATGTAAAGTAATAAGTAAATTTGGTGCGGGTTTTTATTAGGAAATATAATAAATAAGAATAGGTGTAGTAACATATACTTATATACAGATACATGAATACTGAAAGTAATTTATTATTACATTTATAATGAAAGATAGAATTTACTGACAAGGTTCTTAAAAGCTTGCAGTGACTGTGCCTGTCTAATTGTTAATGGTAAGGCATTCCATAGACGGACAGCTTCACCAGAAAATGATTTTGGAGGTCCATGAATTTGGAGGAATGTTTTGGAACCTTTAGGACAAGATTTTCAGTTGATCTCAGACATTGAGAGCGGGAGTTATGAAGAAATTGAAAGCGTTGTTTAAGATAAAATGGACAATGTGCATCAGTTATACAAAAGAGTCGCAGTTCATCCAAACATAATACTAAATTTTCACTTAACATGAAAAAGAAAGAAATGTCAGTCTATTGTAGAAAATAGTATACTAATTTTATATCCCTTTTTAGGTGAAAACCCAGCTGCTATGCAATCATCATCACCCAACCTGATAAACTGCTACAGCGTCCACGGCCTCATGTACACAATCGTTACAACCGCTCATCTAATTTCACGGTGACAAACAAACTGAACTTTTAATATAAATTTCTACGCATACATGTAATCCTTCGTCTAATTAAGTTAAAGTTTAGAATAAATTATCAATGTTATATAATAAACTATTTCAAATAACAAAAATACTCATTTAAGTTGTAAATCGATTGCGGCATATTCCCTTACACTCTTATAGCCTGATAGTTAATAGCATGGTTAGTGAATTTAGACTCACAATTTCTGTTATTAGATTTCAATAACTTTCGTACATAAAAAATAAGTTTTTAAATTATGTAAGCAAATCATTTAAATATTTTCGTGCAGGTGGTACATTACCTGATGTACTTACAGGCCCGAAGTAATGTATCATATACTTCCGGACACATCTATCGGCCCACCACCCAGTGTTTAAAGTTTCGACGGTGTCTAGTTAAAAATAAATGTTAGGTGGAGCAATAAGTTTTAATGCAGTTTTGAAGCTGATTTATTGGTCAACCACTATGTATGTTTATTTTTTATTTTTTTTGTAATTTCGAATTGATTTGGCCGGCAGAAGTTTTACAACTTGGGCGACAATTTCAGGCAGAGTATCCATATTTTTTGGTCAAAACTGGCTCTAAGTTTAGATTTGCCTTTTTATGGAACCAATATCCAGACACATCAAAAAACAAAATCCAACTTGTGCGAAATAAAAAAGTTTTCTCCATTCCTGGGTCGTTGAAAACAATGAACAGATCGAATTTTCGTTTTTTTTTTCATAATACTGAATTCTAAATAAAAAAAAAAAACATACATAAAGGTTGACCAAAAAATCAGCTTTAAAACTGCATTAAAACTTATTGCTTCACCTAACATTTATTTTTAGCTAGGCACCGTTAAAACTTTTAAACACTAGGTGGGCTGATAGATGTGTCCGGGAGTGCATACCAAATATAATTTATCACTCAACGAAGAAATCGCGAAAGACAGTCACATCAAGAGAAAGAAAAATTGTAAACAGAACTAAACACAGTAAAGTTTGCACACTGTCTAAACGGTAAAAGCACTGGGGACTAAAAACTTATTACTCTATTTGTTATATAAAAACTTTATAAGTTGAACACAAAAACAACTTTGGTTATAATATTAATAGTCGACTTTTATGCAAGTGTTGCATCGACCGCGGTCTTGTGGCGTAGTTCGCAAAGTGGGGGGTTTTTAGTAACTACCATCGTTATTTATTATGGTGACGGTCACCATTGGCACCTTCTTACACTGACGTCTACATAAAGATGTGTTATTTAGGCGACTGTAATACTACTAAACAACTTTGTTCCGCGATCATAACTTAAACTCATTAAAGTTTAGTATTAAATTTTGTTTGGACAACTTTTTCGATCTATGAATTTTTTTTTATTGCTGTATCACTGTAAATAATTTCTAATTATACACTAAGTGTTTAGAATGTAAAAAAAAATAATTTTTCAATGTGTATAATGTATTAGATGTATAATGAGAACACTTTTATAATATTTCATTTGTATTCTAGTTAATAATCGTTCGTTACTTTTGTAAGAATACCGTTGTATATAAATTAGTTAATATCTATTATTATACAGTATTTGTCAGTTAAATAAAATTCGTTGATAATTGGCGCTTGGTTTGTAACTTTGAGGTCTTCAGTTCGATTCCAGAGCCACATGTTGAGTTTGAATAGTTGTATGATTTTTTAGAATTACGTTTCGTTTGAGAATTTCACTTGTTTTTGTGATGTATACATTTTTTTTATTAAAACACGAATAGTATATTATTATATATAGAACACAAACTTGCAGTAAACTTAGAGTTAAAAACAATTCTTCATTGTAGCTTAAGTATTCCAAACTTGGAGATATATTACTTAGCTTTAATCACATCACTGATTTGGTAATTTTTTTGTATCGGGAGACATTTTCGGAATGATACTATATCTTCTGGGAGGAAACGAGAATAAAAATCCTCTCGATGCTCGTCTTCAGTGTTTACAGAGGTCAAAGGACAGATTTGCCCGTAACAAGACCCTGTTCATGTTATATTCACACCGCAAAGACCCCGTACCTTTACCTTTGTTAATAATATCAACTCGAATTATATATGAATGGAGTATAAAAGATGAATAAAGATCGATCTTCTAAAGTCAAATAGACAGTAAAGGACTTTAAAAGGAAATCTAATAAAAAACATTGAAATTACTTAATAAAAGTGAAATAAGCTTTTACTTTTCTTTGGCTTCGTGGAAAAATTATGTAAAGACAAAAACTATTTATCTACTAACCTTCATACACCAGTATTCAATGTCTTACCTCTCTTCCAATATGTTTTAGTTTAAAAAGAGATGGAACAAGGATAGAGAAAGTTATGTATATGCTTAATGAAAAGCGACAAGGAAATACTTAAGTATTCAATTACAAAACTACGTTGATACAAAAATAATACTATTTTGAAACAGAGATCTCATTATAAAGGAGAATAGAATAGATGGAGAATGAGGAATGGATATTATCAGAAGTAAAAAGGTTAAACCTGGTAAAGTAAAATATTTTAAGTGTTATAATGGTGTCTTGGAAATAATTCGTAAAGTAAATAAGCAAATGAAATCAAACATGAATGGTTTTTTTATAATTTACTTAGTAAGGAAGTTTTGTTACTAAAGTAAAAAACTTAGTGCTGTATCCTTAAGTATCCTTTGCATTATTGTCAATAAACAAATATACACTCCCGGACACATCTATCGGCCCACCTAGTGTTTAAAAGTTTTAACGGTGCCTAGCTAAAAATAAATGTTAGGTGGAGCAATAAGTTTTAATGCAGTTTTAAAGCTGATTTTATAATCGACCTTTATGTATGTTTTTTTTATTAAGAATTCAGGATTATGAAAAAAAAAAACGAAAATTCGAGTCTGTTCATTGTTTTCAACGACCCAGGAATGGAGAAAACTTTGTTTATTTCGCACAAGTTGGATTTTTTTTTTGATGTGTCCGATTATTGGTTCCATAAAAAGGCAAATCTAAACTTAGATCCAGTTTTGACCAAAAAATATGGATACTCTGCCTGAAATTGTCGCCCAAGTTGTAAAACTTCTGCCGGCCAAATCAATTCGAAATTAAAAAAAAAAAAATAAAAACATACATAGGGGTTGACCAATAAATCTGCTTCAAAACTGCATTAAAACTTATTGCTCCACCTAACATTTATTTTTAACTAGACACCGTCGAAAATTTAAACACTGGGTGGTGGGCCGATAGATGTGTCCGGGAGTATATATTATATACAGGAATAATGTAATTTTATCCAACTCTTCGATGTCTTACATTAAATGGATCGTGTATTTGTGTAGGCATAGGTTTTAACGTTACAATATTACAATGTAAATATAGTTTATGTATTTGTGATATTAATAAACTCGTGTATGTTTATAACTTGTAAATATTATTAACTTTAAGATGATCATTATAATGAATATAAATAACTGTTCATTATTCATGCTGTTTTATTTCAAAGCACCTTAAATATAACGACAATATATAGCAACTTGTATTTATTTTTAAACTCGTAGATAGTTATGTGCAAACATAGCTTCATACATGTTTAAGTTAAAATGGAGTTAGTGAATCTCGAATGGCGGGAAGATAGAGTTAAGACCTTGTATCTATTATTAAGTAGATTTGAAAGATATGAAAGCTCTGTTGAGGTGAAAAGGTTGTTGAGTAATCCGGGTTTAGGCTCAGAGTTTATAGCGGAAGCATTTATTATTATAGCGGAAGTATTCGGGTAATTACTAAGTATGTGTAATGCGCGTAGTTAATTAGCAATTAGGTAACATAATAGTTTTCATTTAAAGCTATTATTTACCAATGCGGAACCTACAAACGATCTAATGCTAAGATAAACAAATATTCTAATTAAAACTGAAAGCAAATTTTCAACAAAGGCTTTAGACTTTTACATTCTTGGTAGTATTTGTTTTGCGATGACATCCAGTTCTGATTACCATAGTTCTTTTAAATAATAACCCCTGTCATAAAAAAAGGATGTTGCATTGTAACTGTCCGACTAATGGTATATATGACGTGACTATCAAAACTTTGATGCGAAGAGATGTTACCATAGTAATTTTAATGAACACATAATGATTTCTTATACTTCCGCGAATGTTACACTATTATTAAAACTCAATTTTACGGATTTTATCGCGTTTATTATTTAGTTTGTTTACTCCTGTTTGTTGTATATTCCTATTGGTGGTAATACCACCTGCTTGGGATCCTATTATCAATAAAATTAAACCAAATCCCAGGCGAACCACTAGAAGACTTCAAGATACAGTGAGCTCTTTCTGCGTAGATCGACCGTTAATAATGATTAAAAAGTTGTGGGTACCATGTGATAGCTGTGACATTTGGACGTCTGTCATCTTAGTCCTCCCGTGACCTTGTCAAAGTCAAAGTCAAAATTTTTATTCAACACGGGAACAATAGTTCACTTATTGAACGTCAAAATCTACCAGCCATTCGCAAAACAAATGCCACGGACCTGAGAAGAATGGGCAAGAAACTCAGCGGGCTATATATATATACATTTTTTTTTGTCTTCTTAATTTTTAAATGTCTTACACGTACTGACACATACTGCTTGAGAATCAGCGCCCATTTATTTCCACACATCTTTATCATTTAAATAATCGTTAACACTGTAATATGATTTACTTATCAAAACATTTTTAATTTTATTTTTTAATTTGACTAGCATGACTGCTGCAAAGCGGTCGAAAACGTCGGGAATAAACAAACTAAATAATAAACGCGATAAAATCCGTAAAATTGAGTTTTAATAAAAATTAATTAATACAACTCCATTCGAACCGGAACACTAACATTTGTAGACTAGTGTAACTTAGAGTATACTGCGATGCTATATAGTCTTCGGCGATATATCTACCACCAGTATAACCACCATTGAAAGTAAGGAGGATTTATTAACATAATTTATGTTATATCGAACATTAAGAAAGCCATTCTGAACTTTGGTGACAAAATCGAATGTGCTACAGTAGATATTCCTTAGACGTAATGGGGACGAGGATTTCTTGGCATTACACAGATTTACTGCTTACAGAAGCATTGACGATATATTACTGTACGTACGCCAGGATAGTATGAAAAGTTATCAGATCGGATTATTGGATTTTAATAATATGTATAAAGTTATTGCTGATAATAAAATAACCGAAAAAAATTCGCTTACTGCGTTTACTTTTCTTTGGCCCGTAAATGCAGTTTTTCTTCATAAAGTAGATTACTGTAGGTCTGCCGTCATTTTGCAAAATTCTGCATATTTTGTGTCACATACAATAAATGCAGTTATTACCAGTCAAAGAACAGAAATATAAATATTAGAAAAAAGTTCTGTAAGTACAAGACATTTTATTCATGCAATTATTAGTTAACGTTTTGATGTTAATTAGACAAAAGTTGATTTAAGTGTTATTTACTTTCATTTAATTTACTTGAGTAATAAATTTTAATGCAGTTTTGAAGCTGATTTATTGGTCAACCCTTATGAATGTTTTTTTTTTAATTTCGAATTGATTTGGCCGGCAGAAGTGCTACAACTTGGGCGACAATTTCAGGCTGAGTATCCATATTTTTTGGTCAAAACTGACACTATGTTTAGATTTGCCTTTTTATGGAACCAATAATCGGAAATACCAATAAAAAAATCCAACTTTTGCGAAATTAACAAAGTTTTCTCCGTTCCTGGGTCCTTGAAAACAAAGACCAGACTCGAATTTTCGTTTTTTTTTGTAATCCTGAATTCGAAATTAAAAAAAAACATACCTAAGGGTTGACCAAAAAATCAGCTTTAAAACTGCATTAAAACTTATTGCTCCACCTAACATTTATTTTTAGCTAGACACCGTCGAAACTTTCAACACTGTGGACCGATAGATGTGTCCGGGAGTGTAGTATATTCTAAAGAAACATATCAGAACGCAGTATTTTTTTTTTTATAAAAGAAGTGCACTTGTGTTCGTTATGCTAACAAACTGTGAGCTCTTTTTGTTTTGAACGAGAACAAAGTTACCGAGGGAGCTCGAACAAGAGCCGGGGAACTCTGGCAAACTTTTCACCCACTGTTTAATCACGTGGTTTATACACTTAATGCGCCCACATTGAAAAAGTTCAGGGCCCGTTACTTTTTCATAGTAATTAAGTACGTACAGAGTTCAGCGTTTTACATATGTAAAACGACCAATGATACTAAATAACGGCCTTTTATAGAATTAACGTTATATAAGATTTCATTAAAGTATCAACTTCTAACATTTCTAAGTTAAATGTTCTAAGTTTTTATCTTTCATTCTTATTTTCAATTTTATTTCTGTATAAAGAATGTTATGTAAATTAATTTAATTTAATTTATTTGATTTATCTTTGATTTACAGTATACTGTTTAATGATTAATAGTTTAAGGATAAATTTTCGTTTCACTTAAAATTTTTTGTTACTTACGTATACCTACTTATAAGTAATGCGAAGTCTCCTTAGAATTCAGATGAGCAATGTTTCGTATGTTTTATTTTATGTAAAATAATATTTAAGTATTGTAAAATTCTTTTTCGAAGAACATGCGAATAAATAAATAAATTTCCTATACGTGGTGTTTCAGGAACTAATGGTGAAGACTTCCTGAAACGTACCCGTACAAGTTTGTTAAGTTGTTGAAGTAACACAGTTGCTCGTCTTCATAATTTTTAGTAATTTTCTTGTAAATACTCAAGTTTCCTAACGTTTACTAAATAGTGAATCAGTTCGCCAGATATACATGCATTAGACTATTGCCACAAATATTATTTTGTATATGTAAAACCTAATAGAAACTAAATACTTATATATAAATTTGTTTATAATTATGGGCATTTAATTATGTATTTTATGTATGTACCTGTATTATATTGTGAAAATCTTTGGGCGAGATTTTTGTCCAGCAGTAGGCATCTATAGGATGATGATAATTTTCATTATCTGTATATATATACAAATGTACTGTTAAGTTGTTTAGTAATGTAAATATGTTCTCTCTTCTCCTACCACAGCATTTCCACTTTCTAGGTTTATAACCTGATTTTATGTATGATAAAAATCTACCAAACAAACTCGATGTAGTATCAGAATCGAATCGAGGACCTTCGTGTTACAAGGTATATGATTGGCCACTTCGCTGTGTAGGTAATTGCGATGTAGATGATTACGCGTGCTTTCTTTTTTATATAAATAAAAACGTAAATTTTGCCTAAATTTGCTTTTACGCATTTCGTACATTCATATTTTTTTTGTTTTAACTAAAGTAGGTTGCTTTACTTAAAATAAGATTGTAAGCGAGTGCGAGCAAATGAAGGAGAAAATAGCAGCTTCGTATATTTTACCGTTGTCTTTCTATACGTAAGTGCGACAATGGATGCTTTCTTTTGTATCGCTTAATCCAGCTAAATTGCGAGCGCGTACAATATCGTTATTTCGTCAAATTCCATATGACTTTTGTTATAATTCTTTTTCGTTTAGTAATGTGCTGTAAGCTAGTGAAATTACTGGGGTAACGACTTAACAACTTATGTATTAACGACGAGCGCAATGTGGTGAAGTGTCATAAGAACCATCTCAAATTTACTTATACACAAGGTCATGAGCCTTTTCCCAAGTAACCTGCTTTGTGTTACGAACGCGACACTTAGCCGTCGGAGCGTTTCTTAAGAATAAATCTCAAACAATGATTCGTCATCTAGGTCACAGCTCAGTTCAAATACGTCGTTAGGTGCAGCGGGACCGGAAACTGTTACATCTATATTTACATCTCTTTTTTGTGTTTCTCCAAATAAACTGAAGAGAACACACTTTTATGTAACTCACGCGATGACTTACGATGCTTAATCTGATGACTTGAGTAATTTCAATAGGTGAGGAAAGAATTTGTGTCAGGTTTTGTTGTAAATAATTATCCAGAAATTTAGTTCCATTAGACAATTTTTTAGCTACTACTCTTTCAGTTGTGCGATAGAAAAACACAAAATAAAACAGCATGAAAATCAAATGTATGAAAGTGAAGATGCCTTTCAGTCACGTTATTTGATGTGTCGATACTTGATTGATGAAATTGACGGCTCCGTATACAGTTCGTAAGGTTCCCGCGATGCAATAAAATATGTTGGAATCGTTGAGCATACCAGAGCCGACACCGGCGCCACTGTTCGACAGCTCGAAATGTTTCTAACATACATTTATGTGAATATCGTAAGAAATACCATTGTATTCGCGAGCACTGTATACCATCGATTTCTTATTTTATACACGAATATTTTACGACTCATCGCGCATATTAAAATGCAAGGGATATCGATATTACTGTCGCAAGACAGACAAGTAAACTACGATAGTATAACAAGACTGAAACGATAGAGTAAACTAAATAATAACAGTAAACTCCATTATAAATAGATGCGACTGTAATAATTAAAGTTTACTACTTAATGATATCTTTGACATTAAAACATCAGTTAGTTAAGTCTTCCTTTGAGCATAGCTACTTCTAAGCATTTGTAAATGTATGCTGTAGCTAGTGTAATTACTGGGGTAACGAGACTTAACACCTTATGTCTCAAGGCGACGAGCGCAATGTGGTGCAGTGTGTACCATCTTAACTAGCACCGCGTTGTTATGGGCAAGCGTATCACTTACCATCAGGTGAACGTCTTGCTCGTCTCGTCGCAAATTAGTATTAAAAAAAAATTGTAAGTATTGAGTAATAAAGTTAAGATGCGCTTTAAAAATTTAAATGTGTATTAATCTTGTAAATCTTCAATAAATGTTTCAGTTTAGAATACTGAAAGGTAGCTCGTTTCGGTGAAATCCATTTGAGCGTTTCCTTCAGGAGTTGTTGACTCCGGTAATAAGATTCACAGCCGCTGCGGAACAATGGCCTTCCGCTGACTTAATGCTTGTTGTTTAATTGTTTCAATCCAAGTCCCTCTGCAGCTTTGTTGTTTGTGCCCTTTCGCTAGTGCCACTAAATTATCAACAGTGTTTTGATTGTATAATTTGTGTAGTCGCGGTGTCCATAATTTAAAGTACATTGTCTATTAACTACAAACTGGCGCAACGGTTAAACCTTCGCCTGTTTAGATTCCAAAGCCTTAATATGGACAATCTATAGCCAACAGATTTTTTAGTAGACATACATATAAAGGCCAGAGTATTCTGAATGAATACTAACTATATTCTAATTTAAATAACGCCGTATATCAATACGTAAACATTATATTTACCTATTGTTATGTACAGATACAACCATTATGTAAACATTACCATTTTCCAGTTTGAAGGCTGCTGTACCAATAATTCGATAGTTATTAACCTGTTGCTGAACAGGCTAAGTATTTTGTCCACACAAAGAACAAGGACTAAACTTTATTCCTACCTATTAGTTTATAATAACACATGTTGATAGCTCACTATCATAAACACTTGACAATGTATCAAGATTGATTGTACTCTGGAAGAGTAGTTGACAGTGTTATAACAGGAAAAGGAAGTAGGTCGCCGTAGTAAACGCTTATACGGCACCCGAGGTCGCACGTCACTTATATTTCACTTCTTTATGGTGACAGGTTAATTGTCCCCGTGAACCTTCAACTACTTGCGAATAGCTTTATAATATAATTAACTGTACCGTGAGACTGTGATGTCAAGTTTTATAACATCCTCTTAAGCTACATAAAATCTTTACATATTATTTAGTTACTGAATATTATTTAAAAGCTTTATCTTAATGACACAAATAGATACCAAAGTATCTGTTATACTAAAGTATCTGTTTGTAATTGTAACAATTATTAACTTTTTTTAACGGATATGACAGCTGAATTTGTTACATCGTAGTAACTATGTCTTGAAAAGTCTATTTTTCGTCAATTACTGAACTTGTGCTTTCAGTTAAGAAAAAAAATTTATTCAACGAGACGTTTACCTGATGGTGTTAATTAAATTATAATGTGTTAATCTCGTTACAGTAATTTCAATTGCTTACAGCGTCCTTCAAACTGGAACACGGTAATGTTTAACCACTACTATTTGGCAGTAGCAATAGGAGCTGCGGTGGTACCTAGACAGTCTCGGGCAACAGAGATATACAGTAATACAAATATATCATGAGATAACTGATATGTTATAAATACACTAACTTTAATGTGTATGTTACTTCCGCCAAACCGCATTTGGTGGTGGACAAATGCATAGAATCTATCCTTGTGTAAGAAAGCTCCGAGTCGAGAGTAGCTGTTTAATTATTCTATATGTATATAGCGATGCTAAAAAAACTAAAGCAAAAAGTCTTTATTTAAAAACATTCATTCTGTTTTCTACTGAAATACATTCTCACGGAAAAAAAACTGGGCACAGAAGGTTCACTTCGGTTTTAAACCGGGCAAAATAGAAGCGGAGCTTTTTCCATGCGCTCCATTCTACATTTCCTTCGAATGTTCTTTCTCATTTAACAACAGATTGAACTGAAGTGAAATCTTTTTTTTTTCTATCATTTTACTTTACACGATGCATAGTTCAGTGTATTTTTTACCTACATACGAGTAATACTTCTTCTTAGTCGTATTTCCTCATGACTGAGGGTCGTGGTCATCATGTTTTTATTGAAACATACGACGACTCTCTTGGCAGTTATAATGGAGTGGTGTTGCCATTGCCTTCTCCATTTCACATACTAATCCGACCACGGATGGTCATGGCATAGATATGCAGGTTTCCTCACGATGTTTTCCTTCACCGTCAAAGCGCGTGATATTAATTGGTGTTTATGCTAACTGCACATAAATTGAAAAATTCATTGGTGCAGGCCGGATTCGAACCCGGTACCTTCGCAGTGGAAGGCCGGCGTTCAAACCACTAGGCTATCACGGCTCACGAGTAATACATATGAACATTAATAAATGTGAGAATTTACTTTATTGATGATCACAAAATTAAACACTTTCAATTTGTTATAAAGATTATATATAAACTATTTTAAATATTCATAGAGACTATAATATTCTTTCAATTTGAATACTAAACCTATTATGTATACAGTTCTAGACTAAATAACAGAGTTTACACAGTTAATACTAAATTGTATTTTATTAAAATCAGTTCGTATTTTCAACTGATAAGAACTTGAATGAAATTCAGGGGATAAGTTAGTTTAAAAGCTTCTTTTTATTCCACGCCAGAGGGTCGAAATCTCAAGCTGATGATTTGCCATCATCAGATTGTTCTAGACCTAACTCACTAGACGAAAAAAAGGTCTGGTTTGTAGATAAGCATTTTATAACTGTATCATTACTTACATGTTCAGAGATCTTAAAATATAATTATGGATTTGAAAAAGCGATTTCTGTTGGTAACGGTTAACTTTTTATGGGTGACGGTGGACGTGGAACGGAAAGTCACGATCGCGCGTGACTCCTCGCCGCAGACGGGATACTAGTCGGTGAGCTGTTCCGTTCAATTTGTGACTAGCTAGTGTAATTACTGGGGTAACGAGACTTAACACCTTATGTCTCAAGGCGACGAACGCAATGTGGTGCAGTGTGTACCATCTTAACTAGCGCCGCGTTGTCATGGGCAAGCGTATCACTTACCATCAGGTGAACGTCTTGCTCGTCTCGTCGCTTAGTAGTATAAAAAAAAAAAAAGACTAACTGCAGTATTATTAAAGATCCACAATTCTTTAACACTTAGTGTAGTAATTATCCGTGCCTCATAAATATATTATACATTACCACAAGTTTCATAATAGGATTGATTGTTATTTTTTTATACAATGAAGTGACGAGAAGACAGGTGGTAGGTCTCTGTTGCCGGAGACCGTCTGGGTGGGTACCACCGCAGCTCCTATTGCAACCGCCAAATAGTAGTGTGCGAACATTACTGTGTTCCGGTTTGAAGGGCGCTGTAGCTAGTGTAATTACTGGGGTAACGAGACGCAACACCTTATGTCTCAAGCGACGAGCGCAATGTGGTGCAGTGTGTACCATCTTAACTAGCGCCGCGTTGTCATGGGCAAGCGTATCACTTACCATCAGGTGAACGTCTTGCTCGTCTCGTCGCATAGTAGTATAAAAAAAAAAAGAAGAGCAAGACCTTCACCTGATGATAACTAATACGCTTGCTCATAACGCGGCGCTAGTTAAGATGGTATACACTGCACCACATTACGCTCGTCGCCTTGACACAAGGTGTTAATCTCATTACCCCAGTAATTTCGCTAGCAAACACAGTAATGCCTGCACAGTACTATTTGACGGTGGAAATAGGAACTGCGGTGGTACCTACACTGTATCCGGCAACAGACTTACCAGCAGTAAAAGCTTACACGGCGTGAATTTAACCGCAGTGCCATAGACGTATTAAATTACACTTTTTTGAGCATAACATCGACAACCAAAATGATTCCTTACGCGGAACGTAATAAGTTGTATATTTCTAAAAACAGAGTCGGGTACAGTTTGGAAATCCACTCACGTCCGGAGGGTATTAAGAATAAATGTCTCGCCAATATCAATGACGGCTACAGCATCCCCGCTCCCTTACTAATTGTGGCTGACTAATCCACTTGCGTCTACCCTCACACGGTAGATAACATATTACTACAGACCAAAATTTTGACAGCTACCCTCAGCGGGAAACGGATATCTCTCATACAAGATTATGAAGTATATCCGATAATAAATTTACTGGTGGTAATAATCATACATCATCCTAACTAGCGCTAAACTTTAATTGATAGATTTATTATTTACTATCAGGAAAACATCTGACTAGTCTTGTCAGTTCGTCGAATACAAAGTTAACTTTTAACTTCTACAATTTTAACTTAACTTCGTTAAACAAAAAGGTTTAGTAAGTACCAACATAAATATTCCGCACAAGTGTTTCGTATAAAACGCTGTGACAACCGTTATAATTAAAATGTAATTTAAGCAATTATAATACCGTAAAATTATAATTAATTAAAAACAGCGGAAAGTCTTGAATAGACGAAGCCTAAACAGTCCTAAATAAACCTTAGTAATTAACTTTTAAGGCGCCGCGCAATTTGTTTTCTGTCAAATGAAATTAACGAAGAAATGAAGCGGGAAGCGATTTTAATTAATTCAAGCATTCGAGTGTCGCCGGACACTTACACGTACGCTGTATAACTTAATTAATTGCCTACTTGAATGATTTCATAGCATGAATTGCGTTAGACCCTAGTTCGAATCCGGGTTCACATATCACTGTTTAGTTAGTGGGAGTGGGAGTATCTTTTGAACTCGAGCTTAAACTTTTATATTATAAATCTCAGTATTGCTGTGTCCGCTAATATATTCAAAGATACTATATATACCTGGCTTTTTATCTATAGTATCTTTCTATATAAGATAAGATAAGATAAATACTCTTTATTGCACACAAAGTAAAGTGATAAACATACAAATTTATAAAATGACAATGTACAATGGGCGGCCTTATTGCTTTAAAGCAATCTCTTCCAGACAACCCACTGGAAAATAGGAGATAAATAGTAAGAGAAAAAAGAGAAGACAGTGGTGCATTAGATTAATAAAAAACATTTGAGAATAGGCAACAGCTAGAGGAAGATACAGGTTAGATTTTAAGATAGTATTCTGTTAAGGCTCTTTTGAAGGAAAATAATGATTTGGCAGTATATATACACTATTTGACCCTAAAAAGTTTTGATATACATTATTTGAGATTATTAATATTTAATGTATGTTAAATATAACAAAGTTTGTTCATGTGTTATATGTAACGTATGTCTTTCTTGTTATTTATATGATCGTTTTGTTATAAATACAAGATAGGCCAACCTTGAGCTCCACTCTTGGCAGTGACATGTGACAGCTGCTCCAAAAACTTTCAACTTGCCCGAACATGTTCAAGTGTTACTCTTCTTTCATATTTCTTGGTAGTTCCTGGTAGTTGTTGATAACTGCTTGCTGGATAAGATGGTATGCACTGCACCACGTTGCGCTTGTCGCCTTGAGACATGCGGTGTTAAGTCTCGTTACCCCAGGAAATTCACTGGCTACAGCATCCTTTAAAGCGGAACATACTAATGTTCACACACAACTATTTGTCAGTAGAAATAGTCACCAAACTTAACTGTCTCCTGCAACAGAGACCCATCAGCAATGTAATAATCTAACCATAGCTATCTGTTCTGATGTCAGCACTTTACTGTTTCAAACAATTTCCAAAAATAAACGTGAATAGCGCACGTCAACTCGCATTAGATCCAACCGTAAAGTAGATGACCAATGCGGTCAATTTGTTACAGCGACAAGATTATGGGAAGAGTGAAAACAAACCGCGACAGTTACGTATGGCGGCCATTTTGAAAGCGTCCGCCCGCGCCGGCGAACTTTAATTTTAAACGCGAACACTTTTGTACTTTGCGGAAGACGTAAAAATATTATTGTAACATGAATTACGTTTATGTATATATCATTTAGTTTTGCTGTATACTTTATGTATAATTATCAGCCTGCTGAGTGAATTTATACAGGTAATAGTTTAATTAACAAAAATGCTATTAGCTTACTTTTTACTGCTGGTAGGTGGGTCTCTGTTGCCGGAGACTGTCTAGGTACCGCCGCAGTAACTAATTAAATCGTCTAACAGTAGTGTGCAAACATTACTGTGTTCCAGTTTGAAGGACGCTGTAAGCTAGTGAAATTACTGGGGTAACGAGACTTAACAACATGTCTCACGACGAGCACTGCAGAACATTGCGGTGCAGTGTATACAATCTTAACCAGCGGCACGTTGTTATGGACAAGCGTATCACTTACCATCAGGTGAAAGACTTGCTCGTCTCTTTGCGTAGTACATAGAAAAGGCTTAACACCTTACGTTTTTAAGCGACGAACACAATTTGGTGCAGTTAAGATGGTATACACTACACCACATTGCGCTCGTTACCTTGAGACTTAGGATATTAAAACTCGTCAATCCGGTAATTTCATTAGATTACAGCGCCCTTCAATACACAGTAATGTTTGCACACTACTGTTTAGCAGTAATAATAATCACTGCGGTGGTACCTACCTACACGGTCTGTGACAACTGAACTACCAGCAGTGAAATACAACAAGAAATATGAAAGAGAGTAACACTTAAATATGTTCGGTCGAGTTGAAAGTTTTTAAAGCAGCTGTCATATGTCACTGCCAAGAGTGGAGCTCACGCTTGGACGATCTTATATTTGTTACAAAAGACCATATAAATAACGAGAACGAGAAATATGTTACATATAACACATGAAAGAACTTCGTTATATTTAATATAAATCCAATATTCATAATCACAAATAACGTTTGTAAAAAATTGTATTAAATTGCATCAGGTAAGTTTAAGTTGTATGCTTCGAAGACGCGCGAGTTGTATATAAACGGCGTTGACTCCCAGCAGTGGGAATTTTAAATGGGCATATAATTTATAATGTTTAAGATAAATCGTTGTAAAAATAGGAATTTTACCAGGTGGTAGGTCTATGTTGCCGGAGACCGTCTGGGTGGGTACCACCGCAGCTCCTATTTCAACCGTCAAATAGTAGTGTGCAAACATTACTGTGTTCCGGTTTGAAGCGCGTTGTAGCTAGTGTAATTACTGGGGTAACGAGACTTAACAACTTATGTCTCAAGGCAACGAGCGCAATGTGGTGCAGTGTGTACCATCTTAACTAGCACCACGTTGTCATGGGCAAGCGTATCACTTACCATCAGGTGAACGTCTTGCTCGTCTCGTCGCTTAGTAGTATAAATAATAATAAAAAAAAAGGACCGACTTCCGCCAGTTGGATGTGAAGTCGCGAATAGACTGAGTAATAACATTCCCCCACGCCCACAAGTGGTGTCAGGTTACTCCACAGGTAATACCGGATTAGCGTATTAATCACTTCAAAGGAGCAGCGGGGAATTTAATATGGGAGCAGCGTTCGCAGCAGTATGCGGCTTAATGTTTTCTGAAAGGGAAAATTCGCTGTTGACTTTTATTAATTAATAACCTCCGCATCACAGCTCGCAGCTTGGACCCACGGACCAGAATGGACCCTTTGTGAGATTTTTCATTTTGGCAACATCGATTCACAAACGGAAAATCCTCCATATTAAAATTATATATAAACTGATTAAAAAGATTTTAGGAAATCACTGAGGTCCCAGCAATTAATGCCGCTTTTAAAAATCCGAACAAAGCAGTGGTTGTCTTTATTTTAACACGTGTACATGAATCTGTTATGTATAATATGTATTTCTGTTTCTTTCAAAGCTAATTAGATTGGTGTAGACCTAAGTTGTAATTGAAGAAATAAATATGTGCGGTACAACCGATGTAAATAATTCATTACGAAGCTAGACACAAAAAGTAGGATAAGGCTCTGTGAGGTTCTTAAACATAAATTAGAACTTACTGTTACGGAAAAGTTAATATTCATTATACTGATCGCTTTACTACACACGAATTCGATTAAGTTGATTATAAATATAAATTGGACTAATCTATCTAATCAAATCTTCTTTCGTTTTCTTTTGTGTTCTCTCCGTAGTAATTTTACTAGCTTGTCTGCAATATCTCGTTAGAATTTACTGCCAAAGAATGCTTTGAAGCAATTAGTCTACTCTGTGTATCTCAAGTTTCTAAATAGTAAAGTCGGTGAGCTAATAAGCTATGCAAAGGAATGACAGCAGAGTAATACTTATTTAAAAAATTGTCTACTTTCTAAGTTATTGTTATATTACGTAAGATCTAGTTTTTAGCTCTTCCTCCAACTTGACTTGCTTCTGTGGTTTTTGGAGGTCTTCATCCAGCTGTGGGTTTTGTAGTCTGGTGATGATGATCATGCCAACTCAAATATTCATACGGTCCTGAAATGCTGAAACAAATAATTCGAAACGATAGTTTTCTTTTATGACAGTTAATCGTAAAGTTAATAAATTAAGTATAACATTATGAAAATTAATAATGAAGGTAGCTTTATAAAAGACCTTTGCATTTCCGTTGAGGACGGTTTGTTTTTTTTTTTCCTATTTACCAGGCCAAAAGACTCGGCGGTAAAGCAATGGAAAAAGTAAGAGCGGTTAAGAGTGCGCTTCTGTTAATTAGAAGCCTTTAAGGCGTTAAATAAAGCCTTCTTTGCGGTGAAACATTCCATCTTTATATAAGACTAGACTTGAGACCTGGTTTCGGTAAAAAAATTATAGTTTTGCTATATATAACTAGATTAAACAACAACAACTTACACTAATAGAAGAAGCTAAGTTTTATAAAAAGACACAGATTTTTCACCAAAATCATTAATTAAGTTGTTAGTAACTTGTTTGTGCAAAGTTGCATTTAAATTGTTGTCTAATAGATCCATTTTAATGGACAGGAGAACAGAAAGGGTAGTAAGGTCCGATTATAGCTCGCTTTTGTTTTATACTAAAAGGCGTTTACCAGTAAAATCGTTTACTGTGCAATAGCTAACCTCTCGTTTAAAGCGGAGGTCCCTAATTCAATAGGTGACCTATAACATCAAAGATGAGGTCCTTTGTCTAGTATATTACATCCTTCCGATAACAATGTAGTAATCAGGAATATGTTAAGCGGTGAACTAACCTGAAGTGATGGCGTTGTATCAATAAAATAATTTACCAGGTGGTAGGTCTCTGTTGCCGGAGACCGTCTGGATGGGTACCACCGCAGCTCCTATTGCAACCGACAAATAGTAGTGTGCAAACATTACTGTGTTCCGGTTTGAAGGGCGCTGTAGCTAGTGTAATTACTGGGGTAACGAGACTTAACACCTTATGTCTCGAGGCGACGAGCGCAATGTGGTGCAGTGTGTACCATCTTAACTAGCACCGCGTTGTCATGGGCAAGCGTATCACTTACCATCAGGTGAACGTCTTGCTCGTCTCGTCGCTAAGTAGTATAAAAAAAAATCACTTTAGCTATACAACTAAGCTATTCACTTATATCAACAAAGTAATGATACAATCGGGATGTTTGATGGTAGACACATAGTGCTTTAAAACAAAATGTTTTTCTGGTGGTAGGTCTCTGTTGCCGGAGACCGTCCAGGTACCACCACACTTATTTCTACCGCCAAATAGTAATGTGCAAACATTACTGTGTTCCGGTTTAAAAGGTGCTGTAAGCTAGTGAAATTACTGGGGTAATGAGACTTAATACCTAATGTCTCACGACGAGTGCATTGTCGTGCTGTGCTACTGTGCCAACTAGCACCGCGTTGTTATGAGCAAGCGTTTCACTTACCATCAGGTGTACAACTTACTAGTCTCGTCGCCTCGACGAATTAAAAAAATCAAATCATGTTGTCTAGAACTTTTACTAAGAATCTCTGAAACATAACAATAATAATGAAACTAATTGACAGATGAAATAGGCTCTGATTAGACGGTCTGCGGTAACGGAGGTATACCACTAATGAAACTGTTTGGATAGGAAAATCGATCGACGAATCGATTAGATCAACAAATTCGAGTCTTATACCTTTAATTTGGTGGGTAGTAAAACAGCAATTTTGTTTTTTATACTATTATGCGACGAGACGAGCAAGGCATTCACCTGATGGTAAGTGATACGCTTGCCCATGACAACGTGGTGCTAGTTAAGATGGTACACACTGCACCACATTGCGCTCGTCGCCTTGAGACATAAGGTGTTAAGTCTCGTTACCCCAGTAATTACACTAGCTACAGCGCCCTTCAAACCGGAACACAGTAATTTTTTCACACTACTATTTGGCGGTTGTAGGATCTGCGGTGGTACCCATCCAGACGGTCTCCGGCAACAGAGACCTACCACCTGGTAAAATGTATTAACATTACTGTATTCCAGTATGAAGGGCGCTGTAGCTAGTGAAATTACTGGGGTAACGAGACTTAACATCCTATGCTATGCGTAAACGCAATGTGGTGCAGTATATCATCTTAAATAGCGCTACGTTGTAATGGCGGACGTATCATATACCATCAGGTGAACGTCTTTTTATTCTCGTCGACTAGTAGATTAAAATAAATAGTAAATTGAGATTAGTATACTAGTATTCTAGTTGATTGGATTTGGTTTAGTAAATCGTCTAAAGATATGCTTGTAACAAAACTATTCATACAAACGGACATTTTCTACATTTATATTATTATACTTGAAGTAAAAATAAATGAGAATACTTATAAAACTGGGCAGCGGTAAGAAATTGTAATCGGAGGATAGATGTAGACTTTTTTTTTAATTTCGAAAGAAATTTTTTAATAGGGAAAGTGCTTGTTATTCACAACAAACGGCTCGAACAGCACTCGACTTGTGGTAATTAAAAGTAAAGTATACAACTCGGCTGCTTTCTGAAATAAAACTGAAAGAGGCTTTTATTATATTTTAATAATCGACAAATGGATGAAGTGTGTTAAGTTGGTGATAGGACTGTATAAGCGAAGGTTTTTAGGTATTCTAGCACAAGCCATCGCAGCTGGAAAAATATTGTGTATAGTATATATCCATAGTTCTCAAAGTGGTCCAAAAAACTATTCTTCTATAGAAGAACACTACTCGTACCTGATAGTCGACTGCCCCAAATTTGGGGCGATAAGAGTCGACGCGGAGATCGAAATGGAGGAGAAGATAGGAGAAAAAATACCGGGCTTAATGAGTGATAAAAAGAAAAGAGGAATATTTTTAGAATTTTGTAGTTATAGAGGAAAATAAGACTTAAAAAATGTAATAAGATATAAGTAGAGTAAGAAATTGGAAATGTGATATTAGAATGTAAGGAAAAAGAAATTGTAATAGATATTGTGATATTAGATAGTAAGGAAATAGAAATGGATTGTTAATAGAGATAAGAGTAGAATAAGGAAAATGTAAATAGATTAAGGAATATTGTAAAATTAATAAAGAAAGAATGGTGGTCAAACTCATTAAGCGCGAAGTATGGAAGGGAAGGAATGGAATGAAGCGAGAAGGTAGAGCTAAAACGGTATAAGAGATGATGAGTGATAAAGAGAATAGGAATGGAAGAAGAAGAATGAAAGATAGTAATTAAAATTAGATGAAATAAAGAATGTAAACGAATCCTTGGCCCAAATGCACCAAAAAGGAACGAGTATTTAAAAAAAAAAAAAAACAAAACTCGTAAACTGGGGTTCTTGAAATTATATTTGTTTTCAATAATGAATAACTTAATGTTGGCTTGGCTTCACCTATCAATGTAGATTGATAATATTTTAAGAAGTTCAGAGACTGTTACTTGTTTTAATTAACCAATCAGTTCTCTGTTATTTTAGAAAACTTTTTTGGTCGTAACGCTTATTACCGTAGTTAGATCTAATCTTCATATTTTTTGTCTAGTTTTGGAAATATGGTAAAAATGTAACTGCAGGGGGTCCATCGGAACCAGTTAAATTTTTAAAGTGGACTATAAAAAAAGAAGTCCGAAAATCTCTGGTTTACTAAGCGATTAGCGCAATGTGAAAATTCTAACTAGTTAGTATTAGTAATGAAAGTTTTCAATTTATTTAAATGTCGGAGACGGTAAAATTTACGTTGTAATGAAGTAAGTTAGTAATAAAATAGATGATCAATACATAAATAGTTACATGTGAAATAAAACTATATATACACTTGATAACAAACCACTATCGGATTCGGATGTTTTACAAAATGCACTTTGAAGATGACAAATTGCACTTCGCAGCAGAATCGTCGGACGTCGTCTGCACATGGAGCTTGCAATATTCCATCCACATATCGCCAGGTGAAGTAAAGTGTTACTTACCTATATTAATATTACGTAGCAACTAAAATAACTTACCCATAAAATCAGTATATACTCATAAAAGACCTCAGCACCACAAATCAAAAAGAAACTAAGTATACTTAGGCTAAATTATTTAACCTTGTTTCATATAACCAAATCGGCTTTTTTATATCTATACATACTCCTTTATTGTATTCTGTCAATGTCTACCTTTTATTATTTTATTTGTGTGGACTTGTAATTGACCTTCCGTTTATTTATGTTCTTTCCCTTACTGAAAATATTAAAATTAAATAAAAATCCTTTAAAACATTAGTCACTCCGCTATTTAGTTATGTAATATGTTGAACATTATATGCTTTAATATTTTCATATAGTTCTTTATTATAGTAACAAGAGACATAGATTCTATCCGTACAGCTCTCACTGAAGCTTTGTTTTAAACAATATAATTACCTGATCACAATTTACATCTACTTCTTCCTACAGTATGAATACGCAGAATTAACAGCGCTTTAATACTGAAAGCTCCATTCATTAAGTTTGTAGTTTGCATGAAGTTTGTTCCGATTGATCCGCAAACAACTCCATAGCTCACACCGTTTAAACAGACCTCCCCCTAAACTATATTCGCATTGAAAACGAACAGTAATTAAAGTTTACTTTATATACACAACACAGATAATATAAGTTATAATTAAAAAAATGTTTAGTTATTCTAATACAAAGTTGTTTATATGCTTTAATATTTTCATATAGTTCTTTACTATAGTAACAAGAGTCATAGATTCTATTGGTATAGCTGTTCCTGAAGCTATTCTTTACAGTGTTGTTTTAAACAATATAATTGCCTGATCACAATTTACATCTACTTCTTTCTACAGTATGAATACGCAGAATTAACAGCTCTTTAATACTGAAAGCTCCATTCATTAAGTTTGTAGTTTGCATGAAGTTTGTTCCGATTGATCCGCAAACAACTCCATAGCTCGCACCGTTTAAACAGACCTCCCTCTAAACTCTATTCGCATTTAAAACGAACAGTAATTAAAGTTTACTTTATATACACAACACAGATAATATAAGTTATAATTAAAAAAATGTTTAGTTATTCTAATACAAAGTTGTTTATATGCTTTAATATTTTCATATAGTTCTTTACTATAGGAAACAAGAGTCATAGATTCTATCCGTACAGCTCTCACTGAAGCTTTGTTTTAAACAATATAATTGCCTGATCACAATTTACATCTACTTCTTTCTACAGTATGAATACGCAGAATTAACAGCTCTTTAATACTGAAAGCTCCATTCATTAAGTTTGTAGTTTGCATGAAGTTTGTTCCGATTGATCCGCAAACAACTCCATAGCTCGCACCGTTTAAACAGACCTCCCTCTAAACTCTATTCGCATTTAAAACGAACAGTAATTAAAGTTTACTTTATATACACAACAGATAATATAAGTTATAATTAAAAAAATGTTTAGTTACTCTAATACAAAGTTTGTTTAATATGCTTTAACGCCATCAGAAGCAAGTTTCGATATGAATAATCACACCTGACCATGTAACATTAAGATTTTAAGTCTTCTCAAGTACTCTCGTCTCGTTGCTGTTTGAAATAAATAAAAAAAAAACACATAATTTCTCGTAAAATACACAATGTTGTGTAGTATTATATATTGTAACTAACACCACTATCACTAGTTAAACGTTCATTATCTTTTGTTGAATATAAAGTAGTTTTAACACAATCGAATTACTGCCAAAAGCGTTCCAGTTACTGGTAATGATATTTATCATTTACATACATATAATCTTACAGATGTTAGTTCGAGTATTCTCATAAATTCCACTCATAAATTTTAGGTTTTATTGTCGAAATGTTTTTAAGAGCCGTCCCCCATACATTTGGCTAAAAATTTACGCATCAGAACATGTAATGGTCCTCTCGTTCAATGACCTTACTTAATGGTCCTCCAGCTTATTGTCGCGATATATTACTCTGTTGTTTTTATCAAAAAAAATATATATTATTTTTATTCTACTAAGCGATGAGACGAGGCGTTCACCTGATTAGTTAAGATGGTATACACTGCATCACATTGCGCTCGCCGCCTTGAGACATAAGGTGTTAAGTCTCGTTACCCCAGTAATTACACTAGCTACAGCACCCTTCAAACCGGAACACAGTAATGTTTGCACTTTACTATTTGACGGTTGAAATAGGAGCTGCGTGTGTGACTAGATGGTCTTCGGCAACAGAGACCTACCTTTCCTATAATATTGTAAATGATTGAATTTATTGAATTTACCAGGTGGTAGGTCTCTATTGCCGGAGACCGTCTGGGTGGGTACCACCGCAGCTCCTATTTCAACCGCAAAATAGTAGTATGCAAACATTACTGTGTTCCGGTTTGAAGGGTGCTGTAGCTAGTGTAATTACTGGGGTAACGAGACTTAACACCTTATGTCTCAAGGCGACGAGCGCAATGTGGTGCAGTGTGTACCATCTTAACTAGCGCCGCGTTGTCATGGGCAAGCGTATCACTTACCATCAGGTGAATGTCTTGCTCGTCTCGTCGCAAAGTAGTATAAAAAAAATATTCGTACTAATAAAAACAGTTTCATTTCTTGTTTGTATCGATCTCCATCCTTTTGTCGTCATATAGTAATAAGAACTGTGTTGTTGGTATGAAATTTAGTTAGGTTAATAGCTAACATTTTCATTTTCTACAATTTTCCAGGTGGTAGGTCTCTGTTGCCGGAGACCGTCTGGGTGGGTACCACCGCAGCTCCTATTGCAACCGCCAAATAGTAGTGTGATAACATTACTGTGTTCCGGTTTGAAGGGCGCTGTAGCTAGTGTAATTACTGGGGTAACGAGACAACACCTTATGTCTCAAGGCGACGAGCGCAATGTGGTGCAGTGTGTACCATCTTAACTAGCACCACGTTGTCATGGGCAAGCGTATCACTTACCATCAGGTGAAAGTCTTGCTCGTCTCGTCGCAAACTAGTGTAAAAAAAAAAACATAATTTCTTGTAAAATGCACAATGTTGTGTTGTATTATATATTCTAACTAACACCACTATCACTAGTTAAACGTTCATTATCTTTTGTTGAATATAAAGTAGTTTTAACACAATCGAATTACTGCCAAAAGCGTTCCAGTTACTGGTAATGATATTTATCATATATACATATAATCTTACAGATGTTAGTTCGAATATTCTCATAAATTCTCGGTCATAAATTTTAGGTTTTATTGTCGAAATGTTTTTAGAGCCGACCCCCATACATTTGGCTAAAAATTTACGCATCACAACATGTAATGGTCCTCTCGTTCAATGACCTCACTTAATGGTCCTCCAGCTTATTGTCGCGATGTATTACTCTGTTGTTTTTATCAAAAAAATTATATATTATTTTTATTCTACTAAGCGACGAGACGAGACGTTCACCTGATTCGTTTATATGGTATACACTGCATCACAATGCATTCGTCGCTTTGAGACATAAGGTGTTAAGTCTCGTTACCCCAGTAATTACACTAGCTACAGCACCCTTCAAACCGGAACACAGTAATGTTTGCACTTTACTATTTGACGGTTGAAATAGGAGCTGCGTGTGTGACTAGATGGTCTTCGGCAACAGAGACCTACCTTTCCTATAATATTGTAAATGATTGAATTTATTGAATTTACCAGGTGGTAGGTCTCTGTTGCCGGAGACCGTCTGGGTGGGTACCACCGCAGCTCCTATTTCAACCGCCAAATAGTAGTGTGCAAACATTACTGTGTTCCGGTTTGAAGGGTGCTGTAGCTAGTGTAATTACTGGGGTAACGAGACTTAACACCTTATGTCTCAAGGCGACGAGCGCAATGTGGTGCAGTGTGTACCATCTTAACTAGCGCCGCGTTGTCATGGGCAAGCGTATCACTTACCATCAGGTGAAAGTCTTGCTCGTCTCGTCGCAAACTAGTGTAAAAAAAAAAACACATAATTTCTCGTAAAATACACAATGTTGTGTAGTATTATATATTGTAACTAACACCACTATCACTAGTTAAACTCTCATTATCTTTTGTTGAATAGAAAGTAGTTTTAACACAATCGAATTACTGCCGACAGTGTTCCGGTTACTGGTAATGATATTTATCATATACATACATATAATCTTACAGATGTTAGTTCGAGTATTCTCATAAATTCCACTCATAAATTTTAGGTTTTATTGTCGAAATGTTTTTAGAGCCGTCCCCCATACATTTGGCTAAAAATTTACGCATCAGAACATGTAATGGTCCTCTCGTTCAATGACCTTACTTAATGGTCCTCCAGCTTATTGTCGCGATATATTACTCTGTTGTTTTTATCAAAAAAATTATATATTATTTTTATTCTACTAAGCGACGAGACGAGACGTTCACCTGATTCGTTTATATGGTATACACTGCATCACAATGCATTCGTCGCTTTGAGACATAAGGTGTTAAGTCTCGTTACCCCAGTAATTACACTAGCTACAGCACCCTTCAAACCGGAACACAGTAATGTTTGCACTTTACTATTTGACGGTTGAAATAGGAGCTGCGTGTGTGACTAGATGGTCTTCGGCAACAGAGACCTACCTTTCCTATAATATTGTAAATGATTGAATTTATTGAATTTACCAGGTGGTAGGTCTCTATTGCCGGAGACCGTCTGGATGGGTACCACCGCAGCTCCTATTGCAACCGACAAATAGTAGTGTGCAAACATTACTGTGTTCCGGTTTGAAGGGTGCTGTAGCTAGTGTAATTACTGGGGTAACGAGACTTAACACCTTATGTCTCAAGGCGACGAGCGCAATGTGGTGCAGTGTGTACCATCTTAACTAGCGCCGCGTTGTCATGGGCAAGCGTATCACTTACCATCAGGTGAACGTCTTGCTCGTCTCGTCGCATAGTAGTATAAAAAAAGGAAAGAGTTTATAGAAAGAAAAAATAAATAAATAGACCGTCTAGGTGGGTACCACCGCAGCTCTTATTTCATCCGTCAAACAGTAGTATGCAAACATTACTGTGTTCCGGTTTGAAAGGCGCTGTAGCTAGTGTAATTACTGGGGTAACGAGACTTAACACCTTATGTCTCAAGGCGACGAGCGCAATGTGGTGCAGTGTGTACCATCTTAACTAGCGCCGCGTTGTCATGGGCAAGCGTATCACTTACCATCAGGTGAATGTCTTGCTCGTCTCGTCGCAAAGTAGTATAAAAAAAGGAAAGAGTTTATAGAAAGAAAAAATAAATAAATAGACCGTCTAGGTGGGTACCACCGCAGCTCTTATTTCATCCGTCAAACAGTAGTATGCAAACATTACTGTGTTCCGGTTTGAAGGGTGCTGTAGCTAGTGTAATTACTGGGGTAACGAGACTTAACACCTTATGTCTCAAGGCGACGAGCGCAATGTGGTGCAGTGTGTACCATCTTAACTAGCGCCGCGTTGTCATGGGCAAGCGTATCACTTACCATCAGGTGAATGTCTTGCTCGTCTCGTCGCAAAGTAGTATAAAAAAAGGAAAGAGTTTATAGAAAGAAAAAATAAATAAATAGACCGTCTAGGTGGGTACCACCGCAGCTCTTATTTCATCCGTCAAACAGTAGTATGCAAACATTACTGTGTTCCGGTTTGAAGGGCGCTGTAGCTAGTGTAATTACTGGGGTAACGAGACTTAACACCTTATGTCTCAAGGCGACGAGCGCAATGTGGTGCAGTGTGTACCATCTTAACTAGCGCCGCGTTGTCATGGGCAAGCGTATCACTTACCATCAGGTGAACGTCTTGCTCGTCTCGTCGCATAGTAGTATAAAAAAAGGAAAGAGTTTATAGAAAGAAAAAATAAATAAATAGACCGTCTAGGTGGGTACCACCGCAGCTCTTATTTCATCCGTCAAACAGTAGTATGCAAACATTACTGTGTTCCGGTTTGAAAGGCGCCGTAGTCAATTAGATTTCTTGTGTTACTTAATATCTTATATCTCTAGATAACGAGCTCAGTGGTGGTGTGTATATAATCCTAACTAAGATGACGTTGTTATAAGCAAACGTATCAATCATCATCAAGTGAACGTCTCGCTCGTCTCGTCAAGTTAAATAAAAATTAACACAATCCGGCTTCATTGTGAAAAAATGACTCCCCCTCGTAAACGTAAAAATAAGTATCAATATCCATTAACCAGTACCTTCACTTGGCACTTTGTTAACTTAAGCTTCACTCAGTATTTTCTCAGACCATTCCGCTGAGTTATTCTATAGCTGTATTTTTTTCTTCGTCAGCTGCCTCTAATATATAATAATTTATGAACGCCCAGTCTATAACACTGTGACGAAATGAGCAGCACATTCGCGTGATGGCAAGTGATAGCATCTATCAATAACAATGTGATGCTATTAGAAATACCTTACCGAGATCCTGACAAAGAATTTTATGATCTATACAGATCGGATAAGATATAAATTAGCTTGGCGTTAAGTTACAAGCGACCATACATGCTTAGACGTTTTAACAACGCGACGACGAAAACGTAGTGCCATCATTATAATCATCATCATTCATTCCAGGTTGTTGAGCATAATGTAATGGAAAAGGTCACATGGAATTACTCTTTTTTGAAGTGAAACTTCTTTATTTCTTTCAGTTGTTCTCTGTTGGTAGGTAA
This sequence comes from Byasa hedistus, assembly GCA_029286795.1. Taxonomy (NCBI): domain Eukaryota; kingdom Metazoa; phylum Arthropoda; class Insecta; order Lepidoptera; family Papilionidae; genus Byasa; species Byasa hedistus. The sequence continues at coordinate 6,113,888 of JAGSMW010000011.1, read as the reverse complement.
CCTGTTTCCCACAAGGAAATATATGTCGGCGGATGGCCAGAGCTTTCGCCGGGATTCATTATTAAAAATAAAACACGAAGTACGGAGATAACTTTTCTTTATTAAAATGACAACAATACACGCCAAAAGCATAATACAAATCAAACGTGTCCAGTGACGGTTAAGGTTTTCTTTTAATACCACGCTGGCAGTGGCGTACCTAGAACTTTTGCCGCCCTTTCTATTATAAGTCAATCAAATAGTGGTTTTTATAAATTAACACGCATAAATAAATTATTAAGTTATTTAATCAATATTAATTAATACACATACTAAATGTTTTTAGACATATTTGTATGCACTCGTAAACATATTTATATAATATCTACTCTTCTAGCTTTCGTACTAGAAAAATCGCGTATAATGCTCTCAAAATTTATATTATTTGTAATTTCTTGTTAAAACCATTTTCAGTATTAAAACCTGTTTGACAAAGATTATCAAACAGTTTGCAGCAGAAACATTAAATACTTTTCTTCGGTGGTGAATATACCATCCACGATCTTAGAGCTTTTCACCTTTAGGCAAAATTTGAAAATTTTATTCGAAATCATATAGGTAATCATAATTTATAAATCAAATATTAAACTTATAATAATCATAATAATCATCTATTATTCAAGAATGAAAATAAATAAAAAAAAAAAATGACTCCACCTTGTAAATGTAAAAATAAGTATCAATATTCATTAACCAGTACCTTCACTTGGCACTTTGTTAACTTAAGTAAAGTTCACGCAGTATTTTCTCCGACCATTCCGCTGAATTATTCTATAGCTGTATTTTTTTCTTCGTCAGCTGCCTCTAATATATAATAATTTATGAACGCCCAGTCTATAACACTGTGACGAAATGAGCAGCACATTCGCGTGATGGCAAGTGATGGCATCTATCAATAACAATGTGATGCTATTAGAAATACCTTACCGAGATCCTGACAAAGAACTTTATGATCTATACAGATCGGATAAGATATAAATTTGCTTGGCGTTAAGTTACAAGCGGCCATACATGCTTAGACGTTTTAAGAACGCGACGGCGAAAACGAAGTGCCATCATTATAATCATCATCATTCATTCCAGGTTGTTGAGCATAATGTAATGGAAAAGGTCACATGGAATTACTCTTTTTTGAAGTGAAACTTCTTTATTTCTTTCAGTTGTTCTCTGTTGGTAGGTAACCTGTTTCCCACAAGGAAATATATGTCGGCGGATGGCCAGAGCTTTCGCCGGGATTCATTATTAAAAATAAAACACGAAGTACGGAGATGGTTTTTCTTTACTAAAATGACAACAACACACGCCAAAAGCAAAATACAAATCAAACGTGTCCAGTGACGGTTAAGGTTTTCTTTTAATACCACGCTGGCAGTGGCGTACCTAGAACTTTTGCCGCCCTTTCTATTATAAGTCAATCAAATAGTGGTTTTTATAAATTAACACATAAATAAATTATTAAGTTTATTAATTAATACACATAGTAAATGTTTTTAGACATATTTGTATGCACTCGTAAACATATTTATATAAATCAAATATTAAACTTATAATAATCATAATAATCATTTATTATTCAAGAAAGAAAATAAATATAAAAAATGCCGCCCCAAGGTAAGTGCCGCCCGGTGCGGACCGCACCCACCGCCCCCTCCAAGGTACGCCACTACATGCTGGGTTATTCATCAATTACGTAACTATTTTATTATTAATACAAATGTAAAATTACTCGACACTTTATAATTACAATAACAATATAAAATTACAAACTGTTTAAAGATATGTCTAAAAGTGTCTACTTTTATTAATTTGGTTCTTAATCGTATTGATTTTAGCGGATTGAACAATATGCTGGCCAAGCGGAACCGTCGGTAACAAATCTTAATAAGTTATCATGTAACGCGTCAACATAAATACAGAGAAACATGCTGAAATATTAATATAAATTCATCGAAAAGTAATTAATGATTAACAATTAATAATTAATAATTATTTTGTAATTAACAAGAAACATTATCGTTACATATTTGCTTAAATACTGTTAAAATTAAGTTTAAACAATTTTAAAAACAGATGGCAGCACTACCGTGCGCCCGTATATACAAACTAGAAAAGATTTCCATTAACATAGATCTATCGCAATTAATATAAGAAACTACAGTTTTGTCTAATCATTAATATAATATGTTCTATATACCATAGTAGAACTGACTGACCACTGGACCATCTGAGTAGTGGTTAAGTGGGATTACTGCGAAATCCTAGCTATTCAGACCTTGCATGTTAACGGCTAACCGCATTCAGGCAAACCGAATATTAAATTCGGTATTTTATCTGAAATTTAGCTTATTTTTTACCTAAAAACTCATAATCATGAGGTGTCATTTTCAAACTGATATTTACCGGTACGATTGTGAAAACTATTTTATTATTACTATGTTCTGATTCTGTAAGTAATAAAAAAAAAAAAAAAAAAAAAAAAAAAAAAAAAAAAAAAAAAAAAAAAAAAAAAAAAAAAAAAAAAAAAAAAAAAAAAAAAAAAAAAAAAAAAAAAAAAAAAAAAAAAAAAAAAAAAAAAAAAAAAAAAAAAAAAAAAAAAAAAAAAAAAAAAAAAAAAAAAAAAAAAAAAAAAAAAAAAAAAAAAAAAAAAAAAAAAAAAAAAAAAAAAAAAAAAAAAAAAAAAAAAAAAAAAAAAAAAAAAAAAAAAAAAAAAAAAAAAAAAAAAAAAAAAAAAAAAAAAAAAAAAAAAAAAAAAAAAAAAAAAAAAAAAAAAAAAAAAAAAAAAAAAAAAAAAAAAAAAAAAAAAAAAAAAAAAAAAAAAAAAAAAAAAAAAAAAAAAAAAAAAAAAAAAAAAAAAAAAAAAAAAAAAAAAAAAAAAAAAAAAAAAAAAAAAAAAAAAAAAAAAAAAAAAAAAAAAAAAAAAAAAAAAAAAAAAAAAAAAAAAAAAAAAAAAAAAAAAAAAAAAAAAAAAAAAAAAAAAAAAAAAAAAAAAAAAAAAAAAAAAAAAAAAAAAAAAAAAAAAAAAAAAAAAAAAAAAAAAAAAAAAAAAAAAAAAAAAAAAAAAAAAAAAAAAAAAAAAAAAAAAAAAAAAAAAAAAAAAAAAAAAAAAAAAAAAAAAAAAAAAAAAAAAAAAAAAAAAAAAAAAAAAAAAAAAAAAAAAAAAAAAAAAAAAAAAAAAAAAAAAAAAAAAAAAAAAAAAAAAAAAAAAAAAAAAAAAAAAAAAAAAAAAAAAAAAAAAAAAAAAAAAAAAAAAAAAAAAAAAAAAAAAAAAAAAAAAAAAAAAAAAAAAAAAAAAAAAAAAAAAAAAAAAAAAAAAAAAAAAAAAAAAAAAAAAAAAAAAAAAAAAAAAAAAAAAAAAAAAAAAAAAAAAAAAAAAAAAAAAAAAAAAAAAAAAAAAAAAAAAAAAAAAAAAAAAAAAAAAAAAAAAAAAAAAAAAAAAAAAAAAAAAAAAAACCTGAAGTAAAGACTTCAGGGGAATTGAAAGTGCAATTACTGGTATATTTCACTCAAGCTCATCACTTAAGTGTTTGTGTAGTTATGAGATCGAATATTACAAACATGGATTCGGAGCAAACATTAGTGGCAGCCTACTAAGTGGCACTTAGCTATGTATGATCTTCCTTGGCCCACACACAAATTAAATATAATATCTTTTTTTTTTTACCTAATAACTCATAATCATGAGGTGTCATTTTCAAACTGATATTTAGCGGTACGATTGTGAAAACTATTTTATTATTACTATGTTCTGATTCTGTAAGTAATAAACAAGTAGAACACTTGGTATCACATTACTCATTATTTATTCTTACTGTGTCGGTATATTTCACTCAAGCTCATCACTTAAGTGTTTGTGTAGTTATGAGATCGAATATTACAAACATGGACTCGGAGCAAACATTAGTGGCAGCCTACTAAGTGGCACTTAGCTATGTAAGATCTTCCTTGGCCAACACACAAATTAAATATAATACATGGATTGTATTACAAAAACTAATTAGGAGTGTTCATAATAATACACTCTAGGTACATTTGACGTCAATTTCACTTGATATTAAGTAACTACGAAACTAAAATGAAGAAGCGTCTTCTTGTAGAATACTCCTTTTAATGTATGTTATGGCGAAAGATCTACAATAATGATTAAGGAATCTTACATCCAAAAGAACTCAATTTTTTTATGCAAGAGTTTAGTAGTTATGCTTCACGAAAGTACGTAGTAGTTATAATTTGTTTTTAATCAAAGATATGTAAGTAACTTGGTTACGTTTATGTGTTATATTTTGAAAAGTTTGTTCAATTGATTACATTGTGTTTTTCTACTGAAAATGTAAAAACATGAAACGAGCTGAAGTTATAACTAATGAGGTAAAATTTTAAGTCTCGATAGTCCAATAATGTCTCTGGCTATTCAACTTCAATAAAGTTATTGATATCCCTAAGCAATTTCTCTTTTGGTGATCAAAAGAAGTTCTTCTCTTTATGTATATTTATGATGCAGTACCTTTCATCTCTTAATAGAGTAAAGTTTGCACAGCACTACATGCTGATATTGGAAAAGATTACGAGACCAGTTTAAAAATATCACAAAATCCTTTCAGTCGAAAAGGCAACGTAACAAATGGTTCTGTACTCTTAACTAGCAGACAGTAAAACAAAGCTGACTGCCTGGTCCATGAGTTCTAACTTCGATGAAGCCGTAAAAGTAGAAAAGGTTAACAGCACCGAACACCATTAGAGTATAAATAAACATAAAAAAAAAATTGAAGTAAAGACTTCAGGGGAATTGAAAGTGCAATTACTGGTAAATTACTCTTAAATTAACATTGGGTGGGTTTTATCCTCAATTAGTAAGTGTCCCATTAAGGAGTGGGGAACGTACATCCATTTAACGGAGGGTAATGCTGCTCCTTTTTTTTTCAAGTAGGAAATAAAGCCTTAAATTGACACTTAGTAGCCGTAACGTCCGCTTAAATTAAAAAACTTTTGCGTCGCGTCTATCTTCTATACGAGACGACAAGGAAACCACACCACAGATAACAAAGACTTAAATTAATAAAGCCAATGTGCCGTCGTCATGTTGAATATAATAATTTGAACGCTAATTTATTTATATTATGAATTAACTCATAATATACTATCAATGGTGTTACGTCTTCCGTCGAGGTAGGTACCACCGCAGCTCCTATTTCTAGGGTAATAAGCTAGTGAAGTTACTGGGGTAACGAGACTTAAGTTAATAAAGCCAATCTGCCGTTGTCATGTTGAATATAATAATTTGAACGCTAATTTATTTACATTATGAATTAACTCATAATATACTATCAATGGTGTTAGATCTTCCGTCGAGGTAGGTACCACCGCAGCTCCTATTTCTAGGGTAATAAGCTAGTGAAATTACTGGGGTAACGAGACTTAACACCTTATGTCTCAGGCGACGAGCGCAATGTGGTGCAGTGTGTACCATCTTAACTAGCACCACGTTGTCATGGGCAAGCGTATCACTTACCATCAGGTGAACGTCTTGCTCGTCCCGTCGCATAGTAGTATAAAAAAAAAAACGAGCGCAAAGTGATGCAGTGGTGAGAGTTATACCATCTTAACCACCGCCAAATTGTTATGGGCAGACGTATCACTTACCATCAGGTGAACGTCTCGCTTGTCTAGTCGCATCGTAGTATAAAAAATCTGGTCTGATCCAGAGAAAAGACGTGAACATCAGGAGAAAGACCACGGACTCTGTTGGAAGGATGCTGTAGACTACGACTTACGCCAACGCAGTTGACCGGAAGGAGACTGCGAGTAAGGTAATAGTGGTACTATATTAACATCTTGTCCACACCTCGTGCTACATCTAACTACAGACAAAATTCATACCTAGTTCGAGTCTGTAACTCACTTAACAATGCATACAGCGACTGCGAAGAGATCGATCTGTTTAATACCAGCGGTGCCTCTGTTTGTAAATTATTAACTACTTTTTTCTGCAAAAATGTTATAATTTAGTTTAGCGTATAGAATAAACAGGCGTCCTTAAATTTACATTAACTTTATTTAAAACCACATGTGAAAACTTGTCATGGCTTTTTTTCTATGTTTAATCTGTGTAATTAACTCTGTTTAAGTATAAGTAAGCTGTAAGTTTTCTTGTATACATATAAATAAATCAATATTGCAATGGAAGCCACGAGTGGTACCTGAACTAGGGCTTAGTAAGTAAGAATAACTTGTAACTACAACCGCAGCACTTATTTCTATAATACAGCTTAGAAAAAGAGTGCTAGTAACGTTGTAACCGTTTGAAGGGCGCTGTAGCTAGTTAATTTATTGAGGGTTAAGAGACTTATCGTCAACTTATTTCCCATGACGACGAGCACAATGTGATGGTGGGTAATTATTTTTAAGTAAAACTAGCACCACACGTATATATTATATTACAGCATATTTTACTGTTCTCCAAAACGTTATTAGTATTTTCAATTTCCAAAGTTTCAAAATCAAATAAAAAATGTAAGTAATTTCATACAAAGAGGTACTCAGTATAACCAGTTTTTATAAGTTCGTACAAGTTTCATGAAAGTAGTCGGCTAAAATTGAATTATCCAAGATATTCCATTTACTTGATTAAACATACTATACCCAAATCAAATAAACCTTTTATACAAATATATTATTAAATTAATAATTTCCAAGTTATCTTAAAGATATGATTAATAAATTAATAAGTTAATGAAAGTAAATACCTAAGTTGTGTTTAGAACAAAGCACTTACAATACTAAAGTAAGTTGAGAAGTTTAGCTCTTAATTTAATAAAGGGAAAGATTTTCATATTATGATAACTGTCTCTACTAATGTGGTGCTGCTTAACATATGATCTAGTTAGCTTATTAATTTTACTTTTTTCAGCACCTTTCATAGCAAATCTTGTTAAGGTTTACATAATGCCTTTCATGCGGTCTACAGCATGAAAGGCTCGCCAACAGCGTACCCTCACCAAATAAATTGCATATGATATAAAAAGGTATTTTAAGTATTATATAAGTAACGAAAAAGACTTTCACCTGATGGTAAGTTATACGTAAGCCCATAACAACGTGGTATTAGTTAAAATGGTATACACTCATTTTGTGCTCATCGCCTTGAGACACAGAATACTAATATTGTTATCACAGTAATTTTGCTAGCAAAATTCACCTTAAACCGGAACATAGTAAAGTGAATGCCTGCTCCAGCTGATTCATGTTATCACTCCATCGCTTATGTGGTCTACATCTTCATTACTTATCTTTTCATATATTTCATCTATGATTCTGTCTTACTCATTTCAATTTCTTCTTCTTCCCAATTGATGGCATGAGCACGGTTTGTGCGTGAGCCAATGTCATGTGTAGAGGTACAAAATAAAATAATACAAATCCAAAAATCGTCTGCGTGGTCAATCGTTTATGTTCTCATCTTTTCATCTTCGCAATTGATGGCGAGAGCTAATGTTGTATATAGACGTATAAAATAAAAGGATACAAATTCAAAAAATTGTCTGCGTGGTCAATTCGTCCGTCATGTTTGAAGTCTTATAACGTTTTTCCATTTCAATTTCAATATAATTATTTGTTGAATAATAAATGTAATAGACAACAGACGTACCACCAGTAAAAAGCTATCATTTGTGAGAAGGGATATAATAAATATACGATTTATATATACTAACTAATGTTTAACACGATTTTATGACGAAGCAATGTAATACCAAAAATTATTCTGCTACAATTTTAAAGTATCTGTATTTAATAATTGTAACATAAAACCTTTTTTGTCGATTCCCGTAACGAACCTCCTTTGTACAACATAATTCCTACAGAATAGGCTTAAGTTCTTTTCTGTTAGAATACCATTACCACAGAGTTCCTATTACAGTGAATTGTTATTATCGTGGAGTCATTTGCGAAAGACGTTGTGAGAATTTTAAATCCTCTTCTAATAGGTTATCGCGGTCTATTACCAGCATTCGAGGAAGCAGTTATCTCTTAAGGTACCCGCTTCAAGATACTTTTAAATAATGTAAATTCTCATGATTTTCATTTGCCTATCATATCTCTTAATACAGTCAAATTTTGAAGAAAAAACTCAGATTATTTTAACATTTTTCGTTCTTAATAATGATGCTTTTGACTGATTTTATTTAGACATAAATAACATTGACTTAACAGTTGTTTAGTAAAAAACTTAAATGACTATTTAGTTGTAGAGAAAAATGCAAAACTTTGTTGAAGTTGTGATCTATGCGATCCGGGTGACAAACAAGTCAGAATATCTCCACTGCTTTTTTTTATTTCACGTAACGAGCAAGTCGTTCACCTGATGGTAAGTGATACACTTGCCCATGACAATGTGGTACTAGTTAAGATGGTATACACCGCACCACATTGCGCTCGCCTTGAGACATAAGCTGTTAAGTCTCGTTACTTCAGTAATTTCACTAGCTTACAGCGCCCTTCAAACTGGAACACACTATTTGGCGGGAGTAATAAGAACTGCGGTGATGGTTAACTAAACTGTCTGCTGTAGCAAACCAACAACAAGAACTTTTTACTAAATTATACAATTTTAATAACATCAGTTAGTAACGCGCTTTTAAAAAAAATTTAAGCCTTCTCTTGTTGTTCTCTTCTTAAGCCGTTAAATAGAACAGTTACAAAACTGAAAATTCGCTATTTTATCGTCATATTTAATCATTGTATAAACAGACAACATTTTACAATATTTTTTCCATTAAAAATACTTTGGAGTGGATCTCTAAAATAATGTAAAACTAGTTCTAATAATTAATGTGAGATAATCATTTACAGAATTGTTTATAATGATTGTAACCTGTGAAAAAGTATTACACGTATTTAAGTTCCGTCAGTGTGACAAGATGATTTTGTTTTACCCTCCATTGAGTTAGTAGGGCAGGTCGATCCACCGTAAATTGAACGTAATAGTTTCCTTAATGAGGGTTTAGGTGAGTTTTACAGAACCCAACACGATTAATCTCCCTAACCGAAATATATTTTCGGCTTGTGACTGTCTTTAGAAATAAGCAACTCGCAATTATTTGATGTTTAGACGTTAGAAAAAAGACTCAACATTTATTTTTACTCTGATTATGACTGCTCCGCCAAATAAGTTGATAAATAGTATTTTGTAAGATGTATTACAAATTGAGGCATATTATAACTGTAGATAGCTTTGTTATAATCCCAACTTTGAAAGAAATTAAATTAATTATATGGTATTGAAGGTTATTTGTGAACCAAAACCTTCTAAGCTACTACCTGGTGTGCATATAGGTCATAGTTGATCACAGTAGATCATAGTTGTTAAATTACATTAATAAATATCTTCGCCTACAATAAAAAGTATGTTTAAAATTTCGCTTCATTCCACGTCGGATTCGAGTTTCACTTTATTACGGTAATTAATTACAAGTTTATGCAGACGGCAGTTAATTATAAAATCCCTTAATTTATTAACAGCCACTGATGCTGGATTAATAAAGGCTGTTACGTGTAAAAATTATTTCGCTTGTGCGTACCGTTATGTATGTGAAATAATGAGAGGTTTACATTAATTCGTTTAAATTAAAATAATAACCCTTAAACATTGTTAGGAGATATATTTTTAACTATTTTGTGCTAATCAATTTCACAATTTTTTATCAATAAATTAAATCTTTAACCATTTATAACGCTCACTATAAGTCTGCAAGATGCAGTAGGCTTGTTGTGTAAATCGAAGATAAATAAACTTAATTAAATCTGAAGGTAATAACTATGACAACAGTACTGTGTCGTTTCAGTCTGCTTAATAACACCTATGTGCACATGGGTACAACATTGTTAAAAAAAGCGATAAAATCCTTACAATTTGGTTACATAAACTATTAAGTATATTGTTAATGAAAAAGATATTTACAAATATTTTAAGTGCCATTTACAAGTTACTTAAAACTTATCTCTGATCAAAGGACCAAACTCGTAAACACAAACAACTAACAATAATTTAAAATGTACGATGTGGTTTATAACAGTTGGCAAAGTTTTAATTGCTTATACGTTTCCAACGGATATAAGTCCGCGTCAATTTCGAAGTGTTTATGTATTTCTGAACTAGGAATAAATCATTTTAATCTCTGTTTAAAAAGAAATTAATACGAATTTTCGTCGTTTTATGCAGATTGGTGTTCACCGACATATATTTTTTCCAGCATGTAAGTTAAACCCTATCCAATGTATATTTTTTTAAAGGCAGAAGAACGGAAAAGTATTAAAAAAGTCATCGTTTAATTTCCTTAATGTTTTTTTATTTCTCGTAGTGACCATATGATAAGTTCATCTGATGATAAATGCCATACTAACCCGTAGCAACTCAGTGGTTGAGAAGTTGTAACTATTTTGTTTCATTTAAAAACAAATATTATTAATAAGTTACTAACAATGATTAACATTTAAAACTAGTTTTAGTTTATTATTTAATCAAAAGTTAGTATAATATTAATTTTATAATAATCAACTTTTTTCATCAAAAACGTAACATGTAATAATTCATTATTTTGTAAAGATTCCGAGTGAAACGAAACGTAACGCTCTATAGATGTCAAGAATTGAACACTTGACATCTCAAGCAAATTAAAAACAAAGTAACAGGTGTTTTATGATAACTTATTTATTTTGTTACATAATAATAACAATGTCTAGTTACGATGACTTTTATGAAAATATCTGTAGGTTATGTTTATCATTTTGTAAAAGTGAAAATATGGTGTCTTTATTTGATAATGTAAACTTCAGTCATTATGGCAAAGGAGTGTTAACTTTTGCAAATATCTCTTTGAAACCGGATGATGAATTCCCAAAGAAAATGTGTACGAGATGCTTGTTTCTCTTAAGGCAAGCAGCTATTTTTAAGATAAACAGCGAAGCGGGTGACAAACAATTGAGACATTTAAGAAATAGTAGTGACTTTGGTTCAGAAACATTGAAAGAGAAAATTGTTCAATACTGTATTTACAAGTCCTATTTTCCAACTGAGTCTTCGAATGAACCCGCTATGATTAATAAACAATGTGTTCTAGAACATCACACATCAAATGGGAGCAACAGTATTCTGCAAAGTAAATATTCAAAACAAAATATTAAAAATAATTTACACGACATGAACGAGAACATCACACAGAGTAATGAAAATAAATTAAAAATTAATAATTTTAACCAAAATACATGTGATAAGATGAAACAAAAATGTATACCTGATAATGATCAGTTACTAGATATAATGGAGAAAATGATTGGAACAGATAGTGAAATAATAATTGATGATTTTAAACTAAACAAAGAAAAACGAATTATGAAACGGAGAAAAATGCTTAATGCAACTAAAACTCAGAGTAATCAGAATAAAATTAAAGGAAATAAAACAAATTTTAAATGTCGTATATGTCATAAAATATTAGCAAATCCACTTACATACAAACAACACATGCAACGTCATACAGGCTGCCGTTACATCTGTGAACATTGTGGAAAAGGTTTCCCAGTTAGAGCTGAACTGAACATACATCGGGTAGCCCGTCATGGTACTGGCCCTTTCTTACAATGTCAGCATTGTTCTTTCAAAGCACCAAGAAAGTTTGATTTAAAAGAACATGAGAGAATCCATACTGGAGAAAGACCATATGCATGTGATAAATGTGGCCTCACATTCCGAAGACGGGGTATATGGAGGAAACATATGGTATATCACAGTGAAAAGAAAATCCAATGCACTCAATGCCCTCGCAAGTTCTTCCAACGAAGTGCTATGCTTGCCCATGCAAATAATATTCACGACAGGTTGTATGTGTATTTATGCAATAAATGTGGTGTAACTTATGCAAAACCTGCTACAGTAAGACGTCACCTGACAGAGAGACATGGTATCCCTAGGGAAATGCAAGGAAAGGTGATTCGTGTCAACAAGGTGTGTGCTTGAAACTATTATTTGTAATAATTTTATAAATTAAACTAATAATGTAATGAAGAAAATAGCCTTTTTACTTCATAATAATGTAAGTATTATAATTTTCAAAATTTTAGTTACATACAAAAATTTGTAGCAATTCTACTAACAATATATATAAGTGATAAGAAATTTATTTTTGAAATTATTGATTGATTTGAATTATTTTTATTATTTGAAAAATTCAATTTTGAAACTCAAAGATATAAATAAACATACAAAAATAGATTATTAAGTTATTTCATTAAAAAAAAGTCATTAATGATGCAGCTGTAAAGTAACCACTAGTCATATTATTTTTTAAACCCAGTTGTAGTTTACCAAAAAAAAAAAACACTCAAGAATTTCACTCATCAGTCAACACAGTTAACTTTAACTTTTACTTTACTCAGGAATACTTAAATAAAACTTGTTTTGGTCACATTGTAAAAATGTGTGATTTAATATTCATCATAATCTGCTAATAGATGTTCACATATAATTTATTGCGTATCCCAAATATATTGTAATGGCATGACATATAACAAAATTTCTGCTGATATGGAGATCCTCGAGAGACTATATCTAACAGTGGATGTCTTCCTACTGTTCCCTACATAATAAGATTAAAATTAATATGTAGCATTATTCGAAACATAGGCACAAAATAAATCATGTTTTTTTTTTTTGATGAATACTGATCATTAGTAATGGGGTCTAGTTGAATAGGAAACTTACCAGATGCTTAGTGATATGTGCACTAATAAAAATATGGCGCTAATTAAGATGATATACAATACACCTCATAGTGTCTTATTATTTTGGTAATTTCACTAGCTAAAACGCCCTTCAAATCTATATTTATATTTATTTATTGTTATTTTTTGGATTTTAAATAAAAAAATAAGTAACTAATAACAAGCAGCAGTACAGATAAACAGTGTGCTCGCATTCACCGACTAACTCAATAAAGGCCCAAACAAAACCTTTGTATATTGTTTCAAAAACAATGAAAACTGAACGTTTCTTTTCATTTCAATTAATTAAAAACTAACAAATACATATTTTTAATAAAACGTAAAATTTTGCGATGAAATCTTACTTTGTTATTACGTTTTTAGATTTATTTGTTATTCATATTGTATTACAAAAAAAGTTATATAAATTATTTTGTGGTTGGTATGCTGCTTGTTAAATAACTATGATCTTTTTTTAATTAGATCTGAATATTACATTTTTGCTCCCGCCATTACTTTGGTAGAACATTCGAGAAAATATTAAATTTCAAACAAAATTTTTAGACGGCAACACTAAATTTGTTTTGCTAAAAAAACAAATGCAATAACTGAACGAAATGTGAATTAAATTAACTATTCTTCTTTATTTCTTACCTATTGTTTTTTATGTATCAGAAAACGATAAAGACTATTATCTATGAAAATTTATTGGTATAATGGATGTGTGTCTATGAATATAATGGGTGCTGATGATGATATATACATGGGTCGACATCCTTTATATACCCGGACGTCGAATGACCCTTTTGTTAACTACAAAGGATCAACTTTAGTTCCGAAAATAAGGTATGTATATAATTAAATCATAGCGAAAATATCTTCGATACAAACGTCTCTTTAATGATCATACATCATATCTTTATGACCCACGTCCAAAAAAGGATCCCGACCTTTTATATTATATACAATTTTATAAAGGTAACAATTACATTTGAGATAGAGAAATACTAAATGCTGAAACTATGTAATGAAATGTTTCAGTGTTTGCTATCATAGGCACATGAGCTCTTGGAACAACAAAACTCATTTATCAATGGCATTTGCCAAACACCGCGGGACTATTATGTATTTTGTGAGCGATCGCACAATAATTGCTGTTCAATGACTTACGCGTATTATATATCAGCAATCAATTGACTGAAGCAGCAACTTACTAATATTACTTCACGATCTATATTTTACTTAAGTAAGAGATTTTACTCCAATGGATGTCTATCAAGTAATGATATAATACACGCTTTCGTTAATCGTTCTATTAATATAACTACATCTATTCGCCCATTCATCCCGATCAGTAGAAAAGCCTAATCAAACTTCCGTCGTACCGGAAATAAGTTATTACAATGTTATAACTCTTGCACGGAAGAAAGTTTGCGGCTTGAACTTTTATGTGCTTAACTAGCAATCATTTAAACCGCGACACGGCGCAAAGTTTGCGAACTTTAAATTGCTTGTTAGTCTTATTGATGGGTTCGCCCGTAAACAGTTTTGCTGTACTATTGGTATTCGTTATGAAAATAACTGAAAAATCACTAAAACTAAAATCGTCTTAATCCAAACTGAAAAATGATGGAGACAGGTGTTTATTCTAAAATGTAATAAATAACAGTAATGTGATAAATAAAACTTACTACATTAAAATTTTTAGTTGTCTAACCGCAGTGGCTAACCGGTTGTCTAGTACCTGGTTCGATTCCGGGGCCTAAAGTATTCTGGATGGGTACGCTTTACCATCTTCAAGCTTATTTTCACTTAACTTCCTATGAAAGATATCAAGTTATATTAGCTTATTGTAGATGATAATAAAATCGCTACAGCTGTTCAGCAGTTATGTTACACATTCCTTATAACCGCTTTTCATTATTTGATTGTGAAATTTTATTGTGATTCTGAGTAATTATATATCTCATAATTATGATACATTTAGTAATGTAGTTGTTTCAAAAACACGTTAAAATTTTATTTTTTTGTGTTATTCAATACACTTTCTTTACCTTTAATTTGACTACAGCGCTATTCAAATTATACAGTAAAGTTAAACATATCACCATTTAGAATGTTTTTAGAAACTGAGTTTGGTCTTCGGCGTGAAATTAAATTTTCCGTAAATAACAATGTACGTTTGGCCCGGATTAAAAAAGGAGTGAGACGCCAACGTAAATTTCGGTGTTGCCAGGCAATGGGTTGACATCATCATCAGTCACAAGTGACGGCGGCCGTCGTTAGCTTTGTCCCGCGTCCGTTGTTCCGGTGCGGTTTTATTAACACGTCCGTCAATGTGATGAGTAACGTCATTTCTTATTTATAACGACCCCAAACGTAAATCCGATGGGGTCGATGATGGACCACGAACTTTAATACCATACAGGTACAGTAATCATTTGGCCACAGCTAAACATAATCCTTAATCATCAGGACAATCTTCACTGAGCACCGTCAATCTATACTTCCGGACACATCTATCGGCCCACCACCCAGAGTTTAAAGTTTCGACGGTGTCTAGTTAAAAATAAATGTTAGGTGGAGCAATAAGTTTTAATGCAGTTTTGAAGCAGATTTATTGGTCAACCCTTATGTATGTTTTTTTTTTATTTTTTTTTTGTAATTTCGAATTGATTTGGCTGGCAGAAGTTTTACAACTTGGGCGACAATTTCAGGCAGAGTATCCATATTTTTTGGTCAAAACTGGCTCTAAGTTTAGATTTGCCTTTTTATGGAACCAATAATCGGAAACATCAAAAAAAAATCCAACTTGTGCGAAATAAAAAAAGTTTTCTCCATTCCTGGGTCGTTGAAAACAATGAACAGACTCGAATTTTCGTTTTTTTCTCATAATCCCAAATTCAAAATTAAAAAAAAAAAACATACATAAAGTTGACCAAAAAATTAGCTTTAAAACTGCATTAAAACTTATTGCTCCACCTAACATTTATTTTTAGCTAGGCACCGTTAAAACTTTTAAACACTAGGTGGGCCGATAGATGTGTCCGGGAGTGTACATTCATTTGTAAGTATTTTAGTTTGTCTTTGTCCTGATTGTTGATTATCATAGTTTACATAAAATAAATACATAACAGGGAAATGTTATATATAATAGCCCATCTTTTGAATTGAATACCTTATTATATATAAAAGGACCTGAAATGAAAGCGTGAATTCCACATGCATACCTTTTGCTCCTTTTCGGTATAGGGAAATATTTAAAGTGAAGAATTTCCTATTGCCAGATAGCGATTGTCTCGTGTCTGCTAGAATTTTTTTTGTTATGTTCTCTCTCTTTTTAACGCTTTTTATTTATCGCTCGCTCTTTGACCCGTTTGTCAAAACGCACCTTTGTCAAACGTCATGACATATTTTTTTTCATTCACGGTCCGCTTTGTACAAATAGTTTGCGTGATATTAAAACAACTATTTTTATGTTTATTTTTAACTTTCGACGAGTTTTATTGTTAATACTCTTTATTCTCTTTGTAACTTCGCTATCATAGCAAGAGCCAGTTGCATAAGTTTCCTTCAAACCCGTGAATGACCAGGTTTTACCCACCAAACCAAAGCAACACAGGAATCACTTCAGTAAGATCTTAAGGCAACGCTAATCTAACCGAAAATGAAACCTGAAAGCATTTTACTAATAAATGGGTTTTACGTTTAAAATATTTCTTAGACCCCGGAAAGGTCTACATTGTAAGGATCCAATTAATGTTTGACGCGCTTAAGTTAACGCGGAGTGAAACATTCTGTTCGCGGTAATGGGAGCGACGTAATTTATTTACGACCCGCTACCTACTCGCACTGTGAAAGATTATTCGTTGTTTTTTTGTTCTCTAAAGCTCTGTTAGCTTATACAAATTTTATAAAAGCTGCCGTAAAGTAGACGAACGAGACAATCAAAAACACAAGCAGAACTTTTATTGTTTTAATAATTAGAACTCTGTCATGTCACAAAATGAGAATGGAAGCTATCACACTTACCAACTGCTGATTGGTGAATAAATAATACACTCAGAAGCTGAATTAATATTCAAAAGTTAGTTTTCTTGCTATGTTTTCCTTAATCGGAAGCTCAAGGCCAGTTAAGATCGAACTGGCTCCTCTTTGAAACGTGCGACTGCCATATAAACTGTCTGTTCGTTACTATTTAAATGGGTGACTGCTTCCGTTTGTTTTCTACTTACTTTTCCTTTTACATTTTTTGGTTTACTACTCAAAGAGTATTACCATAATCAGCTTCGACGTCTTCTAATTTTCCGGATGCTGTTGTGAAGTTTATATTTTTTAATTTAGTAATATTAAGTTTACTCGTACGAAATTTCTTAATAACGAAAGAATAAGAAATTATCGCCTGACTGAAATAAACAGAGAATAAACAGGAAAGGGAAATAACTGTTTCGTTCGCGGAAGCTCGGTAATTATTCAAATCACGTCCAAGTTTTGCAACAACTCAAAGTACAAACCTGAAATGTCAGACCCGAACTGAAGAATAAAACTGAAGTGAGGACACGCCAGAGCGTTTTGCGGAATGAGGGTCCTGACCTAGATGTCTTTACTTTTATTGCAGTTCGGGAATGGTCTTGATTTCAGTTCGATTTTTGTTTAAAAGGTTTTTTTAAGAGAATGGTGCGTAGATATATTAGTGGTAGGTCTCTGTTAGTGGAGATCGTCTAGGTACCACCGCAGCTCCTGTTTCTTCCTAAATAGTAGTGTGCAAACATTACTGTGTTCCGGTTTGATGGGTGCTGTGGCTAGTGATATTACTAAGGTAATGAAACTTGCGTCTCAAGACGGCGAGGCCTCATTAAAGTAAGAAAAAAAAGAAAAGATCGTCTCCCAAATAAATTCTTAGTCGTATTTACAAAAGTAATGGCGCAATTGCCAGAAAATTACTTTCAAATTAACATTTGAACGTCTTTTTAGTCAATTAGAGGGTCAAAAAGTCCCATTAAGGCGCTGAAAATATACAAATGTTCAACATAAGTCACTGTTCCGTTATATTTTTATCCTGAAAACAACAAGCAATGTTACCAGTTGTACTTGTAAATTACAATGGTGTCCAACCCAATGGGTTGGGAGATTTATTAGTTTAAAATAGATTAACATTTAATTTTAATTTAATGTTTAGTGGAACTAGGCTAAAGATTTTCTATTTACTAGGCTAAATTTCCAGTCCCATGGGTGTGCTTAGGGGTAGAGCAGGGTTCCGTAGAAGATCGCAACGCTGTGGGCCACCACCCTTAGTTTTTTAATTAATGCAAACCCCTCAGAGTTGGGGTATTTACTGAAAAAGGTTGGTACCGAAGTATGTTTGTACATTACTCCTACCCAATTTGAAAGGCGTTGTAGCTAATTAAAAAATTTTGACAAAGTAATTCAGACAATTAGGTATATAAACAACATAATACTATCTGGTGAACATCCAGCTCGTGTCGTCGTAAAAAAAAATAACAATTTCATTGAGTGTATAATTCTATGAGTTTCTATTACCGAGTAGATTGTTATTATTATGGAGCCGTTTGTGTAAGACGTTCAGAGAATTTTAAATTCGAAGCTAACGGGATACTGCGGCCGCTTACAAGATCCTTTATTACCGGAGTTTTCTTTTATCACTTAAATATATACTTAACTAAATTTTGAACTTTTAATACTGATTTTGAATAACACATACGGCTACATTGTCTACATTGTAGACATTTCGTGAATTTCATAATCCAAAGAACTAAGGGTGGTATTTCTCTGTTGCCGGAGACCGTCTGGGTGGGTACTACCGCAGCTCCTATTTCAACCGCCAAATAGTAGTGTGCAAACATTACTGTGTTCCTGTTTGAAGGGCGCTGTAGCTAGTGTAATTACTGGGGTAACGAGACTTAACACCTTATGTCTTAGGCGACGAGCGCAATGTGGTGCAGTGTGTACCATCTTAACTAGGACCACGTTGTCATGGACAAGCGTTTCACTTACCATCAGGTGAACGTCTTGCTCGTCTCGTCGCATACTAGTATAAAAAAACAAAAACTAAGGATTGGAAATATGTCATGATAGTAACATTCATTAAGATAAGAGTTAACACGTTACTTGTAGACTAGTATACTTTACTATTAAAACATTTTGAATAGTAATCAAGCGTTAGTCTATCTATATAATAAAATAAAGATCCTTTAAATAATCTGATTCATGTAACACGAAGATATTAGTTTAGAAATTTCTAACACCAAACTGCAGTTCGAAAACATGTTTACCAGTTACTGTAGCTAGTGATATTACTGGTAACAAGACGTAGCTCTTACACTGTATATATTAGCGCCACTTATCCGGTCGAGTTTTAAACTAAAACGCTAATCTAACTTCTGCTGGGAGTATTCTCCGGTTAAAATATAGTGTACTTAATCCGGCGCCGCCTTCACAAATCGCGCGTTTAAAGCCTGAAAATACTTAAATAACAATTAGCGGTGACCACCGTCGGACAAAAGGGTTTTATTCCGCCCCCATCGGCCTTCCGCCGGCTACTAAGGGTCTACTGGATCTAAATTGAAAGTGATAGTTACTGTAATGAAGGTTGGGATGTGTTACCGAGCCCGAAATGTTAAAATCTCGTTAACCCAAAAATAACAGAATTAGACAAAGAATTGGTGTCCCTTCTAAATATATGTTTCGGTTTTTTTAGGTCTTTGTCCCCTGGCTATACTAGATAGGTTGTATTGAGGGATTAAAAGGCTGTCTATCTAACAAGGCTTGTCATGTAGCTGCTGTATTGTCTTAGGCGACTACCTGCTCTGAAACCATCATTAGTACTCCTTTGTTACAACTCAAATATGAGCTACATCGTTATGACAATCACTTACCATTAAGTAAACTTCCTTACTATTACGTAACTTAGTTTATTTAAAGTAAAATCTCTAATTCTTGTAGTATGTTAGCTCTGACGTAAAACTTCATTCTAGATTTTTATGTGTTTAAAATTTTCAGTTACTTTAAATAGGAATGTATTAATGTTGATGTATTACACAAAATTTGTGTTTGGATTGTATAATTGAATTTAGACCTCGACGTGTGAACGCGTGTGTCGAAATTAAAACAACCACGCTACAGTTAACTTCAAAAGGAGGCCCCCAACTTTCATCTAAGTATGCACTAAACACGCTGTCGGCGGGATTATTACGTATCTTGCGAACGATTAGCGAAAATCGCACAACACGATCCTATCAAATGAAAAAAGTTGTAATAAATAGACACAATAGACCTTTAACATGAAATGTATCTTAACAACAGTAATGAAATACTATTATCACAATTTTTATTTATTGATAGTGATTTTCGTTATCGCTTGTGTAGATACGTAATAACTCCGCCGGTAATGTTAGAAACAGGTCAAGTGATTGCAACTTACGGCGATGGCTCGCCCTTATTAACATTATATCCGGTTGACCAATCGCCAAAAGGAAACGCAAGTAAGCTTTGAATCAAAAAATTTGATCAATATTAGAATGTTTACTAGCAGACAGTCATTTATTAAAGTAACTTGTTACCCAAAGACCTTTCAGTCCTCGAGGCATTATGGATCTTGACACGAAAGTCTCAAGTTCGATTCCAAGTCTGTGAAGTATGGTTGATAGTAAGATTTTTCATACCCGCTTGACTATTTACTGTGTATTCTGATAAAAAAAATTATTCTACAAGGCGCTAGTTAAGATGATATACACTGCTCCACATTGCGCTCGTCGCCTTAAGACATCAATTGTTTAGTCTCTTTACCCCAGTCAAAGTCAAGGCCAAAGTCAACATTTTTATTCAACATGGGAACAATAGTTCACTTATTGAACGTCAAAATCTACCAGCCATTCGCAAAAGAAATGCCACGGACCTGAGAAGAATGGGCAAGAAACTCAGCGGGCTGTATATATATACATTTTTTTTGTCATCTTCATTTCTAAATGTCTTTTACCAGGTGGTAGGTCTCTGTTGCCGGAGACCGTTTGGATGGGTACCACCGCAGCTCCTATTTCAACCGCCAAATAGTAGTGTGCAAACATTACTGTGTTCCGGTTTGAAGGGCGCTGTAGCTAGTGTAATTACTGGGGTAACGAGACTCAACACCTTATGTCTCAGGCGACGAGCGCAATGTGGTGCAGTGTGTACCATCTTAACTAGCACCGCGTTGTCATGGTCAAGCGTATCACTTACCATCAGGTGAACGTCTTGCTCGTCTCGTCGCAAAGTAGTATAAAAAAAAAAATGTCTTACACGTACTGTCACATACTGCTTGAGAATCAGCGCCATTTATTTCCAGTAATTTCACTAGCTACTACACTCATACATAAAATTTAAGATTAATGTAAGTGGCAAAAAACAATGTTAAGGATTATGTGAAATGGGTAATCAAAGTAAAAAATATATGACCCCCTACAATTGGTCTTTAATTAAATATGAAGAGGAAGTGCCGTCAGCACCGCCGCCACCGGCTGCGGCGTTGACCGGAAATTAAATGAAAACCTTTTCATTTGCGCCGCTCCCCTTCCTCCGTTTTGATATCGCCGAGTTAATCCGTAGTAAGATCAACTCGAAAGATTAATTGTTTTAACTATTCAACTGTTCACCGCAAATAAATCATGTTACCACGAGTAAGTAGACTTTTCATAAATATTTGTAAAACAGAAAAGAAGCACCACAAACAGTCACCTACCATCTATACAAATAAATGAAATAGTAGTTCTGTTTGTAATATAAAATAACGGCTGTTTACTAAGTGTATTTGGATGTATACACGTTACATATACCAAAACAACACTTTTTTTTTAATTTTTGTCTGTCTGTTTGTTCCATTTAATCTTTGGAATGGCTGGACCTATTTTAACAGGACTTTCACTTGCAGATAGCTGATGTAGCAAGGAGTAACTTAGGCTACTTCTATTTTAGAAAAAATTCTGGGTTATATGTGCAGGGCACTTATGTATTTTAACGTGACAACGTCTATTAATTATATCACAAAAAATTTTGATAATAAATTTTATTATTCTTGTTTGACATGTTTATCGGGTTACAAATCAAGTTATACTAACTCTCAATTATATTTGTTAGGGATTTTATTTCTAATTATTATTGAGCAATAGAATACATCTTTTACTTTCAACCAATTCGGGCAAACGCATACCGACTTAGCGGTCGGCGTAAGCCACGCCCACTTATGTGCGGGACATTTCTCAGCACGCGCGTCCTATCTTATACCAATTTAATAGACGTTGTCACGTCAAAAAATATCATCTTCCAAGAAAAAAAAACTAAAACCAATAAAAAAAAATTAACAATTCGATTAAAATTGGGAAGTTTTATACATACATTATGTATCACATATTTTTTCTATATTTGTGTTATTAATTTAAACTATATTTCTTCTAAATACCACGCGGACGGCTAGTTTCTCAATATAACCTTTAAACAGTATCCTTATTGTAAAATATATAATAAAACAGTTCACATAACTTTGAAGTTATAAATGACTTTCTAAAAGTCATTAACATTACTCGCGCACTTCCGGTTGAATATTACAAAGTTCCGTTTGCTTGAAATTAAAGAGTTGAAACGCGGAACGCATGTTAATTACTCGGAAGTTAATACTGTTTTTCGAAAACCGACATTTTACGTAACTTAAAACTTTGTGCATCCACACCGTATACGAGAGTGCAACTTGGCAACATGTCAGCGTTTTGTAACTTTGTTTTAAAGCAAAAGTATAAGCTTCTCGCGCTGAAAAGAAAAGTAGAGATGGTCACCTTCTACTTATAAGTTTGATCATATTAGTTTACTAATTTAATGTATTCACAAACCTTAAGCTTAAGTTTCATGTAGAGGTCGTACTGCTTACTAGTGGGAGCTAGGGCTTTATTACAGAGAAAGAGAGTAAATTTTTAGTTTGTGTTTAATAACAGATGATTTTTTTTTTTTTTTGGTTTTGGGATTTTTGTCCCGAAGGAGCATATCAATCCCATCGTACCCTTTATATCTTAAGACTATATCTACATTCTAAACTACAGACTAAATCACTTAAGAGCTAATATCATTCAGATTCGCCAAGGACATCAGGTCTTTGGCAAAATTGGATGTTGGGTCTGCCAGCGCGGTTTGCAGCACGCCAACATCCCTGATGTTAATCCTGTGTGATGTCAGCAATGAATTTCTGTTAAAATTATTCTGTTTACATTCCATCAGCAAATGTTGCACATCCTCAATCTGATTACAAATTTTGCACATTGGAGAATCAACTTTTTTCATAAGAAATGCGAACTTTGCTGACGGAATGTGACCACAGCGGAGTCTAAATGCTAGTTTTAGGATGTTCCTTGGTAATAGATGATTTATTGTCACATAAACATTTATGTAATGACACTTATGTGAAAGGAGCGTTGGATTTTTTGCATGTAAATGGGGTGGCAGTTTATAAAAGATTGGAAACTTTTAGGATTTATATTTTAGACTTCTACTACATTTTACAATTCAATTCTTTGAGTTTTTAGATACAAGTTAAAGTAGAGTTAATAAAAAAAAATTACTAGTTATCTAGTGTGTTAATAAAAATTTACTTATATATTAACATGTAAGAGTTCGTTCGTGTTGAAGGACGGTTACCCTGAAGTGCTATAATCGAGCGAAGTCTAATAATTTTTCAGTCCAAACAAAATTCACGTATGAAATTAATATTTTCAGTTGGACAAAAATATATTTATAGTTCACTATATTCATGTGAAGTATACTGCTAAGCGTCTACGCTACGTTCTTAACATTTACAGAACTTTCTTTCCATATTCTTTCTTCTTCTAAGTCGTATTTCCTCATGACTGAGGGTCGTGGTCATGATGTTTTTATTGAAACACGCGACGACTCTCTTGGCAGTTATATTGGAGTGGTGTTGCCATTGGCTTCTCCATTTCACATACTAGTCTGACCACTGATGGTCATGACATAGATATGCAGGTTTCCTCACGATGTTTTCCTTTACCGTCAAAGCGCGTGATATTAGTTGGTGTTTTTATGCTAACTGCACATAAATTGAAAAATTCATTGGTGCAGGCCGGATTCGAACCCGGTACCTTCGCATTGGAAGGCCGGCGTTCAAACCACTAGGCTATCACGGCTCATTCTTTCCATATACACATAAGTTTTTTTTTATGAAATAATAGACAAAAGTTATTGTTTTTAATGTTCATAAATAAACGATGAAACATCATTTATTTACTACGAATAAATTGGAGAATATATCATTGTTGTGAAAGGTATGAAATCCGATTGGGTTTTGTAGCTATTTCCAAGTTTTGATACAAAATGTATTACGGCGAATAAAATGAAGCCCTTTCCCATTTACCTATAACATCTAAAATTTATAATAACATCGCCATTTTCTCTTTTTGAGCAAAAGCCTGTATCGCGGTGATCCTAATATTTGTATTTATTTATGTATTTGACATTTTTCATTTGTATAATAAGTTCCCACAATTCCCTGTCATATTAATTTACTACGTAACCATAAAAACCTTTTTTTTTGCTTCGCGTAGGCCAACATTATTACAATGTAAAACGTCGCCCGCCGCACGGGTGTGTGACCTGTTTCATTTTAGTTAATTTTTAGAGCTCGTAAAACTAAAAGCTTTTTTTTTTCAATCATTTTAAAATTTCACGCAGTCATTTTAATGTTTTTCACGTCGCGCCACTATTTGGCGATGATTAAGTTTTTTTTATTGTATGTTTTATTTACTCTGTGCTGTAAATTGGAATTTTGTGGTGAGACAATTTTTATCTCATGAAAAGAAAAACTACAGCCTTTGTGTAACCTACTACCTACAAGTTAAGACAATCTCAATTTATGTAGTAGTCCCAAACCATTGTTTAAGTAAGAGGCGTGTTAGTCTTTTAATATAATATTCTCCGAAGGTTAAACTGTTATAGTACTGAAACGGTCTTTAGATATAGGAACAAAAACTAACAGTAACATTTAACTGAACACACAAAGAATCCTTAACTCTAAATCTACAGCAGTCCATTTGTTCTTCTCTCGACATTATCGCTGACAACTCCTGCGAGGGCGTTTGTTTCACTTAGCTTAACTTAGCCGCTGAACAGTTTCATTTAACGATATTTAAATAATGGGCGAAAGCAAATAGACGCGCTCACAAGCGGGGGAAGTTCCGATTGAATTCGATATTGTTCGGAATACAATGAAGTCGGAACACAATGTAGCACACGGAACAGGCGCTACGTTTAACGTAGCGAACGGCTCTACGAGGACGTGCTACGGAGTTCGTAGCAGACGGCAAAGTGTCGAACAGAATTTGTCTGTTAATCGCCGCATTAGATTTCTTACTCTGGATCTACTTGATATAAGGATTTGTAAAACAAACGACATGACATCTTCTATCAATAATCTGTGTTAGTATTTATTAATGTTTAATATAGATAATATATATATACACTCCCGGACACATCTATCGGCCCACCGAGTGTTTAAAGTTTTGACGGTGCCTAGCTAAAAATAAATGTTAGGTGGAGCAATAAGTTTAAATGGAGATTTAAAGCTTATTTTTTGGTCAACCATTATGTATGTTTTTTTTTTTAATTTCGAATTCAGGATTATGAAAAAAAAACGAAAATTCGAGTCTGTTCATTGTTTTCAACAACCCAGGAATGGAGAAAACTTTTTTATTTTGCACAAGTTAGATTTTTTTTTTGATGTTTCCGATTATTGGTTCCATAAAAAGGCAAATCTAAACTTAGAGCTAGTTTTGACCAAAAAATATGGATACTCTGCCTGAAATTGTCGCCCAAGCTGTAAAACTTCTGCCGGCCAAATCAATTCGAAATTACAAAAAAAATTAAAAAAAACATACATAGAGGTTGACCAATAAATCTGCTTCAAAACTGCATTAAAACTTATTGCTCCACCTAACATTTATTTTTAGCTAGACACCGTCGAAACTTTAAACACTGGGTGGTGGGCCGATAGATGTGTCCGGGAGAATATATATCTCTAAAAAAGTACCTTTAAAAAGGTCAAAAAGTTCGACGAATTGTTTTGATGCGTTAAAATTTTAATTCTTACATAATTTTTACATATTGTTGATTCGTTACACATTTTCTTAATAACAACTAAAAAAGGGGAAAAAATCTAAATAAATATCGACAAGTTTTTAAAAATTTATTTACTACTTGATGAAAGAAATTTCAAACTCTTTCATTGTGGGTATAGACAATTTTTTTATATTTAATATTCTTAGTGAAAAACATTTTACTAAACCATCTTAAAATACAAATTAAATTTTTATCTCATAACAACATCATTTAGAGGCTAAAGTAATAAAAAAATAAGTAAGGGTGTGGTTTTTTTGAATTTAATTTTTGAGTACTCCAATTTAAAGTATAGAAAGCGCTAAGACGCTTTCTCGGCCGGTTTATTTAAAGCAACTCGCCGAGGATATACACAATCGCTTTATTTATTTATCGTTATGGCCATTTCCATATTATTAATTTAGCCCTCCGACTATATGTAAAGGCTCTACATAATATCAGCACAGCAACATTAAACTCGCTGCAGCAGATGTTAAGTAGAGACCTGTTTAACATCACAACACCTTTCTAATTATTTTTAATGTCAATCCTTTTCTTGAGCAATTGTTGTGTGTTGAAATAACGTTTTCTTTCTTTCTGGATGTTAGGATACATACAGGACACTTATTCTTTTAATCGGAAGAAAATGTTTAGAAAAGATCGTGCTTCTGTGGGGGTAACAAGGTTAAGTGCGATTTGTACCCACTGAAACCGTCTAAGCGCGTTGCGACAAGGGCCTACAATCTACAGAATGCATTGGTGCTTTTCTGTGCTATGTCTAAGCACTTTCGGCTTCTATACGCCTTTAACTTCAAAGCCTGCAAACCCTAAGCTTAACCTTTTTAGTCGCCTTTTACAATAGACGTGGTTACCTTATATTTTGAATAACCAGAGACTTTAGAGCCAGAAACGTAGACCTCCCATTATCACACTATTTTTCAGAGCTTTTCAAAACTCTTTTCTTTTGCGCTTTCATATACACTTGCAAAGTTATATATGTACATTATAATGTAAACTCTTTATGAATAAAATTGTATGTACTACTTATACATTGGTGCTTAGTATTCGTAAAGTAAAACGGGAAACCGCTTGATGCGAATAGCGGAAAGCCGATTGGAGTGGAGATCTTTGGGGGAGGCCTTTGTCCAGCAGTGGGCGTTTATAGGCTGATGATGATGATGATGATCATTCGTAAAGGAGACTAGCGATCTTGTGAAGGTCTTGGGAAGCCTTAGGATGTGGGCAGGGTGATACCGAACGATGTGGAGATCTTTAGAGAAAGCTATCACGTACCACAAAGTCTCTCTAATGATGACAACGATGGTGATTTATAGAATTTTATTAAATATTAGTATTTGTGCGACGCTGCAAATTAGATATCATAAATCACTTTGTATCGTACAATTTAATTCAATCCTTTAATTTTAACTCGACCAAATTAATCTGTGACGCAGTCAATTTATCCGGTTAGCGCAGTGTAGTACGGATTTACATATTTACATCACAATTAATATTCCGTTTAAATTGTAATTCCCCTGCTTTGTGGTTTCGGTGTAGTATGTAGGGGTTCTGATTGATCAAACGTAAAGGCCTTGATGTAAATGATAAAGCCCTCAATATTGGGGCGCTATTTAAGATGCTTATATATCACCATATTACACTTAATTTTACTATTATACTTATACATTTTGTTAAAGATACTGGAAGTAATTAATGGTGAGAAGGAGGGTTTTAAAGAATACAAATCACTGATAATTTTGTCTTCTACCTAAAAGTTACATTATCTTTTAAAAATCGCACTGAAAACTATCTAAGTTATTTTCATATACCAATCGACATCTTTTTTACCTGAGAAAGTTTCATGAACTTTTATAGAGAAAGCTTTTGCTGTATAGTATTAATAAACGGCCTGAAATATTTAAGAGATTATGGTCTAGAACCATTATTAAACGATGCTAATATAAGATAAGCTTAGTTTACCGTCGACATGGAAACACAAACTTAAAGGAAACTTATAAGCAAATCGAGCCCGCATTGCATCTCAGATTACTTACTATGTAAACTATAATAGTAGTAGTTGTGTATCTAGAACTTGTAACTTAGTTGTTATATAGAACAGAAGAAGTACAATGTAGTTACTTCAATAATGCCATGCTCTATTTTAGTATTAATAAATAGTAAATATTCAAAACTAAAATTAAAGCAAAAGCCTTTTCTTTTAATCACTTAAGGTAAGACGTTTCGAGCGTTTATTTCCGGAGCGATGCGACTTTAAAAGCTCCAAGAAAAGAAATCTTTTCTTAAAAGACGGCAATGCCGCTGCGACTCTCCTGGGGTTGAGGAATGCTCGTTTTTTTTTACCAGCCCCATAAAAATGAGCATTTCTTCTAAAATGGGTTATCGCTTAGACAAAGAAGTCTAAAAGGATAACATTAAACTTGGTGGGATGGGGTATTGGTAGCCACATAACTAAACCAGAGAGATCAGAGTGTTATAAGACAAGCGTTGATCATTTTCCAACACCAATTGTAACTTATGTCAAAGGATTAAATTAAAATAACTTTTACAGTCTAATTTATTTTCTGTAACATGTAGTTGTAAACTTTTCGGTTGATACTTCGAGCTTTGAATGTAACGAACACTACAGGAAATGAAAACTGTAGTGCTCGCGGGATGTGTGTTTTTACTACGCTCACTTTGTACAGGGAAATATACTGTTTTATTTGTGATTGAACTTATATAAATAATAAAGAATATATATTTTAAACCCCTTAAAGCAAATGATACATCAAAAAAACCTAAAAGTAGTGTTAAAAGAAATATTAAACAATATAACTTTGGATTATAAACTTGATATTTTTTTTATCTTCACCTGATGGTAAGTGATACGCTTGCCAATAACGTGGCGCTAGTTAAGATGGTATACACTGCACCACATTGCGCTCGTCTGAGACTCGAGGAGTTAAGTCTCGTTACCCTAGGAATTTCACTAGCTTACAGCGCCCTTCAAACTGGAGCACAGTAATGTTTGCACACTACTGTTTGGCGGTAGAAATAGCAGCTGCGGTGGTACCTAAATGGTCTCCGGCAACAGAGACCTACCACCAGTAAGTAAGTTCAATCAAAACACAATCTTTTCCTAATGAATTTGTTACTTTAAAATATTAATAAATTATCAAAGACATTTGAAGACTTAGCGATGATGAATATTTTAAAAAATGTATATTACGAGGTCAGTTCGGTTCCATAGCTAGAGAAATACTGATTTTCCTTAGGATAAAAAGAATATTTTCATTCGCTTTGTCTTCCTACAATGAATACAATTCTCGTTTAAGTCTTTTAATAAGAAAAGAAATTTCTTCTCGTAAAAAAACTAAGTAGACGTTTATTGAGGCGGCCCTCTCACCACCAGCCATTTTATAAAAGCTTTTAATTTTCGTAAACGCAAAAGCTGTCTGAACGAAAGTGATATTTTTCTTGCGAGTAGAAAGGGTGGCTTTTCAACGCTTTACAGGTGTGGAATTAACTCGGAGCGCTTTCAAGCGCTTTGTGCTATTACTTAAAGACTTTAAGTTGTATAGAAATTTACGCATGTTCTTTTCTTCTCAATCACTGTCATGAAAATGCGAACATTTCAGTTTAACAATATTTTTAACGTTCAAGCGACCGGTGATGAAAAGAAGCATGTCAATTCGCATTAAGTAATTTACAGCAGCACACTCTTGTTACCGACAGCCGCGTGTATGAATTATTATGATCGCCAACCTTTAAAAAAGAAAGAAGTAAGAAGAAAACAAAATTATTTATAATACATAAGTTTTCAAACTAATCTTTCACACGAGAAATTAGTATCCATAATAATATTTAGACAAGAAAACGAATGCAAATTCTTACCTACAAAAGAGATTACTATTCATCTACAATTTAATCACTTTTTAATAATAAACATATTGATATTTAATTACAGGTTGCACTGAAAAATAAATTTAGTTCACGAAATTTGTTAAACATAACCACTTCCGCCTGACAAGTGTAAACCGCGAGGGCATTACCTCGATGCGGCACGATTCTACTTAACCTGCCCCCAATATCAATGAGGTCTGGGTGAACTTACCATCTATACTTAGTGTTATTATTACTTTACTTGTTTCAAGTGTAAAAGAATCGTGCGCGTCGAATCCAGAATGTCCTTGTGGCTTTTAAAACGTGGTATATACTACCACCGGCGAGACGCTGCACCACTCGAATTAATACTGAATTCTTTACAAACGTTATACGGAGTTAACCGCAAACGTGTTTCAGTTCAATCTATTGTTAAATCGAGAAGCTTCCGGGAAATGAGAGCGGGGGCTGACTGAAAGTGCAACACTTTTATCAGTCCTCCTTTGAAACTGAGCTGAAACTTTTCCTTGTTTATTTTCCAGTGCGTTGCGGTGCAGGAGTTGGGCAACGCGTCTGAGATAAATTAGATTTTATTTCCTATCACGAATAGAGCTTTTCTCGAAAGCTTTACTTTATTTCATCTGAAGGATTACTAGTAACACGTATTGTGCAAATCATGTATGTATCAAATCGTATATGTAGGACACCTTTGAAAAGAATGGAGAAACATTAACTGCTATGTGCCTCAATGAAATAATTTTACATTATTTAATAAGTTTAGGATCCAATGATGAAGTTAACAAACAAATTAGACCACAGCGGCATTTAATCAAATACTAACTGAAATATAATAGAAATGCATGAAAGATGTATCGCCAGTTAGTTTTTAAAACGTATTTATGCTCGAAGTTAATTTCATCCGCATTTTTTTATTCTACTTAGCGACGAGGATTCGAATTGAAGGCGTTCAAAACACTAGGCTATTACGGCCTCAAGTATACATAGGTCAGAAGAATGTTTTTGTTAATTGTATAAAAAATACACAAATTCGTAAAGCTGTCTATGTGAACTGTTGTTACATTACAAAGGATTACATAAATGCAAATATTTCACTTTAATTCGTAAACTGGTAGCTTTTTTCTCTTCATTTAAAATGTTTTAATTAACCCGTGCGGTGCTATTAACGATCGAATGATCAGACATGATCGTGTTTAAACATCGGAAGTCAATTTTATAATCGGGTGATATTGCGAGGGATTTCGATGTTTGGTATTTGAAGTTACAGCACTGTAAAGAAAGAAAGAAGAAAGAAAGAAACCATTTATTAGGGAACAAGTACATACATATAGGAAATTTACAGAACAAAAAATAAATAATAAAAAATCTACCACATTTTCGGCACAAGAATGTATATTGTTAATTTTATATTTATATTGTTATTTGTAATTTTATTTTACAGGATCTGTACTTATTAGAGTTTATTAGAGTTATGTTGTTATTAGTTTTAGATAAATTTTCCACATTTTCTTACATTTATAATTAATAAATTAAAAATTTCTTTCTGCGCTTTCCAACATACTTAATTAATGTACAATGAAACTTCATTTAGCCTTACATACTGTAATCAATTTGAATTTAATATAAATTGTTAACGCTGTTGGTTTCAATAAATAAATAAATAAAATAGAATTAGAGCTTAAGGTAAGTACTGCACCCCCTAATAGGGCTCAACTCAGCATAAAGCTGCGGCACTAGTACCCAGTGCCACAGCGCTGGTATTCAGTTGGTGCCCTTTGTAGCGCGAGTTCGCCATCAATATATCATATGATTATATATATAGTAATATATATATATATATATATATATATATATATATATATATATATATATATATATATATATATATATATATATATATATATATATATATATATATATATATATATATATATATATATATATATATATATATATATATATATATATATATATATATATATATATATATATATATATATATATATATATATATATATATATATATATATATATATATATATATATATATATATATATATATATATATATAAACCAAACAGTAAACTTTACTACTGGTAGGTCTCTGTTGCCGGAGACCGTCTGGGTACCATCGCAGCTTTTATTTCTACCGCCGCACTTTCTGCGTTTGTGTAGCACTGTGAGCTAATGAAATTACTGGGGTAACAAGACATACTACCTTATGTCTTAAGGCGACAAGCGTAATGTGATGCAGTATATACCATCTTAACCACCGCCATGTTATGGAAAAGCGTATCACTTACCATCAGGTGAACGTCTCGATCGTTAAATCGCTTCGTAGAAAAAGAAATGTACATTTCGATGTTATCTAATTTTCCGAGAAAATCGAGAACGATTAAATATAGATTCTGAATCGTCTCTGTTTGGCAGGTGTCGATTACGCTTCCAATGAAGGTGTTATTGGATAAGCGTCGGAGTCGCCTCTGTCGAATGGAACTTTATTATTAGATCCATTATCCGTGTTTAAATACTATATGTAATGAAAAGATCTGATGAGTTGATCTCAGGTTTCAAGTTTGGTGTACATGTTTACAAATTTAACAAATCAAAGCCTTAATGAACACAGAAATAATAGCTTAAGGGTAGCGCTTCTTGATTTCAATTCGTGAAATCTCACTTGAATCGTTATTATTGGAAAGCTTATAGTAAACAAAATTAGTTATTATTAAATACTTAAAGAAAGTATCTTACTGTTATATTATTATACCTGGCAACAGAAAATTACCATGTTGTAAGTCTGACAATAATAAGTTTAAAAATTTGTTCACTTAATGCGGTGAACTTCTACCTCATTTATAACTAAGCTATCACTAAGAATTATAAGTCCAAAATCTCGACTTGACGGCAATTTATTACAAGTTCCCTCCTGAAAATACGTTACAGTTTCAGGACATATTAAACAGAAATTCAACATTCCTTTCTTTATAAACTTATAAAGAGTGTGCCGACTGTTATAAGTTTACTAGATCATACTGTTTTGTGACTTAGTAATTACTTTTCACGAAACTCAAGTTATTAGTTACTGAAGTAGTTAAATTCGAAGAGAAATAGTAAATGAACATAGCTTTTCGATTTGAATGGCGGTGTATTCTTGGCTATTAAAGTTTTATTATAAGTTAAATTATCGCTACATTAACTTTGACTAAGGATGATGTAGTTTGTAAAATAATTAGTATGAAGATACTAATATCGTATGCTTTAAAACGTTAATATTAAGTTATGTAATTATCTTAAGTAATCACCAATAATATTATTATTTAAAATTATTTCACTTGTCACTAGGAGAAAGTTTCGTTCATTAATTTTCTTCATCGTATACAAATATATAACGAACCTACTTATACGATTTTTCTGGTCTTTTTTGTTGGAGACCAGGTGGTAGGTCTCTTTTGCCGGAGACCGTCTGCATGGGTACCACCGCAGTGACTATTGCAACTGCCAAATAGTAATGTGCAAACATTACTGTGTTCCGGTTTGAAGGGCGCTGTAGCTAGTGTAATTACTGGGGTATCGAGACTTAACACCTTATGTCTCAAGGCGACGAGCGCAATGTGGTGCAGTGTGTACCATCTTAACTAGCACTGCGTTGTCATGGGCAAGCGTATCACTTACCATCAGGTGAACGTCTTGCTCGTCTCGTCGCATAGTAGCATAAAAAAAAGACCGTCTAGGTACCACCGCAGTACCTATTACTGCTGTCAAACAGTAGAGTGCTAACATTATATTTATTTATTTTTCTACTTTTCCCTGATATTATTATTCAGGGGTTTTTTTATCGTATTTAAATAATTTATTGCTAATAATATTTTATCTATAATTGCGAAAATTGTATTTATTTATCCTTAATCCTTTTGTTAACTGTATAGATGTAGAGTGCTAACATTACTGTATTCCGGTTTAAATAGAGTTGCAGCTGTTGAAATTACTGAGGTAACGAGACTTAACACCTTATGTCTCAAGGCGACGAGCGCAATGTGGTGCAGTGTGTACCATCTTAACTAGCACTGCGTTGTCATGGGCAAGCGTATCACTTACTATCAGGTGAACGTTTCGTTAGTATCGAATAAAAAAAATACGTAAAGATCATATTTCCTTTACTGGCAACACAATTTTTTATATCTGAGTTTCCTATTATATTTTTTAAAAGAATAATCACGAGTAATATCCTTCCGCTTTACTATTCACGCGTAGTATTGTTAGCGCGTGATTGATGTTCCACTTTGCGTGACAGTATCCATTATCCGTAGCGTCTCGTAGCGTCTCGTAGCATGCTACACGCCGATGCTACAGTTAATAAAACTTCTTCTAAGTCGTATTTCCTCATGACTGAGGGTCGTGGTCATCACGTTTTTATTGAAACACACAACGACTCTCTATAATAGAGTGGTGTGCCTTTGCCTTCTCCATTTCACATACTAGTCTGACCACTGATGGTCATCATATAGATATGCAGGTTTCCTCACGATGTTTTCATTCACCGTCAGAGCACGTGATATTAGTTGGTGTTTTATGCTAACTGCACATAAATTGAAAAATTGATTGGTGCAGGCCGGATTCGAACCCGGTACCTACGCAGTGGAAGGCCGGCGTTCAAACCACTAGGCTATCACGGCTCAAATAAAAAAACTTAACTAAATAATAAAACTAGCTCTTTATTAATTAACAGATCACTAATGGTTGATAGATTGCAGCTAGTGTAGATCTTATTACTACTGCCCAGTAATATTCTGAGAATATTAATGTGTTACTGTCTATCATCATCTCAACCGTTGGATGTCTACTGCTGGTACGTCTCTTGTAAAGTATTTCACGAAATATGGTCGTGTGCTATTTAAGTGTAGTGCGTCCTTTCGACTATTTTAATTGTAGTCTGTTTTTTATCGTAAATTAAAGCGATTATGTGTTTGTACTGTTTACAAAAAAAAATGTCAATGAACTAACCACAACACTGATACAGTTTAATAAAAAAACTTACGGTAAATAGTAGCTGAAAATAAAACTAATGTAATAACTGATATTATCCATATTTGTCAACTTAATCTTTCTTAGCAATGATTTATTTCTATGATATGTTGTACTGTATCCATTTAAAAAAACATGAAACGTAAAAAATTGTGTTGTTATACATAAAAAAGTGGGGACATCGAACTGAAGACCTCCTACGTCATCGATGCTAATTTTTCAGTTCAGAGCAATTCGCTTAAAAATTGTAGAGATTTATGTGTGGCTTGTCGCCGTTATCTCCGGGTGTGAAGGGAGCGGATGGTGGTTATGGTGGTGGTGGGGGAGTGAAAGCGATTGTTCTGGCCGCGTTTTGTTTTGATGTTTTCAGCGGGGATTGATTCCGCTTCATTAGTCATGCGCGTGCGAATGAAAAGCTCGCGTTTATCACGCGCTCCGCTGAAACTTCGGATTCAATGGGTGCCGGCATGAATTAGGAGTCAGTACCACCACAGGCAGAAATTGTTCGATTATTATATATAGATATAATTTTAATGCTAAAAATTTTAACGATAAACTGATGATTGTAGTAAGAGATTTACCAGGTGGTAGGTCTCTGTTGCCGGAGACCGTCTGGATGGGTACCACCGCAGCTCCTATTGCAACCGACAAATAGTAGTGTGCGAACATTACTGTGTTCCAGTTTGAAGCGCGCTGTAGCTAGTGTAATTACTGGGATAACGAGACTTAACACCTTATGTCTCAAGGCGACGAGCGCAATGTGGTGCAGTGTGTACCATCTTAACTAGCACCACGTTGTCATGGGCAAGCGTATCACTTACCATCAGGTGAACGTCTTGCTCGTCCCGTCACATAGTAGTATTTAAAAAAAAAGGGAATGGAACTAAGCATTTAATAAATTATAAATACTTTGTTTTTTACATACACAACGATAACTTACATTGAAGTAACAAGCGTTCTTAGCGTAAAGTCTTTGCATAGAATTCCTATTGCATATTCTTCAAAAAGCTTCGCTGTATTTTACTTACTCTTTTAAGTTACCTTCTATTTTGACTTTTATAAAACCATTATCTGATGGTAATCGCATGGTAGATAAATCTGATGTGAAGGACTTGGGTTGAGATTTAATCTTTACGGAACAGTTTTTAAATTTCTACTCATAATCAATGTTAAATAGCTCACTAAGATTGTTTTGTATAACAAATGTAAAGGTCATTATTTTTAATTAACGCCCGAACAACTGCGAGATGCTCTTTCCTCAAACAAAATAGATAAATGTTAGGACTCCATGTAAAGTTAAAAGCCAATTATTCAATTATAAGTTATAACAAAACAGTGTATATATAAAAGACAGACTTTGTGATAATTTTATAAGCCGCAATACACGTCAGGTTTCAGTTTAATGGCGGTAATAAAAAACAGAAGCCGCGAGCGATCGCCGAAATAAATTACGCCCAGGATTAAAGCCAAAGTAAATCATTGGCCGCGGCATAATGTTTGTCGTCAGGGACTCAATAATAACTTACCAGCGGCTAAGTGGAATCTAGGGAGAAGTGACTCTTGTCAGGTGTGTGCAAGTTGGAACTGAAAACTGGTTAGTTGTGATGGTGGGACTGTTACCTGTACGTGCAAAAAAATAAATAAAAAAAAACTCTTTATTGCTTTTTTACACAGTTTCTTAAAACTTATGTTGTGGTAGTCTCCTTTTAGGCAAGAAAATGCCTGCGTTAGGAGACTACGCTCTTCCATAGCTGAATAGAATATATAATTAATATGTAGTGCTGGTTTGTATGTATGTGTGTGCGTGTGTGTGTGTTCGTGCATTAACGAATATTTAAAATAGTCTTGGTTTCTTTATAATTTAGTCTCTTTAGCCATATGATTAGCTTAGTTAATTAATTAAGCTTTTTAGCCATAGCAAACGTTAATTTAGCTCTTTAGACATAGCAAACCTTACTGTGTTAAGTTCGAAGGGTGTTAACCGACTACGCATCTATCATAACTCTCAACAGCCTGTGCATCCGGTTAGGAGGTTTTCAAATCTACCCGCAGTTGGGAGTTGCGAATAAAATTTTGTCTATCCCACCTACATATCGGCCGCGATAGTCTAGTGTTTTAAACGCCCGCCTTCGACTCTGGGCGTACCTGGTTCGAATCCGGCTTACACCAATGAATTCTTCAATTTATGTGCAGTTAGTATAACACCAACTAATATCGTGCTTTGACAGTGAAGGAAACCTGCATATCTATGTCATGACCATCCGTGCTCGCACTAGTATGTGAAATGGAGAAGGCAATGGCAACACCACTCCATTATAACTTACAAGTAAATCGTCGTGTGTTTCATTACACATGATGACCACGACCCTCAGTCATGAGGAAATACGACTTAGAAGAAGAACCTACATATCTGTTATTCAATACCGAACAGCAATGAAAATTCTAGATATAACATTCATGTCTCTGTGATGACTTCCTGCTTCGAATCCGGCGCCGTATGTAAAGTTTGGATGGTGACAGGTTGGTATATGTTTGTCTATCTGACACTAAAATATCTGCCATTAAAAGTTTAAACACTTTACAAAAACATTACATAGGTAAAACGTGTGAAACTTAAACACCAACCTTTGCGGCGGAAGGTTAATAATACATTTATTATATTACGAACCAACGAAGCAAATCCTCGGAGCCTTTGTAATCGGATTAATAACGAGTCTGCGGTCCCCCGGGGACCGAGGGTTCGTTCTAAGGATTTCAGTTTTTACTTAGTTTCTATTATTAGTCCCCATTAACAATTTCATTGATTATTATTTCCTTAACTCATTACTTAAGAGGATTAAAGTTGAAACAGCTTACCCGTGTACCTGATCCTGAAGCGACTTAACACCGTAGCGTAGAACCAGTTTTAATATATTTTTACTTTTTTAAAATGAATAGGTCCTACATAAAAAATTGATTAATTATCTGTATGTAATTATAACATATAAAAATATAATGAATGAAACGGACAACAAGAGAAATAGTGATTGAGTTTAGGAATTGAGATTAAAATTACTGTACTTGTCTTTACTCTTTCAGGAGTTAGTGTAAATGCTATTTAAATACGCTACCAAATAACCTTTATGTGTATAAATAAATTTGACCTCTTTTTATAAAACGAATTGTGTATAAATAATACTGAAGCCTGCGATAAACGTGTTAGTGTATATAAAGTGTTGATTCAGAATACTCCTGTTTACTTATGCTGAAAGCCGGAACTGCGATACTGTTATGGCTGATTTACAATATAAAGAAAGCAGCTAGACAATATGGTTGTATAAAACAAACTAACTTCACTACTGTGGCACAGGATTCGAAGTACAGACTTACGTATTAGAAAGTAAACGCAGCGCTAAGAAAATAACTCTTCTCGGAAGTTGTGATCTGGCGTGTATAACTGTACAGTTAAAACTTGTATAAACCAAGGATTTGTTTTTCTTAAATTAGAACCTTTACATATAACAATTAAAGTACAAATTTTCATCTAAGCCGCAACATTTCAATTAAGCACGAGTTATACTGAAGCTAAGTTATCCCCGTACGGAGAGGGCTCGCGTTTGTGCAACGGTTCGGTTCAGCCGAATGCACAAATTATATTCTACGTTAAACCGTACTTGAGATATACAAGTTTAATTAAAAAAGTGAAGCCTTAATTTTTCTTTCAAATGTGAGAAGAACAAAGGGTCGTTAAGCTAAATTGCTGTCTGGAATTCGTCTGAAATAGAATAATTCTCAAGGTTTCCGTATTGAGAGTGGAGATCTAAGAAATTTTAATCTTTATTATATTTCTAGTTCAGTTTTGAGTCGGTTAACAGTAGATATGATCTTAACCGTCGCGGTACAGTATGAGGTCATAAGATCGGGAGCGTACCGTTTCAGGTCTCATTGTTTAATGTCATGTAAAATTGGATTCAAAGGTTAGAAAATTTATAAAGAAAAAGTCGAAGCTTAGACGGCAATGATTACTCCAACTGCTTAGTTGCTGGGTCATGAAATCAATCAGAAAGTAAACCAATCGAATTATTCACTAACGAGGCAAAGCCCGCAGACCTTTATAATAGGATTAATATTAAAGTCGGCCCCGACATGCTCCCAACCGAAATCATCGCCGAAGTACCTCATAACTCTTATATTATTCATGTTACTAAGTAGTTTTTGAACAGTTGCGAAAGTCGAACGAAAATATTACGGCTTAACCAAATCGCCAGTAATATTAGAGCCATTGTCAGAGTGAAATTTGTGACTTCCCTTTTTTCTGTCAACCGCCAACAGGTTGTCAGGAAACTTGTCACAGAATATTTAACTTACTTTTTGACGAATGTAAAATTTACAACACTACCTTTTATTAGTATTACTTTATATGACATTTATTATACATAGAAAGCTTAAATTTTATCTATACTTGTATAACAGCTGGTGGAGATTTTTCGTATCCACTTGGCTAGCTACCACCAGCATTGCTATCTCTATAGACAAGAGCTGAAAAGTTTTATGAAAGCTCATGATCATTTAACACCTTCTCAAATTGAGTTCGAAAGTAAGTTGTATAAAGATCTTATGGAACTATATTTTAGCTTAACTGAAACAGAATTATTAATAGTTGAAATGAAATAATAATCAATAGTAATGAGTCCGCTGTTGGGACTCCTGACCTTCCCAAAGACAGACATAGTTATTTAATTGTTATATTTGCTATTTAATTTTAGTTAATTAAGTGATGAAATATTTTTTGTTATTATCCGATAAAAGTAATAAACGAAGTACAATTATTGTAACAGTAAAAAATCGACTTCCGCTTATAACGTTTTAGTGAAGCCGGATCGCTGTAACGCAGTGAGTGGAAAATAGAATTTTCAGGAAAAAAAAGTCATTCATCGCTATCGCTACTGACCAGCGCGGTGCTGTGTTCAAGATTTCACATCCTTTAACTGTACAATAAATTGTAATTGTTCGATGGACCCACAAATTGTTTTAGTGGCAACCATTTTATAAATGGTCATATTTTACGGGTGCTAGGTCTTCAGGTTGGAAAAAACCAACAGCGAGAGAAACGTATCTAATTTTTTTATCAAAATTATATTACATACGCCTAAGAGTTTTTTAATAACGTGCAGTTCTATTCCTGAAATTAAATTTTAACTGCAATAAAAACGGTCGGAAATAGAGTTCACAATATAGCAGCTGAACTGAAAATCAGCCCTGTGGAAACCTTCCGACGGTAAACGCTGATATTGCTTCGCTTTCATGTATTTTCTTTTCTGTTGGAGAATTTTTGAATTTTTATCCAATGTTAGTTTGCTTTATAAAACTATTGTATAGTAGAACTGTGTTTACATTTGAATAATGTAAATAGATTATTTATAGATTAATAATATTTAATACGTAACTGTTATTTTCTGAGTAAATATCCTAAATAGCACTTTATAGTACAAAGTGGGCAAAAGAAACGGCACTATTGGAAGCCTAAATTGAATCACCAAATTATTGTCGATATCAATTTCTCAACTTGAACAATAAAATTCTAAAGGTCAAAATAAACATAATCGAAAAACAATCAAAGTTTTTCATTTAGAAAAAAATTAGAGCAGAAGAACATCGGATGACTTTTTTTGGCGTTCTTTGTATTTATGTATTGTTTACCGCGAGAGCTTCTTGCCGTTCTTACCGCTTCGTAGTATAAAAAGATTGTCCTGTATCATTGCTCCCTGCATCAGCACGCTGATTCTATCATAACCTATTTACGCTGCCGTTTCAGTGAGGTTTCCAATCGACGTTATTTAAATTTCAGTGATTTCATTCCGCGCCGATTTGCATCCAAACATCGCCATCAGAGCCGGCCGCTGCCTGCCGAAACAATTTCGACTTGATTATACCATCAACGTCGAGAGGCATCGACTACTGGAATCAAAACGTTTGCATATAATACTAATGACCTTGATTGTCCTTGGGAAAGGAGAACATTACATGAATTGCTTATTCTTATATTATATAACATAGCCTTACTAATTTAATTTGAAGATCACAAAA
Source organism: Byasa hedistus (assembly GCA_029286795.1). Taxonomy (NCBI): domain Eukaryota; kingdom Metazoa; phylum Arthropoda; class Insecta; order Lepidoptera; family Papilionidae; genus Byasa; species Byasa hedistus. The sequence goes on along the minus strand of JAGSMW010000011.1, from coordinate 6,072,968 downwards.
TGGGATTAGACCTAGATGTACAAATATCATTTGCCTTTTTTTTAATAAAAACCTTATAACGCAAAGAATAATGTTTATTATATTTAAAGGATGCTGTTTATTAGAGAGTAAATAATCGTTTATAATTATAATAACGAGGGATGCCGCGGCTGAATGAAAAGGGTTTTAACCCGCGACCCCTGCGTAATGTATGGGGTCGGAAGTGGCGACGTCGCTCTGTATATACTAATCAAGCCTTAAAGTTGAAATGAAATATTTTGTTTTCATGAATATACAGTCTACTATTTATATAAGAAGTATTTATGTTTCTTCTGCTTATATATATTAGAAGAATATAAAATTGTGCGCGACATCACCGACATAGTATATACTATGCTTTGAAGGTATGGCTACATAAAAAGAAGGCCGCTTGGGAATTCGACACTGTAGCTTTCCCACCTCGGTCAAAGACCCACTGGCAGACTCAAGACAAGTTGGAAAATATAGTGTCAAGAGACATGCAGGAGTGCCAAGTGAATGACGATGATGTTGAAGACAAGGGGACAGTGGAGAAGAAAAATAGAGAAAGCTGTACTTACCATTATATGGAACAATGACTAAAGAGAGAGAGATTTTAAAGAATACAATACAACTTGAACTTTGCTTGATATAACTCAAAGTTCCTGTTTCGATTATTGGTCAATGTGGAATTTCGTTGCAGGGTTTAGTGACCATGACTGTATATCTATTTCTGTCGTATTGTCAATCAGTCGTCAAAGTCTTACTTACTTACTGTTAATGAAAAATTTAATTCAAGTGTTACCACAAAGTTTGTGTAAAAGATTATGCTGTGACCAAACAGGGTGAGGGTCTTAACCATGCCGTTGTTTTTCCAAAAAAAAATATTAAATTCTAGAATATTTTTATTAAACTAACCCGTCCTTTCTCTTGTAAATTTTGAACTGCATACAAAACAATTGAAATTAACCAAATGTCGCTTTGAACGTTTGTCACAAATCTATCAGTGGTATACGTAAACTGTCCGGTTAAACTGACCGCCGTCACAAAGCTGAATCTCTATCGGCAACGCTAGCCAAACTAACCTCACAACTGGCAACACTGACAATGTGCAAACATCGATGCTATTTGACTTTATGCTGCATTTAAAAAAAAATATTTGCTGTACAAAATTAACGATTTAAAATAATCAACAAAGGATTTAATCTATACATGTACATTTCTTTTAAAAAAAAAGACGACTAACTCTTATCGTTAATTACAGAACAAAAGTTTGGTTTACTGGTAAGTGATAAACCTGTATATCCATGCGCTGATATTTATCACAGCAGCACCAATTTGAAGATGTGTATATAACTATAGAAAGAAACACAGAGAGAAGTGGCAGAAACTGGGGGAGGCCTATGTCGGAGGACAACCTGACCAACAAAATGGTTGTTAATGTTGTTTTTTAGATTTTAATAAATAGTGTTAAGTTTAGAAAATTATATCATTAGTGCAAGTTAATTTTTATTATGGTCGGTGAATAAAGGCTTTTATTATTATATAACTATAGAAAAGGTATGTACAATCTTCACCAGAACAAACACTAACTATTGTAGTATCTATGTAAATACTAGACCTGCTAGAGTTTATAGGTATAGTGCAGAGTAATATTGACTTTTTTAACGGCTAATTATTCGTTTTGATATCTAAATAGACAAAAACAAAATGGTACAAAAAAGGCTGGTAGATCTCTGCCGGTGTCTATATATATAGGTACCACCGCAGCTCCTATTTTAACTACAAAACAGTAGTGTACAAACGTTACTGTATTCCGGTTTGAAGAGCGCTGTATGCACGTGAAATTACTGGGGTAACGAGACATAACATCTTATGTCTTAAGGCGAAGAGCGCAATGTGGTGCAGTGTCATGTTATGGGCAAGCGTATCGCTTACCATCAGGTGAACGTCTCGCTCGTCTCGTCGCTTCGTTGAATAAAAAAATTACTGTATAGACCCTATTATAAATAACATAACTAGAGAACTGAAATTGACCTCTTTAACTTATTTAGCTGCTAAGCAGAGAATTTTGTTGACGTCTTCCGCTGGCAGCGGATCTCTAGTTAACATGCCGCTGCGGTTTGTATTTGGCACTAACTTTGCAAGCTTTGCAAGTGTGACATCGCAGTAATAGCATTCTGTGGTAACCCGGTCTTGTAAAGGCTAGCAGTGTAATGTTAAATCATTATGCAGTTTTTAAATATTAAAAAAATAAACGCAATTTAATTATGCCTTCGTGAAAATCATTTTCACGTAAGTTATGTTGGGCGATCGGGCGGATGAGTTTTTGTAAATAAAACTCTGGGACTACTGCCCCATGTAACGGTGTAGAGAGAACTGTCTTTATTCATTTTAATATTCGTTTATATACTATAAGCTTATAATCTACCGACATGGATATGTTTATATGAAAGGAAATATGTTTATATTACAACTGAACCTTATTGTTCACTTATCGGCTATTTATATTTAGTGCACTGTTACCAGGAACAACGGGCTTTTGTTGCTTTCATAATGTAACGTTATTTGAAGACTGGGTTCCTATTGCTCGCAAGTTTAAAGTATCAAGGTGTTTATTGTTATTATCGGAGCTTTATGGCCATGTAACTCGTATCAAAAGATTTTTTTGGGATGCTTATATTTCTTAAGAGTGATTATTGTCTAGTCACGCCTAGCGTACAGTTCATTCGTGAGTTTTATATAAAACTAACTTATTTAACTTAAATGTATAAAGGCAAAGAAATGTTTGCAAATTTGTTTATACACTTGGAAACATGAGAGCGCGAGTCACCCAGCAGTGGAGCGCTGCAATAAGGTCCGTAGCTTAAGTTTATTGCATTCCAATGTCCGTTGTCTCTCTACTTCCAACTTATTAAACGCTTAGTAATGCCCGCTGAAGCGATAGTTGAGTAACTGCGGTAAAACTTCGCGTTACACTACCCGAAGAGGTGTTGGTTCGATCCCCGTTATGCTTAAAAACGACAGAAGAACTTTTCACGAATATAAACATTTTTAGGGCATGTAATATCGTCTAACTCACACTAGGCTAATTAGCATATATGTTTTAACAATCATGTGTAAGAAGCAGAGTATTCTGGATGTTAAACGCAATAACGTTAATGGACACCTTCGCGAATAGATGGCGTTGTATGTATTTAATATCGCGTTATGGTTGTGTTGTTTAAAATGCCAGCGATGAATTTGACTCTTTGTAACTCATTAATCATCAATCATAAGTTTTAGTTCTAAATATGTCAAAAACAATAATTATTGAGTCTCTTCGATTAAATGCTTTAGAATGACCCATTCCATTTTTATTTGAAACACCACTACGGGTGGGGATAAAGCTGGATATTGCGAGAATCGTTCGTGGTTTTACGATACTGTTTACTATCAGCGAACGGCAGACTATCCCGTAAAAGACGTGGTATACTTTAACTGCATATTAACTTTACCACTAGACTTAAAGGAACGGTTTTCAATAAAATTAAACAAATATGTAAATGTGGGAACGGTGTCGAGTTTATTGGTTTTCATAGACGGCGTAGTGTAGTAGTGTCTCGATGATAAAATGCATACATTTTTTATCTGAAATATATTCTTGAATATACTTTTATTTTCTTATATAAATATTAAGCCAGGTGGTAGGTCTCTGTTGCCGGAGACCGTCTGGGTGGGTACCACCGCAGCTCCTATTGCAACCGCCAAATAGTAGTGTGCAAACATTACTGTGTTCCGGTTTGAAGGGCGCTGTAGCTAGTGTAATTACTGGGGTAACGAGACTTAACACCTTATGTCTCAAGGCGACGAGCGCAATGTGGTGCAGTGTGTACCATCTTAACTAGCACCACGTTGTCATGAGCAAGCGTATCACTTACCATCAGGTGAACGTCTTGCTCGTCTCGTCGCAAAGTAGTATAAAAAAATAAATAAATTAATATTATTATATATAGTTTAACATACCCTTTTAAAAACAGGTTGAATTTTCAATTAGAAAGTGACTTCTGAATGGAAAAACGCAGGACTGTTTATAGCAGAGTTTATTTTAAATAGAAGCAGCTGTTTATATGAAGACCATCTTTTCTAACTCTGCCTAAATATAAAAAAATACTATATAGTGCAAATGTTACATGAATAATATTTAAATCCAGACTCTTATCATCATTACTTCACACATTCATTATTAATGCAGACATTACATATTAGTTTTATCTTTACTTTCTGCTGCTATGTTTGTTTATTTTCAACCTCGTCTCCTCGCTTCGTAAAATAAAAAAAAAACCTTTACATTTTTACTTCAAGATATTAGTTATCTGGTTAAATGGTTTTTGCTGTAGTCCGCAACTTTGCTAAGTACGTTTATGAAACATATCGATTGCTTCAATATTCTACTTCGTCGAAAGCGCAAGCTCAGACGGGATCGTATTTATAAATCTTCAATTTTTCTCGAATAGTTTTAATAGTTAAATCTTATTACATTTAGTAATATAAGTTGTCCTACATTCTTTCCATTACAATAAATTATCACTATTCGATTACTCAAAATAAGTCATCGCTTCGTGAAATATAAAAGAGTTATTAGTCGCAAGAAATTATTCCGCTGTACTAAAGTTATAAAGTTTGGGAAACAATGCCGATTGCGGATAATTTTTTTCACAACGGTCACCGCTTTATTAAAGTTTACGTAATTATTAAATAACAAACGTTCACAATTTCAAATATTCCAAAGTGTATTTTAAACAAAACCAAGAAACAACAGTCTGCAAAGGGTACGCTCGATGAGAATTCTCCGAAACCGCGACGAATCTAAAGCAGCCTGAATTCTGTTGTCAGCCGGCGTGCTTTCGGCTTTTACGGTTTGTTAGCGACGCGGCCTAACTCGTCGAATTAAATGGAAACGTTTCAGTTAGGAATTCAAGAGACCCGTGAAGTTATAGGTTTAACCGTAATAGGTCTCTGTTGTCGGAGACCGTCAAAGTACCACCGCAGCTTCTATTTCAACAGCTAAACGGTAGTGTGTAAACATTACTGTGTTCCAGTTTGAAAGGCGTTGTAGCTAGTGAAATTACTGAGGTAAAAATCCTTAATAACACAACAACTGTACAATGTGGTGCAGTGTGTATCATCCTAAAGCCGTGATAGCCTAGTGGTTTGAACGCCGGCCTTCCAATGCGAAGGTACCGGGTTCGAAACCGGCCTGCACCAATGAATTTTTCAATTTATGTGCAGTTAGCTTAAAACACCAACTAATATCACGTGCTTTGACGGTGAAGGAAAACATCGTGAGGAAACCTGCATATCTATGTCATGAGCATCAGTGGTCAGACTAGTATGTGAAATGGAGAAGGCAATGGCAACACCACTCCATTATAACTGCCAAGAGAGTCGTCGTGTGTTTCAATAAAAACGTGATGACCACGACCCTCAGTCATGAGGAAATACGACTTAGAAGAAGTATATCATCCTAAGTTGTGCCAGATTGTTATGATACACTTACAATTGTTATGTAAACGTGGTTAAACCTCGTTCGTTTCTTTGTCAAAGAAAACATGTATTTTAAGGCTGAACCGATTTAAATCTATTATTTTCTAGAATAGATAGAATTTAACTGCTAGTTGATATTATTATCATATGAATAAATTATGAACAACGTCGTTAGTAATTATACAAGAATGTTAGTAGTTATTTAAAAATACACGTACATATTTCTTACATAATATAAGTTATATAATATTAATTAATGATTTTTTTATATTCTAAAACCTGTCGCACATTTATTTCCATCACTCCCAGATAGTCTGGCAGAGAATGTCTAAAGACATTAACAACGCCCTTCAACACTGGCGTTAATATAATTAAGAGACATTTATACAAACTTTGTATAGAAATGTTAATAAAACTTAAATTTAATAAGAAGGCGTATGAAAATTTATTAAAAGCTAAATACAAATAAATGCTTTCCCAAATTTAAAAGCGTGTTCACTTGTTATGTAAAGATAAAAATTTCACAGCGGACACAGACAACTCTATTTCAAATTAAAAAGTACTTCATCAGAACAACCGCTGGAACATGTGGCACATCTTAAATGGTACAAAGTTTGGAACACTCCCGTCAAGTAACATCTTCAACTAATTTAAATCGGATGGGTACACATGCTTCCAACTTGGAATGCGGAAGCGTTACTTCCGAGAGCATTAATTCCGTAGCGGCTCTCTACGCGCCCTCGTAGCAACAGCTACGGATTTGGCTACGGCTTTGTACATTGACTTATGGCGAATATCAATTTACATTTGAAGCAAACACTTATTTTTGGACCTCCAGCTTTACTTATGCTATTCAGAATATGGTTCTTAAATGGTTCCTATAAGGTTATCAAATACTGTACAGTCTCGTGCTAGCCGTAACACAACTATGGTCCAAGAAAGGTTTAACATCCTTCCATAAATATTATGTAGTCTAGTCTTTTTTTTATACTACTACGCGACGAGAGCTACTACTAAGAGCCGTGATAGCCTAGTGGTTTGAACGCCCGACTACCACTCCGGAGGTACTGGGTTCGAATCCGGCCTGCACCAATGAATTTTTCAATTTATGTGCAGTTAGTATCACGTGCTTTGACGGTGAAGGAAAACATCGCGTGGAAACCTACATATCTATGTCATGACCATCCGTGGTCGGACTAGTATGTGAAATGGAGAAGGGAATGGCAACACCACTCTATTATAACTGCCAAGAAAGTCGTCGTGTGTTTCATTACACACGATGACCACGACCCTCAGTCATGAGGAAATACGACTTAGAAGAAGAAGAATGCGACGAGACGAGCAAGACGTTCACCTGATGGTAAGTAATACGCTTGCTAATAACGGGGCGCTAGTTAAGATGGTACACACTGCACCACATTGCGCTCGTCGCCTTGAGACAAGGTGTTAAGTCTCGATACCCCAGTAATTACACTAGCTACAGCACCCTTCAAACTGGAACACAGTAATGTTTGCATAGTACTATTTGGCGGTTGCAATAGGAGCTGCGGTGGTACCCACCCAGACGGTCTTCGGCAACAGAGACCTACCACCAGTAAAACAGTCTAAATTTACAGCACGAGTAAGTATAAGTTTTGTCGTTGAGGAATATTATACAAAAGTCACTGTGTTTATTTAAAAGGCTGTAGCTTGTTTAAAAACAGTTTAAAAGTCATAACATGTTTTATGTTAAGGCCTCTGAAGGTGTTTAACATTCTTCTTCTTCTTCTAAGTCGTATTTCCTCATGACTGAGGGTCGTGGTCATCGTGTGTAATGAAACACACGACGACTTTCTTGGCAGTTATAATGGAGTGGTGTTGCCATTGCCTTCTCCATTTCACATACTAGTCTGACCACTGATGGTCATGACGTAGATATGCAGGTTTCCTCACGATGTTTTCCTTCACCGTCAAAGCGCGCGATGTTAGTTGGTGTTTTATGCTAACTGCACATAAATCGAAAAATTCATAGGTGCAGGCCGGATTCGAACCCGGTACCTTCGCATTGGAAGGCCGGCGTTCAAACCACTAAGCTATCACGGCTCTAACATTCTTACCGCAACCACATACCAAAAGACAAATCTGTTCGTTTTAAGTTCGGTAAAAGAAAAAAGCAAACAGCACTTTCAGAAATGTGAATTTCATACTTTTTTGAGTGTACCCATTACAATCTCTGCAGTGTGCGTCTGCGAATTTTTGGCATCGAACACTGTCCCATGCTCTCATAATTATGAACGCGCCGCGTCGGCGATAATTTGTGCTGTGTGCGCTCATCAACTGCTTTGGACCGTCGCCAGCAGTCAGCTCCTTTTTTTTTAAATGTAACTTACACTTTATCATCACTAAAATCGACGAACGGACAATTTAATGAAAACTTCATTTCATATAAAAAAGTAGTAATAAAAGATCAGTAATGGAGAAATTACTAAATGAATTTAACCATCCATCATTAAGAATTATTTGGTCATACACAATTATGCTACTACTTAACCTGTTCAGAGATATTCATGAAAATCAGAGCGACAAGAACAAAATGGACGTCATTAACAATCAGGCGACCTTCACTAAATAATTAAAACCATCCATCATTAAGAATAATTTGGTCATACACAATCATGCTGCTAATTATCCTGTTCAGAGATATTCATGGAAATCAGAGCGACAAGAACAAAATGGACGTCATTAACAATCAGGCGACCTTCACTAACTTAATAAGAGCTTTTCCAATCTTATTATTATGTTACTTGAACAAGCATATAGTCTCGTCATTTGACAGATTAAAAAAAATATAAATAAATGTAATCAGTTAAAAGATACAGAAGTTAAATCACACTTTTTTAGGCGACGATACTAGTAAAACGTTCACCTGATGGTAAGTGATACGCTTGCCCATAACTTGGCGCTAGTTAAGATGGTATACACTGCACCACATTGCGCTCGTCGTTTAGACAAGGTATTAATTCTCGTTACCACAGTAATTTTACTAGCTAAAGCTCATTTCAGAAATTTCAGAAATTGGAGCTGCTGTGGTATCTAGACGGTATCGAGCAATACTTCTTTTTCGAGTGTAAAATCTTCTTGACAAGCTTCTGTGGTAAGGTCCTGGTTATATGGGATTCCTAGCCACTAAACCTCTTTCAGTGGTCTTCCTCAGTAGGTTAGGAGCTCCAGCAGTACCTACCACTAGTATCCATCCATTTGATCACCGCCTTCCAAAGTGAAACCGGTGCGATCGCTAGTCAACTAAACTCACATGGAGATTTAAGTATATATACTCCCGGACACATCTATCGGCCCATCACCCAGTGTTTAAAGTTTCGACGGTGTCTAGTTAAAAATAAATGTTAGGTGGAGCAATAAGTTTTAATGCAGTTTTGAAGCAGATTTATTGGTCAACCCCTATGTATGTTTTTTTTTATTTTTTTTTGTAATTTTGAATTGATTTGGCCGGCAGAAGTGCTACAGCTTAGGCTAGGCAACAATTTCAGGCAGAGTATCCATATTTTTTGGTCAAAACTGGCTCTAAGTTCAGATTTGCCTTTTTATGGAACCAATAATCGGAAACATAAAAAAAAATCCAACTTTTGCGAAATAAAAAAGTTTTCTCCATTCCTGGGTCGTTGAAAACAATGAACCGACTCGAATTTTCGTTTTTTTTTCATAATCCTGAATCCAAAATTAAAAAAAAAAAACATACATAAAGGTTGACCAATAAATCTGCTTCAAAACTGCATTAAAACTTATTGCTCCACCTAACATTTATTTTAAGCTAGACACCGTCAAAACTTTAAACACTAGGTAGGCCGATAGATGTGTCCGGGAGTGTATATTATATTATATATTTCGTCCGCTCTCTGTGTCCCAAATGTTTGCCATTTTAATACGTAACCGGGCCCAAGCACTCGGCAATAGGAAAAGAGAGGAATTCAGGGATAAAGATAGGCATTTACATTACACATGCGTTGAATTCGCGTGTTTTAATAGATAATGTTATTACTGTGGGAACGGAAGTGTATAGATCGTGAACATTGAAGCATCTGAAAAGATTCTCACACAACTCTTTTTATTTTTAGCTAGACACCGTCGAAACTTTAAACACTAGGTGGGCCGATAGATGTGTCCGGGAGTGTATATTATATATTTCGTTCGCTCTCTGTGTCCCAAATGTTTGTCATTTTAATGCGCAACCGGGCCCAAGCACTCGGCAATAGGAAAAGAGAGGAATTCAGGGATAAAGATAGGCATTTACATTACACATGCGTTGAATTCGCGTGTTTTAATAGATAATGTTATTACTGTGGGAACGGAAGTGTATAGATCTTGAACATTGAAGCATCTGAAAAGATTCTCACACAACTCTTTTTTTTTGCGTTCACCACTTAGTACCTTCTGATACAGGTCGGAGACTTTTCTTCTGATTTACGGACTTTATTAGATCTATTTTTTTTCAGGTTTACTCTTTTGGATGTTGAGTATTACAGTATTTGTTAGTCGCCTGTAAAATGTTAAAATTAATTAAGATTCCGTTTATATTTTTATTAACTTACTAACTGGTAGTAAGTCTGTGTTGCCGGAGACTGTCTAGGTACCACCGCACTTCATATTTCAACTGACAAACAGTAACGTGTAAAAAATACTGTTTCAGTTTGAAGGGCGCTGTAAGCTAGTGAAATTACTAAGGTAACGAGATAACACCATATGCCTTAAGGCAAACCACTCATTGTGGTGCAGTGTATACTATCTTAACTAGCGTCATGTTATGGGCAAGCGTATCTCTTACCATCAGGTGAAGGTCTCGCTCGTCTCGTCATATAAAAACTGAAATAAACATTTTCATTGCTGAAGAAAAGCAACATTTATTATATAGCTGAGCTTGAAAATATTTATAAATGGCGGTTATAAAATTTATAAGAGCACCATACCCGTACGTGGAAACGTGCCACTTATTTGTGAGTTATTTGCTTTGCCTTCCGTTTGCTTCGTGATTTAACATCGCTTAAACTTATTGCCTTTACCAAGCAACCGGCGGAAGTTACGTATTATTTGTTACTTACATTCCGTTTCTATTTATTTTCTTAAAATGCGACGATAGACGTTCCGCTGGTAAAGATGTTATCGCTACTAAAAATAAACCGTACACTTTACAACTTAAAGTTACTTTTATTTAAGTTATACTAGAACTGCATGATCTAATACCGCCTTCGCCCTTTTATCATCGGACGTACAGACACACCGCAGGCATTCATCCCTTCGTTGTCGATCTCCCGCGCATTAGGACTAAGCGTTTCACTTCGTCCTTCGTAATGCGTACAGCGAGGGAGTGGAACAGTCTGCCGGCGTCAGTGTTTCCGTCCAAGTATGATGTGGGGGTCTTCAAGAAAAGAGTGAATAGGCTTCTTCTAGACTAGTCCGCTTTACCACCTAGATTACATCGCCGCTTACCATCAGGTGAAGATCTCGCTCGTCTCGTCATATAAAAACTGAAATAAACGTTTTCATTGCTGAAGAAAAGCAACATTTATTATATAGCTGAGCTTGAAAATATTTATAAATGACGGTTATAAAATTTATAAGAGCACCATACCCGTACGTGGAAACGTGCCACTTATTTGTGAGTTATTTGCTTTGCCTTCCGTTTGCTTCGTGATTTAACATCGCTTAAACTTATTGCCTTTACCAAGCAACCGGCGGAAGTTACGTATTATTTGTTACTTACATTCCGTTTCTATTTATTTTCTTAAAATGGGACGATAGACGTTCCACTGGTAAAGATATTATCGCTATTAAACAAACATTACCTTTTACTACTTAAAGTTACTTTTATTTAAGTTATACTAGACCTGACTGATCTAATACCGCCTTCGCCCTTTTATCATCGGACGTACAGACACACCGCAGGCATTCATCCCTTCGTTGTCGATCTCCCGCGCATTAGGACTAAGCGTTTCGCTTCGTCCTTCATAATGCGTACAGCGAGGGAGTGGAACAGTCTGCCGGCGTCAGTGTTTCCGTCCAGGTATGATGTGGGGGTCTTCAAGAAAAGAGTGAATAGGCTTCTTCTAGACTAGTCCGCTTTACCACCTAGATTACATCGCCGCTTACCATCAGGTAGGATCGTAGTCAAGCACTAGTCTATCCTAAATAAAAAAAAAAAAAAACTAGACCTTTTTATTCATTAAATTTTGACATTAAACTCTCATTATTAATAACCCCATATGAGCCTTACAACAAATACACAATTTAAAAAAAAACGAACTTTTTGCAAACAAACTCCAACTATTTGCTGTTTAGTAACTTAACCATTCTCAAAGTTATTAATCTCTTTACTCCCATATTCTCTATATACCTTATGATTTAAGTACCTTTATTTTTTTTTAGTTATATATGGACTATCGCTTAACTATGATCCAACGTAATGGTAAGTGGCGATGTAGTCTTTGATGGTAAAGCGCGCTAGTCTAAAAAAAGCCTATTCACTCTTCTCTTAAAGATTCCTAAAATTATCTTTTTTTTATACTACTTTGCGACGAGACGAGCAAGACGTTCACCTGATGGTAAGTGATACGCTTGCCCATGACAACGTGGTGCTAGTTAAGATGGTACACACTGCACCACATAGCGCTCGTCGCCTTGAGACATAAGGTGTTGAGTCTCGTTACCCCAGTAATTACACTAGCTACAGCAGTGTATCTAAGTAGCAGTAATATTATATAGTAATATCGTGATCTATAAAATATTGAACATCTAACTATTGATAAAAGGAAATGACTTTCTTCCTCCTTCGCTAAAGCCGCATATTAATTTGTTAACATAAGATTTCTTGCTAATATCAGTCGACGTCTACAAAGGGAAGTCCTGGCTCACCATATCCTTTATACAACTAACTTCTTTTAATAACATAAAGGATATAGAGTTTCTACTGTTTTCAAACAATTCTAGGATATTTATGACAAGAATAAGTTTATTATAATTTAAATTGTTAACTCTGTTACAATAAATTGAAGGAAAATTAAAATTGTTTATATAACTTACAGGTGGTAGGTCTCTGTTGCCGGAGACCGTCTGGATGGGTACCACCACAGCTCCTATTTCAACCGACAAATAGTAGTGTGCAAACATTACTGTGTTCCGGTTTGAAGGGCGCTGTAGCTAGTGTAATTACTGGGGTAACGAGACTTAACACCTTATGTCTCAAGGCGACGAGCGCAATGTGGTGCAGTGTGTACCATCTTAACTTTCACTGCGTTGTCATGGGCAAGCGTATCACTTACCATCAGGTGAACGTCTTGCTCGTCTCGTCGCTTAGTAGTTTAAAAAAAAAAAAAAAAAAAAAAAGGTGGTTAAATATATAGTAGCTTTAATATCAAAACGTATTTTGTATTTATTAATAACAGTGCAAATAGTAAATAATATGTACGTTTTAATAAATCAATATAAAGTGTTGCCTGTTCAAAATAATTAGAATCAATCGTACCCGCATCTGTTTGACGTAATTGGTTACACAAAACTAAAATGTTAACTAGCAGTTCAACACTTTGTGGTTAGTTAAAATTATTAGTATTTAATACCAATGATGATTTATGATATTTATTGTGTATGCCTTTTTTATTTGTTTCATGGCAAAAGTTTTAACTTTATGCCAGTTTCAGGTGGTAGGTCTCTGTTGCCGGAGACCGTCTGGGTGGGTACCACCGCAGCTCCTATTGCAACCGACAAATAGTAGTGTGCGAACATTACTGTGTTCCGGTTTGAAGGGCGCTGTAGCTAGTGTAATTACTGGGGTAACGAGACTTAACACCTTATGTCTCAAGGCGACGAGCGCTATGTGGTGCAGTGTGTACCATCTTAACTAGCACCACGTTGTTATGGGCAAGCCTATCACTTACCATCAGGTGAACGTCTTGCTCCTCTCGTCGCAAAGTAATATATAAAAAAAATTAAATAAATCTTAATTTACTTGAATTACTCATATTTCTGTTCTAAGTTTGATCTCTTTTAACAAGTTAAAATTCATTTGTTAAACTTACTTACGTTTTTTATATATGTAATTGATTTTTAAACTTCAAATAATACTCTAGATAAGTTGTGAAATGACTACGTATTTATTTTTATCATGAAAAACCAAAGAAATTTCGCGCGGGAATTATTTTTGGAAAAACCGTGCAAGTCTTACAATAAAACTTTGTAAATGAAAAGTAAAAAAAAAGTGATTTTTTTGTGCATTCGTGTATTCCTCGGAAATGAGGAACTCTTTCGTCCCTTCCTAAGCCTCGATGTATAATTTAATGCGTCTCGAGGGCGATTCGAGACAATTAAAACGTCCGAGGGGACTGAAAAACTCATTTACTCGTCGTTAAAAAAAAATGGATAATGTACAACTCTTCAGACATTTTCATTTTTACAAGCGCTGAACTCAATGGTTGTAAATCATAATTAGGGATTTTTTATGGTTTGTTTTATGGACGAGCTTTACAGTTAACTGAATAAGATATAAGAATTGGCGTAGTTAAAATGGTATACACTGCACCACCATCACCAGGTGGTAGGTCTCTGTTGCCGGAGACCGTCTGGGTGGGTACCACCGCAGCTCCTATTTCAACCGCCAAATAGTAGTGTGCAAACATTACTGTGTTCCGGTTTGAAGGGCGCTGTAGCTAGTGTAATTACTGGGGTAACGAGACTTAACACCTTATGTCTCAAGGCGACGAGCGCAATGTGGTGCAGTGTGTACCATCTTAACTAGCACCACGTTGTTATGGGCAAGCGTATCACTTACCATCAGGTGAACGTCTTGCTCGTCTCGTCGCAAAGTAGTATATAAAAAAAATGAAATAAATCTTAATTTACTTGAATTACTCATATTCCTGTTTCAAGTTTGATCTCTTTAACAAGTTAAAATTCATTTGTTAAACTTACTTACGTTTTTTATATATGTAATTGATTTTTAAGCTCCAAATAATACTCCAGATAAGTTGTGAAATGACTACGTATTTATTTTTATCATGAAAAATCAAAGAAATTTCGCGCGGGAATTATTTTTGGAAAAACCGTGCAAGTCTTTCAATAAAACTTTGTAAATGAAAAGTAAAAAAAAGTGATTTTTTTATGCATTCGTGTATATTTCTCGGAAATGAGGAACTCTTTCGTCCCTTCCTAAGCCTCGATGTATAATTTAATGCGTCTCGAGTGCGATTCGAGACAATTAAAACGTCCGAGGGGACTGAAAAACTCATTTACTCGTCGTTAAAAAAAATGGATAATGTACAACTCTTCAGACATTTTCATTTTTACAAGCGCTGAACTCAATGGTTGTAAATCATAATTAGGGATTTTTTATGGTTTGTTTTACGGACGAGCTTTACAGTTAACTGAATAAGATATAAGAATTGGCGTAGTTAAAATGGTATACACTGCACCACCATCACCAGGTGGTAGGTCCCTGTTGCCGGAGACCGTCTGGGTGGGTACCACCGCAGCTCCTATTTCAACCGCCAAATAGTAGTGTGCGGACATTACTGTGTTCCGGGTTGAAGGGCGCTGTAGCTAGTGTAATTACTGGGGTAACGAGACTTAACATCTTATGTCTCAAGGCGACGAGCGCAATGTGGTGCAGTGTGTACCAACTTAACTAGCACCGCGTTGTCATGGGCAAGCGTATCACTTACCATCAGGTGAACGTCTTGCTCGTCTCCTCGCAAAGTAGTATAACAAAAAAAAAAACATTGCGCTCGTCGCCTTGAGACATTAAGTCTCGTTACTCTAGTAACTTCACTGGTTGCCGGAGACCGTCTAGGTACCACCGCAGCTCCTATTTCAACCGCTAAATAGTAGTGTGCAAACATTACTGTGTTCCGGTTTGAAGGGCGCTGTAGCTAGCGAAATTACTGGGATAACGAGACACCTTGACTCAAGGCGACAAGCGCAATATGGTGCAGTGTACACATTCTTAACTAGCAGCATGTTGTCATGGGCAAGCCATGTTGTTCAATAAAAACAAAAAAAAAGAATACACAATGAATTTGCACACTACTGTTTGACAGTAGAATTAAGAACTGATGTGGTACCTACTTACCACCAGTAAGTGGTGTATAAATCTTAGTACCTTGCAGTCTTTATAATTTTTGCTAAGCTTAAGCTTTGGAATTTCAGTGTTAAATATTAAAATTGTTCTTTTTCACTGCTTGGGTTATAAGTGATAGTTAAGTTGTTTACACAGATTCACGTTGCGCTCTGGAACACAGAAAGGTTGAGCATTAGATGATAATTCACCTATCGAGTTGGTTTGTAACAATTTAGACACACTACTTTATGTTATAGCTTAACTAAGTTCTACAGTTTTTCAATATCACTAACTGGAGGAAATAACTTTAGGGAAGTAACAGCAGTATTCCTATTGCCTCCAAGGTTACAGTTAAAATAGGCTACACTTCAGCAGTGGACAGCGGGCCGAAACTGGAATGAAGTTTCAAATTAATTCATACGCTGTTTCATCATTCCGACTTTGTGGCGCAAATCTCGTTTTAATCTAAAAACTTTCATAACTCAAAGAGGGCCGCGGGAAAGTAAAAGATAAATCGCTATTAAGATTTTCAGGGGCCGAGATCTTGTTACAGATAAAAAAGAGATGTTCACAACCTTGTTTGAATCTTAATGAATTTTAAGAATGTTCTTAATTATTTTTTATTTTTCATCATAACTTACTTTACCATTTAAGAAGTTACCTTTGGTAGCTTCTTGTTGTTTTTAAGTGCAAGTGTAAGTAAGTGTTGCTAAGCGTGATCTATACTACTTGTAGCAGTTAAGCTTTAGTTAAGATGACTGCACCATTATTGCGTCACTTTGTTGTGAGGTATAATATTAAGTCATCACCAGTAATTTCAATACTCGAAACGACCATCAAACTGGAGCACAGTAATGTTTGCACATTATTGTATAGCGTCAGAATTTTTAGCTGCGATGGTATATAGACGGTCTCTGGTGATAGTGGAATTACCACTTATGTATTTACTAGTAAGTAAGAATATCTTCAAAGATTATCAAAATTATTTTTTCCACTTCATTTCATAGCCTTCTTTGTTACGATAGTGTTTCATAATTTTGATTTTAGTATAACATTTTCAGGCTTTGAACATATGGCACTAAACGGATTGGTTGTATTTTAACCACTGTGCCAAACGTGGGTTCTATGTTAAGGAGAAATATATGATATATTACAGTGCAGCACTTGACTACGAGAGTAGAGTAGAGCGGAGCTGCAGTAAAACACTTTTGAATAACGCAGCCAGAGGAAAAGGAAGTGGTCGCCAATAAACATGGCTCCCGCACATCCGGTAACACTCCTATAGCATGTTTCCAGTGTCTATACGACTCTTACATTCTTATAATCCAGTTATTATTGGTATTGTAGGAGTATGTCATTAAAAGTTATCTGTTAATTATTTAAAATAAAAGCTTAACAACTTTATTACTAAACAAACAAAAAAACATTATTCTATGGATAAACATAAGGAAAAACAGTTTCTTGGATTCATTAAAAAGATTTTGTTTTAAGAGTATTGCATAAACTGTTTCAACTTTCCTCCACTAGATGGCGTTGCACGTTATTGCAACGTGCGATTGTTTATTTGTAGATTGTACATATAAGAATAAATGTTTTGTTTTAAATATAAACTCGGGATGACGTCACTGATTGTTTGGTTTCGTCTACACCAGAGGGCGCAGGTTAATATTGAACCGAACAAATATCAATGAACAAACTTTTTAATATTGAACTATGAGATGAGCTTTCAGTTTATAGTGAATTCTCTTTTACAAAATATTAAGGCTGTTTCTTCAAAAACTGAAGTCTGCATTGTTTCGATTTCAATAGCATGTGTACTGTAATTACTGACGTAACAGTCGCTGGTGGCTCTGTTGCTGGTGACCGTCTACATAAGTACCATGGTAGCTCACATTTCAGTTCAGAAAAATTTTTGTGCAAATATTACTGTGTTCCTGTTTAATGGGGGCTATAGCTATTGATATTACTGTGATAACGAGATATGAAATCTTATCATACCTTCATACCAGGTGGTAGGTCTCTGTTGCCGGAGACCGTCTGGGTGGGTACCACCGCAGCTCCTATTTCAACCGCCGAATAGTAGTGTGCAAACATTACTGTGTTCCGGTTTGAAAGGCGCTATACCTAGTGTAATTACTGGGGTAACGAGACTTAACACCTTATGTCTCAAAGCGACGAGCGCAATGTGGTGCAGTGTGTACCATCTTAACTATCACCACGTTGCTATAGATAAGCGTATCACTTACCATCAGGTGAACGTCTTGCTCGTCTCGTCGCAAAGATATAAAAAAATCAAAACGAGCACAATGTGGTGCTGTGTCTTCTTCTTTATACTTAATGGCCTCTCTTAAAAAAAATGGTGATGTGTATAGTAAGCCCAGGTCCAATCGTGTGTGGAGTACTGCTGCCATATCTGGGCAGGTGCTGCCAATTACCAACTGGCAGTCCTGGACTCGGTGGAGAGGCGTGCTATGAGAATAGTCGGTGACCAAGAGCTTCTGGATGCAAAACTCAATAGCTTGGGTCACCGTCGTAGAGTAGCTAGTCTCTCGGTGTTCTATCGAATGCACTTTGGAGAGTGTGCTCAAGAACTGCATGATCTAATACCGCCTTCGCCCTTTTATCATCGGACGTACAGACACACCGCAGGCATTCATCCCTTCGTTGTCGATCTCCCGCGCGTTAGGACTAAGCGTTTCGCTTCGTCCTTCATAATGCGTACAGCGAGGGAGTGGAACAGTCTGCCGGCGTCAGTGTTTCCGTCCAGGTATGATGTGGGGGTCTTCAAGAAAAGAGTGAACAGGCTTCTTCTAGACTAGTCCGCTTTACCACCTAGATTACATCGCCGCTTACCATCAGGTAGGATCGTAGTCAAGCACTAGTCTATCCTAAATAAAAAAAAATACTATTTAATGCCACGACTTACAATCAACGTCTTTCTATTCGCTTCATTATACTTGCAAATGATTCATCATCAATTAATTGAACGTAATGATGACGTAAATTGTTGGTTGTTTTTTTAATGACGTCACACGCCGCTGTGTGCCGTCAAGGGTTGTAATTATAATCGAAATATTTAACCCTCTTCAACGTCACATATTATTTTTCCTCGCCGGGACTGAAGCGTCTGCGGTCTAACTTTAATAATTACTACGCTGTCGGTGATTTTTAAACAAATTAATCATTTATATACTGTTTTATACAAGATGAATTGTTTATATGTTATTGTAATCATCTTCTATATATGTAAGTATACACTTAAAGCTATTGGATAACGTATTGACTTAGCAGTAAACAGTATTTCGTTGGTTATTTGATATCGAACAGGTTAAATAATGTCCAGTTTAAAATATTAACCATTGGAACTTTAATATGTAACATTAAAAATATTAACTTTAAATTGCGCTGCCATTAAGAGAAATACAGTAATATTTCTTTTGTATATTCATTGTATTCGTAAATAGCATTATCTCAACATTAAAATAATTAACTAAAACGTTTATCTAAACTCTTCTTCTTCTTCTAAGTCGTATTTCCTCATGACTGAGGGTCGTGGTCATCATGTTTTTATTGAAACACACGACGACTCTCTTGGCAGTTATAATGGAGTGGTGTTGCCATTGCCTTCTGCATTTCACATACTAGTCTGACCACTGATGGTCATGACGTAGATATGCAGGTTTCCTCACGATGTTTTCCTTCACCGTCAAAGCACGTGATATTAGTTGGAGTTTTATGCTAACTGCACATAAATTGAAAAATTCATTGGTGCAGGCCGTATTCGAACCCGGTACCTTCGCATTGGAAGGCCGGCGTTCAAACCACTAGGCTATCACGGCTCTCTAAGTAAGTGAATATAACTTTACTGAAGTCTAAGTAAGCAAATATAAAGTACAATGAGGTTTTACGTTTATTAGTAATTCCATACAAATAAATCTTTGCGAATATGTTTGTTGTTCTTGCACTGGCTCACATTTCGCCAATGAAGCAATTTTTTTTGCTTACCACCCGCGACTGCTGTATGATATAAATTATGAATATAAAGAGTCGTAAATTTCTATGGAGACATTCCAAGAATACGATAAAGTTATAATAAACAATTTGCTATAAAACTTAGTATATTACTTGCTTTCTTACAATGAAGCGATTGCTGTTATTCCTTTGAAGTAGTAATTGTACTTTACATAATTATTACAAGATATTAGAAACCAAACTTAAACCCAAAGTGGTCTATGACAACCTGTAAGGGGTCTACGTCAGCGAAAAAAAATTTGGAGGTCCATGAAATGAAAATGGGGGTCCACGATAGTGGATCTCAACACATACACTGATAGTACCTATTTACGTACATCATACTATCTTGTAACATCAAAACATATACATTATTTATAAAAGTACCTATGAAGTAATAAATTTATTATATATGTTTGTAAAATTGTGTATGTTGTAAGTAGGGGGTCTACCCAACACGGAAAAACATGGGAAGGGGTCTACGACACAAAAAAGTATGGGGAACTCTGATCTAAACTTATATAAGGATATAAATCATTAGTTTTTCATAAAATCCATCTAATATTTGTATTACAGTAGTATTGAATAGATCGAAATTTACTTTCAACAAATATATCTTTTAAAAACGTTCCAGTTTTGGATATCAAGTAAACTGAAGTTCAAATAAAAATGGCAGCATTAAGGTTTGAAACTATTTTTCTTGCATTCACTACACTTAAATAACAGAATAGATGTTACAGTTATACAATAGTTGGACCGCTGTTAGATGGATTTTGTTCTTGTCATTTCGAACAAGAAAATTTATTAACATCTTACTAAAGCTTTATGTACTATTCTGTATCCGTTTCTAATAAAACACTTCATTAACACTACACGCTAAGAACATAGAGGTTACTTTCGTATAAATAATAGATTAAGCGGCGGGTAGGTTACGGTTTAAGGTTAAGCTTCGCATCATGTGACTAATGACACGGGTTTTGATCCCTTTAAGCCTATCGCTTGGATTGTGTTAATATCCAAGTTTAAACTCCATATATACAACATATAGTATTACACTTACTAAATATACACTCCCGGACACATCTATCGGCCCACCTAGTGTTTAAAAGTTTTAACGGCGCCTAGCTAAAAATAAATGTTAGGTGGAGCAATAAGTTTTAATGCAGTTTTAAAGCTGATTTTTTGGTCCACCTTTATGTATGTTTTTTTTTTTTATTTTGAATTATTTAAAGTAGTTTATGAAGAAAAAAACGAACATTCGAGTCTGTTCATTGTTTTCAACGACCCAGTAACGGAGAAAACTTTTTTATTTCGCACAAGTTGGACTTTTTTTTTTGATTTTTCCGATTATTGGTTCCATAAAAAGGCAAATCTAAACTTAGAGCCAGTTTTGACCAAAAAATATGAATACTCTGCCTGAAATTGTCGCCCAAGTTGAAAAACTTCTTCCGCCCAAATCAATTCGAAATTACAAACAAATTTAAAAAAAAAACATACATAGGGGTTGACCAATAAATCTGCTTCAAAACTGCATTAAAACTTATTGCTCCACCTTACATTTATTTTTAACTAGACACCGTCGAAACTTTAAACACTGGGTGGTGGGCCGATAGATGTGTCCGGGAGTATATAATAGTAAGCTATCTTATAACGGTTTTGTTATACGATAACTGATATAATTGAATACGATACTTCAGTCCAGAAGTAAACATCAGTTGTAAAAAATCAATGTTAGTTACGTATACGTTTGAAAATTTTATGCTTTTAAATTTTTAAACGAGATCCATTTCCCGTCCACCGGATCTCTATTTAAATTCAATTTTCAGTGAATACCGGTCAAATGCATGTTGACCATTCGTACGGTACTTCGGCGTTAAAAGATACTTGAACTTGGTAGCTTGAACGGCTTCCATTCGTACTAAAGATATTTCTAATATCAATATCATTCATACGTAACATCGTTTAATAATCAAAACTTATAATGGATATTATTAAAACATTCGTTTGTAATACTAAAATAAGTAATACCGTTTCAAAAATCAACTGGTGATAATCTCTCGATGGATGACGAATATACGGAATATACTGTTAGTTTAGAAGTAGTAGATAGCTAAGTTGTAATTTTTTTTTTATACTACTATGCGACGAAACGAGCAAGACGTTCACCAGATGGTAAGTGATACGCTTGCCCATGACAACGTGCTGCTAGTTAAGATGGTACACACTGCACCACATTGCGCTCGTCGTCTGAGACATAAGGTGTTTAGTCTCGTTACCCCAGTAATTACACTAGCTACAGCGCCCTTCAAACCGGAACACAGTAATGTTTGCACACTACTATTTGGCGGATGAAATAGGAGCTGCGGTGGTACCTAGACGGTCTCCGGCAACAGAGACCTACCACCTGGTAAATCGAGAACTTTCTATACAAATCTAAAGAAGCATGTAATTAGTTTCAGTTCAGCTTTGAACTCGCAATTCTGAGAAAAGTCTTCAAGTAACATCAGTGAAAACGTAAATAATAAAGTACTAATTAAAATCCGATACTAAACTTAGTAATAACAGGGAACCGATTACGTTCAAGCGTTTAATTTAAAACTGAATCAACTAGCGGAAACTAGCGCTCCGTTTCTACATCAGCAGCAGTTAAAGTAATAAGTCTTCAAATCCAACTTAAGGCTGAATGAATTGCTCTATTAAGCAACGCGCTTAATGTACCGGAATTTACAGTTCGCGCTTCTCGCTAACTTGATGTTGATAATAAATTGAAGCTGAACGGCTTACACGCGCGGAATATGGAGAGTTATGATCCCGAAGCGAAGTGTACAGGCACCAGCAATTATTTGATGCACCTGCTATATGCGAATGGAATAACCACACACGTACTATTTGTTTATCTATAGTAATAGATAAACAAATGGTTTACAAACACTGTGTGGGTACCACCGCAGCTCCTATTTCAACCGCCAAATAGTAGTGTGCGAACATTACTGGGTTCCGGTTTGAAGGGCGCTGTAGCTAGTGTAATTACTGAGGTAACGAGACTTAACACCTTATGTCTCAAGGCGACGAGCGCAATGTGGCGCAGTGTGTACCATCTCACAGCACCACGTTGTCATGGGCAAGCGTATCACTTACCATCAGGTGAACGTCTTGCTCGTCTCGTCGCAAAGTAGTATAAAAAAAATAATAATTACTTAACGTAACTACTACAAAGTTATCTCTAATTTTTTAAGTAAATCAACAGAATTCGTAGTAGTATAATTACAACTAATAATGTTAAACTCAGAGTCTGAACTCTTCAGCTTATGTAGTTAGAAACTAAACTAGTTAACAGACGTAGATTTCTTACTACTTTTATACAAATAATACTATTATGTATTGATTACTTAATGAGAGAAATACGGAGATTAATATACGTTAATATATATACAGAAAGCTAGATCTCCACTTGATAGCCCCAAAAAGTCTGTTAAGAATAAGTTCATAGAAATTGACATGATGGATTCCAGATTAATCTTTGTAAAACTTTTGTATTTATGCATTAGAAAAAGATATTTTTCAGGAAAAAAATCATTTTCCTTCTTTCACATCTCCTAGAGACTAGTGCTGGAGATCGTCTAGGTACAGTACAGTAGTGTGCAAACATTACTGTGTTCCAGTTTGAAGGGCGTTGTAGCTAGTGAAATTACTGGGGTAACGAGACTTAACATTTATCTCAAGGCTTTGAGCGCAATGTGGTGCAGTGTATACCATCTTTTACCAGGTGGTAGGTCTCTGTTGCCGGAGACCGTCTGGGTGGGTACCACCGCATCTCCTATTTCAACCGCCAAATAGTAGTGTGAAAACATTACTGTGTTCCGGTTTGAAGCGCGCTGTAGCTAGTGTAATTACTGGGGTAACGAGACTTAACACCTTATGTCTCCGGCGACGAGCGCAATGTGGTGCAGTGTGTACCATCTTAACTAGCGCCGCGTTATGGGCAAGCGTATCACTTACCATCAGGTGAACGTCTTGCTCGTCTCATCGCATCGAAAGATAACAAAGTGTGAATGTAAAAACTATAGCAGATTAAATATTTGAAGAAATGTGTCTAATACTAATAATGACCTGTTCCCTCCTAGAAGACACAGACGGTAACACTAACGCCGTCGTCTTCCTAATCCTTAGCCGTATACTCATCTTCGTTAACAGAAGTTCAGACGGGAAACTTTTAAAAATATCGCCTCGAAATTTATAGCGGCAGCTCCGTCGCCTGCGGAAGGGGCTATTCTTAAAGGCTTTTTCTAAAAATCCTGACAAGCGCAGATGCTTGCCTCGAGTATAAATCTCGACCGTTCGCGAGACGCTTTTAGTTCTGTTAAAGACGTAAATTGGCTTCACCCTTGGAGTGGTACGTTAGAAATGACCCAAGTTTTCACAATTTAAAATATGCATCTAGTTACAATACCAAGATTTAATCTGAACAAATAAATATAATATAGTTGTTTTTTTTAATCTACAAGTCGACGAGACGTTCACCTGATGGTAAGTGATACGCTTGCCCATAACATGGCGCTAGTTAAGACGGTATACACTGCACCACATTGCGCGGTTTGCCTTAAGGCATAAGGTGTTGTCCCGTTACCTCAGTAATTTCACTAGCTTACAGCGCCCTTCAAACTGAAACAGTATTCTTTTACACATTACTGTTTGTCAGTTGAAATATGAAGTGCGGTGTTACCTAGACGGTCTCCGGCAACACAAACTTACTACCAGTTAGTAAGTCAACAAAAATACAAACGGAATCTTAATTAATTTTAACATTTTACAGGCGACTAACAAATACCGTAATACACAACATCCAAAAGAGCAAACCTGAAAAAAATTAGATCTAACAAAGTCCGTAAATCAGAAGAAAAGTCTCCGACCTGTATCAGAAGGTACTAAGCGGTGAACGCAAAAAAAAAGAGTTGTGTGAAAATCTTTTCAGATGCTTCAATGTTCAAGATCTATACACTTCCGATCCCACAGTAATAATATCATCTATTAAAACACGCGAATTCAACGCATGTGTAATGTAAAATGTTGTATGTACATATATATATATATTTACTAGCTGACCCGACAGACTTCGTTCTGTCAAAAAAATTGGAATGTGGCAGTTTTTTGTTCTTACCTATTTTATAGCCAGCGCAAAAAAATCTGGACTGAACCGTCACTCTGGTGATAGGGCGGTGTGTGGGGTTCAGCTCTATATATGTTCATCTAATAACTAATATTTAAATATTAGTGGGTTCCAGAAGAGTGGCCAAAGTTATAATTATAGTACATAAATTATATTTACTATTATTATTTTATTAGGAACAAATAACTGTCACATTCCAAATCTTTTTGACAGAATGTAGTCTATCAAGTCCGCCAGGTGGTAACGCGAATTGTGCTCGACTGATGTAATGTCGTGAAAACGAATGCATTTTATGTCGCGCGCCGAAACTAAAACAAAAGAAATAATACCGCGCAGCCGACCAAATTAAAAATCAGTAAGAATGATCTTTAGCTATTGCATTTTGTGACTATTTATGTTATTATTTCATTCGTTTTAATTTCGGCTCGCGGCGATCTTCCGACGCGCATACGCACACCATTTTGATAGAATAATTGAATTTGAACTTTGTGCAGCTGTAATAAAGTGCAAATTGACTCTTTAGCGTTACGAACGCACCTACATTGCTTAGACAGCAGTGAAAGCTTGTTATTTAATATGAACTTTTGTTTGTTTGTTTCTGGTTTCTGGTTTCTGGTTTACTGGTTTACTGGTTTACTGGTTTACTGGTTTACTGGTTTACTGGTTTACTGGTTTACTGGTTTACTGGTTTACTGGTTTACTGGTTTACTGGTCGACTGGTTTTACTGTTTACTGGTTTACTGGTTTACTGGTTTACTGGTTGAATGGTTGACTGGTTTACTGTTTACTGGTTACTGTTTACTGGTTTACTGTTACTGGTTTACTGGTTTACTGTTTACTGGTTTACTGGTTTACTGTTTCTGGTTTTACTGGTTTACTGGTTTACTGGTTTACTGGTTTACTGGTTTACTGGTGTACTGTTTACTGGTTTACTGTTTACTGTTTACTGGTTTACTGGTTTACTGGTTTACCGGTTTCTGGTTAACTGTTTTACTGGTTTACTGGTTTACCTGGTTTTACTGGTTTACTGGTTAACTGGTTTACTAGTTTACTGGTTTACTGGTTTACTGGTTACTGGTTTACTGGTTTACTGGTTTAACTGGTTTACTGGTTTACTGTTTCTGGTTTTACTGTTTACTGGTTTACTGGTTTACTGGTTTACTGTTTACTGGTTTCTGGTTACTGGTTACTGGTTTACTGGTTTAACTGGTTTACTGGTTACGGTTTACTGGTTTTACTGGTTTACTGGTTTACTGGTTTCTGGTTTCCTGGTTTTACTGGTTTACTGGTTTACTGGTTTACTGGTGTTACTGGTTTACGGTTACTGGTTTACTGTTTACTGTTTCTGGTTTTACTGTTTACTGGTTTAACTGTTTTACTGGTTACTGGTTACTGGTGTACTAGTTTACTGGTTTACTGGTTCTAGATACTGGTTTACTGGTTTACTGGTCGACTGGTTTTACTGTTTACTGGTTTCTGGTTTTCCTGGTTTCTGGTTACTGGTTTCTGGTTTCTGGTTTCTGGTTTCTGGTTTTACTGTTACTGGTTTCTGGTTTCTGGTTTTACTGTTTACTGGTTTAACTGGTTTACTGTTTAACTGGTTTCTGGTTACTGGTTTTTACTGGTTTACTGGTTTACGTTTACTGGTTTACCTGGTTTTACTGGTTTACTGGTTACTGGTTTACTGGTTTACTGGTTACCTGGTTTTACTGGTTTACCTGGTTTTACTGGTTTAACTGGTTTTACTGGTTTACTGTTTACTGGTTTACTGGTTTACTGTTTACTGGTTTCTGGTTCTGGTTACTGGTTTACTGGTTTACTGGTTTAACTGTTTTACTGGTTTACTTGGTTTACTGGTTACCTGGTTTTACTGGTTTCTAGATACTGGTTTACTGGTTTACTGGTCGACTGGTTTACTGTTTACTGGTTTCCTGGTTTCTGGTTCTGGTTTCTGGTTACTGGTTTCTGGTTTCTGGTTTCTAGTTTCTGGTTTAGTGGTTTACTGGTTTACTGGTTTACGGTTTACTGTGTACTGGTTTACTGTGTTTACTGGTTTACTGGTTTACTGGTTTACGGTTTACTGGTTTACTGGTTTAACTGGTTACTGTTTACTGGTTACTGGTTTACTGGTTTACTGTTTACTGGTTTACTGGTTTACTGGTTTAACTGGTTTACTGGTTTACGTTTACTGGTTTACTGTTTCTGGTTTACTGGTTTACTGGTTACTGTTTACTGTTTACTGGTTTACTGTTTACTGGTTACTGTTTACTGGTTTACTGGTTTACTGGTTTACTGGTTTACTGGTTTACTGGTTTACTGGTTTACTGTTTACTGTTTACTGGTTTACTGGTTACTGGTTTACTGGTTTACTGGTTTATCTGGTTTACTGGTTTACTGGTTTACTGTTTACTGGTTTACTGGTTTACTGTTTACTGGTTTCTGGTTTTACTGTTTACTGTTTACTGGTTTACTGTTTACTGTTTACTGGTTTACTGGTTTACTGGTTTACTGTGTACTGGTTTACTGGTGTACTGTTTACTGGTGTACTGGTTTACTGGTTTACCTGGTTTTACTGGTACTGGTTTACTGGTTTACGGTTTACTGGTTTACTGGTTTACTGTTTACTGGTTTACTGGTTTACTGTTTACTGGTTACTGGTTTCTGGTTTCTAGATTTCAGATGTCAGATTTCAATTTTTCATTTTCCCTTTTCACTTTTCCATTTTCAATATTCCAACATTCCAACATTCCAACATTCCAACATTCCAACATTCCAACATTCCAACATTCCAACATTCCAACATTCCAACATTCCAACATTCCAACATTCCAACATTCCAACATTCCAACATTCCAACATTCCAACATTCCAACATTCCAACATTCCAACATTCCAACATTCCAACATTCCAACATTCCAACATTCCAACATTCCAATGTTCCAATATTCCAATATTCCAATATTCCAATAATCCATTTTCCATTTTCCGTTTTCCGTTTTCCATGTTCCATTTTCCAATAACTGCCTCATTCCAAAACTTTTTGACGGAATGAAGTCTGTTAGGTCCGCCAGACGGTAACGCGGTTTGTACTGGACTGATGTGATGTCGTGAAAAAGAAACTAAAACAAAATAAATAATACCGCGAAGCCGACCTAATTGAAAATCAGCACTAATGATCTTTAGCTCTTACATTTTGTGACTATTTATGTTATTATTTCATTCGTTTTAATTTCGGCACGCGGCGTTAGATCCTCCGACGCGCATACGCACTTATGAAAGAATGATCTAATTTGAACTTTGAGCAGCTGTAATAAAGTTAAAATTGACTCTTTAGCGTTAGGAACACACCTACATTGCTTAGACAGCAGTGAAAGCTTGTAATTTAATATGAACTTTATGAAATAGCAATAAAGTTCAAATTGACCCTACATTTTAGTTAGAGAACGTTTGTATAGGAAAAAGAAACGCGCTGTTTTTAGGGGCTTCCCGGCGATTATTCGAATTTTTCTCAAATTGGAGTGATGCGCTTACCGACACATATTTGTATTATAGATTAATAATAAATTATATTCAATGACATTAGTTATTAATAAATAAATAATAAAGTTGCTTGAGAATATATTTATATGTAGAGGGAGTGACAAAAGGCATAATGTTTGAGAGATAAAGAATTCGTTGTCATCCCCACTCCGTGCTGTGTACTGGTGAGAGGTGACACCGGTACACACGTGGAGGGGATCACTTACCAAGTGATAATATTTTTTTTTTGAGTTTACAGCCACGCGGTTTGATAGGTGGCCATGTACAATTGATGATATCGAGCGAGACAAAAATATTAAAATGTCTATTAAAAAGCAGGGATTGGTGATAGAAAAGGGAAAATTTAGGTTGTATGTAGTTTTTGATGCCACACAATAATAAAATAAAATAGAAAAAAAAATCCCAAAAAAAAAAAAAAAATTTTTGGTGTGGGCAACCCTGATCACTTAGAGGTTTGAAAAATAGATAGTAACCGATTCTCAGAGCTACTGAATATGCACAAAAAATTTCATAAGAATCGGTAAAGCCGTTTCGGAGGAGTATGGGAACGAACATTGTGACAAGAGAATTTTATATATTAGATATATATATATATATAGTATATATGTATGTAATGTGTAAAATGTATAAAGTGTTAAGTATCGTTAGCCCAATAACTTCACTAGTCACATTCTTCGAACTGGAACACAGTAATGTTTGCACACTACAGTTTGGTAGTAGAAATAGTCACTGCGGTGGTACCTAGACGGTCTCCGGCAACAGAGACCTACCACCAGAATTTCTGTATGAAATTTCATTTTTAATTATTTATCTTCGTCTGTTTCTACATGTGATACCGTAACAGCGTTCCCATAACTTTTTAACTTAAAAGAGCCAGAATGTTCATAGTGAACGAGCTTTGTCTTTATAACTAAACCTTATAAGAATTTTTTTTTATGCTACTATGCCACGAGACGAGCAAGACGTTCACCTGATGGTAAGTGACACGCTTGTCCATGACAACGTGCTGCTAGTTAAGATGGTACACACTGCACCACATTGCGCTCGTCGCCTTGAGACATAAGGTGTTAAGTCTCGTTACCCCAGTAATTACACTAGCTACAGCGCCCTTCAAACCGGAACACAGTAATGTTCGCACACTGCTATTTGGCGGTTGAAATAGGATCTGCGGTGGTACCCACCCAAACGGTCTCCGGTAACAGAGACCTACCACCTGGTAAAAAAAAAAACGTATATATAAAAAATTAAATTCCTGAGATTATTGCCAAACTTTTGAGGTACATCTTTAATAACTTTATCGCTCTTTTGACTAATACTAATACGACTATAAAAGTACTTATCTATTAATAAACCTCTGTACGGACTTCAGGGTCTTCGAGTACAGTATTCTTGATAAGTCGGTTACATACAGGATAAGGATTCTTTTTTGTGACTTAATCTCAACTAACCTTTTAAATGAAAGCGTATTATGTAGGATATCTCCACAATAATTCTTTTACCTCCGATTTTGTCTAATAAGAATGAACAGGTAACAAGTTAAGATACGAAGTTAAACAGCTTAAGCCTTTAACCGGTTGTAGTTATATACCCGATATCGAAGATACTCCATTCAGGGAATGATATGCGGCATGATTCCAATAACGTTAGAGTTCGCGAGGGGAACCGTTAAGGAAAAGATGGTGCGCTGTTAAATTTTATTATTTTTATCTGTAAAAGTTACTAGCGATGTGAAACAGTAATGGTTATACAATAAGTTCGAAAAGAAGAATTTGATTCTGTTAAATTTTAACGTAATTCATTAGGTTTTTATAAGGATGTTATTTCGCGTGTTAACTTAAAGTAATAGTATTTTTCAACGATGTGACAATTTTCTCACGGGCAATGGTCAGGTAGAATGTTGGAAACTCGACGATTTCAGCATAACAATATACTCCAGTCCGTCCACACTTGAACAGCACAAAGGCAAACAAGCACTCGTAGTCACCTGCATTCGAATATAAGGAGTGTGCTGAAGAAATACAAACAGAATTTTTAATTCTGCGAGAAAAATTCCAAATTCCGTTTCATTTCTATCAAGCCTTAAGTGAGTTGAAAATAACTTTTAAAAGAATAAAAAATAACTCGATAATGATAAGAATATTTTACTTTGTCCACATGGGATAAGAGTTCGATATGTTTGCAGTGGACATCGGCCTCTACCGTAGTTGTTAAGTTCTTTAAACATCATTAAATTAAAAGCTCTATGAAACGCAAAATCAGACAAAAAATTATGTCTCGAATTTGAATTTTTTATAATGAGTTTTTAAACAAAATGGATCTCATATGAAAATTAAAAAAGTAGTATTACATTTTTTTATTATACTATGCGACGAGTCGAGCAAGACGTTCACCTGATGGTAAGTGAAACGCTTGCCCATGACAACGTGGTGCTAGTTAACCCTTATCGCGGCAAGATTTTTTTTTTGCAGAAAAGCTTAAAAAAAGTATATAGGTAGCTTCTTTGGGCTATAAAATACACCAAAAAAATAAATAAAAAAATCGGGAAATGAAAATTTTGGAAAAACAAGATGTATACTATTCTATACATCGCTTCACGTACAGTGAGTACCGCATTTTTAGGAATGTATATTATGCTATACATTGCTATGTTTAGGAGAGTTGAATAGTTAGTGGTAGTTTTTCACATATACCAAAAGATTATTGTAAATAACACGATTTAAATAAAAATAACTGTTTTGGTGGAAGTAATAATGTTTAATAAATTAAATCTTCCTTGTACAATTTTATTTTACAAAATAATCGTAATATAATAATTCAGAGACCCTATTAGTTGCGGTGGTGCTCCAAAAAACAGTTTTGATTCTTCATATAACAAAGATGAACCTTACATTTTGTGCACATCATACTTGCCTGGCCAGCCTTACAGTACTTGCACCTCTGATATCCAGTTATTTACGGCCAATGGTCATATTTGTCATACCAAACACCAACTCATGGTTGTTGCAATGGTGTCTGAATTTTTCACTGAAACGTTCTACCGCATTTCAGTAGGCCGCTGTAGATTTCATACCTAAAATCTTTCATACGATCCTGTTTCTAGTGGTGCTGGTCATTTTGTAATGTCTCCTACGTAAGAGCCAAGCGTTGTTGATGCATATATTTCAAAAGCTCCGAGAAAATTTTCATATCCCATCTATGCGATCTTTTACTCTCGGTACCTTTTCCAAAAATGAAGGTCCTGCTATTTCAGCCTTGTGTTGAAGTTGTGCTTTTTGCCAACGAAAAGATAAATTATTCTTCTGCTATACTGTCTTTTAATTTTTTTGTGCAACGATGGCAGGAGCTTTGCGTTTCATTTTTTGAGCGCGCGTCAAGCTGTACCGACTGGCGTTGATGCAAGTGGTAGATTTGAAGGCAAAGATGAAATTGATTGGTAGAGGGTCATAATGACTTTCTTATGGATTAAGAAATACATGAGCAAGAGTAGATGTAAGAGGCACTTCGGTTGTATCGGCATAAATATCATCTGCATGCGTTCCTATCTCATCATTAGAAATTTGTTGAAGGTTTAACCTTCCGAGGCTGGAATTTATCGGCGGCGCTGAAGAATTTTCTGTTGACCCAATCATTCCAGCTTCATTACCGCTACAGGCTCCGTCACTTGTGTCAGAGTCTGTATTCTTTTCAGGGACTAAGCATAAAATGCGCCTGGCTCTTTCACTCATAGCAGTCTAAAACCAAAGCAAAAGAAACATACAAAAAGACATCACCATAGTAAAGCCAAACCATATTGTATTATAGATAGGTAAATATTGTATGTAATGTTATTTGAACCTTTATATAGGTAGGTAGTCATGCAGTAATAATAATAATAGTATTTTTTGTGGAAATCGAACCCAAAACATCGTGTGTGGCTTTCTACAACCACTATTTTAACGAGGCTGACAAACATTAGTATAACTGTCTTTTAAATGTAATAAAATTGGTTTAGTATATACGACCGTAACAAATTTTATAGTAAAAATCAAAAAAATATTGATCCCGTGAAGTTAGCAATGTATATTATTCTATACACCACCAACGAAACGTAAATTACTGCAACTGCGGCATTGTATAGTATAATATACGTTGGTAAAAAACACAAAAAAAATATGCTAATTCTCATAGTGACAACATCATATATATAATAATGTGTAAGAACAAACATTTAGGTACATGTATTTATTAATAAACATACATATTTAGGCGTAAAAACAAAAATAAAATAAAACTTACCTAAGATAAACTTGGGCGGCGCATCTTGTCACTTACTTTTCACAACTGACTTAAAATTATGACAGGAAAACCTCTATTTTTATTTTTAAAGTGTAAATAAACGTCTAAAAAGTCATATATTTAATAAAAGTAAGTGAAAAATTATTTTATAGTGGTCGTATATTTTTGTAAAGTTGTATGTATGGTATACTATACAAAATGACGATAAGGGTTAAGATGGTACACACTGCACCACATTGCGCTCGTCGCCTTGAGACATAAGGTGTTAAGTCTCGTTACCCCAGTAATTACACTAGCTACAGCGCCCTTCAAACCGGAACACAGTAATGTTCGCACACTACTATTTGGCGGTTGAAATAGGAGCTGCGGTGGTACCCATCCAGACGGTCTCCGGCAACAGAGACCTACCACCTGGTAAAGATTAATATTTTATATTATATATTGTAAATCCTGAAGGTCAATCTTTTGGAAGTAATTTAGCATAAGTCATTATAACAATTTTTCTAAACGTTGTATATAATTTTCTATTTTTGTTCAATGATAACTGAAAGTAGTGTCAGAATAATTAGAAACGGATTGACGGACGCTGTAAATGAAAACTTATGTATTAAAGCTTTAAGCAATGTTGCCTAGTCGAGCTTTATAATACCTCTTGAATAATTGCATCAGATTCATTTTCGGTTTGCGTAAGTACGACCACATCTCCAAATATCGTTCTCAGCTTAACTGGCTCACAATCCGACAAAGGCTCAATACTAGACTTTTGCTTGTCCTCTTCTCCATTTTGAATAATCCGACCTCTCCTTCTTATCTCAAAGATAAATTTCATAGTCCTTTATCTTCCCAGGATAGATACCTTCGATCTTCTATTCAGAATAAGATCGCTATCCCTAGACATCATTAGAGCTCATTTACAATTCAAGCTGCACTACTCTGGAACTCCTTACCCGAAGAGATACGAGGTACTCAGTCCAAATTTCTGTTTAAAAAACGGGTCCGAGAGCACGTAGCTCAATTACAGACATAATATTTATACACGTCTATTTACTTATATATTATTATGCATGTATGTATATATATATATATACATAAATACATATGTGTGTGTATGAATTTATATGTATATATGTGTGTATGTTTATTTGCTATATCTTTTGATGTATTTATTTATTCAATGTTTTTTTTTTGTCTTTCTCCTCATCTTACCACCTACCATAACATCTCACCTCACCAAAGGTTGGCTGGTGGAGAATGCCCTCAGGCATTAAGCCCGCCTTTGTATACCTTATTTTGGAAGGTTAACAATAAAGTGAAAAAAAAAAAAAAAAAAAATACGAGTATACTAACTAAAGTACGAGTATCATTGTTATAAAAACCACCACATTATAATGAATGACAATAGTTTATTGTATCGAAATAGATACTGAAAATTAAAACAAAATAGCATTATATTCGGCTTTCAGTCACCACGTTCATATTGTCACTATTATTTCACTGAATGTGTAAAATCCGCAAGGTAAACAATCAAAACAAACAAACGCACAATGTTGACTAAAAGCTAAACACAATAAGGTGTGCCTATGGTGAACCACAAATAAATTGTGTTATAACAATGCTGCTTTATAAAACAAACAATGATGTGGGGAAACAGAAAATTACATTTACCATTTTCCCTAATGGTAAAGCAACTGTCTAGTATAACACCAACTAATATCACGTGCTTTGATGGTGAAGGAAAACATCGTGAGGAAACCTGCATATCTATGTCATGATCATCCGTGCTCGCACTAGTATGTGATATGGAGAAGGCAATGGCAACACCACTCCATTATAACTGCCAAAAGAGTCGTCGTGTGTTTCAATAAAAACATGATGACCACGACCCTCAGTCATGAGGACATACGACGAACTATACAGTCCGTCATCACCAATTCAACCGGGAATTCGCTATTGTCAAGTTTTAAACTGGTTCGTGAGCTAAGTAAGCTAGTTATAGTAATGATCACAGAGCAAGCTGTTATCTATTAAAATAGTCTCTTCTTAGTCGTCTTAGTTGTTGATGAAGGGTACATGGAAAGCTCGCTTTTCATAAAGTTGTTCTCTCTTAACTCTTCAAGACATACGTACTAGTAGTAGTTATAGTAATAACTACAAAGCAAGCTGCTGTCTATTGAAACAGTCTCTTCTTAGTCGTCTAGTTGTTGATGAAGGGTACATGAAAAGCTCGCTTTTCATAAAGTTGTTCTCTCTTACTCTTCAAGACATACGTAGTAGTAGTAGTAGTAGTAGTTATAGTAATAACTACAAAGCAAGCTGCTGTCTATTGAAATAGTCTCTTCTTAGTCGTCTTAGTTGTTGATGAAGGGTACATGAAAAGCTCGCTTTTCATAAAGTTGTTCTCTCTTAACTCTTCAAGACATACGTAGTAGTAGTAGTTATAGTAATAACTACAAAGCAAGCTGCTGTCTATTGAAATAGTCTCTTCTTAGTCGTCTTAGTTGTTGATGAAGGGTACATGAAAAGCTCGCTTTTCATAAAGTTGTTCTCTCTTAACTCTCAAGACATACGTAGTAGTAGTAGTTATAGTAATAACTACAAGCAAGCTGCTGTCTATTGAATAGTCTCTTCTTAGTCGTCTTAGTTGTTGAAGAAGGGTACATGGAAAGCTCGCTTTTCATAAGTTGTTCTCTCTAACTCTTCAAGACATACGTAGTAGTAGTAGTTATAGTAATAACTACAAAGCAAGCTGCTGTCTATTGAAATAGTCTCTTCTTAGTCGTCTTAGTTGTTGATGAAGGGTACATGAAAAGCTCGCTTTTCATAAAGTTGTTCTCTCTTAACTCTTCAAGACATACGTACTAGTAGTAGTTATAGTAATAACTACAAAGCAAGCTGCTGTCTATTGAAATAGTCTCTTCTTAGTCGTCTTAGTTGTTGATGAAGGGTACATGAAAAGCTCGCTTTTCATAAAGTTGTTCTCTCTTAACTCTTCAAGACATACGTAGTAGTAGTAGTAGTAGTAGTTATAGTAATAACTACAAAGCAAGCTGCTGTCCTATTGAAATAGTCTCTTCTTAGTCGTCTTAGTTGTTGATGAAGGGTACATGAAAAGCTCGCTTTTCATAAAGTTGTTCTCTCTTAACTCTTCAAGACATACGTAGTAGTAGTAGTTATAGTAATAACTACAAAGCAAGCTGCTGTCTATTGAAATAGTCTCTTCTTAGTCGTCTTAGTTGTTGAAGAAGGGTACATGGAAAGCCGGCTTTTCATAAAGTTGTTCTCTCTTAACTCTTCAAGACATACGTAGTAGTAGTAGTTATAGTAATAACTACAAAGCAAGCTGCTGTCTATTAAAATAGTCTCTTCTTAGTCGTCTTAGTTGTTGATGAAGGGTACATGGAAAGCTGGCTTTTCATAAAGTTGTTCTCTCTTAACTCTTCAAGACATACGTAGTAGTAGTAGTTATAGTAATAATTACAGAGCCAGCTGTTGTCTATTGAAATATTCTTGTCTTAGTCGTTGATGAAGGATACATGAGAAAGCTGCTTCTCCTGAAATTATTCCCTACTAACATTTCAAGATGTACTATAGAATTGTTGAAGGGATGACGAAGGTTTACCTTTCTCCAAATTCCTTGAATTATTTCTGTAAACTAATATTTTTTATATGCGATGAGACGAGCAAGACGTTCATGTGATGGTAAGTGATATGCTTGCCCATGACATGGCGCTGGTTATAATGATATACGAGTATATACACCACTTTGCGCTCGTCGCCTAGGGACATAAGGTGTTAAGTCTCCAGCAGTAATATCTTACAGCGCCCTTCAAACCGGAACACAGTAATGTTTGCATACTACTAAAATAGGATCTGTGGTACTTAGACGGTCTCCGGCAACAGATACCTACCAGTAAAAACATCTTTTTATAAACTATGTCAGTTATATTAGCAGATTTACTGGTAGGTCTCTGTTGCCGGAGACTGTCTGGATGGGTACCACCGCAGCTCCTAATTCAACCGCCAAATAGTAGTGTGCAAACATTACTGTGTTCCGGTTTGAAGGGCGCTGTAGCTAGTGTAATTACTGGGGTAACGAGACTTAACACCTTATGTCTCAAGGCGACGAGCGCAATGTGGTGCAGTGTGTACCATCTTAACTAGCACCGCGTTGTCATGGGCTAGCGTATCACTTACCATCAGGTGAACGTCTCGCTCGTCTCGTCGCATAGTAGTATAAAAAAAAAGATTGTCTCCATATGGATAAATTCTTACTGCACATCTTTAGGTGTTAGTTTCACAAATACAGTTGCTGTAAATGGTTAAAGCAGCCGCTGTAAATATATCCTAAACGCGGCGGCATCTCGCTCGACGTATTGTTTTTGTTTACGTCATAAATCCGGCGCCGGCGGCATACAGCGCCCGCTTTATATTCCGAGCAGCACATGCTTTGAAAAGATGTCGCGCAGTCGTGATCCGTATACTCAATAACAAATGGGGATATTTTGTTTCCCCGTTCCTTATTAATATACTATATACGTAATATCCAAATTCATGGACCAATCATTTTCTGTTGAGGTTATCCGTTTATGGAATGCCTTACCATTAACAATTAGACACACTCACTGCAAGCTTTTAAGAACCTTGTCAGTAAATTCTATCTTTCATTATAAACGTAATAATAAGTTTTTGAGTATTCATGTATGTATATATGTTATATTTCGTAATAAAAACCCGCACCAAATTTACTTAATGCTTTACATATTTTCCATCTAAAGGTTGTCTGGAAGAAATCGCTCATAGTGATAAGACCGCCCATTGTGCGTTTATCCATATAACAAGCAATGTGATCTGTTAATTTACTGTATCTTTTGGTGTGCAATGAAGTATTTTCTATTCTATTCTATTCAATACTATAATATTTGGCATTCGGAGATCTTTTTGGCAAGAATTCATTTATTAATCAATAAAAAAAAAAAAAAAGATTGTCTCCATATGGATAAATTCTTACTGCACATCTTTAGGTGTTAGTTTCACAAATACAGTTGCTGTAAATGGTTAAAGCAGTCGCTGTAAATATATCCTAAACGCGGCGGCATCCCGCTCGACGTATTGTTTTTGTTTACGTCATAAATCCGGCGCCGGCGGCATGCATACACCGCCCGCTTTATATTCCGCGTATATTCCGAGCAGCACATGCTTTGAAAAGATGTCGCGCAGTCGTGATCCGTATACTCAATAACAAATGGGGATATTTTGTTTCCCCGCTCCTTATTAATATACTATATATGTAATATCCAAATTCATGGACCAATCATTTTCTGTTGAGGCTGTCCGTTTATGGAATGCCTTACCATTAACAATTAGACAGGCACACTCACTGCAAGCTTTTAAGAACCTTGTCAGTAAATTCTATCTTTCATTATAAATGTAATAATAAGTTTTTGAGTATTCATGTATGTATATATGTTATATTTCGTAATAAAAACCCGCACCAAATTTACTTAATGCTTTACATATTTTCCATCTAAAGGTTGTCTGGAAGAAATCGCTCATAGTGATAAGACCGCCC
Source organism: Byasa hedistus (assembly GCA_029286795.1). Taxonomy (NCBI): domain Eukaryota; kingdom Metazoa; phylum Arthropoda; class Insecta; order Lepidoptera; family Papilionidae; genus Byasa; species Byasa hedistus. The sequence continues at coordinate 6,034,783 of JAGSMW010000011.1, read as the reverse complement.
GTTGCATTTATCATATAACAAGCAATGTGATCTGTTTTTTACTGTATATTTTGGTGTGCAATAACGTATTTTCTATTCTATTCTATTCTATTCTATTCTATTCTATTCTATTCTATTCTATTCTATTCTATTCTATTCTATTCTATTCTATTCTATTCTATTCTATTCTATTCTATTCTATTCTATTCTATTCTATTCTATTCTATTCTATTCTATTCTATTCTATTCTATTCTATTCTATTCTATTCTATTCTATTCTATTCAATACTATTACATTTGGCATTCGGAGATCATGGCAACAATTCATTTATTAATCAATAAAAATAACACAACTGTTCTAAACATTTAATAACACTTTTGGTAAATCACTTGCCTGAACTGTAGAGCAGTGATACAAACGTTATGCAATTGGAATAGAAAGTTAATCGTTCAGTGTAAACTAAATCGTTCATTAGTTACGGCCTATAGATTTTGATTAATTCATTCCTAATGATTGATTGCTTCAACTACTACTACATACAAAACGTATATGCAATGCTCACCACAGTCAGCTTTGTTAGTTTATTTCTAAAATATTTATCAAAGCTATAGTTTTATTTGTGAAATCTTATACAGAGTTTCCTAAAGCCTTAATACTGTAGTTGCCCGATTTTCTTAAATAAAATATTTGAAAAGAATTCGCATTCCGATAACTAAAAATAACATAAAGGAAGATGGTACTGTTGTAATATTTTTATAGTTCACCGCTTTCAGTGTTATGTGCCCCAGGAACACAATACCATTTACTTTCCGCGACTAACGTAACATTTTTGTAAATGCTAACTTGAAATATAATGTTTTGAAGTGAAACCTCTTTTGGGACGGCGTGTGAAATAGCTTTTTGAAGAAGAAGAAACGAAAAAGAGACAACTATAAATGTTTTTACAGAGTTTAAGCTAAGCATTTTTATCTTACAAGGTAAACGTTTTTATTCTATTTCCCTCTCCTGTTTCTCCAATTCTCACTTCACACTCTAGCTATACTAGAAATATATATAAAGGAAGAGAAAGAGAGAGAGAAGAGTTAAAATTTGTAGTACATTATTTACACACCATAAATAATGTACTATATTTCCTTAACTGCAATAAAACTTTGATTGCTTTAATTTCTCTCTCTCTTTAAATCTTTTCCGCAACAATTACTAAAAAAAATTGTCGATCGATATCTCTCACCCACTCTCTTTCTCTATGTATCTCTCTCTCTATTTACAATCTCCGTAGAGTATCAATTTGATTCTCATAAAAGTCTACGAATACAAAAATATAAACGTTTATTTATGTAGTAAGTCATACAATTTACGAGTACAACATCGGTTGCTGGAATATTCACGAATACAAAGTTACTATTATTACTTACTATTACTTCCTGAAAACTGTTATACACTGTTAGTAAATTGCAATATAACTAGGCGGATTCAAAATAGTCCTACCACTAACATTAACAATGTGATAAGTTCAAATATTAGATTGTACCTTTGGTAACTGCCGTCGACTGCTTAAAGGTATCCCAATCCGCTTCGCACTGCACTTTATGTATGTTCTATGTAGTATATAATAACTTTCGATATACAACTCGTTCTATATGTTTTATTTATAACCGTTTTAATTGCAATACGCAGGGACGCGTCACAGATTAAAAATCTACCGAAAAAATGTAGCATACACTAAACAAACAATACAGTGGTTTTTAATTATAACGAAACAAATTATTTGATATTAATCATTTCATTAATAATACAGAAGTTATTAAAATTTTCAATGTGCCAGCAAAAATAGAATCTTTGATGGTATATTACCTGCAGCTTACTACAGTAAAATAGTCAACTTGTGACGTCACAACAGTAATTCAATTGTTTTTTTTTTATGCTACTATGCGACGAGACAAGCAAAACGTTCACCTGATGGTAAGTGATACGCTTGCCCATGACAACGTGGTGTTAGTTAAGATGGTACACACTGCACCACATTGCGCTCGTCGCCTTGAGACATAAGGTGTTAAGTCTCGTTACCCCAGTAATTACACTAGCTACAGCGCCCTTCAAACCGGAACACAGTAATGTTCGCACACTACTATTTGCCGGTTGAAATAGGAGCTGCGGTGGTACCCACCCAGACGGTCTCCGGCAACAGAGACCTACCACCTGGTAAACTCCCTTCCCCCAAAGTGACGGCAGTAAAATAAAAAAAAAAAAAAAAAAAAAAAAAAAAAACCCCACCAAATTTACTTAATGCTTTACATATTTTCCATCTAAAGGTTGTCTGGAAGAAATCGCTCATAGTGATAAGACCGCCCGCTGCATTTATTATATAACAAGCAATGTGATCTGTTAATTTACTGTATCTTTTGGTGTGCAATGAAGTATTTTCTATTCTATTCTATACTATTACATTTGGCATTCGGAGATCATGGCAACAATTCATTTATTAATCAATAAAAATAACACAACTGTTCTAAATGTTTAATAACACTTTTGGTAAATCACTTGCGTGTACTGTAGAGCAGTGATACAAACGTTATGCAATTGGAATAGAAAGTTAATCGTTCAGTGTAAACTAAATCGTTCATTAGTTACGGCCTATAGATTTTGATTAATTGATTCCTAATGATTGATTGCTTCAACTACTACTACATACAAAACGTATATGCAATGCTCACCACAGTCAGCTTTGTTAGTTTATTTCTAAAATATTTATCAAAGCTAACATAGTTTTATTTATGAAATCTTATACAGAATTTCCTAAAGCCTTAATACTGTAGTTGCCCGATTTTCTTAAATAAAATAGATGAAAAGAATTCGCATTCCGATAACTAAAAATAACATATAGGAAGATGGTACTGTTGTAATATTTTTATAGTTCATCGCTTTCAGTGTTATGTGCCCCAGGAACACAATACCATTTACTTTCCGCGACGAACGTAACATTTTTGTAAATGCTAACTTAAAATATAATGTTTTGAAGTGAAACCTCTTTTGGGACGGTGTGAAATAGCTTTTTGAAGAAACGAAAAAGAGACAACTACAAATAAATTTATAGAGTTTAAGCTAAGCATTTTTATCTTACAAGGTATGCGTTTTAATTCTATTTCCCTCTCCTGTGTCTCCAATTCTCACTTCACACTCTAGCTATACTAGAAATATATATAGAAGAAGAGAAAGAGAAGAGTTCAAATTTGTAGTACATTATTTACACACCATAAATAATATACTATATTTCCTGTACGGAAATAAAACTATGAATGCTTTAATTTCTCTCTCTCTTTAGATCTTTTCCTCAACAATTACTAAAAAAAATTGTCGATCGATATCTTTCTCCCTCTCTCTTTCTCTATGTATCTCTCTCTCTGTTTACAACCTCCGTAGAGTATAAATTTGATTCTAATAAAAGTCTACGAATACAAAAGTATAAACGTTTATTCATGTAGTAAGTCATACAATTTATGAGTACAACACCGGTTGTTGGAATATTCACGAATACAAAGTTACTATTATTACTTACTATTACTTCCTGAAAACTGTAATACACTGTTTGTATATTGCATTATAGCCAGGCTGATTCGAAATAGTCCTAACACTAACATTAACAATGTGATAAGAACAAGTAATAGATTGTACCTTTGGTAATTGCCGTCGACTGCTTAAAGGTATCCCAATCCGCTTCGCACTGCACTTTATGTATGTTTTATGTAGTATATAATAACTTCCGATATTCAACTCGTTCTATATGTTTTATTTATAACCGTTTTAATAGCAATACGCGGGGACGTGTCCCAGATTAAAAATCTACTGAAAATATGTAGCATATACTAAACAAACAATACAGTGGCTTTTAATTATAACGAAACAAATTATTTGATATTAATCATTTCATTAATAATACAGAAGTTATTAAAATTTTCAATGTGCCAGCAAAAATAGAATCTTTGATGGTATATTACCTGCAGCTTACTACAGTAAAATAGTCAACTTGTGACGTCACAACAGTAATTCAATTGTTTTTTTTTTATGCTACTATGCGACGAGACAAGCAAAACGTTCACCTGATGGTAAGTGATACGCTTGCCCATGACAACGTGGCGCTAGTTAGGTTGGTACACACTGCACCACAATGCGCTCGTCGCCTGAGACATAAGGTGTTAAGTCTCGTTACCCCAGTAATTACACTAGCTACAGCGCCCTTCAAACCGGAACACAGTAATGTTTGCACACTACTATTTGGCGGTTGAAATAGGAGCTGCGGTGGTACCCACCCAGACGGTCTCCGGCAACAGAGACCTACCACCTGGTAAACTCCCTTCCCCCAAAGCGACGGCAGTAAAATTAAAAAAAACATCACATCTTTTGGATGAGGAAATAAAAAATACTATATATATAATAGTCGAAAGATACGGAGTTATCAACTTCATCTTTTGATAGTAAAACTCTTTGACATCACAATACGACATTTTACATACTAAACAAAATACTGGAGCCGCTCATACGGTTGTCTGAGGATCCAATATCCTGGAATCCAAACTTGTTTGTCAGCGTAGTATCGCTTAATAAAACCCAAGGTCGGTACAGCGCACTCCATTTCATGAGCTGAAGCGGCGACATCTGATTCAAATTCTTTTGACGTTACTAAATTTTAATTAACACAGATGAAATACGATGCTAGTACGAAACTAGTAGAGATTGCGACATATTGATCTCATCATAACCAGCAGCATTAAGGATGTCTGTATTCTTATCGTCAGCTGATTGTGCTTTCTTTCTTGTCGTGTCTCGTTAATTAAAATTCTAAGTAATCAATGCTAAATAACTTAACGCCTAACTCTTACGTTTGAGTTACCGACATTTTCCATAACAGGCAAAATTTATAGCCCCGTACTCCTGTTTCGTTCAATTTGGTAAGGAGTCGGCAGATGTAATAAAATAGACAACTAGTAGTTATTTAATTTTTCTATCGAAAGTCTTAATATAATTTAACTGTTATAACAAAAGTAATCGTAAAATCAAGAATAACTTGAGCTGTTATTTTAATTAGCATTTATATGAAGAGTTGCTCAAGGTTCTACGGAATGCGCGAATTTAGTAAATTCAGCCTTATTTTAATTTTATCAGACATTGTTACAAAGAGATATAAATTTTAATTAAATCTAATAACGTTGTAATCGCATTAGTTAAATTTCTGAACGGCGTTTAACAACCGATGGTCAAAGGATGCCGCATCGTTTAATTTTAAACTATGTGAAACGTTATAAAATTAGCGTAGTCATAGCGAGGTATTTCATTATTAAATACTGAATATTACAAGTTGTATCCAAATGTGAAAACAGTTTAATATAAACTTACTACATGTAAAATCACTGAAACGATGTGATGACGCATACCTCTGTCGTCAAGCTGCAGCAAATATTACCGTGTTCGAGTAAACTGAAACAAAGTAATTTTTTGTAACAAAATTCTCACTCTCGTGGTTTTATGTTTTTAGAAACATTCGACTTAAAAGTAACTTAGGTTTTCGTTATGGATAGACAAGTCTAATGATCCAACAACAATATTGTACGGATAAGTGGTGATTTTTGAAGTTTGATCGAAATAGAAACTATCAAAATTTTAACATCGGTTAACAGATTCTAGTATTTTTTATTTCCTCATCCAAAAGATGTGATGTTTTTTTTTATTTTACTGCCGTCACTTTGGGGGAAGAGAGTTTACCAGGTGGTAGGTCTCTGTTGCTGGAGACCGTCTGGATGGGTACCACCGCAGCTCCTATTGCAACCGCCAAATAGTATTGTGCAAACATTACTGTGTTCCGGTTTGAAGGGCGCTGTAGCTAGTGTAATTACTGGGGTAATGAGACTTAACACCTTATGTCTCAGGTGACGAGCGCAATGTGGTGTAGTGTGTACCATCTTAACTAGCACCACGTTGTCATGGGCAAGCGTCTCACTTACCATCAGGTGAACGTCTTGCTCGTCTCGTCGCAAAGTAGTATAAAAAAAAAGAGATCTACGTTCAGCAATAAACATCCATTGGTTAAGATATACAATGTAAGTTTTACATTAGACATTAAAGAACATTAAAAAACGACAATTGTTAAAGAGTAATGCTACGCTAAAAATCCCTCGGAAACTCTAGAAGGGTTAAGATATGATTAAAGCTGACGTAATTTACAGAAGATAAAAATGTTTAACCGTTACAAATGTCAAGAGCACTCGACATTAATGATAGGACAGTTTTAAGATGACGCTTCCTCCATCAAAAACCCGGCGCACGTAACCAAGCCCGCCCCGGAGATATTTAGGCTTTCGTACGTACTCAGCATAACAAGCGTCCGCGAAGAAATTTCCCCGCTTGATTTTTTTTTTTTTATTTATGATAGACTAGTGCTTGACTACGATCCCACCTGATGGTAAGTGGCGATGTAATCTAGGTGGTAAAGCGCACTAGTCTAGAAGAAGCCTGAAAATATAATAAATTACAATTCTTTAAATACTAGTTCTGTTCACGCATTTTTTTATTGTGTTCACCACCAAGGTACCCTCCGACACAGATCGGAGACTTTCTTTTGCCATGTACGGATTTTGGTAATCTCATTTTTTTTCAGTCCTTCCTTTGTTGGATGGTGACGTTTACGCAATGCCTTACGGTATTCCGTACGTGTTTGCTTTTTTTATTGTGTATATGTTTTAACTATATATCCAATTTAATTGCTTTTCAATACTAAACCAACGGAACATATAGGAGTGGACTGGTATCACCAACGTGGAGTAACTGTTCCGTGTGGCTCAAAATAATGCCAACCTTCCGTAATGGAGAGGCACTTTAAGAAGAATCCTAAATCAAGAAAGAAAGAAAGAAACCATTTATTAGGGAACAAGTACATACATACATGTATGAATGTTTATATATTTTTTTTAAATCCGTATATGTTTAATGTATATAACTACTATGTATTAATATATACCTATCACCTAACCTTTTTTCTATTTATCACATCCCTTCCTATTTCTACACAAAAGTTAATAAACTCGTCCCTTGTTTTATTATTTCATTTAGATTTCGCTTTTTTAATTTTTTACTTTGTTCACGGAATTAAATTAATTCTTCTAGAAGCAGATCTATTTTTACAGACTGTATGAAGGTCACTGAATACGTATACAGATATCAGTGAGGAGCTAGAGATATTACTGGGGTAACGAGACATGCAATCAAATTCTCTAGACTACACTAGACTGACAGAACAATATATTGTTCTGTCATTTATCCATAAGAGCACCCATGAGGTAGACCGACCAGGTCAGAGCGAAAGTGGACACCTGTCTCCACGAATATGCGAAATAGTCTTAAGATCATCGTCATCGTCATCGTCGCTGTGTCTGCTTTAACGCAGTTTATTCAAAAATCACATTGCTATGAGCACCGCAAGGATCATCAGCGTCAGACCGATCAGCGTGGAGATCTCAAAGGAGTCCCATATCCGGCAATGGACGTCTAACGACTGATGATGATCATCATCAACTTCTTTGTATCATCGTACAAAAAGTGGTTCATAAATTAACAGGGGAAAAAATTCAAGGTACGTCTAGTGTCACTACCAAATCCGAGCTTTGGCGAAATTAATGATAATTGCGAGCTTTTCACTTTCAAAAGCAGACGAGCTTTGAATATTAAACGAGAATTTTGTTTTTCCGCTCACGTAGTAATTATACAGATCTCTTTTTTTTATCTCTTGTAATATTGCAACAGGAGAATTTTGGATCAAAAGAATAAATGTTTATCAGCTGATGGTAAATCACTCTATTCACATTAAGTTGGCTCTGATTACTATAAAAAAAATCTTATTAATGGACTCGATTAAATATTTAGTAATTGAACTTACTGGGGTAACGAGACTTTTCTTATTTCTTTTCGACTTTTTAAGATACTCTTCTGTTATTATTGTAGATGTTATATAATAATTAGTGAGACCTATTTCCGATCTGGTGAAGGTCATGAGAAACGACAGGATTCGACAGTACATGACTGTTTTTTTTACATAAACTTAACTACAATTTGACTACATGTTATGGTAAGTTGGATATGAAGTGTTTTGAGAGAGGACTATGTCCAGTTTGCTTATGAATTTCTTTTACAATAAAAGTTGTTGTCAGTTTTAAGCGTTTATTAACTACAGAAGAAAAAGAGTACACAGCAGTAAGAAAATCGTTCTGGGATTTTTAATTACGCTCGTGGGGCTGACAGACACTGACTTGTCCAAAATTTCGCTTGCCTTGAAAGTTCCCCATACGTTACTAAAACAATCGAATTTTCATCTATAATTATTCAAAAACTTTTGTTTACTAGATATCTAAGACTTATCAACACAAGAATAACATTACTGATTGCTGACATCACACAGGATTAACATCAGGGATGTTGGCGTGATGCAAACCGCGCTGGCAGACCCAACATCCAAATTCGCCAAAGACCTGATGTCCTTGGCGAATCTGAATGATATTAGCTCTTAAGTGATTTAGTCTGTAGTTTAGATATAGTCTTAAGATATAAAGGGTACGATGGGATTGATATGCTCCTTCAGGGCAAAAATCCCAAAACCAAAATAAATAAAAAAAAAAAAAAAGAATAACATTACTGTTAACTATACATATGTGTAAATCAGTAAATTTGCATTATGATTAAGTTTTACTGCTTACCTTAAACTTTGCTAGATCTAATTAGCTGACAAACAGTAGTGTGCAAACATTACTGTGTTCCAGTTTGAAGGGCGCTGTAAGCTAGTGAAATTACTGGGGTAACAAGCTTAGCAGCTTGTGTCTCAAGGCGACGAGCGCAATGTGGTGCAGTGTATACCATCTTAACTAGCTAACTAGCACTTACCATCAAGTGAACGTCTCGCTCGTCTCGTCGCTTCGTTGAATAAATAAAAAAGTTAAATGTAGACAAATGAAAACTAATCAACTTTGGTACTTCTTTGGATCGCAATGATGAAACTCTCCGCGGATACCATTAAGTGAGATACAACTTAAGATAAATGTAAATCCCGTCGCATAAATCCCGTAAAGCCCACAAAAAAGCAACCATCCCACTTACTGTCACTCGGTAGAGATAACGTGGAATTTACATTACTTTGGATTACTCCGAATACCTCCAACGCAATATTTTACTTTTAAGATATTACGGCCGAAGGTTATTTTGCTTGTTGCGAGCGAAACTTTATAACTTGAGTGAATTAACAACCGTTTCTGTAACTTACAGACGTACACGAAAATACCTTCTTTTTATCAATACGCGAACGCTCGCCTCTATTAAAAAAAATACGATTAAAAACGCACATTTTATTGATATTGTTTTCCCGCTTTAAAACTAGGAGCTGGGATACACGAAAAACTAGAAATGCGTGTTAAACATATCAATCCTCCTTTTGGTTAGAAATTAAAGGCGATTAATGTCATATCGATTCTCTCGTGTCGACAATTATTGTTAATCAAGATAGTAACAGAGTCGTTCATGAATCACTCCGATAATCGTTACCAATCGGTTGACTGGACACCGTCTCACTACACTAGAATCGATTACAGGCGATACTCTATCTGTAATCAAGCTAGTCAAAGCATACGGTTATCTTTGAATTGGTTAATCGCTTAACTAAACGACAACCTAAATCTTAACATAACCTAAAAAAGAAGATATTATTTATCCTCTTTAATGATCATTCGGGTGGAAGTCGAAGCTTTTCCTCTCAACCGATTTATTTCTATAACTTCAAGCTGAAGGAATGGAATTTGCTTCGCCATTCTTTTAATTTGCTGCTGAAACTGCTTCGCGTATTCTTATAACCAACGTTTAACTTATTCCATAAAACATTCTTTTCGTCACAACAAAAGATTCACAAACCCCAACTATTTGTTAATGCTATCTTTTCACTTCGCAGCACAGTTTATAAAATAGCTACATCGCAAAAATGTTTCGAACGGACAATGAAACGAGGTTGTGGAAAAAAGATGAATTATTATAAAAAACGATCTAAACATTCATAACGCTCAACAGCTTATCTACAAACGGGAAATAACAAAATTTCTCATGTAACGGCAAAGATAATAGATTTTGTTTTGTCAAAGGGATTTTGTTTAATCCGAAATAATGTAGATGGAGCGAGTGCTCTCTGGATTTGCAAGCGGATGCTTTTTTAGGCTTAAAATGATATAACGGTTCAGTTAAAATTCAGCCGGTCACGATGCTTTGGATATTACGACGTTGGACGCTGAAACTGAAACACTGACAGTCCGGTATAACGCTGGAAACTATTTAAGAAGAAACCGACTTCTGTTCCCAAGTGAGAGAGAATGAGAAATTGATGATCGGTTCTGGTTCTGCTTTTGCTTCATTTTTCTGTAATTTAGGCCAATGGTTTATCAGGAAACTTTGGGATAGATTTGGACTATTTGCCATAAAGTTCGACCTACCACCTACCAGGTGGTAGGTCTCTGTTGCCGGAGACCGTCTAGGTGGGTACCACCGCAGCTCCTATTTCAAGCGTCAAATAGTAGTGTGCGAACATTACTGTGTTCCGGTTTGAAGCGCGCTGTAGCTAGTGTAATTACTGGGGTAACGAGACTTAACACCTTATGTCTCAAGGCGACGAGCGCAATGTGGTGCAGTGTGTACCATCTTAACTAGCGCCGCGTTGTCATGGGCAAGCGTATCACTTACCATCAGGTGAACGTCTTGCTCGTCTCGTCGCATACCAGTACAAAAAAAAAAAAACGTTCGCCCAGTGTGATCGGCAAAGTAACAAAGCCTAATTTTTATTAGAAGGATGATGGAGCTGAAGTTGATTACAGTCCTATGAACTGTCTTGTTGAACTCTAATATAATATGTCGCTTTTAAAAATCGGAATTGATGAAGTTTCTATTTATCTTCTTGTCTTCCCGCAATCAATACCTACCTGTTAATATTGACAATCACTTAAAAGTACTACTCAAAATTTCACAGAGTGGTTTAGTAGTTGAGTAGACATAAAATGTTTGATATAGGTTATTTTCAATCTAGTTTTTAAACTTTGTATTCCGCGTAATAAAATTTTAGATGTGTTAGATATTGAGGATAAATAATTGTGGTTATAAACATTTTATTAGAAAAATAGTAATTGTATGGACTGTTAATGAATCCAAAATGAATTAGTGCATATTGTACTATTATATTGATACTAATATTTATGTAATAATTGTATAATATTTATATTTCTTATAGTATATTTGAAATATTGGGAATTCTATTAATCCATGACTTTTATAAAATTGATAATAATTAAATGTATTGATTATTGTAAAGATGGCGCCGCTGTCATTTTGGTATAAATGGCAAAACAACTGTGGATCTCGGGCTCATTACTGTTTGGACAGTGTAATAAGTGTGAACTCAGTGACTTGTGAATTGTATATATAAAAAACGTGTAAATTAGATATGTATGTTGAAAAGAGTAGTGTCTATTAGATGAAATCTAAGTTTTTTTTTTTCAATATCGTTACGTTTTAATAAATGAAACCGGAAATCCAATCAGTGCGCCGCGCCGGAGGTTTGTTTATCAGCAAATAAAAAGTCTATCAGTGTTACACGAAAGGTTTTAATTCATTAACAAACAGTTTTGTCATAGCGGATATAAGGATACCTTCTACTACACACCCACGATAGAGTGATGAGCATGGGAGACGACCAGAACAATTTATATTTTGTATTATAACTAAGCAAAATCGTAAGGAAAATATTTATGATTACACGATAGTGCTGCCATCTATTTTAAACATTTTGTATTTAATACAAATAATAATATTTGTTAACTTACTAAAGATTTTGTTTTTCAAAAACAAATTTTTGAGGTTCTTCGAAATCTTAAAGTTTGTTCGCAATGTTTCCGCGCAATACACATTTAGATACTTTATTTTACGATCAAAAAATGTTTAATGAGTTAAAGAAACAAGAGTTGTAAATATCTTTTAAAACCTCTACCAAAAATGTTAGCATTATAAATTTAACCCGTTTCTATTTCTCTCTGTGATCAAGGCAATTCAAATTTTAATTAATTTCATTTCATTAGTCTAAAATTATTTAATATCACCACTATTATTACAATATTTCTATAATGCGATAGAGAAAACATGACTGAGATTTAGTTTAACAGTAATGATTATAATAACTGTGATTGACATATTAAATATATTCGTTTGCTGTGTTAAATATCTATAAAATTGTCCAACTGATGTACGTAAAGCATAAATAACAAGTGTGAATACTCATTCAAGTTTCCTTTCAGCAATCACGTAAATTCGTGAGTGTTTGATAATCCAATCGACGTTTCTGTCGCCGGCTTCGCGAACAATCCCTTTTGTTGCGTGTTTCGGTACGTTTTCATCGGGGTCCAATTTACAAAGGAGTTAAATCTATTTGTCGAAATAAATTCCCACCCGTGAGTCGTATTATTAACTTCAACTTTATAACTTGATTGCATCAGCGTAAAAGAGAATCAAGCGCCGACTTAAATACTCCGTAACGCTTGTAACTTTTAAAGCGAAAGCTACATGAATACTCTTTCAGGATAAAATGAAGTACAGGATAAGGAGACAAGAAATCCGAAATAAAAAGTCTGTAACTCTTCTGGTTAAGAAGATATGAAAGTTCACAGTTACCATTGTGAAAGCGGAGGAAAAAGCAAAAAAGATAAATTTCACAGAGAATCGAACTCGTGACTTTTGTCTACTAAGCATGAAAATTAGCCACTAGACCTTTCCGGCACATTCTAATCTTATAAGGTAACAGAGACCCGGATAATACGATGACGCATGCTTCAAGTTTCCGGCTCGTTTTTATAATCGGATACTTGAACAAGATTTTGTATTATCCTTATTTATGGTTAAGCATAGCCGAAGATTGGGCTATATTGCGTTGCTTGGGAAACGCCCATGTCCAGCAGTGGACTTCCAAGAGCTGAGGAAAATGATGAAGATGGTGTAAAGCAGAACATAGTGTATGACACCGATGTCATCCTGTAAGAGATCAAAGACAACCGAGATTTTCACCACTAATCTCTGAGTAGATTTCTTCTTTCTGATGGTGGTGATCAAGTAGGTGTGGTCTTTTTCACTATCCACCTCCACTCTTTCTTCTCTGCTGTTTTTCCCACATTCGTGAAGAGGAACTTCGAAGTAAAGACTTACAGGTAAAGTATGTTTAAATGATTTGAAAATCATTTATAACTTGAATTTCTGAATACCATGATTAGTCTCACTTACAGCGCTGATTAAACAATTAAACGATCACTTCATTGCACAAGTGATACACTTATTACTAAGTAAGATTGTAGCTTGGTTTTAAAACAGTAGAATTTCGCATCGAAAATGGCGTCGTGAATTTCAGTTACATTATTTCAGCGTGTTATCTTAACCGTTGCGGATATCCGCTTCACCCCAATTTAGGGGCCCGATATTAATAAGGGCCGCCATCTTCCGGATCATTGAATCTCTCCTATGAGACCGAAGATCTCTTGACACTGTAACTTTAGATCCTAATGACCCTCGATCAATTCCTTCCTTCCTGCATCACGCTGATTGAATGATATAATGTATGCTTATTTAAAACTTGTGTGAGTTAGATAGAAATCTCCGGTTCGATTCCGCGGTGACTTATGTTTAGATTTTTCGATATCGTTCATCCATATAACTTCAACAAGCCTTGCATAATTTCAGTGTTAAGTTATAACTCAGCGTTTGCTTATTACTTAAATGATAATATTGAATAACATCGTTTTGTATTTCTCTGTTGCGTGAATATAGATTTCTCAATAAGGAAGGAACTATGGGAGTTCCCCAAAACCAATTCACCACCCACTAATAAAACTTTCAACGCACAAAGCCTTCACAATTTATATGGTAATTTCCGAGGTAACTCGATAGAAGAAAACTCTTTGTTACGTATACCCGTCCTTGTCTAGCTTACCTTAATAGAGTCGCCTGTATGTAAATTATATTCAATGACAATAGCCTTTTTTTCATTTAATGACCTGACCTCTATTTCACATGGTTTAATATGGTGAAGAGTCGTCCAGAATCCTCCTCACATACTAGGATTACTATAACTATTGGGACGTGAAGGCTTCTCAAGGAGAAGATATTAACCACGCTTGCAAAGTGCGAATTGGATGAGTATCAAATATACACGAAAGCTTTTATTAGAATCTATTAATATGTTTCATCATCAAACCTCAAGCTCAGTGGGAATCGAAGGTGTGCTGTGAAACATATTAAACCTTCGCCATGGAAATAGTTAACTATTCTGTAGTTATTGCAATCTGTGTTCAAGCGGTTTATTTATAAATTCTTGTACTAATATAGTCTGTAATATTAATAACTGGTATATATATACTCCCGGACACATCTATCGGCCCACCACCCAGTGTTTAAAGTTTCGACGGTGTCTAGTTAAAAATAAATATTAGGTGGAGCAATAAGTTTTAATGCAGTTTTGAAGCAGATTTATTGGTCAACCCTTATGTATGTTTTTTTTTTTTGAATTTTTTTTGTAATTTCGAATTGATTTGGCCGGCAGAAGTGCTACAACTTGGGCGACAATTTCAGGCAGAGTATCCATATTTTTTGGTCAAAACTAGCTCTAAGTTTATATTTGCCTTTTTATGGAACAAATAATTGGAAACAACAAAAAAAAATCCAACTTGTGCGAAATAAAAAAGTTTTCTCCTTTCCTAGGTCATTGAAAACAATGAACAGACTCGAATTTTCGTTTTTTTTTTTCATAATCTTGAATTCAAAATTAAAATAAAACATACATAAAGGTTGACCAAAAAATCAGCTTTAAAACTGCATTAAAACTTATTGCTCCACCTAACATTTATTTTTAGCTAGGCACCGTTAAAACTTTTAAACACTCGGTGGGCCGATAGATGTGTCCGGGAGTGTATTTTTAGTCTGTATTCGTATAGTCTTATTTTAAAGACCTGTGTTATAATTATGTATGTTATCTTCCGTTACTAGTTTTTATGTTAGTGTCGCAGTTTATAACATAATTATCGAGTTCACGTACATTAACCGTTAGTTAATGTTTGCACAGCTCCGGTTAACTGTCGCCCATTGACAATTAGGGCTTATTTGTTTTTAATTACCGCAATAAAGGCAAATATTTGCACGCGTTCAACTGCACCCGTTTGGGTGTTTATGTTTTAATTGTGGGCGCGATATGCACACGCGAAAATAAGTGATACGGGCATCGGTGATTACATAACGTCAATATTATTCGACGTTATAGTAAACTGGATCAATGACAACTAAACACTAAGGTAAATTATATTTAATCATCAGCAGACGCATACTATAGACGCCCACTGCTGGACAAAGGCCTCTCCCAAAGATCTCCACTCCAATCGGCAATTATATATAATGTTTAGTTATATTGTTGGAGACTTAGGTTCAACTCTTAAATAAATAACTAATTCGTTTCATCCGTCAAACAGTAGCGTTCAAAATTACTGTGTTCCAGTAAGAAAGGGTACCCAGTGAAATTACTGGGTTAACGAGACTTGATCTCATATCTCAAGACATCGTCTTCAATTATATATATCATACTAACTAGTACCACGTTGTTATTGGCAGTCGTATTACTTACTGAGCGAGTATTTCTGAGTATTACTGAGTCGTATTAGTTACAGGAGCCGTGATGGCCTAGTGGTTTGAACGCCGGCCTTCCAATGCGAAGGTACCGGGTTCGAATCCAATGCACCAATGAATTTTTCAATTTATGTGCAGTTAGCATAAAACATCAACTAATATCACGTGCTTTGACGGTGAAGGAAAACGTCGTGAGGAAACCTGCATATCTATGTCATGACCATCAGTGGCCAGACTAGTATGTGAAATGGAGAAGGCAATGGCAAACCACTCCATTATAACTGCCAAGAGAGTCGTCGTGTGTTTCAATAAAAACATGATGACGACCCTCAGTCATGAGGAAATACGACTTAGAAGAAGAATTACTTACTATCTACCACCGTTAATTTTGTGTTAATAAATAAGCTTTTAAGTAAATTTCAAGTTAATAAAATAAACGCACGTCGCCGTATTTGTACAAAGTTTTTGACGTTTCCATCAGACGCTCGCGTGAAATTATTAAATCTCCACACAATCCCTCTGAAGACGTCAAAGTAATAAAAACAAGTGTGAAGTGTACTCTAATTAAGCGTTAAAATGTACTTGTGTAAATTATTTAATACTCCCCAATTGTGTATAATTTCAGCGTTGAAATTTTCAGGCTGTTAATGAAATTTATATTCATTAAAATGTCTTTATGTAAGTGAAATTAAAGTGGTAACTAGACTTTTTTTATTAGACTATGCGACAAGACGAGCAAGGTTCACCTGTTGGTAAGTGATACGCTTGCCTATAACATGGCGCTACTTAAGATAGTATACACTACACGGTAAGTCTTTACTGGTGGTAGGTCTCTGTTGCCGGAGACCGTCTGGATGGGTACCACCGCAGCTCCTATTTCAACCGCCAAATAGTAGTGTGCGAACATTACTGTGTTCCGGTTTGAAGGGTGCTGTAGCTAGTGTAATTACTGGGGTAACGAGACTTAACACCTTGTCTCAAGGCGACGAGCGCAATGTGGTGCAGTGTGTACCATCTTAACTAGCACCACGTTGTCATGGGCAAGCGTATCACTTACCATCAGGTGAACGCCTTGCTCGTCTCGTCGCAAAGTAGTATAAAAAAAAACCACATTGCGTCGTCTCGTTACCCCAGTAATTTCAGTAGCTACTCCTTCTAACTGGAACACAATAAAGTTTGCATAATACTGTTTGGCGGTTGAAATAGTCATTGCGGTGGTACCTAGACGGCCTCCGACATCAGAGATCTACCACCAGTAAAGACTTACCGCGAGCGCAATGTGGTAACGTGTAAACATCTTTCATTGATATAAGCTTGATCTGTTATAATATATAAACTTAACTACAATTTCACTTGATGTTGAGTGGCAATAAGACAAGATTGTAAAGCATGTTATCCCATAATACTAGATCTTATATTTTGACAGCTGAACACTGCAATGATTTTATCTCGGTAGATTTACAATGAGAGTAGTAGCTAAATGGATTTGAAAAACTTTTTCACCATTCAAACGGCAATAATTGTGATCACAAATCTTTTGTTAGTGAAATATTAATTGTATTGACTTTTCAAAAGACTGAATTTTTTTTTTATACTAGTATGCGTCGAGACGAGCAAGACGTTCACCTGATGGTAAGTGATACGCTTGCCTATAACATGGCGCTAGTTCTTAACTACTTTACTATCTTTAGTATACACTACACGGTAAGTCTTTACTGGTGGTAGGTCTCTGTTGCCGGAGACCGTCTGGGTGGGTACCACCGCAGCTCCTATTGCAACCGACAAATAGTAGTGTGCAAACATTACTGTGTTCCGGTTTGAAGGGCGCTGTAGCTAGTGTAATTACTGGGGTAACGAGACTCAACACCTTGTCTCAAGGCGACGAGCGCAATGTGGTGCAGTGTGTACCATCTTAACTAGCACCACGTTGTCATGGGCAAGCGTATCACTTACCATCAGGTGAACGTCTTGCTCGTCTCGTCGCAAAGTAGTATAAAAAAAAACCACATTGCGTCGTCTCGTTACCCCAGTAATTACACTAGCTACAGCGCCCTTCAAACCGGAACACAGTAATGTTTGCACACTACTATTTGGCGGTTGAAATAGGAGCTGCGGTGGTACCCATCCAGACGGTCTCCGGCAACAGAGACCTACCACCTGAAAATGGCATAACATCGTTTCGCTATAAAAGACAGATGACTGTAAGTCTCGCTGCAAACTGCAAGAAGTGTGTACTCTGTGACTGGTGAAATGTGAATGTAAAAACTATAAATTAAATATATATTTGAATAGATGTTTCTCATACATGTAGATTCCATCGAACCGGTGACTATGTTATAAGACAAGCTTTAACTGCGCTACAGAGGCTGTTAACATGTGAACATAACTGAAAGTCTATTCTAATAAAAATTTGTTATTATATTAATAGGTTTCTAATAACAATAATTGTTTTTTGGTCACTATATTTCCTAAAAACCTCATAACAATATTAAAAAGAAGATAGAGATATTATACTTCAGTGGGTTCAGGTTTTTATGTAAGGCAAAATATTTTGCATAACACAGGAGAAGTTAAGGGTTTAGCGTGGTGGAGATAAGCCGACTTCCTGTTACCCAGCTTCCGGGGAGTTCGCAATTTGACGTGAAGCGGCCTTTTCATTAAGCCCGCCATTTTCATTTCGTATTTACATGTGATTTCGAAATGTTTTCTTTTCACGCTCACGCGAAAATTTTAATGGATACCTCTAAAGAGTAAAACGATGCGTGGAAAGCTTTCAACTGTATATTGCTTTCAGCGTTTGAAATCTTTATCGCGTAATAGCTTTATACTATACTGTACGACAGTACGAATACTCTTCGATCTCTCTTAAAACTGGTTTTAGAAGATTATAGTAATATCATCATTCATTCCTTCTTTGCCCATTGAAGTCCACTGCTGAACATTAGTCAAGCGATTTTGGGAGTTCTTGTCTTTTTACTAAGCACGTCGTGTGAGTTTAATTTTCTTTAAGTAAGTACCTTCTCGACTACTTTTAAGGATATTTTGATTCTACTATGTAATCTATTATCTTGATTAACTAGTAGTTTTACTTTTATAAAACTGTACGATTTTAGATCTTGTTGGAATAGATATTAAATTTATTGTATACAGTTCTAAAGCTGCGGTAAAGCCGCAAATGATTCGTAAGTTAAAGATAATAGCATAACGATATCTGATATATTTGAAGGAGCAAAAATCGAAGTTAATTCACCATACATTCCTTACACCCTCAATATAACCCTTGTTAATGTCATCCCCCAAATTGGTATTAAACTGGTATAGAAATCCACTCGGGCGGTAAAGAGAAACCTTCACCCGGATCGTGATCCGTCTGAGGGGCGTTATTTTCATGTAGGTCTGTGGTTAGTGAATGAAGATGAATGTTAGACGAATCAGATTGAGATGCATGAACGATTGATTTGATAGAAAGGGATGGATGCATGAGGGCGAAAGGGATGGATGCGAGAGGTAGAACGTAAGGAAGGACGGCGAGTAAAGACGTGCGCTAGTGGATTAAAAAATTAAAAAGGGAATAAAGGATTTGAGTCGGCAAGAAATATTTTATTTATTTCACCACGGAACCACAATTTTGGGGGCTCGTCCGGGATAGGCGAAGAAAGACGTAAGAAGACGGAAATTCATAAGACGACTTTGCACGACACGTGGTGAAAATAAAGATGCCGAAAGATAGGGGGGAAGTTGTGGACAGAGCTGAGGGTACCTTGCAATACTCCGAAGAGCTTATACCGAAGTTCACCGGTACAGATAATTGCTACCCGGTGTCACGTTGGATCCAGGATATTGAAGATAACAGCGAGATCTTCGAGTGGAGTCTGCTGCAACAGCTTATAGTGGCGAGAAGATCCCTGGAAGGTACAGCAGCACTATGGCTAAAGAGTGAGCGACCTTTTAAAACGTGGGCTGAGCTCAAGCAAGCAGTGTCGAAGGAGTTCCCAGACGCGCTCGACCAGAAAACGGTGCATGAGATGATGTGTAGTCGGCATAAATTATCAAACGAAACATGCTTAGATTATATGCTGACGATGAAGGAAATGGGAAAGAGGGGTAAGTTGCCAGACTATGTGGCCATTAAGTACATAATAGACGGCATAAAGGACGTAGAGATGAACAAGATTATGTTGCACGGAGTGACTACCTACTCTGAGCTAAAAGATAAAATTAAGATTTATGAAAATGTTAAGTCGAAAATGAAGCAGGAGCGTAATCGTCATAAACAGTCGCGGTGTTATAACTGTGGTGAAATGGGGCATACGTCGTCGGCATGTCCAAATAAAGTGCATGGGTTAAAGTGTTTTAAATGTAATGAGTTCGGCCATATTGCATCGCACTGTAGAAAAGGTAATTATAACCAAAGGAACAGCTTCGGAACGGATCGGTCGAGTCATCGCCTAAACGAAAACACACGAGAGCGATCGACCAATGAGGAGCGACAAGCGCGGGAGTACCGATCACGACACAGCGGAACGAACGACCAAGCAAAAGCTATGTTCGCTTCGAGCAACTTCACACCGGAGCGGCTCGCGCGGTTTGACCTACGAACTGACAGCGCGAACGTGACGACGCATACAGTGACAGACGGCCCAAACGAGAGTGACATGACACTGACAGCCGATGTCATGTTGACCGGAAGATTGGCGGAGAGACGAGTCGGCGCAGATTTAAACAAACTGGAACTTGAGAAGATCGATAAATCGAATTATTCAAAACCTGTAGTGGAGATTATGTTGCACAATTTCAAAGTGAACGCGTTGGTTGATACGGGAAGCGACATAAACTTAATGGATGAACGTATCTATAAGGACTATCTTACTAGCTTTAGTTGTATTAGTGAATGTTTATTGCTAACTGGATTAGGTAACCGGTCTATCCAATCACTCGGAAAGTGTTCCCTACCTACGCGTATAGGTGATAGGTGTTTAACTGTTACCTTCCATATTATACCGTGTAATAAAATGCCGTATTCTGTAGTATTGGGACAGGAACTGTTGTCTGACTACACCGTAGTGTTCGGAGAGCGATCTGTACATCTGTTAGACAAAGGAGAGGATTGGTTCAGGGGTATAAATTGCGTGGCAAATTGCGACGTTGTTTTAGGTGACACTTGCAGCTCTTCAGTGCGACGAGAAGTTTTGCAGTGTATAGATGAGTATAAACCTGTTCAAACCAAGGAGGTTCCATTGGAGTTGAAGATCATACTGAAAGATGACATCCCTGTTGCACATCGTCCAAGAAGAATATCTCTGAAGGAACGTGAGATTGTCGAACAACAGGTAAAGCAGTGGCTGGACAACAACATAATTCGGGTGAGTTATTCTGAATATGCTAGCCCTATCGTGTTAGTTAGGAAAAAAGATGGATCTACAAGAGTTTGTGTTGATTACAGAGATATTAACAAGAAGATGGTTAAAGATGAATATCCTTTGCCGATAATAGAGGATTTAATAGACAAGTTGAGCGGTGCTAAATATTTTAGTGTTCTAGACTTAGAAAATGGATTTTTCCATTTGAAAGTTAGTGAGGAATCTGTCAAATACACAGCCTTTGTTACTCACCATGGGCAATGGGAATTTCTTAGAGCTCCATTTGGCATTTCAGTCTGCCCTAAGTATTTCACTAGATTTATATCAATAATTTTCAGGGAGCTGGTATCACAGAATATAATGGCAACATTTATAGACGATATTATTGTGTATGCTGAGGATGAAATTCAGGCATTGAAGAGATTAAAATGTGTTCTAGAAGTTGCAGCCATGCATGGGTTACAGATCAATTGGAAGAAAGCAAACCTGATTTCACAGCGAGTGGAATATCTTGGACATATGGTGGAAGATGGAAAGGTGAGACCATCACCTGATAAGACTGAGGCTGTTAGGAAATATCCGGAACCAAGGACGTTGAAGCAATTGCACAGCTTCATTGGACTGACATCTTACTTCCGCAAGTACATTCCAAATTATGCTTTATTGGCCAAACCACTTACCGACCTCTTGAGAAAAGATACCAATTTTTCTTTTGATGATATACAAAGACAGGCATTCAATGTGTTAAAGCAAAAATTGGCGAGTGGCCCAGTTTTATCTTTGTTTGATCCTCAACTTGAGACCGAGCTACACACGGACGCATCTAGTGTGGCTTATGCGGCTATACTGCTGCAGAGGGCACCAACTGGTGAGTTACATCCTATTCACTACATGAGTAAGAGAACAACTGATGCTGAAAGCAAGTACAGTAGTTATGAGCTGGAGGCATTAGCCGTAGTCCAGGGTGTTAAAAAATTTCATCATTACCTATTCGGGATCAAATTTAAAATCGTCACAGATTGTCAAGCTTTTAGTATGACCTTAAAGAAACGGGATTTGACACCTAAAGTGGCTAGATGGGTGCTTTTACTTGACCAGTATGAATATGTAATAGAACATAGGTCTGGTAGTCAGATGAGACACACAGACGCTTTAAGTAGGAACTGTTATGATGCTGGCATGGTGGTGACTTTGCATGATCAAATACAACAAGCACAGGATTGTGACGAGGGATTAAAGGCTATAAAGGAGATTTTGCGGGAAAGACCTTTTGCAGATTACCATTTGGAAAGAGGATTACTTTACAAAGGTATGAGTAAACAATTAGTTATACCTAAAAGCATGGAAACAGAAATAATAAGAAGAGTTCATGAGCGGGGTCATTTTTCTAAGAAAAAAATGATAGAGTTAATAGGTAAAGATTACTTCATTAAAAATTTAAACAATAAAATTGAAGAATTTCTTGTAACTTGTATACCTTGTCTACTAGCTACAAGAAAGGAGGGACATCAAGAGGGATTTTTACACTCAATTGATAAACACAATATACCATTGCATACCCTGCATTGTGACCATATTGGACCTTTATCGCAGACAAAGAAACAGTATAATTATATTTTCACTGTGGTAGATGGTTTCTCAAAATTTGTTTGGATTTTTCCTACCAAGGGTACAACCTCAAAAGAAACTTTAAGTAAACTTTCAATCCATCAGCAGACATTTGGCAACCCTACGAGGATTATTACAGACAGGGGTACGGCCTTCACCAGTTTGGAATTTAGAGATTATTGTGAAAGAGAAAAAATTGAACATGTGACTATCACAACAGGGGTACCACGTGGTAATGGTCAAGTGGAGAGGATACATAGGATTATAATATCAATTCTAACCAAACTTTGCATTTCAGATCAATCACTTTGGTATAGGCATGTAAGCCGCCTTCAGCAAGCCTTAAATAGTACTTTTCAGAGAAGCATCAATACTACACCATTTCAGTTAATGACCGGAGTCAAGATGAAAACACATGAAGATATAGAAATCTACAATTTGTTACAACAAGAGAGTATAGATTGTTTTATGCAGGAAAGGGAAGAGTTAAGATGTTCGGCTAAGGCACAGATAGGAAAAGTTCAGGCAGAAAATGCACAGTCATTTAATAAGAAGAGAAAGGAAAGCACTAAGTATAATGAAGGGGATAGAGTTGTCATCAAAAGGACCCAATTTGGTTCTGGTCTCAAACTAAAGGAGAAGTTTTTAGGACCATATGTAGTAACAAAGGTCAAGGGAAATGACCGTTATGGCCTAGAAAAGGTGCATAGCTATAGAGAGGGACCTACCAAAACGAGTAGTTCTGCAGACCAAATGAAACCGTGGCCTGGGTTTCATGACACTTAAGGTAATTAGATACCTTAATTTTTTTGTTTTGTTGTTTTTTTTTGTGTGATAATTTTAAATAACCAGAGCAGATCTCTCTCCAGATACATGGTGTAAGACTAAAGTAGTCAGATAACAGTTACAATAATTATCAAAATTTGTCCTGTATTTGTAGTCATCTTATGCAGAAATAAAGAGGTTTTTGTATAGTTATGATATTGTAAGAATAAAGGGATGTTAAGAATAACGAGGGAAAGACAAACTTTGTGTATTCGGTATTTTAGTCTTTAATGTTTTCTTTGTTTTTTTTTTTTCCAAGAATGTAATGGTTGTAATTTGTTGTATTCGGTATTTTAGTCTTTAATGTTTTCTTTGTTTTTTTTTTCCAAGAATGTAATGGTTGTAATTTGTTGTAGTGAACTATTGTTGTTAAGGATAATGTGTTATGTAATAAGATAGGTTAACTTAATTTCTAAGATTCAAATATTGTTATTCTGGTATGTTTGTGTGAACGAAGAAGTCTCGGTTTTAATTTTGTATAATGTAGTGGTAGTATGTCAGAGAAGAGTATGGTGTGGCTAGAGGCAGCCAAACCCGCAGGATGGCCGAGATGTAGGTCTGTGGTTAGTGAATGAAGATGAATGTTAGACGAATCAGATTGAGATGCATGAACGATTGATTTGATAGAAAGGGATGGATGCGAGAGGTAGAACGTAAGGAAGGACGGCGAGTAAAGACGTGCGCTAGTGGATTAAAAAATTAAAAAGGGAATAAAGGATTTGAGTCGGCAAGAAATATTTTATTTATTTCACCACGGAACCACATTCATATTACATTTTTAATTAAACTTCCAGTTGTAATATACATCAAAGTGGAGAAGAAAGGGAGAGGCAACGATTTATATAACTTTAAAAATACAGTTTCGTCTAGAATTAACTGATGAATAAACTTTCCTGTTCTACAATCTTCAGAGACAATGTTTTTTATAATTTATGTATATATAACATGTTTAATAATCTATGTATGTATATGATATGTGTGTTTTTCTGTATGTACTATGTGTATTGTATCTAATGAGTTACTGTTATTATTATATCTATTGTGTTGTGGTTGGTTATAGATTCGCGTATTTGTTAATATATGTTATTTAAGTGAGTGCATTAACGTATCGCCAACAAACTGCTTGCCAGTTTGGCGAAATATTTGTTTTGATGTATGTGTATTTAATAAAAAAAAAATTAATAAAAAAAAAAATATTAACTTTAAAATATAACTATTATTTGATTTCAATTTCAGGTGGTGTTAAGTGATAATGAAGACGTGTATAAAAGCGTGCTTAGAATACTTCGGATCTAAGGTAACTTGAGTAGAATTGAGAAAGTGAGTCGCATAAACTTTTTTTTTACAAAATTTAAAATTTCATCGGATTGTTTTTAACTATTTATTACCCTGACGTTGCTTGTGCTTTTCAGCAGCCATGGTCACGGAAGGATGGAGGTGTAGGTTGTCCTGACGTCACCGTAATCACGAAGTAAATGCAGCTCTTAAATTATTAGCTACATTCTGATATCCGCTGAATGAGCTCACTGCATCTTGAAGTCTTTTATTGCTATGTTTGGAGTTTGATTTTATTAATAATGGAACCTCAAACTTTTTTTTTTATACTACTTAGCGACGAGACGAGCAAGACGTTCACCTGATGGTAAGTGATACGCTTGCCCATGACAACGTGGTGCTAGTTAAGATGGTACACACTGCACCACATTGCGCTCGTCGCCTGAGACATAAGGTGTTGAGTCTCGTTACCCCAGTAATTACACTAGCTACAGCGCCCTTCAAACCGGAACACAGTAATGTTTGCACACTACTATTTGTCGGTTGCAATAGGAGCTGCGGTGGTACCCACCCAGACGGTCTCCGGCAACAGAGACCTACCACCTGGTGAAACTGGTATTAATATATTACTAAAATATGTAAAAAAGATTGTTTAACTAAACTCGTGAATTTCTCATGAATTTAAAATTTGTACTACAGTCTAGATTTGCCTTCCTTTGAATCGTATATACCGCCGCAGTTACACTTCTTCGCTGCAAATAAATTTGCTGCTGGGTTTACTTATATTCAATTTCACACTAAGTTACCTCCGAGACGCATCTGTTTGGGTGTAACTGTTGGTTATTTCTCAGCACTGGATCTGTGTGCTCGTTCATTCCTACTCCATCTATATTCATGTGACTATTAAGAACAGATACACTAGCTACTTTGTTAGTTACATTATAAAATGCTTAGATTAGACAAATTAATAAATTATAATTTATATGTATATTGGCATTCCTGAAAAGCATGAATAATCTCGTGCTCATGTCTTCGCCTGGAATAGAGTCATACATTTCTTATTTCTATGCTGTTTCTTGTTTACATCTTATCATTACTCATAAAAACACTAATCCTAGCTATGTAAACAGTTTCAACAATTTAAATATACTACTACTAAATAACAACTTTTAAAATACAATAATTAATCTTTAAAAACAGCATAGTATTAAAACTTAATTCTAATATCACAATTTTTATCACCTTTTTCCTTTTCTATTACCCTATTCCAGTTCTGCTTTCAATCTCTGTCCGTCTGTCTCTGTTTCGTCTGTCTCCCTGGTCTTATTCCGCCTAATTACATCCCCGATTATGCCCCTGCAGAATCGCAGGAATACGCGACGACTTGCGTCCTCACTCATCAGAGAGGCGATCATACCCGCGCTTATCTCCTGCCCCATCTCCTCCTGGCAGTCAAAGCGCTCTCTACCGTACAAGGGTGTAGATCACTGTTGCCGGAGACCCGACAATCAGTAATGTTTAAATATTACTGTGTTCCAGTTTAAAAGGCGTTGTTGCTAGTCATTTTACTGGGATAACAAGATTTGATATATTCATAATCATATTAGAAAAGGAAACAGACATGTTCTAATGGCATTCCCTGACCTATACTTCGCAACCGTTTTCAACGAAACTTTTTCCTTATGAAAGACTACAGTATCAATAATATAAAAAAGTAGGCTGTTAATTATATGATTAATAGGTTTAGGATTCCTCTCACTTATTATCAAATAGTTTATTACAGGTATTCTCATGTCAGATTCCGTCAATTTCCTTTTAATTCTGTCGCAGCGTCTATCTAATGTACAGTAGTTTGCTAACATTACTGTGTCGGAAAACCTAATTTGGAACAACGGTGTAGATATAAACTATTTGCTCAACTGAAATTTCATCATATCACAAGCGATATATACTGCGAGCGTAAAACATCAAAATATTTATAAGGATATCTTTAATCATTCGTTAAACATTGCCTGTGTCTAAAATTGAATAAATTTTATATATAGAAAGAAGGCAAGGAGAAAAATTTACGAATTTGTAAATTCATCAAAAGATTAACGTGATTAAGAAGGTCGAAAGGATTTTTCTTAACCACAATAGATCGTTTTGGTCCAACACAAATACTGCCTATTTTAAGTATCAGCAGCTTTTCTTTACTAGTCAATATTATTCCCGGCAGTGGGAACATTCAAAGTATGTTAATTAACATAATTTCCTTGAACCGTTTACTATTAAACGTAGCTACAGAACAAAGGTTGTCACACCGAATTGGAGCCCCACAGTCGCATGGGACCGTGTGCTTAATTTTACCTATTTTTCTACTTCACTTTGACATTGATTTATATCTTCCAAACTTGTGCCCGCTTCTGTATACATCTGGGATTATATTTTTCCTTAAACAAATTAATTCCGACGTAGAACAAACAGGTAGTGCGTATTTCCCGCGGGATTACATCGTCTTCAATAATACACGAATAATTTAAATCCTCTTGTAAAGTTTTTTGGGTTGTGAGCCCGTAACATACAGTTTCTTCTTTGTAATATATTTTCAGATATTTTGTAATCGAAAAACTGAACTCTAAAAATTCTTTCTTTTATGTACCAGTGCCACCACCACCTAGACCATGTATCTGTCTACAATCAGATGGAATTATAGTCATACACTAATTTATGTATTATAAAGGAAAGATCTTTCCTAAATTCAATTCCTCGAACAGTAACAAAAGACGCTGTATCTAAACTTAACACAGTTTAAGTAAATAACTAAACCTTACTACGAAATAGTAACTAACTTTTCATACGAATATAATTATAAAACAATTAAATTTTAATCAAGGATATTATTGTTTTTACAAAAATAACCAATTTCCTACGTTTTTTTTAAGTTAAACATTTACTTAGTATTTTTAATAAAACAGCCCATGAAAATAAGGATAGAAAATACGGCGGGATTAATTCAAGAAAATGTTTCCTTTTTAATAAAATATTATGGAAAAGAAGAAAGCAAACAAACATAAGCCTGATTAGAAATTTCTAGCAATTTCACTGTAAACAAACTTGCTATAAATCAACGAGGTACTCTGGAGAAATTATTTAAAAAAAGAAAGTAACCTTAAGTGAAACGATCTTTTGTATATTAAGTATTTACGTTCAACTTAACTATTTTAAATTAGGATTAATTAAATTTTTGCGCGAATATAAAAATCTGTACTTAATTCATTAAATTACGTATATAATTAAGTTATCCAAAATAAACAGAACAATTGTGCGATAATTTCAGGTTTCAATATGAAACATCACAGCGCGTTCATAAGTAATGAAAGTTTCAGTACAGCATCTGAATATGATAACTGAAGAACTTGCAGTAGCTTGGAGTGTCTGTTTGTATGCAATTTGTATGGAGTGGTCCTCGTGTCAACATTTTTCACACATTTCACTTAATGAGGCAAGCACGCGCCGGCTCGTGAAGGCTGCATTTGATAAGATCTCTTTTAAACAGCCACATATCAACGCGTGAAGGCTGGAGCGCGCCGGAAGGCGAGTAGCAGGAAGCTTGCTTATCTCACACCCACTCCACCCTTCACTTACTTTACACTACAAGTCATAAGCTACAGCGAGAATATAGAATTTAAATTATTACTGTCACACACAAATATCACAAGGTACAACAAGAAATATTAATATAGAATGGTGAGGAGGTTTTACTTAGATATAGAACATTAATTCTTATGTATGTTATGTATATATTAATTATGTATGTATTTATTTATGTATATTTATGTTTATGTATTTATGTGTATAGATAAGTATTCATATTTTATCTATGTATTTATATGTATGTGTATGTACGTATATATTAGTACCCTCACCTACCACTGCATTTCCCCACTGCCGAGGTTGACTGGGAGAGAATGCCCTATGGCATTAAGTCCGCCTTTTTGTACAATATTTATTTGTGTGCAAACAAAGTTCTAAATAAATAAATAAATAAATAATTATATATAAAATTTTGGATACAAATACTTTAATTTCAGCATTAAATCAGAGTCACTAATTTGACGGCGCATAATTCTAAAGTTCAGAATAAATAATGTTACTTAACCTGGACGTACTGATGACTAATAGTTTAAGTAATTTTTTTGTGCAACTTTGATTGTTGACAATATTCTAATAATTTTTCAAAACTGAATGCTATTTAAACTGAAGCAAACGACTGTATACAGAGAGTTTTTAACTATTGTAATACGCGACTACAACTTAATCACATGGTAATGATATTTAACGTGGTACTTACATCAACTAAATACTACGATGTTCGTTCTTGGTTGCTAGGTCAGAAATATCTCACGCAAATCTCGTAAACTACTAATATCCATCAGACTCGATAAGTTTGAATATGGTACAAGATACGAATTTTATTACTTAAATGATCTCTACTAAGTATGACCTTAACAAACATTTTGGGAATTTTTAAGTTTCAAAATATTCGATTTGCAAAAGCAATTTCTTTCGAGAATATTACGAATCGTCTCCTTGTGTTAATCACTGTAATCGAGAGCATAAAAACGACCCGCAAATGGTCCATATGTATAAGAGATTGTAAAGTTCATCAAATGGACCACACTGCTAACATTGTTGTGACGACATATACTTATTACGAACTTTAACGTCAATTTCGCAACGAAATTATGAAGTCACCAAATAAAGCGACTTCATCTCGCGAGCAATATGATGAAGGAGGGAAATATGGTAATTAGCCGGGAGATTACTGTTGCTCTTTAGAATTACAGCCTCCCCTCGGCGCGTTATCTTATTAGAAAATGTGTACGCTTTGGAAAGAAATATAATAAGCTTATTTTTCTTAACGTCATTAAGTTCTTTTGTCTGACGTTTTATATAGGCAAGCTAAGCACATAATTACTATAGTCACTGGTAGGTCTCTGTTGGTATTACCTACAAGATCTATTTAATAATATTACATTCGTATCATTAATACATATATAAGATATTTTTAACAATAGTAAATTACTTTAAATTCTCATAAGGTTATATGACATTGGTGAATATGGTCATCATGCTGTATTTTTTTTTATACTATTATGCGACAAGACGAGCAAGACGTTCACCTGATGGTAAGTGATACGCTTGCCCATGACAACGCGGTGCTAGTTAAGATGGTACA
This sequence comes from Byasa hedistus, assembly GCA_029286795.1. Lineage (NCBI taxonomy): Eukaryota > Metazoa > Arthropoda > Insecta > Lepidoptera > Papilionidae > Byasa > Byasa hedistus. The sequence continues at coordinate 6,004,797 of JAGSMW010000011.1, read as the reverse complement.
CACTGCACCACATTGCGCTCGTCGCCTGAGACATAAGTTGTTAAGTCTCGTTACCCCAGTAATTACACTAGCTACAGCGCCCTTCAAACCGGAACACAGTAATGTTTGCACACTGCTATTTGGCGGTTGAACTAGGAGCTGCAGTGGTACCCACCCAGACGGTCTCCGGCAACAGAGACCTACCACCTGGTAAAAAAGCTAGAGTAAAGCTAGAGGAAAGGTAGAGTACTGTAGCTGTAAAAAATAGTTTTGAGGAAGACTTTAATTAATTGACATTCATTTCCAATACATTGTGACACCAGTTAGGAAGGTATACGCTATACCACATTGCGCATCACTTCTAACATGTTAAGTATCGTTACCCCAGTAATTTTACTCCTTCCTCCATAAGAAACATAGTAATATATCATTACAAAATGAACGCGATACAACGTCGCTATTAACTTGCAATTTATTTCAGTACTCATACGTTCTAAGTTATATGATACACGAGGAAACTCTCTGATGTAGTGCCAGCGAGTTAAGTGCTGACAAGTGTTTTCAGCAGTAAAGTAGCGTCGCGAAGACACAGATACCTTCAAGAAAATACAAACTATGCATATATTGTTTACTTTCTTCTAAGTATTTCCTCATGACTGAGGGTCGTGGTCATCATGTTTTTAATGAAACACACGACGAATCTGAAATGGAGTGGTGTTGCCATTGCCTTCTCCATTTCACATACTAGTCTGACCACTGATGGTCATGGCATAGATATGCAGGTTTCCTCACGATGTTTTCCTTCACCGTCAAAGCACGAGATGTTAGTTGGAGTTTTATGCTAACTGCACTTAAATTGAAAAATTCATTGGTGCAGGCCGGATTAGAACCCGGTACCTTCGCAGTGGAAGGCCGACGTTCAAACCATTAGGCTATTAAGGCTCAGTATTGTTTACACAATTTACATTTAGTGTTCATTATTATTTTTTCAGGTACATTTTCAAGTGAAAGTTACATCATCATTCGTTGAAACCTGAAATTATTAGTGAGATATCCGAAATATTTAAAGATGTGTGTTAGTAAAAAACTGTTATATTTTTATTATTGGTGGTAGATCTATTACCGCAGACCGTATTTCAGCCGCCAAACAGTAGTATGCAAACATTACTGTGTTCTAGTTTGAATGCTGGTGTACGCTAGTGATATTACTGGGGTAACGAGACAACACCTTAAATCTTAATGCGACTAGCGCAATGTGGTGAAGTATACCATCTTAACTAGAACCATATGTACAAGCGTATCACTTAACATTTTGGAAAACGTCTCGCAGATAAAAAAAATGTTTTAACTGACGGTTTAATACAGTCGTATTTAAGATTGTAATATAAATATTTCAGGCCGGTCCCCGTCAAATTAGAATTTCAAATTGGATCTCGAATAAAATCTCTAGTATTATAATGCAATACGTTTAAAACGCGAGTCAGGTTCTGAAGGAATTTCCAATATCATTCTTATTCACAAAATGGAAATGGGGAGAGTGAGGATGTATTACTTCTTTGTCTGTTTGCATGGCAGTGCGATAGTATTCCAGTATTTTCTTTACGAATTTAAGACTGCATTTCTATTAAACACCTAATAATTAATATTTGTAATAGTAAATCGTAGATCATAAATAATTGTAGTGATGTGGTGGATTTGCATTTCGACAGTGTGTGCAAGTTTTATAAACAAATTTTACAGACATTTGTACCAAAATTAAATTAAGTTTAGGATTTAGCACGTCCCTTTGGCTTTATAATTAAATTTTTCATTGTTTTTTTTATTTTTTAACTTGCATTTTGTTGTACTTTCTTTTTTTTTTATTGTTGTGCATGTGGACTAGCCTACACTATCCTTTACTACCTATGCAATTGGATTTTTTATGTGTATATTTTAAGTTTGTATTAGGTGTAACAGGCGTTGGCTGGTCATATTAATAAATAAATGGGCCTTTATAAGTATAATTACAATGATTAAGACATTTATCTTGTTAGTGTTGTAGTAAAATTACTGGAATTAGAACACTTGACTCATCAATGCAACAAGTACAGTGCTGTATATTAACGCTACTTTAGTATACTTCATAGTTAGAAAAATTTAAAGATATTATTTCGGTTTTCGTGATAAAAAAGTAACTTATATTGTGAATAACCAGAATTAGCTTCTGTAGTCAATTTGTATGAAAATCGTCGTGAAACACTGAAATTCCTGAACTGCCAGTTCGCGGAGTAGCCCCCAGCGAAGCCCCCTTTGTACGTAGAGCTGCTTCATCCCGTATTATCCCCGTCTATTGTTGTAATCCGCAAAAGATTGAACTGTTACTTTTAAGAGAAACTCTGAAAATATTGAGCTAGTGCTTTTGAAGAGCTGAAAAGTTTCGTTTGTTTTAGAAATATTGCAAATGTTTCAAGTGGGATAAAAGCTAATCGTACAAAAGGTGTTAGTATATTCAAAGACGCAGAGACGTAAATTTAAGGATGTATTACATCTGCTCAAGACTGCTTGTTAGGATGTTTACACAACACCGCAAAACGGTCAAATTGAGAAATATTATGTAACTTTAGCTAATATTTAACTGAAGTCAACCCATATGCAAGGAGGTCGGTATAAATTGGCTGAAATGATTAATAACCCAATATTTCTCTGATTTTATTAACGAATGTTAACTTAAAACGTATCTAAGTAAATAACCTACATTGTAACTTCGGTATAAGTTCATTATTTCTTTGAATTACTTAGTGAAACATTTGCGAATTTACGTTAGTACCCGCTGGGAGACTGAAACTTTCTATGAAATGGAGTACGGCAGGTTGGCCTGAAACTAGCGCGAAGTAAATGTAAATAGTTGCCGAAAATTCTTAGCACTTTAGCTTGTTTGGTCAGCTGTAACTTGAAGATTAAAATCTGGGTAAACCATACAGTAAACAAGATAGAGAACTTAATAGGATCAAAGATATGTACACATTTAATAAAACGTAAGTATTATTAATCTATATTGAATATTATTAAAGGGAAGAATTGATAAATACAGCAGTAGTAAGTGAATTTTTAGTAAAGATAACTTAAAGAAGAAGAGAATAGCGATTTCGCAAAAAATACTCAGGTTCTTATATTTTATTTGGTTAGGTTATAGTTAGGTTTCAAATATATAATAAGTAACTCTTGCTCTTGCTCGCTAATAAATCTTATCACCAAAATTTCAGTGGCACGGGATCGAAGTAGAGACCTCCAAATTATAAAGCAAACAGTTAACTGCACGTTGGAGTCAGTTAAATTGGATGTTAAAAGGCGTTAATAATGCATTAGTCACAAAACACTCGTGATAAAGTCTGTTAACTCCAATAGTTGTTAAGATCCAAGCTACTTAAAGTTAAGTAAAAGGACTTATTTATTACACTGCTCCTCTGGTAACCAATTTAGTCGCGACTTCGGTTACAAAAAAAAAATTGCGTCCCTGGGAAATCTGCGCTGATCAAACCGCCCCGGGGAGTTCTTTTCACAACTCAGTCCGAACGGATCGCTTGTAATTGGCCCACAAATATAAATCCGCTGAAAGGCTTTAATCTCGTTCAGAAAAATTATAGTTCCGATTTGAATTTCAGACAGTTTCACTGTAAGGATTTAGCGTTTCTATGATTGTTTATAAACGAAGGTTGTTTCGTTTGTGGAAATTTTATAATTCAGCATTTTTTCATTTTAATTTTCACAATGTAAATTGTAACTTAATATATGTATTACAATTTCTAGTCATTCCAAAAAAAATTTTTAATGTTTACGTTACTAATGTAAACTTATACATAACAAAAATACTAAATAAGACCACCTGTTCCCGTTCGTCGGACAAAAAGTATTACTTGAATAACTTTAGAGCGCTAAGATCACTTACCATTAAGTGCTTTCTTCTATCGTCTCCTACCCTTTCTTTAAAAACAGACCAAAGAGGAACTTTTTTAAAGCAGTTCAACTTGTTATCCAGCAACTTGGATATAACTTTTTTTAATACTTTATGAATCACCTTGAAATATTACTTGAAGTTTTTTCAGAAGCAATCCAAGGAAATGCTGGAGTTGCAATATATTTTTTTTACTTCAGCACATTGACTTAGATGAAGTTAATAGCAGTTTTTTTTGTATGTAAACTTATTATTACTTCGCGTCAGTTACGCGTTAAGTACAACACCACAACTTTGGACGAAACAAACAAATTAAAACATTTCTGTTGCAGTTAATTTATAAACTTTGAATTGTACTAAAGTAACAATAATTTTGAAATCATTGAATCAATCAACCTTTAATTATAGATAAAAATCGAATAATCGGTCTTGAATAAACTGCGAAGTTAAACAAACACATAAGCATCAAAATGATAACATTAGTATATTCCAGAGGCTAAGAACTTGATCGTAAATATATTTCAAATGTATTTAAGATCAAAAAAGAAAGAGAAAGAAGTCGCAGAAAAGCTTGTTTACAATATATTAATACAGCAAATGAGTCGAAACATTTTTCGTGAAGTCATCTCTTTCAGGGTCTAAAGGTTATAAAGGGAAAGTCCTTGTAGTGCTCCACGTCCGAGCTTATCTGTAGATTAAGTTACATATACTTGAAACTTAATCTGCTGATATATAAATATATCTACACTTAAGAAAATTACAACTGCTTTGAACAATGGAGTAGAGTCGAACTAAGTGCAACTAATTTATTTTATAACTTACACGTGGCCCACCTTAAGTTCCCATTGCTGGGGCTCCTAGCTATCTCACGCATTTAAAGACTTTCGTATCACTAACGACCAAGTGAAAGAGTATCCAGCACGTCCCGTTGCTTTTCGTAATTGCCTATTATTCAAACTTGAAGCTATCTCCGAAGTTCGTGAAAGAAAACTTAATGCAAACGGATAAGTAACTTAAACTCTGTTATACGACTTAAAACTTCCTCCGTCGGTTTGCATTTTTAACAAAGTTCAGGAGAAGTTTTCTTGTAAAAAGTATTATGCACTTGAAAATTATACAACTTCATTCAATTTTTTTTAAATTATTTGTTTAAAATCGGGTGTAGAAAGAGAATAAGAAGAAAGGACACTCGGAGTTGTTGGCAAACAAGCTTACGACTTTCATGATAATAAGCAGTTGCCATTGTCTATGGACTCTTGAACCATCATTATCATCAGCTTATAGACGCCCACTGCTGGACAAAGGCCTCCCCCAAATTCTCCACTCAAATCGGCTTTGCGCTATTCGCATCCAGCGGTTTCCCGCGACTTTCACCATGAGAGACATCTTATTTAACGTGAAACTTCGTCACCAGCCACCCACACCCCTTAATGTGATGATGAACTCCCTGTCCACGCCACGAACGTGGGAATTAAACCAAAATATTCTGTAGAACATCATCATCATCATCAGCCTCTCAGCCTATAGCTGTTCTGTACTGAACATAGGTTTTTAACTCAATATCCAGCAAGACCTATCCGATCAATCAGCAAAATATATGAGGTCGTAGACCTCCACAGTAATGAAAGTCGACTAATAACCCTTTATATGATCCTTAATAATTGTAAATTAGATAAACTTATAGATTAAACAAACTAGAAACTCAAACACTGAGGATTGATGATCAAAGGACTTTATTGAAATCGCCTCGTTTGATTTTAGTTCTATTTTATTTTTCCATTCACTGAGTAAAGTAAGCCTGAGTTGACGTTTAACAGTTCGTTGGGTTAGAAAATTAATTAAAAATGGCGCGTTATTAGTTAAAAAGGCCTATGAAAAGACAGAGTCGTAAAACAAAAGCCTTTTGTTATCAGTAATAAGAAAAACATTCATTTGATCTGTTTAGAAATTACTATACAGACAATACTAAATACTTATTAACAGACTTATTAAACTCTAAAAAACTCATAATTTAATAGATTGAAGAATCAAATTAGATATAGACTTAATAATAAGTGAGACGCTTACACATGACGAATACTTAATTTTAATAATCTTGAAACAGTAACGGTAGGGTTCATATCATATTCCACATAGACCCTAGAGAAAATAGATCCTGTCTTTTAAGTAGAAGGTTTACTATCCACTAAAAGCACTTTGTGGTTATTTTCAGTGCATTTTAGACACCCGAGATTTTATAAATTATAAAGATAATGTAATATACACCTTTGCGATGATTCCTACTTTGCTAGAGCTGAAACTATATAACTTCAAAATTGACTTTCTTTCTAGCATATATAAAAATTATCAATACTACACTAAGTTTTATTCAGTTTAAACAAATCTTAATAAAACTTTCTTTAGAATCAACATTTCATTCATTAATATTTATATTATCTTTTCAGTAAACACAATACTATTAAAGTTCAGGCACTGAAGAATCGAACAGAATAATAAATGCTGAAACATATTGGATGTTAAATAAAGAGGATGGAATATCTACTGTATCATTTAAAGATCATCCATTACTGGGATACCATTTTCTATTATCCCGTTCCCACAATAAAGGAATATTATATTTTCGGTCACTAAGGCCTGGAAAATAGAAATAGATTAAATACGTGACTTCAAGTGACCGGCAAATGTATATTACCAATTGAAACCTGATGTCCGGCAAGTGTTATTAATATATCATAGTTTTCATCACGCCGATCTATGTGCCAATAGATTCACGTGATATTATGTGATAATCAACACGTAGATTTATACCACGAGGACGGTATTTAACCAGGAGAGTCCGAAAAGACATTAGCACCGACTAAACTCTATATTTTGCTTAACTGTAAAATTACTGAAGTAGTTAAAATTACAAAATACTAACTTAGCTGTTACTGGTAAATTATAACATATTAACTTTATACGTTAATTATCGAGTGATAATAAATTTTACAGCGCCTATCATTCAAGTCTTAACAAGGTTTTTATAACGTGATAAGTGTGATAAGATTTTTTAGTCGCCGCAGCATTAACGATACTCTAACATGTAATTTCAGTTAAAAAACTTTTTAACGACAATTACTATTCTTAAGGTTTTTTAATAAATGTTTTCAGTGTTTGTATTAAGGATATCGCCTACAGCCTCCATCTTTACGGCCACCGCTAAGTTTCAACAAGGAAAGTTTTTTATGCGGAAATATAAAAGATAAGATAAGATGGCTCCATTGTTAAACTCTTCTCCCGTTGTACCCCAGCTCATATCGCTTCAATGTTGAATGTGCTTTTTACAAAAGTTATTATTATCTTTTATATTCGTGAACTAGCCTCTTTTATAATACTTAATAACTTACTATATTTATTGAACATTACATTATCATTAGATGACAGATTTAAAAAAAAATACATATATCTAAACATAGGTTACTACAAAGAAATGAAACTTCTTTTGGGACGATGTGAATTGATATGAAACGAAATAGTGTAACGAAAGGGAGTATGTTAATTAATTTATAGAGTTTAAACTGTGAGAGAATGAGATAAAACATTTCTTTATAGTTTTTGAATCCTCTGTCTCTTCTTTATGCTATAGTCAACATTTTGCCCACTACTCTACTAGACTGCTCACCATCGAGACTAATCTCCACTCTGAATATATGATAAAAAAAACGTCGAAATCTCTAGTGCATTTAACTTCTGTCTTGCTATTCTATCTGGCCTAAAAATCACAAATGATCTTATATAATTACTATTAGGAATATAATCAGGTTCCATGTTAACATTACTGTTAGTTAGTTATAAAAAAATGCAGTAATGTCGCAACGCGTTACGACGCACGCGTGCGCCGCAGTTCCACAACATCGCTCCGTTTGTTTTGCCCCGATTCCGCAACCGGCGGTAACCATCAGGCGACCTCGGTGACCCTGACCTTAAGTAAACAGTTTTCACTGCTACACAACTTACAGCCTCTTTAAAGACTTACCACCCTCGCAATTTAAACGTATAATGCCACAATTTATAGTGTCTATATATAAACAGAGTGGTGATAGCCTAGTGGTTTGAACGCCTGCTTTCCATTCCGAAGCAACCGGGTTGCACCAATGAATTTTTCAATTTATGTGCAGTTAGTATAACACCAACTAATATCTCGTACTCTGGCGGTGAAGGAAAACATCGTGAGGAAACCTGCATATCTATGTCATGACCATCCGTGCGCGCACTAGTATGTGAAATGGAGAAGGCAATGGCAACACCACTCCATTATAACTGCCAAGAAAGTTGTCGTGTTTCATTACACATTACGACCATGACCCTCAGTCATAAGGAAATACGACTTATGAGAAGTAAACTACAATGATGGATAGCTTAGCTAATATCACACTTCATAATGGTAGGTCTATCTGGTTCATCATCATTTAGTGGTTTTCCTGTTTACTTTTTAACTAGAGAAATTTCAAGCATAAAAATATCTAAAATATCACCTCATTATTACAAGTAAAAAATAACAGTTTCAACATCTAGTAGTTATTTTTTGTTTGTTTCTTTGTCGGTATACAAACTGCGCGAAAACTTCGTTGTATGGAGATGCCTTTACGTCGATTGCTAACTTAAACGCGCTATGTAAACGAGTTAAGTAAACTGACATTCAAATGAAGTGCACTCGTTAAATTTCGACTCGAAAACAAATCTAATATTAGCCATTGCGTAATATTTTAGTTCTACTACCGCGTTAGAAATAATTTCGCCGCTCTTTAGATGTACTGGAGTTGCTAGTTGAGGAGGATCCATGTCCTGATCAGTATGGAGTAATAAGTTCAAGCTGATCACAGCACCTGTTTCGATAATAAAAGAGATATGAAATAAAAGCTTTTTTGAACGATTAAAGGTGCTGTAGAAAGCAGAAGAACAGTTCCGATTTGATGGGTGCTGTAAGCTTCACCAGGTGGTAGGTCTCTGTTGCCAGAGACCGTCTGGGTGGGTACCACCGCAGCTCCTATTTCAACCGTCAAATAGTAGTGTGCAAACATTACTGTGTTCCGGTTTGAAGGGCGCTGTAGCTAGTGTAATTACTGGGGTAACGAGACTTAACACCTTATGTCTCCGGCGACGAGCGCAATGTGGTGCAGTGTGTACCATCTTAACTAGCACCACGTTGTCATGGGCAAGCGTATCACTTACCATCAGGTGAACGTCTTGCTCGTCTTGTTGCATAATAGTATAAAAAAAAAACTTGGAAATAGAAAATAGTGTTTGGAAGCTGGGTTGTCTTAAAACTGACACCATTCTTGCTTACCCATTGTATTTTTTATCTATAACGGTCTAATACTTGACTTCCGTTTCACATGATAGAGACCAGAATACTCTGGTCTCGTCTCTAACTGGAACATCAACATTATTTTGGTGGTACATTCACAATAGCATCGTGGTATACAGCGAAGCGTATTTGAAACTATCACCATCCTAATCCCATGCTAACCAGAACTAAATAGCCCAGTTGCTATATTTTTGTATTTAAGACAATATCATTTTAAAATTATATTTCTAATGGTAATTTAAATTGCATAGGATTATTGTCATTGCAGGTGCTTAATCCTAACTTAAGTAATTCCCCCACGAGTCGCGCCCAATTGCAAAACGGCGACGGTCCTCGGCAGCGAAGCCGGGACAGTTGGAACTGTGCTTAAGCGAAATGCGGTGGCTCCTAGTGCTCTGTGCGTTAAGCACAGTGTTCGGCGAGTACGTCGATGAAGCCACCGGTAAGTTACTTTTCAATATTTATTATTAACACTAAACAACTTAAGAATAGTTCTAATCATAATTAAATGAAAAGTTATAAAGATAGATCTGTTATTCATGAAACAGTTGAACTGATTTGTCAAGTTCTTTATAGCATCTCTATTCTAAGTTACCATAACAGCTGCAGTGTTCCAATATTCTAAGCAAGAATAATTGGCCATCTTCGCCCTCATCGCTACTTACCATCATGGTAATTTAAGGTCATATGTTAGACAATTCATAAGATATTCTCGATGCGTCGAACTATCGTATTATCCTATTAAGTTATCTAAACTAATTGAAAACCGATTGAATCGTTTTGAGTAACAACAAAAATCAGCAGCCGTTTGCAGTTTATAACTTTTGCGATGTTTTCAATTGCGTCGTTTGAAATTATTAATTTAATTTACAATATATAAGAGTAGACTATATATCATAAAATACATAAGTTCTTTTTGCGCAGGACAAAAATTAAAAGTGGTTTTATTAAAATTTTGATTTTAATATAAATCTACATCTTTCTACCTTATTTTCGGCAACTAATATGTAATAGTTATTACGTATACTACAATGATAATATATGACATTTTACTGTTGTTCAGTAATGACCATTCTTCTTTCTTATAAATATATATAGAGAAAACAATTTTTAAAGTTTTACATACAGAAAGGATCGATTTTTTTATTAAATTTCAGGTAACAAAATTTTTCACTCACCTCCGGTTTCACACCGTAGGAAACAATTATTCATATTTGTATTATAAAGAAATATTCGTTCCGTGGATTCGTGTTTATATTAAAATATGAAACATGCAATCAGATCGTCCGACTTTAATTATACTGAAAAGTCTATTGATAACTGTATTAATTTTGTTTTCGTAGTATTTATTTGAAACACATAACAATTGATAATGTAATACAGAATATATGAAAATGATATTTTGATACATAAATTACTTTTCTATAATATTTAGAGAAGTGATAGTAAAAAAAAAACAGCGAAGGGAAAACTAAAAACGAATCTCTTGTTTGATATGTGATGCTTAGTTACTAAGAGTTAGTAAATTTAACAGACCTTTTACCGCATTTTACTGATACTGATCAGAAGCTTTTATACATGACATTTTCTCCTATTTTAAGATTAGTGAACAACTGAATAAAAACTACAGAAAGTTTTACAGTTATAACTCCCACAAAATATATATTGAAGCGATAACACTTAACGGTACAGTGCTCTGTAATTACCAACTCAAATAAACATGGATATAATAGTGCTGTTAATAGTAAAGTATTTACACAATTACATAATCCTGTACCAGTTGGGACAGTGAACAGCATTCTAGACGGATTCCCGTTCGGCCCCACTTCGCCTTTCGCAATAATTCACTTTGCAAACTATTTCTTAACCGCGCGAAACTTTTCCTTGCCCTTACTCGGCACCAGATCTTGCGCTAATAAGTTTAATCGTTAACCGAGTATAAGAAAGGAGTTCTTATGCTTTTTTCATCTATCAAAACGTTTTTCTGATGAACAAGGCGTTGGAGTATACAATACACGTGTTGAATACTATTGATTTATGTAACAAACTAAGTTAAGGAGAACTGATCGATTGATAACTGAATGTTGTAGATTATATTATAGTATTAATATTGTAATTAAAAATGTGGATTGGTAGTAGAAGAGAGAAATTTAAGGGTTATATGTATTTTAATACCAAATCATCAAATTTTTTTTTACGAAACGCAAACCTATTTTAGAGCTAACAAATACACTTAAAAAAAAATCATAAAAATCGGTTGAGCCGTTTCAATAGAGTTTGGACACAAACACTGACACGAGGATGTTTGTTGAAAAAAATTTAATGGGTTACACAAAATGTTAACTTTTTACACCAGTTGTTTTATTAACTCAAACAAACCTTTAAAACTGGAAACAGTGGTTTTTAATTCCCTTTTTTTATAATCACACACAATCGATTTTTATAACTGATTTGTGTTTAAAATAGTTTACTTCCAAAGTTTCCAAGAAAGTTTGAATAGAAAAACTAACTTATAATTCGCAAAAGAAAAAACATTTTTTTAATGTTTTACTTACAGAAAAAACTTTTGTAGGTTTCAATGTCATTATTTATAAAAAAAGTATCTTCTGGGTAAAGCGTATCACTTAAAAAATCTTTCATTTGCATATTTGATATGATTTTTTTTATCACCAACACTGCTATCTACTATTGGTATTAACTTGGCAAACGAACAACGCTAGTAAAGTTTTAACTAGTATATGTGTTATAAGTATAACAGAAAAAAACGTTATTGATATCCTTTACAACATACGAATGTGTATCCTTTGGCAACGATTTGGCAACACTAACCAGCGTAAATTGAGTGCGCTCGCGCGTAACCCGGATTGCGTTAATACGAAATTTATATACGCGATATGTACACGCTTATGTCTAGTAAGGTCACTTGAAGAGTTATAAGAATTACTCATTAACTAGTGATGTTAGTGATAAATGTAAAAAGGTTTTTTAACAGGTGGTAGGTCTCTGTTGCGGGAGACCGTCTGGGTGGGTACCACCGCAGCTCCTATTTCAACCGACAAATAGTAGTGTGCAAACATTACTGTGTTCCGGTTTGAAGGGCGCTGTAGCTAGTGTAATTACTGGGGTAACGAGACTTAACACCTCATGTCTCAGGCGACGAGCGCAATGTGGTGCAGTGTGTACCATCTTAACTAGCACCACGTTGTCATGGGCAAGCGTATCACTTACCATCAGGTGAACGTCTTGCTCGTTTCGTCGCAAAGTAGTAAAAAAAAAAAAAAGGTTTTCATATTTGTTATTTAATGAGCTATTACTACCGATCTTATTATTTACCTTTATAGGCTAGACAATTATTTTTTGTATTAAAAACAACTTAAATATAAATAAAAGAAGAACCTGTCTGTAATCAAAGTTTCAGAAGCAGTAATAATTAACGGTTCATTTGTTGTTCAAACTGAAGAGTTTCAGGTTAATGAAAACCCATTTAACTGAGAACTCGAAACGCAATAATTTTCCAAAAAATATATCTTTCTTTTTCATATACTAATAATAAAAAAGGATACCGCAACGTATACATCCACTTTCGCCTTACCATGTTTACATTATTAAAAAAAAACATTATACAAATTAACGACCGCGTTTTTTTTTTAAGGAAAATAAAAAATGATGAAGGCTTTACGGAAATTTGGACTGAAATCCTTTGCAGTTAAATTCAATATCGCTTGTAAAGTATTCATAGCGGCAATTATCTTTATGTTATATTGTGGGCGTGTAATATGTATATGTATATGTCTCTTTGGTTACCGGGCTTAAGCGTAGAGCAGAAACATACAGATGCATCATAAATATTTATCACATAAGAATAAAAGTTTATTCTGAATTTTACCAGGTGGTAGGTCTCTGTTGCCGGAGACCGTCTGGGTGGGTACCACCGCAGCTCCTATTGCAACCGCCAAATAGTAGTGTGCGAACATTACTGTGTTCCGGTTTGAAGCGCGCTGTAGCTAGTGTAATTACTGGGGTAACGAGACTTAACACCTTATGTCTCAAGGCGACGAGCGCAATGTGGTGCAGTGTGTGCCATCTTAACTATCACCACGTTGTCATGGGCAAGCGTATCACTTACCATCAGGTGAACGTCTTGCTCGTCTCCTCGCAAATTAGTATATATGTATATATATATTTGTTTTATTCTACGAACCGACGAGACGAGCTAGACGTTCACCTGATGGTAAGTGATACGCTTGCCCATAACATGGCGCTAGTTATGGTAAACACTAGACCACATTGCGCTCGTCGCCTTGATACGTATGGTATTAAATCTCGTTACTACAATAATTTCACTAGCTTACTGCCCTTCAAACCGGAACAGTAATGTCTGCATATTACTGTTTGACGGTTGTAATAGTCACTGCGGTGGTACTTAGATGGTCTTCGGCAGCAGAGACCTACCACCAGTGAAAGTCGTGAAAGCTTTTTATCCATTGATTCTGAATCTAAACGAGAAATATATTAGAAGAGATCTTCAGAAGAACTTTAAAAGTTATTAGTAGGACACGTTGTGAACCGACTCAAACAATAAAAGATTGATGTTTAAGTTATTAAACATACTAACAAGGAAAAAAACCAATTCAATTGGCAGAATCATCATGAGCTTAAAATTACAATAAGTAAAAATTTGTATTATTCCTTTCTTAGTGAAACGCTAGAGATTTAGTATGTTAAAATAATTCAAGTATGTTATAAAAGAATACTGTTACTCTGTTATAAAGAGCTCTGTACTTAAGTTAAGTAATAAGGAGGTAACTTCGTATAAGATCACAAGTGCGGCGGGACCGCGAGGAAATCTCTTTATTGAAGGATATAAAAGGAAGCTATGTTAAAACAAGAAGATAATACATCAATATTTATATACATAAAGTAAATTAAAATGACTCCATAAACTATATTACTAGTAAGTTTACTAATGCAGTCACCAACATTTATCTGTATATTTTTAATCTTTTTAAATGTTTGATTCTCGATTTTTCAGGACGTGGTGATGAGATGATTAAATAATTCTGTTCCTCTCTGTCCACAGAAGATGGAAGCCATGATGTGGAATATGACTACCATTCGATGCCAGTGCTGTCGGAGCTGGACGACTTCGATTTATGTCTGAAGAAACCAGATGCTGTCTACTGTATAGTAGATTTTGAACTTCTGGAGGACAACACACCGCTCTATCAATTTATAAAGGTAAGATAAAAGAGACCGTCTAGGTAACACCGCAGCTCCTATTTCTACTGCTAATCAGTAGTGTGCAGACATTACTGTGTTCCGGTTTGAAGGGCGCTGTAGCTAGTGTAATTACTGGGGCAACGAGACTTATCTTATGTCTCAAAGCGACGAGCGCAATGTCGTGCAGTGTATACCATCTTAACTAGCGCCGCGTTATGGGCAAGCGTGTTACTTACCATCTCATACTCTTCGTCGAATAAAAAAGAAGAGTACGAGTGATCTTTTATTATCTCTAAGAGGATCATTCGATGCCAGTGCTGTCGGAGCTGGACGACTTCGATTTATGTCTGAAGAAACCAGATGCTGTCTACTGTATAGTAGATTTTGAACTTCTGGAGGACAACACGCCGCTCTATCAATTTATAAAGGTTAGATAGAAGAGACCGTCTAGGTAACACCGCAGCTCCTATTTCTACTGCTAAACAGTAGTGTGCAAACATTACTGTGTTCCAGTTTGAAGGGCGCTGTAGCTAGTGTAATTACTGGGGCAACGAGACTTATCTTATGTCTCAAAGCGACGAGCGTAATGTGGTGCAGTGTGTACCATCTTAACTAGCGCCGCGTTATGGGCAAGCGTATCACTTACCATCTCATACTCTTCGTCGAATAAAAAAGAAGAGTACGAGTGATCTTTCATTATCTTTAAGAAGATCATTGGATGGTAAATCACAACTGTTAAAAAGAATCAGTTATTGTATCGCTTATTTCTGATAACAGGTAAAATATTTTGAAAATACTTTATGATTTTACTAAAAAGAAATATACTCCCGGACATATCTATCGGCCCACCACCCAGTGTTTAAAGTTTCGACGGTGTCTAGTTAAAAATAAATGTTAGGTGGAGCAATAAGTTTTAATGCAGTTTTGAAGCAGATTTATTGGTGAACCCTTATGTATTAATATTTTTTTTAAGTAATTTCGAATTGATTTGGCCGGCAGAAGTGCTACAGCTTGGGCGACAATTTAAGGCAGAATATCTATATTTTTTGGTCAAAACTGGCTCAAAGTTTAGATTTGCCTCTTTATGGAACCAATGACCGGAAACATAAAAAAAAATCCAACTTGTGCAAAATAAAAAAAGTTTTCTCCATTCCTGGGTCGTTGAAAACAATGAACAGACTCAAATTTTCGTTTTGTTTTCATAATCCTGAATTCGAAATTAAAAATAAAACGTACATAAAGGTTGACCAAAAAATCAGCTTTAAAACTGCATTAAAACTTATTGCTCCACCTAACATTTATTTTTAGCTAGGCACCGTTAAAACTTTAAACACTAGGTGGGCCGATAGATGTGTGCACGAGTTTATATAGTGACTATATTATGTTATATACAGCTTCAATTACAACCAGCCTCTACATTATTACTTTAATACCTCATTACTGGGAATTAAAACTTGATCGCATAAGATGGGAATCAAAATTCTAATATATAAAGCAAGTTTAGGTAATGTCTCCGAACAACATACTAACGTCCGCTTTATTGTTAAGAGCAGTTAAACATTCTTATCGCGAGGAGCCGTGATAGCCTAGTGGTTTGAACGGCTGCCTTCCACTCCGAAGGTACCGCGTTCGAATCCGGCCTGCACCAATGAATTTTTCAATTTATGTGCAGTTAGTATAACACCAACTAATATCACGTGCTTTGACTGTGAAGAAAAACCTCATGAGGAAACCTGCATATCTATGTCATGATGAGAAGGCAATGGCAAACCACTCCATTATAACTTGCAAGTCGTTGTGTGTTTCATCACACATGATGACCACGACCCTCAGTCATGAGGAAATACGATTTAGAAGAAACATCTTTTGATCCTTATAACCGTCTTGTTCTCGTCTTCATTAATTTATCTTACGTTCTTGAACAGAACTTCTCAACGGCCTCATACAAAAACTACAAGCACACTAAGTTGCACCGAGGTGTTTGCGGCTCACGCCACTGCGGCTTGAATGTAACCCACGCGAATGCGACGGAATCCACAGCGATTGCCCTCAGAGAATGCTTCAACGCCACCATACACCAAGGTTACGGACTACAGGTGAGGTTATTAACCTATTACCAACATCCATATACCACTACTTTCTTAATTCACAAACAGCCTCATTTTAACTAAAAAACAAAATTCTGCATTCGGTTACGTTTGTGGTTTATATATGTTAGATAAAAAATTGTTTTTGTATCTATTTATTAAAGGTGGGTTCGTTGTCTGTCCGTTACTGCAAAACTCAAGGTGACCGTTTAGAGTACGACGTGTTAGATTACGTCGTAGGCGCAATCCTGTTGATTGTATTACTCATCAATTTGAGCTGTTCCGCTTATCATTACTTCAAGCCACAAACTAAAGGACAAGGTAATGTTTACTCTTATTTTTTATTGTATAACTTAACATCGTAATCACTGCTTCCTCTTAATATAAATATTATTTTAATTGCCTACAAATACATAGGTATGTAAATAGTTAAAAAGTGCTTAAGCTTTTCTCTTTATTAGTTTCTTTAATGTTTTAGTCTAATTGATGTTATTCGTTTATTTATAATATTTAGATTACATAAAAAGTTTTAAAAGCCACAGTTTCATAATTAAAGTTAACATTATCATGTAAATAGTAGCATATTGATGATAAACTGATTTTTAATAAAGGTCTATTTTAAGACTAAACTCAGCTCGCGCTTGAACACTGTACTTAACGCTGTACCAAGGCTTCAATCACAGATCGAAAGCTATACTTAACTTAATGAACTAATGATTTATTAAATGAAACGTTCCGCAGGTAACAAATTCATAATAGCTTTTAGTATTCAGAAGAACTGGAAAGCTCTGAAATACGGCGGCAGTTCCGACGGAGGCATCTTCAAATGTTTCCAAGCAATGAGGTGAGTGGAAATATTTTTAAAGGTCATATAGTAAAGAGGTATTTATGTACGGCAAAAGAAAAGAGCGTTTTTTTAACATTTTTTTTAACATTATTATATCTCAAACTTGATCCCTACTTTAATGTTAAGTGTCAGAAAATAGGAAGTGATTTATTATCCAATGGAAAATTTCCGTTGATCTTTTCATTCACAGTTTCTATTACAACATAACGTTTATGTTTCCTAAATCCCTAATAATAATTCCACTCTTCGTCCAACAAGATGAAAGTGAAGACTATGAGACGTACTAACATACAACATAAAAACTTCTGCACCGTTATTTAAGTGTTCTTTGTGCAAAAGGATATATCTGTATAGAGATAGTAGAAGTTCTTCCTTGTTACAAATCATGCGGAAAGAGTTCAAAGTTGGAGAAAGTGTCCATCCGGCGTTGGATTTGTAGTCTTAAGTAACTAAGTTACGAATATAAAACTTTTCCCGTCATTAACGTATATGTCTTTGACAGATTTTACACAATGGTGATGATCCTTGGTCTTCACTCTATGATCTTCATTGGATATGGCTACACAGCGAATCCCGAGTTCATTGAAAAGGCAAGTGAAATTTTTATAACGACACAATCCCATGAAGTAATTATAAAACTAAGTAGGTTTTTAAATTTAACATAAGATTGAATAGGAACGTAATAAATTTAACTTATTTCTATACTACAACTTAAAACTCATGTATGGATCTTTCACTAAGGTTAACTAGTAGAACATTTATACTCGCCTTTACTGTTCGTTTTATGTGTAATCTATGCTTATTTTTAGCTTTATATGTATAAAAAGAAGTAAAATTAAACAAGGAAAATAAAAAACCAAAATCACATGTAAAGAGTTGAATGTAAGCGATATATTCAAACAAATGTAACTATGTACTAACCCAAATCGTTCGCAGTATAACAATGGTTCGTATCGGAAGACTATTGTATTATACAAAAACACCTAACTCTATATATTCCAATGGATTAATTAAAACGGTCATCAGTTACCGAATGGATATTTTGTAATAATTGGTTTTAGGTAAACAGTTAATTTATAACGCTCGTTAATCAAACGTAAACGTTAAATAACGCGTATTCAATTCGATTCCATTAAAATTTGCAGCGTTATAAAACGATTATTATTTACAATCAAATTAAATAGTTCCAAAAAGTATTAACTTTAACCATAACAAAAACCTTTTTGTAAACATATGTAATATAATTAAAGGACATTTATTTATGTGTTAGATAATCCCGTTTACATTACTTTACAAATTCAATAGGAGTACATTGTTATAACAAAACCTTCGTAAGCAAATCGCCGTTTTCCATAAATCACACAATATCCGACATCCGATTACAAAACTCCAGTTGCGGCATTGCGAGCGGTTCAGCTTAGCCTGTTAAGTAAACGACAATGGATTAGTTCGAGATAACGTTATAAACATACAACCTGCACCCGCGGATCCGTTCTAACGCAGATTGAACCCTATTTATATAACAAGATGAGAAAAAAATTAAAAAATATGGTACACGGCCCCTTCTCATTTTAAAGCACATAAAAAGATAACTTTCCCGGGAAGCAGCTAACTTGCTTGCTTAATGATACGAAGGTCTTTCATTCTATTCAAAAGTCAACTAAGTGGTGAATTCTTACTACCATCTTAACAATCTATAAACTGACATGATATAACAGTAAATAGTACTAGATAAAAATGTAAAGGTAACCGAAGACTCATATCTTACTACACGTTGTCAAATTATGACTTAATTATGGAATAGTTTTCTAGAGAAAACTAGCTTGATATCTTTATGAAAGGAAGACGGGACGAGCAAGACGTTCACCTGATGGTAAGTGATACGCTTGCCCATGACAACGTGCTGCTAGTTAAGATGGTACACACTGCACCACATTGCGCTCGTCGCCTTGAGACGTAAGGTGTTAAGTCTCGTTACCCAGTAATTACATTAGCTACAGCGCCCTTCAAACTGGAACACAGTAACGTTTGCACACTACTATTCGGCGGTTGAAATAAGAGCTGCGGTGGTACCCATCCAGACGGTCTCCGGCAACAGAAACCTGCCACCAGTAAAAGATGTATAATAATGCACTCGAAGAGACAATGAAAAAACGTAAAGAAGACAAGAGAAGACGGAGAGCGATATTACAGAAAAATTAAGTATATTAGTATATATTACAATATAGTAGAATGTCTAGGTAGTTACCACCGCAGTGACTATTTCAACCGCCAAATAGTAGTGTGCAAACATTACTGTGTTCCAGTTTGAAGGGCGCTGTAGCTAGTGTAATTACTGGGGTAACGAGACTTAACACGACGAGCGCAATGTGGTGTAATATCTTAACCAGCGCCACGTTAAAGTCCAGCGTATAACTTACCATCAGGTGAACGTCTCGTTTTATCGCTTCATATAATAAAAAATAGACGGCCGGATGAGGAGTAGAGAAAACGTGACGAGTAGTAATATGGCTTGTTTATATTTATAGAGTAGTAGAATTATTGGTAAGGAAATACTATATATAGATGACTCTACATTCCCCGAATGCGTTTTAACTATCGGTTGTAACCGGACGCCGAGCGCTGTTGCGTACGCGATAGTATTGCATGATGTGTACTGAACTGCTATTGGGGCAACTGCGACACGCATTGGCAACTCACACACAACTCATACACACATTTATTAATACGATTTATTGAACCATATTTACAATAACAAATAATTAGAAATTAAGTAATATTCTGTATGTTTATATATACGTACATACGTGCATGTATGTACATATTAGTATTTTTAGTAAAATTTCTCTAATACACGTCACCTATCAAAAATGAAAAAGACAAAAAAAATCTAATATATAAAATTCTCTTGTCACAATGTTCGTTCCCATACTCCTCCGAAACGGCTTTACCGATTCTTATGAAATTTTTTGTGCATATTCAGTAGGTCTGAGAATCGGTTACTATCTATTTTTCAAACCTCTAAGTGATCAGGGTTGCCCACACCAAAATTTTTTTTTTTATTTTTTGGGATTTTTTTTCTATTTTATTTTATTATTGTGTGGCATCAAAAACTACATACAACCCTAAATTTTCACTTTTCTATCACCAACCCCTGCTTTTTAATAGACATTTTAATATTTTTGTCTCGCTCGATATCATCAATTGTATATGGCCACGTATCAAACCGCGTGGCTGTAAACTCCAAAAAAAAAATATTATCACTTGGTAAGTGATCCCCTCCACGTGTGTACCGGTGTCACCTCTCACCAGTACACAGCACGGAGTGGGGATGACAACGAATTCTTTATCTCTCAAACATTATGCCTTTTGTCACTCCCTCTACATATAAATATATTCTCAAGCAACTTTATTATTTATTTATTAATAACTAATGTCATTGAATATAATTTATTATTAATCTATAATACAAATATGTGTCGGTAAGCGCATCACTCTACAACGCCAGGACCAATTTGGCCAATTTGAGAAAAATTCGAATAATCGCCGGGAAGCCCCTAAAAACAGCGCTTTTCTTTTTCCTATACAAACGTTCTCTAACTAAAATGTAGGGTCAATTTGAACTTTATTGCTATTTTATAAAGTTCATATTAAATTACAAGCTTTCACTGCTGTCTAAGCAATGTAGGTGCGTTCGTAACGCTAAAGAGTCAATTTTAACTTTATTACAGCTGCTCAAAGTTCAAATTAGATCATTCTTTCAAAAGTGTGCGTATGCGCGTTGGAGGATCTAACGCCGCATGCCGAAATTAAAACGAATGAAATAATAACATAAATAGTCACAAAATGTAAGAGCTAAAGATCATTACTGCTGATTTTCAATTAGGTCGCCTTCGCGGTATTATTTATTTTGTTTTAGTTTCTTTTTCACGACATCACATCAGTCCAGCACAAACCGCGTTACCGTCTGGTGGACTTAACAGACTTCATTCCGTCAAAAAGATTTGGAATAAGGCAGTTATTGGAAAATGGAACATGGAAAACGGAAAACGGAAAATGGAAAACGGAAAATGGAAAATGGAAAATGGAAAATGAAAAAAGGAAAATGGATTATTGGAATATTGGAATGTTGGAATGTTGGAATGTTGGAATGTTGGAATGTTGGAATGTTGGAACATTGAATATTGAATATTGAAAATGGAAAATGGAAAATGGAAAATGGAAAATTGAAATCTGACATCTGAAATCTAGAAACCAGAAACCAGTAACCAGTAAACCAGTAAACCAGTAAACCAGTAAACCAGTAAACCAGTAAACCAGTAAACCAGTAAACAAGTAAACCAGTAAACAAGTAAACCAGTAAACCAGTAAACCAGTAACCAGTAAACCAGTTAACCAGTAAACCGGTAAACCAGTAAACAGTAAACCAGTAAACCAGTAAACCAGTTAAACCAGTAAACCAGTAAACCAGTAAACCAGTAAACAGTAAACCAGTAAACCAGTACCAGTAAACCAGTTAAACCAGTAAACAGTAAACCAGTAAACCAGTAAACCAGTGTAAACCAGTAAACCAGTAAACCAGTTAAACCAGTTAAACCAGTTAAACCAGTAAACCGTAAACCAGTAAACCAGTAAACCAGTAAACAGTAAACCAGTAAACCAGTAAACCAGTAAAACCAGTAAACAGTACACCAGTAAACCAGAAACCAGTAAACCAGGTAAACCAGTAAACAGTACACCAGTAAACCAGTAAACAGTAAAACAGTAACCAGTAAACCAATAAACCAGTACACCAGTAAACCAGTACACAGTAAACCAGTAAACCAGTAAACCAGTTAACCAGTAAACCAGTACACCAGTAAACCAGTAAACCATAACCAGAAACCAGTACACCAGTAAACCGTACACCAGTAAACCAGTAAACCAGTAAACAGTAACCAGTACACCAGTAAACCAGTAACCAGTAAACCAGTAAACCAAGTAAACCAGTACACCAGTAAACCAGTATACCAGTAAACCAGTAAACAGTAACCAGTAACAGTAAACCAGTAAACAGTAAACCAGTAAACCAGAAACCAGTAAACCAGGTAAACCAGTAAAACAGTAAACCAGTAAACCAGTATACCAGTAAACCAGTTAACCAGTAACCAGTACCAGTAAACAGTACACCAGTAAACAGTAAACCAGTAAACAGTAACCAGTAAACCGGTAACCGGTAAACCGGTAAACCGTAAACCGGTAAACCAGTAAACCGTAAACCAGTAAACCAGTTAAACCAGTAAACAGTAAACCAGTAAACCGTAAACCAGTAAACCGGTAAACCAGTAAACCAGTAAACCAGTAAACAGTAAAACAGTAACCAGTAAACAGTAAAACCATAACCATAAACCAGTAAACCAGTAACAGTAAACCAGTAAACCAGTTAAACCAGTAAACCAGTAAACCGTAAACCAGTACACCAGTAAACCAGTAAACCGTAAACCAGTAAACGTAAACCAGTAAACCGGTAACCGGTAAACCGGTAAACCAGTAAACCGTAAACCAGTAAACCATTAAACCAGTAAACCATTAACCAGTAAACCAGTACACCAGTAAACCAGTAAACCATAAACCAGTAAACCAGTACACCATTAAACCAGTAACCAGTACACCAGTAAACCGTAAACCAGTAAACCATACACCAGTAACCATAAACCAGTAAACCAGTAACCAGTACACCAGTAAACAGTAAACCAGTAAACCAGTAAACCAGTAAACCAGTAAACCAGTAAACCATTAAACCATTAAACCAGTAAACCAGTACACCAGTAAACCAGTAAACCAGTACCAGTAAACCATAAACCAGTACACCAGTACACCATAAACCAGTAAACCGGTAAACCGGTAAACGGTAAAACCGGTAAACCGGTAAACCGGTAAACCGGTAAACCGGTAAACCAGTAACCAGTAAACCAGTAACCAGTAAACCAGTAACCGTAAACCAGTAACAGTAACCAGTAAAACCAGTAAACCAGTAACCAGTAAACCTGTAAACCAGTACACCATAAACCAGTAAACCAGTAAACCAGTAACCAGTAAACCAGTAAACCAGTAAACCAGTAACCAGAAACCAGTAACCAGAAACCAGTAACCAGAAACCAGAAACCAGAAACCAGAAACAAACAAACAAAAGTTCATATTAAATAACAAGCTTTCACTGCTGTCTAAGCGATGTAGGTGCGTTCGTAACGCTAAAGAGTCAATTTGCACTTTATAACAGCTGCACAAAGTTCAAATTCAATTATTCTATCAAAATGGTGTGCGTATGCGCGTCGGAAGATCGCCGCGAGCCGAAATTAAAACGAATGAAATAATAACATAAATAGTCACAAAATGTAATAGCTAAAGATCATTCTTACTGATTTTCAATTTGGTCGGCTTCGCGGTATTATTTCTTTTGTTTTAGTTTCGGCACGCGACTTAAAATGCATTCGTTTTCACGACATTACATCAGTCGAGCACAATCCGCGTTACCATCTGGCGGACTTGATAGACTACATTCTGTCAAAAAGATTTGGAATGTGACAGTTATTTGTTCCTAATAAAATAATAATAGTAAATATAATTTATGTACTATAATTATAACTTTGGCCACTCCTCTGGAACCCACTAATATTTAAATATTAGTTATTAGATGAAAATATATAGAGCTGAACCCCACACACCGCCCTATCACCAGAGTGACGGTTCAGTCCAGATTTTTTTGCGCTGGCTATAAAATAGGTAAGAACAAAAAACTGCCACATTCCAATTTTTTTGACAGAACGAAGTCTGTCGGGTCAGCTAGTGTATATATATATATATAGCCCGCTGAGTTTCTTGCCCATTCTTCTCAGATCCGTGGCATTTGTTTTGCGAATGGCTGGTAGATTTTGACGTTCAATAAGTGAACTATTGTTCCCATGTTGAATAAAAATTTTGACTTTGACTTTGACTTTGACCTATCACTCTGCGTCTCACTGCCGAGGTTGACTGGTAGAAAACGGCCTATGGCATTAAGTCCGCCTTTTTGTACATTTTTTTAAGTGTGTGCAAATAAATAATTAAAATAAAATAATTTTACATTTAGAGTAAGAAGTCAACTTTTATAGCAATGGAATAACCAGTACTATCACTTGATGTTATACGCTATCACATAACAACGTGGATTTGGAAGAGATAATGTACAACACCACATTGTTATCGTCGCAAAATAAACTTAAAAATTTAGTCTTGCTACCGCAGTAATATCATTAGATATAACACCATTCAAACTTAAACAGTAACATTTACATACTTCTATTTAGCGTCAGAAATGGAAATGATCGCAGAGAGCTAACGACAATTATTCTTTTCTCCTAAAAAATAAAACAGCACTTTTTAAAAATTACTTATTAAGTTTTCGAGTTTGTCAAGATCTTTAATAACATTTCATCATAAAATGTTAAGCGCAATATCCATTGTACTCGACAATTTGTGATTTAGATTACATTTGGATTTCGCACTAACAGTAATGGTATGGAACAATCATGCGCTGCGCCTTACTATTGTAAGGCCATATTACTTAACTTTAACTTAGTTATGTGTTAAACTATTGTTGAAATGAAAATCGAAGTAATTTTTTCTTTTTTATTGGAATCTATTTATTTAAAATCCACAACAGTTTCAAGTTTATTTTTGTGTTGTACATAAATTATCAACAACTTGTAACTTAATAAAAATCCACGTATCAGTGCAGTGATATGAAAAAAAAATTATTTTCGTTTGTGTTAATGATTTTTTAAACCTGTTTGTCTATCTACTATCGTCATAATGTATATATCTATCGCTATAACAACGTCGTTATGTCTCGACTGTCAACATGAAAGCCAGATTAATCTATACAAAAACACTTTACTCCCCATGGCCTTACTGTAACTTAAAACCAAGTGAAATTGAAGTCAAGTATTAGATCATTGTAATAGCAATAAATTGTGTTTACATTAAGATTTGATAACTGGAAATAACGCTTTAACACCTCCGTATAGTTAAAGCCTAATTACAGCGATGTGCATCAACAATTTCCTAGCTCAAAGCGTATACATTTAGTGCTTTATCTAACCGGGTATCGTGCGGTTAACTGACCGGTTAGTGCGAGAAAAAAAAAATGGATTCTGTGTAACCGCAAAACGATCAGAGGATAAAACTTTCGCAATGATAAATATACAGCGACTCTATCTGTTTTAACTTTATTTAAGCCAACTTTATTTTCTAACTTACATAGTTTTCTTATTAACATTTTGTTTAGGCAGTAATCGCTTTTTGGGAGAAAGCCTTCTTTAACTTACTTTATTTCTTTCTAAGTTTTACCTTTTCTATCAAATCATTTCCAGCTACCTGTTTTGTGTCGCATACCCATCTTTTCCTTGGGCGTCCTCTTCTATTTCCCTTTCGTCCTTCTCACAGTGGCACTATTTTTGTCCATTTTGTCCATCGCCACTGTTTTTTTTTTTATACTACTTTGCGACGAGACGAGCAAGACGTTCACCTGATGGTAAGTGATACGCTTGCCCATGACAACGCGGTGCTAGTTAAGATGGTACACACTGCACCACATTGCGCTCGTCGCCTTGAGACATAAGGTGTTAAGTCTCGTTACCCCAGTAATTACACTAGCTACAGCGCCCTTCAAACCGGAACACAGTAATGTTTGCACACTACTATTTGGCGGTTGCAATAGGAGCTGCGGTGGTACCCACCCAGACGGTCTCCGGCAACAGAGACCTACCACCTGGTAAAACTTCAGTTTAAGAACATATTCTGAAACATCTATGATTTTTGTTTTTTCTCTTATATGTACATTTCTGATTCTTTGTGATTTTCTAATTTTTTGTGTACTTCTCTCCATGTTTTTGGCTTGTCGCCAGTTTTGTTATTATTTTTGTATTGTATATCCTCGTCTGGCAACCATATGTAAAAAACTATTTTAACTTTATAAACAGTTAAATAAAATTTTTTGAATCTCTATATATACAAAGATTCTTACATATTATTAGAAAATATTTAACCGTTTTAAATATCAACTACACTACACTTACCAGATAAGTAATTAGATCATACATTTGTTAGTCATTTAAATCAATTTAAATGTAGTCTTAAAGCTGTAATGAATAACTATTTATATGATTTTGTTTATTGATTACATACGTAATTTTTTTACAAATGTTTCTATGTGTATTATAAATTATATAAACCAAGGAAAACTGTAGCGTAATAAACACTATTTAAAGGACTACTAGTTAAAAAAGAGTAGGTGAAAGTTAAAATCTTACAGTATAATTATAACTAAAATAACTTCAGTTTAATAATGTAATATCTACTTTTTATTATTCACGACGAACTGATATTGTGTTATACACTGCACCACATTGCGCTTGTCGTCTTGAGACATGAGGTTTTAAGTTTCCTTACCCCCAGTAATTTCACTAGCTTACTGCTCTTCATATCGGAACTTAGTAATGCTTGCACATTACTGTTTGACAGTTGAAATAGGAGCTGCGGTGGTACCTAGACGGTCTCTGGTAACAGGCCTACTACCAGTCTGTCATTCATGTCAACTCTTTTTACTTTAACAGATTACTTGATAGTTAAATAATAATACAACTTCTAGAAGCTCGGTTCAATAACCAGGTGATATAACTGTTGTTCTTATTTAAGAATAAGAGCTGTGATAGCCTAGTGGTTTGAACGCCGGCCTTCCAATACGAAGGTACCGGGTTCGAATCCGGCCTGCACCAATGGATTTTTCAATTTATGTGCAGTTAACATAAAACACCAACTAATATCACGTGCTTTGACGGTGAAGGAAAACATCGTGAGGAAACCTGCATATCTACGTCATGACCATCAGTGGTCAGACTAGTATGTGAAACAGAGAAGGCAATGGCAACACCACTCCATTATAACTGCCAAGAGAGTCGTCGTGTGTTTCAATAAAAACATGATGACCACGACCCTCAGTCATGAGGAAATACGACTTAGAAGAAGAAGAATTTAAGAATGACTTAACTTCTTTCAGTCGTACGATGACTTCTTCAAGTCGCTGCTCTTCAACGCACGGATCATCGTTCAAATATTCTTCGTGATGGGCGGCTTCCTCATGGCGTACAAGATGCTGCTGTACGCGGAAACTCATGAGTTCACTTTCAGGACAGTGCCGATGGCGATAGTAAACAGATGGTTCAGGTAAAATAAATTAAATACTTCTGAATGCTGATATTGTGTTTATAGGAGACGTTTCTATGAAAATTATTTTATTTTAGTCGCCTTTTACAACGCTTTGTAACGAACTTTCACGGGGTAAAATAAATATTTATATGTTAACTTAGATTTAACTACCGTACTTTATTATACTTGAAGGATTACAACTTTTTTCTATGGAAATTTAGATTTATTTCTAATTCCATATTATTCTAGTTCTACAAATTAAAGTTTTCAGTGAGGCTTTTAAGGAAGCAAATGAAACTGTTTTTGTAATTTCTGCTTGTATTTTTTTCCACTTTTGTTTCTGTTTGTCTCCAATAAAGAAAATAAAAACAAATAAATAACTTTCGTATTTTAGATTTTCTTAGTAGATATAATGTTTTATCGTATTTCACTGCTGGCAGGTTTTTGTTGCCAGAGACCGTCTAGGTACCACCGCAGTTATTTCAGCCGTCAAACAGTAGTGTGAAGACATTACTGTGTTCCAGTTTGAAGGGCAGTAAGCTAGCGAAATTACTGTGGTAACGACATTTAACATGTTATGTCCGAAAGCGATCTTAACTAATGCCATGTTATGGGCAAGCGTATGACTTACATCAGGTGAACGTTTTTTTATGCTACTATGCGACGAGACGAGCAAGACGTTCACCTGATGGTAAGTGATACGCTTGCCCATGACAACGTGGTGCTAGTTAAGATGGTACACACTGCACCACATTGCGCTCGTCGCCTTGAGACATAAGGTGTTAGTCTCGTTACCCCAGTAATTACACTAGCTACAGCGCAAGTCGCACAAGTCTCGCTCGTCTCACTGAACAAAAGAAAACTTTAACGTATTCTTATATTAGTTATGTTTTTAGGCTTATACCGGCTGTGCTGGTGGTGATGGGCCTGGCGATGACGTGGGTGCCTCACCTCGGCTCAGGTCCGATGTGGGACGCGGTGGTGAAGCGCGAGCGGGACCTCTGCCGCAGCAACTGGTGGCAGCTCGTCATACTCATGCCGAACCTGTTCCCGTTCGAGCACCTCTGCTTGCCACAAGCCTGGTGAGTATAATCAACTGACTAAATATGAAAGAATATATAAGTATCCTTTTCAGTAATTTTTGTATTATATTTGCGCTTCCTATGCGGCGCATTGGCTCACTGCTTCCTGTATGAGACAAAAATCTCGGGTTCGAATCCGGGGTCAACTAACTAAGTAGTCGAGTTTGAATAGTGGTAATTTTATAGGAACTCACTTTCGTTATATATCTACCGCCATAACAACATTGCTATGTATCATATATATTTACATGAGCGCTAGAATATTCTCAGCGAACATGCATCCATATTTGACCTCATGGTTACTTATCATCATTTAAAGTTAAGGTAAATTTACATAAAAAAAAATTGTTTACTTTACCATATATATTATAAACGCTAAGTTTAGGCACTTCTTTTACAATATTTTCATTCTCTCAAATTGATATTACTTAACAATGTCTTATATTTTTGATTTTATAACTTACTTTAGCAGCAAGTTTGCAAAATACTCAAACATGAAGAACAACAGTTAATGGTTAGATATACCTAAGGCGATAAAGAAAGAGAAATCTCAAGATTTAAGTAATACATGTCACCGTTACCGTTAATGTCCACACTTTACATCATGTTTAGGATTTAAATAGTTTTTTAGCCTTTTGCAATGGTCATATCACATAAAACATTAAAACAAGTAAACATTTCGTGATATTAGCTTTATGCGTGTTTCGACATTGCAATGCAACGGTACCAGTGTCAGGGCCACCCGCAGCAAACATCGCGCAACACTTCCAAAGGGGACATCTTGATCTCTGTAAATAATAAACGCAATGTATATCTTAACTGTGGACATTTTTGTATTGTATTTAAAATTTTCATGCTGAGATGTACAGTAACGATAGTTTTGAATGTCTGTCTAGTTAGTTTTTAACATTAGGAATCACTGTTCAAGAATTATTTAAGAGTTTTCAACTACAGATAAAGAATATGAATAGATCATTAACAATATACTAATCCTAGCCAAAATGGTAATGGTAAAATATAAATAAAAGACATGTACTTAAACTCAAATTAAAAAATAGAGAAACTTGCAAAAATTAAGTATGTTTATAAAAGTTTAAAAAAGTAAACTAATAACTGTTATCAGTGAAAAGCCTTCATGCTTTTAATAGATTCATCGTCATCATATCAATAGATTGACGTCCACTGTTTGATATAGGTCTTGCTATAAGACACCTATGACCTTCTTGAATGGTTATCCTTTAGAAGTGGTTGTAAAAATGGACTTTGTAATATAAAGAAATAAACTTGAACACAACTGAAGCTACGCCTTTATCGAAGCCAAGCTAAGAGCAGTAGCCAGAAACATAGTCGTGTTAATGTAGGTTACCATCTTTACGAAGTGCAACAATCAACCTGTAAGTCGTATATTTTCCTTGCCAATACCCTGATGCACATGGAGACAGAGGATCCAGTCGTGCACCAGATGCGGTGCAATTTCACGCATCGGCCGCTCTGAAATTGTTCCCGTGCCGGTGCCGCATACAGAAACGTTTACACGCTTTTAACTTATTTAATCTCGTCTACTTGTGATGTAATTTTGACGTTGAATCCTCTTTACATACAATGTTTATTTATTTAAGTTATTTATCAATTTATTAATTTTTATTTACAATACTACTGATCTCATTTTAAAATGGTGTTAAGTGGTAATAACGCCGTAAAGCATGAAGACCTTGCCCGTGGTCATGTGTTGACAACTGGAACACAGCCATGCTTATGCGGCTGATTTATAATATGTGGTTAGTAGCAAGCGGGTTTGATTAAACACTAATACAATCTAAACTCCACAAAGTATAGCCCCGGAATCGATAAAATCTCTAAGTTACAAGGCCTTAGACGCTGAACCACGGAGACAATAAGATATTTCGGTAAGATTTTGCAAAGTTTGCTAGGTTTACTTATAACGTTCATTTATGATCTAATAAAAAAACAAGTTAGACATAATATAAAACGACTAGCTTAATATCATTTATGTATAGCCTTAGACTTATTACACTCTATCCTTTTCTTTATTCTACGACGAGACGAGCGAGACGATGGTAAATGATACTGCGACGTTAAGAGCTAGACTATCACCTGATGGTTAGTGATACGCTTGTCCATAACATGTCGCTTGTTAAGATAGTGTACACTGCACCACATTGCGTTCATCGCTAGAAACATACGATGTTAACTCTCATTACCCAGTAATTTCACTAGCTTACAGCGCCATTCAAACATAGTAATGTTTTCACACTACTGTTTGTCGCCATTCTACCTGAAAGTCATATTTAGGATTAAGCATATCTGTAAATTTCTAAATATTTGGAATCATAACATTAAGATCAAGACAGCGCAACTAATAAAAAGCAATGAAATATTACAGTGGTAATACATTACAAAAAAAACTATAGTTGTATATGCATTGACACCTTAAGAAGAGATTGTATTATTAACTTGTTAACTTCATTAGCTACAGTGCTTCACATCGGAACACGGCCACGCAAACACATGTCGGGGAAAGTCTGCTTGCCATAATTCTTACTAACAACTAAAGGTTACCGTTCGTGTTATAAATTTCGTAATTTTTATAGTTGACTAAAAAAAAAATATACAATTCGTTTCGAAAGCGCTTTAACCTAAAAAAAGGTACTAAGGTTGGTGCGTGGGTTGTGCAAACTCCAAGGACTTGGAGAGTTTCGTTCGATGCGATTAGACTTGCATTGCTTAATCCATCGCGGGTTTCGCTTAATCTTATACACCATGCGTTTAACACAAGCCTGAACTAAGTTAAACCTAAAACTAAGTTCATTAACACAAGCTGTAAGGTTTAACTGTAACGGTTAAGTGGTTGTGACAGGTCTCTTGTTCGATTCCGAGGTCACTTGCGATTAAGTTACATCACTCTCATATTGTAAATATCTCGTCTGCCACAGCATCTCTCAAAAGCATTACTGTCTTCCAGTAATCTTACTCTTTTGAGAAAGAGTACTCTCTTATTTATCGTCGCTTACACGGTATATAACACAGAAACGCTGTGCAGCAGATTAAGAATGAGGTTAATAGCTAACTTAACGTAACAGAAAGACCATCACCATCCTAACTCCGTTCTTCACTATTTGTTAAACTTTCAGTTTAAGTAAAACTATTAAATACTTCACAGGTATCTAGGTACGGATACTCAACTCTTCCTGATCACGTTGGTGGTACTTCTGGTTATATGGCGCTGGCCGAGGACCGGAATTCCGGTTCTCTCCGGAGTGATGGTCTTGGGCCTGCTGATACCATTCCTCCAGAGTTACTTCATGGACCTTATGCCGATACGAGTCAGCATATTCCCCGAGTAAGACACTCTGTATTATATGAGAGTCACCTGAAATAAGTAAACTAATATATTCTGTTTTCTCTTCTAACGCAGTCTTTATGTTTTATAGTTTATGTAATTCTTTTGTCTAATGATATAAAATGACATTTTTAAATTAATACCTGTTATGAAGTAATTCATTATATTGTTAGATGAAGGGTGGTATATAATACTATCAGTTAAAACGTGGCTATGCTATAAAAATATGAGAATACGGTTGAACAGATGAAACATTCAGAATGAAGGCGCCCGTAACAAATCCAATACGCGAATATTGAATTTAGGTAATATACGGATTCAGACAGCCGCAAATAAATTTAGCGTAAAATGGAAATTGATCGTAAGTAGAAATAAAAAGCGCTACTTCATGACACATATTGTTATATAGACTTTTTTATTTTTGCATTGGAGATCATGTCTTACTTTTATTTTCATTGAAACGGCATACAACTCGAATTGTTAGCTAGAACCTTTTATATAGTATTTACCCGAATATTGTACTTTTTGATATCGAGTGACTAAAAACGGGAAACCTCCAGAAAGACCCTGCATTCTGGAAATTCAGAATTATGTGGAAATTATTACAAAAACTACTTCGGTAGTCATCTGCGCTTAGAGAAACCACGGTCTATCTAACCGATGCTGTGCTGTGTCGTATGGTTCTGATGACTGAAAAAAGCAAATCAAAACTAATCTGGGAACAGTGATTGATTTACAATTTTAATTTCAGATCTATAAGAGACATTTTCGGATACAACGACACTTTCTATCACGCGTACGTCTCCGCGCAGGGCAACTGGGCGGGTTACCATCTCGGTGTTCTAACCGCTTACTTCTACCACAGAGCCCAAGCTGAGAAATGGAATTTAAAGGATTCTATTGTAAGTATATTCAACAATAATGATAATTAAGAAAAGGATGTATGAAACGATTAAAAAACTAAACATCTAAGTGAAGTAGAAAAGAACTCCGATGCTGGAGAAGATACTAATGCTATGAATAATAAACACATGAGAGAGACTAAGGATGAACAAATTAAACTTCTTACAAGAGTTTTGATGTTCATTGATAGAAATTGATTAGAAATAATTATGATGAAATACAGCAAAGTGAAATATTTGCAGCTTCTCAAGCTACTGTTCATCACGTCGATCCCAATAGCTTTCGGTACGGTGCTAATGGGCTGGGATCTCCATCACAGGGAAGCGTCGGCCTTCGAATCTGCCATCTTCAATGCACTCAATCAAAACTTCTTCGCCTTAGCTATCTGCGTGTTCATCATCGGATACTTCTACAAATGTAATAGTAAGTACATATGTGATATTTATAGAATGATCTTGTTCTTATTATTCATTAGAGATTCTCAACTCTGCCACGAGTTCATAATATTTTAGTCTCTTTATTAGTTTCTAATTAAGGACAGAAGGTGTTTAATTTACTATTATACAAGATAATGCTTTGATCAATTTATAATACAACCGTCGATTGAAGATCCCGGGAAATTAAAAAATTCAAATACAGCTACTTCATCTTTATAACTAGATATTTTGATAACGATTCTAAGAATTTAATGAAGGAGTCAAGAGCAGTCGTCGACAATAAGGCAGTTACCGAAATACTTTAAGTAAAATAGTTTAAGTTATAAGAACATACCGCTACTTGGACATTTGAATGCAATCTCCTTGTAATATTGAAGTATTTAAACCTCAGCCAATTTATTATCAGGTAAACTTTATTCTGGTCGTCGCAATAAATACTATTAATTTATAACGACGTTTATACCAACTTAAAAAATTCAATTTGTCCTATGTGATTTCCAATTTACTTAATATACGTTTTATCGTACAGTTAATATATTTTAAATCCAACTTTACTGCTTACTTTCGTTATAAACCTGTATCTAAATATTCTTTACACAAATCAAAATCTAAAAGATTATGACGGAAATTGCAATTTTGTATATAATACTTACAATAATATATAGATTATGAATGAAATAATTAAAAGAAAGGATGTTGATAAATACAATATAGGAACTCTTAAGCATCAACATGAACCTGTGCTAATCATTATCGATTATCACATCGAAAACTTTGGATTGTTTAATTTTATGCGACCAACAACAGAAAATCTACAGAAAATGAAATCAGACCTCTAACTGAAAGGGATCCAAAACCAAAATATGTTGGAGTTTGAGAGTCTCTGTCTTCTAATAAATATTGCAGACCCATTTAATTAATTAACACTAAATTCAGATTCAGATTCAAAAGAATAATATATTAAATAAGCTTATTATCCAAGTGGAACAGGTCTAAATTTCCGCGCTGAACATCAATTTGCAGGCAAGTGTAAGGGATTACAGTGAATCCGGGATAACGATAAAAATCGAGAATGGAAATCCTTTTCTGACTTTCCCCTTATAAAAAGGTGGCAACATTGTCGCATGTGGATAGGTACAGGTCTTAGAACCATGTCACTATCATTTTTAAAAATCACAAGACACCGAATTTAATGATTTGACCTTGCTCGTATAAAACAGGTTAATAAGTAAGTTTACACTTATAACATAGCTGATACACATAGTCTTATTACGATAGTAACTTCAACAGCTTTACCGTCTATCCGATCGAAACACAGTAATATACTTTCTACTATTCTACATTAACCGACCGTTAAAAAAAAGTTACAATTCATAAGCGTTATCAATTTTTAACTTAATTTTTAAATAAGTAACTTGAATTATATTTAAAAAAAACTATTTTATAGTAAAGTTCTTTAAAGAATAAGTAAATAGATTTGTCGAAATCCATGTATTTCCTTTGAAATAATTAATTCTCTAGGCCTACTGACCTCTAGCGGCTATTGATGATGATGATGATGATGTTTATATACCTAGTTTTCTCATTGAAAATTTCCTAAAGAGAAATCAAAGAAAATAAGAGTCTCTAGATATAAAGGTCACCCTACACCCGAAGTACCTTTATTAGCATTCTTTTACGTGTTCAGTATAATATCGGATGGAATTTTTTTTTTGTTTATGTTAATTTAGAGGGGAGGTCGGTTTATTTCGTGATAATCGAAATTTTCAAGACTGAAAATTGGCCTTACTCGATCCCCGATCGCTTTGTCGCTTAAAATCAGATAGGATCTTTAATAAAAGGCGGTCGGTTTTTTGCTCAAGTTCGGGCGGGGCTAATCTCAAATTCGCTTAGTTAATGCAGCTTGCTAAATACAGAGGTCCCCAGTTTAAATCCAAGGCCATTTGTTATAGAGTATTATACAATGCTCATATTTTCAATACACCGCCATACCTTTATAGCTGTTCTGGTTTTGATTTGAGTCCCAAAGTAGTAGGTTCAGGTACCACCGTCATCGACTTCATTGACAATTGAGACAATTGACAATTTGCGCTGTAGCTAGTGTAATTACTGGGGTAACGAGACTTAACACCTTATGTCTCAGGCGACGAGCGCAATGTGGTGCAGAGTGTACCATCTTAACTAGCACCACGTTGTCATGGGCAAGCGTTTCACTTACCATCAGGTGAACGTCTTGCTCGTCTCGTCGCATAGTAGAATAAAAAAAAAACAATGGACTCGAACTCGACTTGAACTTATGATGTTAAGTGAGAAAGTAGCCAAAGGTGATGCAGACTCGCCTAAAAGACTGTACATATAATTTAAAAACAGGTTTTTTTAATCTACTAGCGGCGAGAGGTGCGAGACGTTCACCTGATGGTAAGTGATGCGCTTGCCCATAATATGCTGCTAGTCAAGATGGTATACACTGCACCACATAGCGTTCATCGCAATAAGACATATGTAGTTAAGTCTCGTTACTCCAGAATTTCACTAGCTTACTGCCCATCAAACTGGAACATAATAATGTTTGCACAGTACTATTTGGCGGTTGAAATAGTCACTGCGTTGGTACCTACACGGTCTCCGGCAATAAAGATCTACCAGCAGTACTCTGTGCTAGTTTATGTTTCTTTGTTACAGAGATATACGTAAACTCGGTGGAATGGGGCCCGTTGCAGCCGTTGGGACGTTTGTCCTACTGCGCAATGTTGCTGCACGCTACAGTACTGAGAACTTACGGCGGTCAGATGCGGAGGTCCTTCTACGCTACCGACTACACTGCAGTAAGATTCAGTCATACAATTTTGCATGCTTATACACACGATCATTTTTTTTTTTAATTGCGTATAGACTAGCGTTTGACTACGATCCCACGTGATGGTAAGTGACGATGTAGTCTTTGATGGTAAAGACCGTCTGGGTGGGTACCACCGCAGCTCCTATTTCAACCGCCAAATAGTAGTGTGCAAACATTACTGTGTTCCGGTTTGAAGGGCGCTGTAGCTAGTGTAATTACTGGGGTAACGAGACTTAACACCTTATGTCTCAAGCCGACGAGCGCAATGTGGTGCAGTGTGTACCATCTTAACTAGCACCACGTTGTCATGGGCAAGCGTATCACTTACCATCAGGTGAACGTCTTGCTCGTCTCGATGGTGGTATCAGGTCATGCAGTTCCTGCGCAGTCTCCGAAATGCAACCGATAGAAAACCGAAAGGCTCGCTACCCTACGTCGGTGACTCAGGCTATCAAGTTTATTACTTGTCAGCTCAGGGTCACCCACTAACCTTATGGCTCGCCTCTCCACTCAGTCAAAAGCAGCCAGATGGTGTTTGGCAGCACCTGCCCAAATAAATTAATACATTAATTTTCATATGAAAAATCAACTAATTTTATTAGACTTATTAGCTAAATTTATATTAACTACAGACTTCAGACTGTGTTCTATTGTAGTCACACTCTTCGGTTTAGCAGTCTGCTAACAACCAATATAATCGACCCTCGAAAAAGAATGAAAAAATCTTATACCTGTGACATTTTTATTTTTTTTTTCAGATTATGCTTTTCGCTGGCATCGTCTCCACTACATTCCTCGTGTCGCTTCCTCTCCACCTCTTAGTCGAGGCGCCGGCCTGCCAGCTGCAAAAGATTCTGCTGAACCCGAGGAAACCGGAAAAGGAAGAGCTCACCGCCGGAAACCAAGTTAAACCTGGTATCTCCACCGTATCCGTATCAACCGTCTCAACTCATATTTAATTATTAGTAACATACACGTATACTTCTATTTTTCCTGTTTAAGGTACGATATTTAACTCATGTATAAACGCGAAACTCAATTTTAACATATTTCATACAGATATACAATTCATGAATTTTTAGATATACAAAGACAAAATATAATTAATCCAAATACACAGTATAAATCTGTTTAAATGTAGGATTAAAGCCAAAATTAACTTCTTAACTATGTTGTAGTATAATTTTGTATGTAACGATTGTAAATAAATATTTTTTATAAATATCACAATTGTTTTGAAAACGACATACACAATTATGACAAGCATTACATTGTGAGGTAATGTATCAAGTTTATAAATCGTTAAGCGAATATTTATGATGATAATTGTATTATAAATTCATTAACATATATAAGCTATAACCTCCAGCGGTACAATGTCATAAATTTAACAACGTATTAATTTAAAATGCTAATTGGATGTATCGCTAATTGTTGTACGGTGTGTAGTGTCGGAGCTAATGTAACCGGATGATAAACTATTACCGCGGCGCTGTTCGACTCGGAACACGGCGTCATCAAGTATTCCGGACGGGCCCCCGGTGACAGGGCGCTTACACCGAAAATATCCCACATTTTGTCGAGGTTAAGTCTCGAATGATAGATGGTCTATCACTGCGAAGTAGTGACATAGAAAAATGATCGCGCGAATATTACAGTGGTGGTTTAAGATTGGCAAAGTTGGCTCTGTGTTACCAGCGGCCGTCAGCGGCTCGGACGGCGATAGGTAATGTGTACATTCTAATGTAATTTCTCAACGTCGCCTTAATGGAAAAATCTAGAATAAGGAAGTCTGTTCTGTTTGGAAATTTAATCCTCTTCCCGTTGGCATCCAACCACTCTTGTTGAACGACAGAAACGAAAAGTATAAATTCTGTTTAAGTTATATACAATAAAACAGGAATAGTACTTTAAATGATGATTAATAATTTCTTTATTGAACTCAACCGCTAAACAGTAGTGTGCAAACGTTACTGTGTTCCGGTTTGAAGGGAGCTGTATTTAGTGAAATTACTGGGGTAACGATACATAACACCTTATGCCGTCTATACATACCAACACCACATTATGCTTGCTCTGAGAACGAAAGTATTTAATTACACTAACTAAACGATCGAACTGGAACACAGTAATGTATTTACACTACTACTCGACCGTATTAGATGCGTCGGTCGATACGTTATCCGGAAACAAAGAAATTATTTTATTAAGATCCTTAGTTCTCACGAATGAACGAGACAAAAGATAGTACTGATCTAGATGGACCTTTTTTCATGAAGCAACAACAAACAGGATAAGTGATGTAGCCAACAGTAAAATCCTTGAGCAGCGATAGGACTTACCACTTTTTGTCTAAAGCTAACCTGTAATTGAAAGATCGGCGTGACGTTCATCATCATCATCAGCCTATAGACGCCCACTGCTGGACAAAACCTCCTGCAAAGATCTCCACTCCAAACGACTGCGCAGTCCGCATCCAGGGTTCTTCCAAGATATGATAAGTTTATACATTTTTTTATTCAACGATACGAGTGAGACGTTCCCCTAATGGTAAGAGATACGCTTGCCATAACATGCGGCTAGTTAAGATGGTATACACTGCACCATAAACCGCTCGTCGCTTTAAGACATAAGATGTTAAGTCTCGTTACCCCAGTGAACCTACGTGAACACAGTAATGTTTGCACACTACTGTTTGGCGGCTACATATTACTTATATCAGGTAATCTCATAATTTCGCGTTACCGCTATCCAAATTCGATATTAAATCCGTACGTACGCTTCTAATTAATATATATTGCCAGAGTTCCAGCGTGTGTGTGACTAATGGCTTGTTCGTGTTTCCCGCTGAGACGACTCCTGTTAAAGCAGCAGCAATTGCTGCTTCGTGAAATACTGTAGCGGTGATGGTTCAGTGGTAATAATATGAAATTGCTACCAGGTGGTAGGTCTCTGTTGCCGGAGACCGTCTGCGTGGGTACCACCGCAGCTCCTATTTCAACCGCTAAATAGTAGTGTGCAGACATTACTGTGTTCCGGTTTGAAGGGCGCTGTAGCTAGTGTAATTACTGGGGTAACGAGACAACACCTTATGTCTCAAGGCGAAGAGCGCAATGTGGTGCAGTGTATACCATCTTAACTAGCACCACGTTGTCATGGGCAAGCGTATCACTTACCATCAGGTGAACGTCTTGTTCGTCTCGTCGCAAAGTAGTATAAAAAAAAATTGCTGAAGCCTGAATACTACTGAACTTACTGCTGATAAGTCTCTGTTGCTACAGACCGTCTAGATACCACCGCAGCTCCTATTTCAACCGCTAAATAGTAGTGTGCAGACATTACTGTGTTCCAGTTTGAAGGGCGCTGTAGCTAGTGTAATTACTGGGGTAACGAGACAACACCTTATGTCTCAAGGCGAAGAGCGCAATGTGGTGCAGTGTGTACCATCTTAACTAGCGGCATGTCATGGGCAAGCGTATCACTTACCATCAGGTGAATGTCTTACGCGTGTCGTCACTCGTAGAATAAAAGAAAACTTTAGTTAGAGAAAGGGAGTTGTGAAACTTACCGGTAAGTACATAAAATTTTAAAACAATTCAAATAACATTTTAGATTGCAATGTTATACGTAATGTAAAGAACTAGTAGAAAAAATAATAGCATTAAGTTAACCATAAAATAAATTAGTTAATATCCAGGAGAATAAAGAAGACACGAGTGTTTTAACCTATTAAAAAGAAACATTGGTTTTTCTATAAGACACTTATGTATCAAAATTTATAAAAATTCTGCTTTAAACCATTTTTTCCTTTTTATTTTTAAAGAATTAGGGATACTGAAATAAAATTCATACATTTATAGCATTAGCTAATACTATACTTAACTTACGAAAGCTGTAAAAAATAGCTTAAGTCAACCAATAACTTTAAGTAGTAAAAGGTACAAGACTTAATGTAATCGATGACCCTATTAAAAATGGACTTCATTAGAGCTGATGATGGTAAATTATGCTAATTAAAACATAAAGTTATATTCATATAAACTTAAACATTCAAATGCTTATTTCGACTACAGTAACATAAGTACTCACCTACTGATTAGTTATTCATAAGACAATAGTTTCAAACGCGGTCCGACTAACCGGATACATATAGACCGGTTGAATTTCTGCTGCTATTTATAGATTTGTTGTCAAGTAAAAAACGCAAATT
Organism: Byasa hedistus; assembly: GCA_029286795.1. Taxonomy (NCBI): domain Eukaryota; kingdom Metazoa; phylum Arthropoda; class Insecta; order Lepidoptera; family Papilionidae; genus Byasa; species Byasa hedistus. The sequence goes on along the minus strand of JAGSMW010000011.1, from coordinate 5,964,330 downwards.
ATAACTTAATAACTTTAACAGAAGAACCTTTAGGAAGATAAGTCTCTTTTGCCGGAAACCGTCTAGGTAGACATCATAACTTAATATGCTTATATTTGAAAGGCGCTGTAGCTAGTGAAGGTACTGGGGTAACGAGACGAGCACGTGTTGCAGTGTATATCATACTAACTAGTTTCTAATTACGGTTTTTCATCAGGTACGTCCTTCTCAACTCATTGCTGCATCGAATAAAAAAAGATAGCACAGTAGTTATTTTTCTTCTATGAGACGAGCTAGACGTTCACCTAGTAAGTGATACGTCTGCCTATAACTACGTGGTAGTTGAGAAGGTATACACTGCACCTCATTGCGCTCGTCGCCTTGAGACATAAGGTGTTAAGTTTCGTTATCCCAGTAATCTCACTAGCTTACAACGCCTTTCTAATCGGAACACAGTAATATTTGGCGGTAGAAATAGTCACTGCGGTGGTAGTAGACGGTCTTCGGCAACAGAGACCTACCACTATTCTATCTGTTATAGACCATATTGTTTTATCGTGTTTGTTAACACATTAAATGTATATGAAAAACAAAATATAAATTTTAAACTTAACAGATTACTTCAAAGTTAAATTTTATATTAAAGACCGCGAAAACTGCGCAGTTTCCACCAAAATATTTAATGCAGTTTTAACTCGAACAACTCGGCTTTTTGTCGCAGGTTAAAACTATAGCGAACGCGTTAAAGGTACGTCTTCTTCTTCTTCTTAGTCGTATTTCGTCATGACTGAGGATCGTGGTCATCATGTTTTTATTGAAACACACGACGACTCTCTTGGCAGTTATAATGTAGTGGTTTGCCATTGCCTTCTCCATTTCACATACTAGTCTGACCACTGATGGTCACGACATAGATATGCAGGTTTCCTCACGTTGTTTTCCTTCACCGTCAAAGCACGTGATATTAGTTGGTGTTTTTATGCTAACTGCACATAAATTGAAAAATTCATTGGTGCAGGCCAGATTCGAACCACTAGGCTATCACGGCTCTTAAAGGTACGTACCAGACTTAAAATACAGTGTGAAAGCGAAGAGAATATTCTATAAACAAAAACCTTTCAGCTAACAGGGAATAGAAATTGGAAACAAGGATATAAATAATTAGATCTGACGACGGCGCGGTAAAAAGAGTCGTCCTGATTATTGTACGGACTAACGAAGCTCCGTCGCACAAAGCTGGACCAGGTGGACGTGGACGCAGACGTGAAACCTTTGGAAGCGACTGATCATTTAAAAATGTACCATTTATTTAATCACGAATGTCGTACAATGATTTTTTATTCAACAACTAGACGTGCAAAACGTTTAGATGATATACACTGCACCACATTGCGCTCGTCGCCTTAAGACATACGCTGTTAAGTCTTCAGTCAGTAATTTGACTGGCTTGCTAGATTAATATTTATCAGAAAAATATTTAGCTTGTGTGTTTTTGAAATCGCATGTGATTTTTTAGACAGATGATGATGATGGTGACCAATATGCTGAAATAAAGTTGATGTAAATGATTTTTTGTATTTTTAGTGTACATCTTTTTTAATTATAAGTTTTTGATTTGTATATATAGTAAAATTGTATGATGATGTTAACCAAAATGATTTAATTGAAACAGTCCTCCAAAGGAGCAGTGAAGTTCAGCTGGATTTACTTAAGTAACAATTTTTTTTAATCACCAAATGGTTTAGTTAACTCACTCACGTCTTTACAATTATTAAAACACAAGGTTTATCTACATTTAGTTAACTGGTGAATGGAGAAAAATAATTATATAACAGTTAAATGAAAAACGCAGTTAAAAATCTATCACCAACTTTGTTCAATTAAATACAATTTAAGTTATTTACAGTAACGGTTAATTTAACTTGTAATGATAGGAGCTGAGCGTAATCGGCTGTCCAAAGCCGATTAATGATTAATCATCAACCAGTTAATATAGCGGTTGGCGTACTCTTAAATTAAACCGTTAACTTATTAACTCCAAGAAGCCTTTTTTTAGTTGATATATGTTTAAATACTAGTAAAACATTCACCTGTTGATAAATGTGTTCTTGTATCGTGAGTATTCAATGAGTGAATTAAATAATAGTAGAGAAATACTTTAACACTAAAAAATATTGAAGTTAACAAAACATATTACTTCTTATATAATAAATGCACAATTGATCATGAGCGATTTTATTCACACAACCTTTGGATGGAAAATATGTAAAATAATAAGAAAATTTGTTGTGGGTTTTTAGTTAGGAAATATAATATAAAAATATGTAAATAAGTTTTTTTTTTCATATACTACTTTGCGACGAGACGAGCAAGACGTTCACCTGATGGTAAGTGATACGCTTGCCCATGACAACGCGGCGCTAGTTAAGATGGTACACACTGCACCACATTGCGCTCGTCGCCTTTAGACAAAAGGTGTTGTCTCCTTACCCCAGTAATTACACTAGCTACAGCGTCCTTCAAACCGGAACACAGTAATGTTCGCACACTACTATTTGTCGGTTGCAATAGGAGCTGCGGTGGTACCCATCCAGACGGTCTCCGGCAACAAAGACCTACCACCTGGTATAGTAGTATAAAATAAAATTAGTCTAAAGAATTGAATACTCTCATATTTCTCTACATCCATGTCCTCCGTTTGGAACAGGAACTGTTAATTGGTACAATGTAACGAGAACTCACTGACACACGTGTCCTCGTTCCAACTTCATTGTACTTTCGTCTAACAAAAGTTTGTGTACAATAGAAAAGATTCACTACTTAACACTTGATAAGTAAATCCCATTAATGAAGTACGTTCCCGAAATAATCTTTAGTCGATTCAAAAAATTATAAACACTTATTATTATAGTTATATATGAAGCCTCGTAATACACAACTTAATAAAGTAAAATTTTTCACAAAAAACATAAACATTAGTAAACAAAATATTTATCTGTAAATCTTAACATATATTTATTTATATCGCTTGTAATTTAAAACTTGATTAAAATAATTTAACACAACGAAAAATTTATTTGCGTCTGCCAAAATTGAATAGCAATCATCTCATAACAACATTCACTAATATACTTTTTAAAGATTAAGAAAAATCTGAAACGCTTCGAAAAATCCTGAAAGGCTTCGTCGAGAAGACGTTATTATATTCTTAATTCAAATAGCAATAAACGTATTAGAAAATACTTGGAGGATGTCTACGTAGCAATTGAATAGACTAGATCTTTGCTAGCGGCTTAAGAGAGCTTAATGAAGGCCGCCGGTACAAAGCGCCCTCCGTACGGTCCAAGCGTCTAATTTGAATATTTCTCTTGCCTTTTACTACGGCTTTGGGTTCGATTTAAAGCTTCATTTGTATCGGTAAGTATAGACGCGACTTCTGACACACAACTCACTCCGTGTAATGACTAACCGCGATGTATGCCAGAACGAAATGATAAATAAATAAATAAGAATGAGGGAGGAACGAGAAAGCGAGAACTAGAATGGAAGAAGGAAACAGGATGAAAGATTGATTGATAAAAGAATGTAAAACAAATCCTTGGCCCAAACTCACCAAGAGGAAACGAGTTAAAAAAATGACTGCTTGTCTCCCGTTCTAAACATTCCTCGAGTGGAATATTGATGGTGGTAGGTTTTTTTTTCTAACCTGTCTAATTAGCTACAAACCTCTTTTTGTCAAACTACCCTCACAACTACATTGCTTTCTTCCGACATTATTCAATTAGAGATACAATTTTCACTCCCATGTGAAATAGAGGTTAGCGAAACACAACTTTATAATAATGGTAGATTGACCATATCAAGGTTGCTTACCAGGCTTGTATGGCCATTTAAATTCCAGATCTACTGTGGCTACGGTCGTACCATTGACCTATAAGTTACACGACAAAAGATTAGCTGCTGCGTCGCGGAAGCCATTATAGCCTCTTCAGCCAGGTTCTTATGGAATGTCTTTAATGATTGTCAACCTTCAAAGAAACAGAGAAAGAAGAGCAATAATAAAGACAATAGTGTCACTCCACATATCCGTAGCGTCAGCACATCAGAACTCGGGAGCGGTCAAGCAATCTCTTACCGGTCGGATGATCATTTATTGGTTCCACGTTTTATGCAATTTATTTATACGTCTCCCGGTTATTGTAGGTCATGATCATATTTTTCTTTCTTATAAAGTTCTTCTTTACATTCTTGCAGTAACAATCATTATATATATGGAATGAATTATGAGTTATTATTAACGTTAATTATGGATCCCTATATGTCTCTGTTGCCGGAGACCGTCTGGGTGGGAACCACCGCAGCTCCTATTTCAACCGGCAAATAGTAGTGTGCAAACATTTCTGTGTTCCGGTTTGAAGGGCGCTGTAGCTAGTGTAATTACTGGGGTAACGAGACTTAACACCTTATGTCTCAAGGCGACGAGCGCAATGTGGTGCAGTGTGTACCATCTTAACTAGCACCACGTTGTCATGGGCGAGCGTATCACTTACCATCAGGTGAACGTCTTGCTCGTCTCGTCGCATATTAGTATTAATTAAAAAAAATCCGCAAACACAGTCTTATGAAGCTGTAAGTCTTCAAACGATAACAGCACCAACCTGATCTGATAAAAGCACCGAAATAGAAATCTAATCATGACATCTTTTTTGTAGCTAATTTTAATTATGTCCTCTTACGATGTTGTCATGAAATTAATAAAAAGATGTACCCTATCAATATAGAAAACAAATCAAACTGTTTTAAGTTGTTAATATTGAACCTGCGACATTATATTAGCCCCCAAAAGAAGTCAACAAAATATTCAATGTTTATGTAAAAAAAATTAAATTAACTTTGAATTTTACTCATTATAATTTCTATGTAATCTTTGTTAAGTAACACATCTCATTTTTTTTGTTCTAAGTTAAAATAAACGCGTTGACTACTTTACACAACTAGCAGTAATAAGTTTTTTCAGTTTCACAAGTTTCTACACCACGACACAATCTTTTTTGGTTTAGTAGCTAAGCACTTAAGACTGTCTAGGACATATGTGTGGTTTTGTTGATGACTGGGTTTTTTTAATACGCCTGTCTATCTACTATACTAATATCGTAAATCTGGTGGCATGTCGCCATTAATGTATTCTGAGAGAGTAGTCCAGGCGAGCGCGATTCACTGTCTACTGTCTCACTATCACTCAACACTTGAGACTATAGTCTTTAGTCCGTTGTCTATAAAAAGGACTTTATAAATATTCAAGGAAGAAAATCCTCAATTTATTTCATAGTACCTTAATAAAGAGAGACTGTTAAAATATACAGTGCTGTGAAAACGAGGCTTAAAATAACACGAATGCCTTTTCACTCTGTGGTGAAACAAAGATTCCTTTTTGTTTGGGAAGACAAAGGTAAAACCAGTTTTTTTCTTGCACAAAGCGAAGGTGAACTCACATGGTCTCATTTCATTAAACCACCTTCTTTGTAAACGCTGTTGTTTCTGTTTGTATTTCAGCTGATTATTTTAAGGTTACATGTTATAAGTAAAATGCTAGAGTAAAATCTCTGTTGAAAATATTTCTTCTTCATCAACGACTGGATTTTTATCAAGTGTTCTTCGGAATTATGTCAACCTATTGTTGTCCACTGCTGTTGCCAATACATGGTCTCTATTCCAGGGTCTTTATTCTCCATCGTCCAATAGATCTTCGCTGTTTATGACCTGCCCATTATCACTTTACTAATTTCTCGGGCTACTTCAGCCACCGTTACTCTTATCCTTCTCTTTCCTGATTAGTTTACTTTTCAGAATTGCTTTAAATGGTAAAATGTCTATTTAATCTAAGCTAATATAATAATATATTGTTTAAATTAACGAGATTCTCGCTATTATATTTACGACCATCATAATAGTATAATCCCAACCCGCATTGCGATATTACCACCGTCATCATCATTGCGGTTTAACACCATTTAAAATACAATAAATTTTTATACTATTGAAAAAGATTCAAATGTTTGATCAATAGACAAACATGCTTAACATTCAAGCCAAATGGAATACATTAACTTATAACATACTGATTGGCATTCGCTTACGGTATACGTATACAATATTTTGATTTCTAGCAAATTTATTTACAAATGAATTTGATCTTTATACCTTTATTGTTACGTTATGTATCGGCTCGGCGAGAATTACATAAGTTGATTATATATGGTACTGTGGACAGGCCATTACCGACGTCACTTACAGAGGATTCGCTAATTCCATATTCCTAGTGTCGCCGCGTCACATCGCGATTTAGATCTGTAACATAGTAGTACTCTTCTTCTATGTCGTATTTCCTCATGACTGAGGGTCGTGGTCATCATGTAATGAAACACACGACGACTTGCCAGTTATAATGGAGTGGATTGCCATTGCCTTCTCCATTTCACATACTAGTGCGAGCACGGATGGTCATGACATAGATATGCAGGTTTCCTCACGATGTTTTTCTTCACCGTCAAAACACGTGATATTAGTAGGTGTTATACTAACTGCACATAAATTGAAAAATTCATTGGTGCAGGCCGGATTCGAACCCGGTACCTCCGGAGTGGAAGGCGGCTAGTTTTAAAATTATGTGACTTGTTCCGCGATGTATATGTGGAGCTAGAAATTAGTGTATTATATTCTACATAAATTCATATGTGTAATACAGGTTGAACGAGTTTGTAGACGTTAACAAACTAAAAGTTAGGAGGAAAAATAATATCGAATGCCAAAGTTGTTTATATTCTAGTCGGTCGGGTACGATTAATTTGATATCTTAAAAAAAAATAGATTTGTCTATAAACATGAATTCATCACTGAACAGTTAAGTCGAGGTTTAAGACGGAGAAGTGTGCATCTTTAATTTTTTTTATTCAACGAGACGAGCGAGACGTTCATCTGTTAATAAGTGACACGCTTGCCTATAACATGGCGCTTGTTAAGATGGTATACACTGCACCACATTGTGCTCGTCGCAGACGTAAGGTGTTCAGTCTCGTTACCCCAGTAATTTCACTAGCTATCAGCGTCCTTCAAACTGGAACACAGTAATGTGTGCACACTACTGTTTGGCGGTAGAAATAGGAACTGCGGTGGTACCTGATCAGAACTAACAATTTAGTAGTACATTTTTTTTATGATTTATAACGCCTTTAAAAATTTGAATACAAATACGTTTATACATTACTGCTTAGTGGTATAGTTAGGAGCTGCGAATCAACTATGACCTTCTACAAAATAGTCTTCAAACATTAGATGACGTTGTCTGTTATCACTATTAATTTTTTTTTATCCCAAGCAGCATTTATTACAAAAAATACATTAGAATTTATAAATCGAGTTATTTCACTTCAGAATTTATTACTACAGCATCACACGGAACGGTACCAACGTGAATTGAATTTTAATTCAGTAACCTTAAGTCGTATTTCGCACACGTTACGCCGCTCCGATATTCACAACTGGTTTTCCTGCTCACCGTCATATTATGTTGCCGTCGATTGCATTAAAGTAAACACTGACCTTTAATGAAAATACCGACTTCAAAATAATATTTATCACATTACTAAACGACAATTGAAAAAGGCATGTGTTAACGATTGCAAATTTTAACTTTAACGACAAACGTTTAAACTAAAAAATGATCAATAACCTATTAAACTGCTAAAAGGTAAATAATTAATATTATTGACTATCGAAGTCGAATATGGTAAACAAAGTAATTAGATGATTCACACACAGGTCACTAGTTTACATTTTTGCCGTGAAGTCATAAAGGTTGTGTGGTTAAACATTTCAGTCCCCAGCGACTGACCAATCAAAATATGGCTGTGTATGATAACCAGAGCGATGACATGGTCTAAACCCCTCTACCTAACTGCTAGCACGTTTTCTATGAACAAACTGGTTTCCCATTGGCAGACGCAAAGCATAGTTCCCACCCAGTAGACCAACATCCCCATCAGCGCTACGTTGCACACTAAAGTTTAAACATGATGTGTTATTGACTGCGACATGAGACAGTGGTACTTCGCTCACAAAGGAAACTTGAATCATTCGCTCTTTAAACTTCATTCCATCTAGTTTTGTTACGTTAAAAGTGACATTAATGTTTTTGATTTGTAGAAATAAGAAGAGCGCTTCATTACCACATTGGGACTCGTCCTAATGTGGTCACCGTCAACCAAAATTAATCAGAAACAAGTGTAAAATATCAAGAGTTTACAATGAAGCGTGCGGTTTACATATTGTTGTTTGTTATAAGTGAGGTTATTTGTCAGGGCAATTGGAAGTTTGTCGGTAACCCATTGATACATGCATACCCATGTAAGAATGTGAAAGACATCGTGGTCAGCTTCGAGCCCGGATTACCGGAAGGGAAGAACAACGTTTACAGTGTTTACATAGATAAAAAATTACCCGCGTTTTCGGAAATCGATTTGAAAACGGACAGCAACGCCGTCATTAAATTGGTGAGTGACATTTTATATTTTGCCAAAGACAGCCCTGCTAACATTATTTTACACTGTTATTACTAAAATTACCATCAATCATACGAATATAACCTACGTTTGTGAAAGAACAATTGTCGTCAAGCAAATTATGGATTCGAGCCTACGTATTCACTTAACCGTCATTATCACCATCAGACGACGAACGGCTATTTATAACCAATCATATATCTCTTCTAAGAATAGCTAGATGGTTGATGGTAAGTGATACGTAAGACCCTGACAATACTCTCATAATATATTTAATTTTGTCTTCCCAAAAAGATGTCGTACGATCTTATGCCATTATATTCAATACACACAGAAACATACAAGGTTTTGAATACATTGATACAAAGGCGTGCTTAAAAATAAATAAATATTTCTTTCATGAAACTTTAGCAAGAAAAAATCTGTAATAATGAAATGAAAGTGTTGTAAAAAAAAGAGTAAACAGGCTGTTACTAGGTTAATGCCCTTTGCCATCACAGATCACCACTTAACATCAGGTGGGATCGCGGTCAAGCATTAACCTTTAAGATTAAAATATTTACTATGTACCATTAATAACAATAACAATTCATAAAATAAGTAGCTAGACAAAGATAATATTGAACTGTTTCTAAAATAACAAAGGATCATAATTTATTATTATTAAATAATGAACGAGATGTATTAAATATGTTGTTATTAGTATTTTCTTGTTTGACCTTTTGATTTTCCCTGTACGATGTCCACAAGCTATGTGCGTATTTAAAACAAATTAAAAATCCTGTTTTCGCATATTTTTTTATGTTTTAACATAAAAACTTTAAAGTCGTTAACTTGATTTATAGAGATTCCATCGTGATGTTTGTTATTCAAAGTATATATACGATTAATACAAATGTACTTTAAAAGAAAGTAGTGAAATATTTTTATTTATAATATGTATATGTGAGGTGAAGAGTCTAGTTTTGCCGATGATAAACTAAACACACTTTAAGTGTTAGCACCACAGACTAAGCACCATACCACGGCACTATCACCACAATACCATCATCGCATGTAAATCAAATGAAAAATTATTATATTTGTATCAAACAGTTAGGCAATGTAAATATTATATATAACTATTACCCTAATTTGTGTATTTCTTAAAAAAATATCGTAAACATATAAAACAACAGATAATGCTACAGATAAAGAAGAGTATATTTAGTATGGGAATTATTTATACTAGTATTCACTTGATAATAGTAAAAAGAGATTGAATAAAATTCTAACCAAAACTGGATTCAGTGTGAAGTTCTTCAAAAAAGACATCGTAACATTTCTCTTAGGTAGACAATGCTCTAAATGCCTTATCAAGTATCTATAAGTTAAAATAACTACTTCATCACCTCAGTAGTATAAAAAACAAAACTCTTTTTCAGGCTGACAAAGATAAAGGACGAGTGAATGTTTACAGTCCAGATACTTTTAACATCAGAACGCTCAACGAAACGGACTCAATTTCCTTCGCAGTAAAAGGTCCAAGTACGGGTGAACTGCCATATTTTGATAGCATAAAAATTAATTCCGTTGAATTGTGTGTAAATCCACGAAAGGTATGTTATAACAAATGGTTTATATATCTTCATCAAGCTAATCGATATTCAAATATATAAATACACCAAGAGTTAGTCTTTTTTTTTATATATCTAAATTCAATTTATTATATATTAAATTTAAGAACACTAAATTTCACTTTATTAAAGTATCTTAAAATAAATGAGCATGGAGAAAATTTAAAAGATGGATGTTGCTTATTATATTCCGCCGCATAATTTTTCTTTTAAATTATTTCAACAGGGTATTTTTAAAAAATTCGTTAAAGGATCAGAGAAATCTATTGAGACCTTTGTCCCGCACATTCAAGGAGTGGATGGCAGTTCCTGTGGTAGAAGGAAAGTCTTGCTTACCGAGCTTATTGTTGGTGGAGAAAAGACTAAAGCTGGTGATTGGCCATGGCACGTGGCCATCTACAGGCTATACAGAGCCGAAATTAAGTACATTTGTGGTGGTACGCTGTTATCGAGGCATTTCGTTTTAACAGGTAAGGTCATTTTATTTTGGGTCCTTATTTGCAATCAAAATTTATTTATAAAAAACGAATTCAAAATTTACTAACACCGCTTATAAAACAGAAACAAAGAGCAGCTCATACAAATTTTTAATTCTTGACTAAAATTTTTACTACATTCCTAAATTATTTTTTTCTTTTCCAATGTAATGAGACCAACAATGACATGTAAAAAAGTATCAACAAAACCGAATAAACATAAATGTGAAGATGATTTTGTTAATTATTTTAGCCGCCCATTGTGCTTCAATAAGAGGTCAAGCAGTAATTCCAGATATCCTCAACGTAGTTTTAGGTAAACACAACCTTGTAGGAGGTGACGTTGCTATTCAAGAGAAAGAAGTAAGTTGTTATCAAAAATAAAACAATAAGGATTGATAAGAGTATAGGACAGATCACAAAATAATATTTGACTTCTGAGTTCTATTAAAGAACAAACATTTTTATGCTTAAACATAAACAACTGATAATCATACTGGTTGACAAATACAAAAAAGCCCGGGCCAATAATTTAGACTAAAATCTTAAGTCAGATTTACGTTCAATAGTTTATCTAATGTGCACTCTATTCCAGGTGTTTAAAATAATCTTACATGAAAATTTCAACTATCAAATAAGTCTAGACAACGACATAGCGTTACTTAAGTTGAGGACAGAAGTAACATATACTGACTACGTTCAGCCGGCATGTTTGTGGAACGAGAAAGCGACCGAAAGATATCCCTCTAAAGAAATTTTCGGTACGGTAAGTTACCTTATCCTTAGTTACGTTAGTTATGTTATCTTTATTAAATGGATAGAAGAAGAAAAGAATCATCAACATTTTTATGGGAAAACCATCGTGTAAATTTGACGATGAAAGGAAGGAAATCGTTGTTGCCTTATGTTTGTTAAAATGTTGAATTTCTGATGTAAGAATTGCAACTAAGCATAATTATTTCTAACGCAGCATTTATTCCTCGTTCTGGTTACATAACATCTGCAATATTCGTATTCTTTGAAACAAAATTGTTCCCCGATGTATAAGAATTGTATAGAGGTTGAAGATGAGTAAGATTTAACTAGGAAATGCAAGCAGAACAAATAAAAAATGTTTCCCATATAACCAATAGGAATGTAAACATCATGGATGTCGGTTTGATCCAAAATGCACGCAGACCTTTCACACAAACTCCAAAATTTACTTGCTAGTTCGGGTCAAAAATATCAAAATAATTAAATAAACAACTAAAATGTTAAATAGCAGTATTTTCAGGCATCTAACAAGTCTGTCAATGATTATTAACGATCTGTACTTAAACAATTGACTCTTGACCCTCTTCAAAGTTCTATCTGTTATATTGTTATGAAATTTAAAAGTAGAGTATTCTCTATTACATTGAATATCATTCATATTAAAATAATTTTCAACTTTCGTATTGTTTAATTTACAGGTCATAGGATGGGGATTCGATCAGACAAATGAATTGTCGCCGCAACTCCGGCAAGCGTCGATGCCGATCATTCCGGAGAATATTTGCTACAAAAGTAACCCGCTGTTCTACGCTAAAGTTTTGAACGACAACAAATTCTGTGCAGGCTTGAAGAACGGTAAGATCTTTTCTCACATCAATCTCTTGACTGCTTTTAACGCCGATGATGCAAACGAGCACTGGATAAATGCTTTGTTTTATTTTGGGAAAGTGAGCTTAATCAAATGAGACATTCTAGATTGCGCGAAAAAATTTTAGTTGTACTTTCCATATTAAAGTAATTTGGAATCAAATTATTGTTATAGTATAGGCTTTATTTAATCATTTACAAACTAATTCTACTCATCTGATCTTATTACCAGAACTTTGCATTATCAACATTAATTTAAGTAATACATGTTTTTATGTAAAAGATAACACACTTTTATTTCTAGTACAGTTGTAAACAAAGATTGGTGAATTGAAGTATACACTTTAATCTAATAGTAATTGCATATAGCTTTCTACATAAATAAACCCAAATATTTACTAAGTTAGCATACTTCATTTTAAAGCAATACATAACGCACGATTAAGTCACTAATTTTAGCAAAACCATCTTGCAAACCTCATAACGAAATAGCAAAAAAAATGCTGCAAAGGTATCTTTACAACTTCTCAGTAAGTTAAAAAAGAAGTAAGATCTTTCTTCCTTTGATCAAACGTTCGTAGGTTTAAGTAAAATAAAAATACAGTGTTATTGCAAGCCACAATATTATTTTTCATTATTTTTAGTGACAATAAAGTTTACTAATTGATAACCAGAAAACATCAATGCCGTTATAGCTTCAGACATGCTCACCAGGCGGGTTGGATAGTAACCTATTACTGTCCAAACTACAAATCATTAATCATTGATGAGGCCTGAATAGGGAAAATAAAGAAAATTTACTAAATTATATATTACACTACTTTTCCTTCCATCAGCAAGTTTTCTTGTTGGATAACAACTAGAGTCTGGTGTTACTCATAGCATTTGTCACACCTGTTTATTTATGGCTGCAAATTTTCCGTCTTAAATTGTTTGCGTCGTCATTGTCTTTTAAGTTTTATGATCAAGTACTGATGAACAGAAATTCAGTAGAATTTCTATCGGTTCTGAAAATGGACCCGCAACAAGTTTGACCTGCTTGTTATATCAAAGAAAGTCAACAGTTTTTTCAGTCATCAATCCAAATCCTTTTTTGTTTTTGATTTATAAAAGTTTTCGATGCAAATATCTTTATCTGTAATATAAATAATCGCTTTTTCTACTCCTATTTTATGAGGTTTTTGTTAATTTTTATCTTGTTATAGTAATAAAAGAATGATTCTCTTTCTTCTAGATAGAAAGAGTTTTTGTTTCCGATTAATGTTATTATATTTTGAATTCGATATTATTTACTGCTTATCTAAATGACCGAACAACTCTTCTTACTTCATTAATTTATATGTTATGTGTATACAAACAATTTTATCATCAAATAGGGATTTTATTAAGTATTCACCTAATCTGCAGGTACATCCGCCTGCAACGGCGACAGTGGCGGAGGATTTTTCGTCTTCACTCCGGACATACGTCACAGCACCGAGCCGAACACTCCCGGTGCCTGGTTCCTCAAGGGCCTAGTGTCACTGACCGTCTCCAAAAGAGACGCCAGGATCTGTGACCCCACTCAATACGTGGTGTTCACTGACGTGGCAAGGTACAAAGATTGGATAGGGCAGTACGTGGAATAAAATGTAGATCATTTAAAATTTACAGTACATGTAGTTCCGTGACTAATTTAATCATTGGAAGCAGTAGATTAATTTGATACTAGATAAATAATTTAAGTAGCCGTGTCAACTAAGAAGTGTTATGTTAAATGGAGAACATGAAATATTTTAAAAATATAAAATGACAACAATCTTTACTGAGGGTGCCTAAATAATATGTAATTTTCTACTAATCTAATGTTTTTATAAGTATTTTACTACCAACCAATTTTTCTAACTCGTTACTCTTTCTTGCAAGTAAGACTCCATTGTAAAAATTTTCTTTATTAACATTCAGACACCTACTACAGTCACTTGTTTGTGATTTATTTATAATGTAAAGGGTCTGCATGATAACATTTTTCAGTCTCCATTTACAAATATGTATTTCAGCATTTCTGTGACACGATTACTACATAAGAAGTGAATCGCAATGAAAATTATTTAACTTTAAGTTTAACTAGATTGTTAACTTTGCTCAATGATAGAAAATAAATACTCTTTACAGTACGGCGAATAGTATAAAATAAGAAACATTTTTTTCTGTGAATATCAGAGGAGAAATTTAAAATTTAACTAGAGTCTAAGAAAAATATATGTCTTCTAAAAAGATAAAAATATTGTTTTATTTAAAACTAGTTAGACTAAATAAACGTTGTACGATTAGTGTATGTTTATTTTGTATGTATCTGTATCATCAATGAACATTGATAAAGTGCCGCTCTTTAGTTACATTTTTAATATTTAATTACAATTATTTAAAGTTAGTCTTTCAATTAAAAGATTCATCGAAAAGGAATCCAGTGTCATATGTATAACCAATTGTAACGAATAGTTAAAAGTTCTAGTCTGTTTCGTTGCGAAATTAATCATCTGGACCTCGATATTACCAACATTCGAGATGTAACATTCACGAATGTTACATACCGGTTTCCAAATCTGGTTTTAGACAATAAATATACAAGGAAAATGAAATAGGTGTTACGATGATAAAACTAGAATTAAAGTTCATATTTATAATAATGTTAACTATCGTCTATATTGCAATTTATGCAAGATAAGAGAGAAACGTTCGTGCAATGTGTGTTGCAGTCAAGAGTCAGAAGTTATCATAAATTCTTTGCTTTGTTATTGTGTAAATAATCTAAACTATACATAATAAGGTCATGATTTACTGGTGAAGTCTCAGATGCTGTTGTCTTTTATCGCTGAGCAGTAATGAAGAACATTCACCGTGTTCAGCTTTAAAAGACGCTGAGGTATGATTGACAAATACTGATGAATATTCTAATCGTTTCATTCAATAAAAATAGTTTTTAAAGATACGAAGGATGAAAATAGTTGTTAATTAAAATTTAAAGTTTTGATAAACATACTTCGACTTTCTTTATGTCGAAAAAATGGTAGCTAAATATGACTACTTAAGTTAACATGGAAAGAAGTAAAGCAACCAATGGTTACCGAAGAAGGTGAACAGGCTTCGAATTTGTGGGTGTGGATTCTCACCACACACTTAACTAACTTGAGAGAACAGCAAACACAAATCGTCGTCAAGAGCTAATCGGAATGTGATGCAGAAGTGCACTTGGTATCGGTACTCGTGATGATGCATCAAAGGTTTCCACGCCATATTTGCTGAATTAACATTACAAAATATTTAGAAAAACTAAACTTTTCCTTTTCGCGAAACACTGTTTCACTGTTTTAATATGAACAGGTAAGCAAGAGTTCTTAAAAAGTATTTTACTGGTATGTTGTACTCATGGTATGATGAAGTGTTGTAAATTTAATAATCAACCCCGGACTGCAGCAAAGCAAAATAAAAGTGTAACCTCCAAGAGTCTACTTCCACCACGGATCGATCTAGACTTTTTTAACTCTGAATTATGGATAGAAAATAGTCGAATACACGGTAAACGCGTATCTACTAAAATTATCCTCTTGGAAAAAAAACACAACAGCGCAGACAGACTAAAACCAGGCTTGAAAAACCAGTCTCTACACACGTCAAGACTTTGATTATTAATCTCAAATAATATTTTCCGCAATTTCGATTTATAAGGTTAAGGAAATATTAACATAAGTTAAAAAAAACGAATAGCTCTTAAATCTTTTTATATGCCATGGTCATAACATATGAACTAAACCTGTTATTCATTCCACAAAGCGACGATTTAGACCCCAGTTGGGATGAGGTACACTGCACCACATTGTGCACATCGCGTTAAGATATTAGATGTTAATTTATGATTGGAGGTATAAATTTCAGTAACTTATGACGGGCCTCAGTTCATCATAAAGTTGAATAGCCTCTGCCTAATTATTACGTATTGAGACGTAACTGTATGTAATACAAAATATAAAAAAAACACTCGTAGTGTTGCTTCTGTTGGAAGTCGGAGACTTCTCAGAGAATCAAAGACATTAATCAGCCACTCTGGTCAGGTGGGGGTTAGCAGATGGAAAAAGTCGGTTTCCTCTCTATGTTTTCCTCCTCGGGTAATTCCAGCTGTGTGATGAACGAACTCGCGTCTCTTCAAAATGTATAAATAGGTAGGACTATGTGTACAAACTGTGTATATGTATTTAATAAAGGGTTTTGATTCATCATATATTAAAAAACCAAACGATTAAGGAAAATATAATCATTACTTATGTGTTTATATACAAGTTTGCAATATAACAGGTTTTTGCGCTCAGTCACCACGTCTCGATTGTTGCAGGCACTGAGCAAATATAATAAAAGTAAATAACAACACAAACAGAAAGGGTATAAAGGAAGTCGGCATAAAGATAAAAATTATAAGAATATTTACACTACTTACCCACCTTTTGAATTAATTTAATATTTTATGCTCTCAGATAATTTTAACAGAATTGTTCGTTTTTGTATATCCTTGTTTTGTAAAAAGAAAATTCCTAGAAGTAGGTCTTGGTAAAGTTTTTAAAATATCGTGTTGACGGAATAATCGACAGTTTTAATTTTCGGAAATACATTTTGCAGAAACAGTGGACTTCCAATGTCTAGTAATACTGTAACTATTATTTCTGACAATGTTGATATTGAATGATTTGATAATAAACCAGCGACACGATAATCAGTTTGAACTTGATCGAAGGATCATCATTCCCGTGCGCGATGCGATAGAAGTGGCCGCTTTGTATTAATACTCAATTTAAATATTCTTACAATTCTCTAGACTTTAGAATATATAATGAAAATTCTTTTATTAATATTTATATTGTTATCTGTAGATGTTTTGTGTCAGGATGGGTGGGCGTTTGTAGGCAATCCATTGTTGCACGCGTACCCTTGTAACAATGTAACCGACATCACTGTGTCATTCGAACCTGGTCGACCTCCTGGTGAGGAGAATCAATACAATGTGAATATAAGAAAAAGTGTACCTAAATATACTCAGATCAATCTGAAGTTCGATACGGAAGCTGTGGTGACACTTGTAAGTTCAAAGTTCATTTTTGATAATTTTGAAATCTGTTCTCTTTCTCTTGTTGGGAAACAGATGAATGCGGCTAGCATAAGTCCTATCGGTGTGGAGAATTATTAACACCATTCTTATTTCCTTTTGGATTATTATAAAATTTGGAAGTAGTTTACAACTACAAGATAGATCTAGTCAAAGACAATTTTAAAATATTCAATCTTTTGAATAATCTAAACAGCACCTTTTAGTTTTATCTTTTTATGGGCAGATGTGTGTCTTTGCCTTCCGTTGAAACTAATGCTCATTTCTTTTAAACATCACAAGTATTTTTCATGATTTGGTTTTTTCAGAACGATCCGTCAAAAGCGAGAATAACGGTTACGAATGATAGATTTAACATAAGGTTCTTCGACAATGCTGAATGGGTTGGATTCACGGTTAAAGGTCCAGTTACCGGCGCTGTTCCGTACTTTGAAAGCTTAGAAATCAACACAGTGGAATATTGTAAATCACCTTTGAAGGTTTGTTATATTACAACGTTATTTTCATCATTATTGGTACTTCAATTACTTTTTATATCAAGTTTATAATATTCAAATTCGACATCCTTTATCGATGCAATATTTAAGCTGTGTTATAGAATTGTATAAATAATATTTTTATTTGGGTTCATAAACATTGATAATATCTCAAATATATAAATTTTCAGGGTTATCTAGACGCTTACATAACGGGAGAAAAGGGCAGTGCCGAAACCCATTTGCAGGTTCCGGACGGTACGTGTGGTCGCAGACAAATCCAACATACGGAGTTGATAGTCAACGGAGCGGACACGAAGCCTGGCGACTGGCCCTGGCATGTGGCGATATATAAAGTAAACAGAAACGTTATAAAATACATATGCGGCGGAACATTGCTGTCCAAAAATTATGTGCTAACAGGTACAATCTACAGAAGTTTTTGTTTTAAATTGAAGAAGGATCTAATTAGATAGGCCTGATTTATGACTAGATAGAATGTTTGCGCAACACCATCAATATACCTACAACTGCCATTCAATAACATACAGCTATTTGACCAGTAAAAATATCTTACATATCTTATAAGACATTGTAATATACTCTCAAACTGATAATTTATAAGTATTATTTAGTGCACTCATTGCCACTATAATAGCCAAAATTTTGGATAAACTCAATATGGGCCAAGTTGGGACTGATTTAATTAAATTAGTATGCTCTTGAAATGTTTTAATAATTGCAGGGCATAGTTTCGCACCCTGAGAGACTCCAAATCCTTATAAAGAACTCTAACAAAAAATATTCTTAATATAATCTTCTATTATTCTAGCTGCCCATTGTGCAACGGTCCGAGGTGAACCAGTTGTACCTGAGACATTAAACGTGGTTTTGGGGAAATACAATATCGCCGGTGGTGACTTAGAAGCTCAAGAAAAGTTGGTATGAATACTTTTGTTAATTTAGTTCCAAATTATTACATAATTTTTGAATTCTATTACACCTTTCATTAAAAATTTCAATTGTTTTATTTCTAAATCCGGGACATCTTACTATAATAATGATTTCCAAAAATAAAGTCAGTAGCAATCACGGATAGGTGTGTCATAAAGATTTTGAGTTCATACATTTAGATAAATTTCTTCATTTTTCATCATCAATTCGACTTGTCCAATGTTGGAAAAAGTTTTCATCAGTCCTAATGGCATTTGCGCTGTATGTTAGTAAAACAACAATAAGGTCTAATTCCTCTAATCAGATGTACAATGGTGGACGGGATATTCTAATAAGTACACAAGAAAGTATTTTTTTTTAAATAGATTTTTATATGTTCTGATTTTTACAGGTTCAAGAAATAATAGTGCATGACCATTTCGATCCTAAGATGTTAGAGAATGATATAGCGCTGTTGAAACTTCATACAGAGGTGTCGTTTGGTTCCTATGTGCAGCCGGCGTGCTTGTGGTATCCCACCGTTGTTGAAAAACTGAGGAAACCGGATATCGTAGGAACGGTATGTATTTTAATAGCTTCTTTGATACTTGTCTGTAAATATTGTGATTCAATTGATGAGGTGTTTGTTGTAGCTAAAGGAATTTCAGGATTAACGAGAATAAGCATGTTAAATAAAAAGAAGATGAACGCAACTTGGTGATATCACCACCCGAAACCTTGCTTAATTTGAGACCTTAAAATAGTTCTTACAGTTATGGAATATAAGTTTTAGTTACATTTAGACGTTGAATTAATATTAAAAACAGATTCTTTTTCGGAATTTAATCAAACAATATCTGTTTTTACATATTCTTCGGTTCATATTTTAGGTAATTGGATGGGGTTTTGACGAGAACAACGCACTATCCGTTCAATTGAGGCAGGCGACAATGCCACAAGTGTCTGAGTCTGACTGCATTAAGAGCAATCCACTGTTCTACTCGAGAGTTTTGAACAGCAAAAAGTTTTGCGCCGGCCATCACAATGGTGAGTACCAAAAATACAATTCAAAGAAGTATTTAAACTTGAACTTAGCAATAACACTTAAAGCATACATCTATACAAATAGCTAAGTTTTAAGTTTCTTCTCATAATATATAATAACAATGATCTGAAATAATATTACCAGTAATTACGGCATAAATTCAGGCAGGTGCAACGTTTTGACTTTTATGAGTGTAAAGGATATTTGAAATTTATCATTTTAAAGTTTAGAGGTCATTATGTTACATAAGATGAGCGACTTTTATTTAAGAAGGTCAACCTTTCAATTAAATTAACATATATAAATCAATCGAATCAAAACAGTTTTTTGGTTTTGTCTATTCTTTATTGTGTGATAAATTTGTATAAATCGTAATATATCGTTGCGAATGTGAAAAACTTGAAATCCTTGATGCTCTCTTCTTCCATAGATTTGCAGTCTATGAAATGAAAGAGCGTCGAATTGTACCTTTGTATCCATTATTCGTTACTCGTTGATCGAAGTGCATTCTTTCTGCATTGGACATTGAGAACAAACGTCTGTTGGCAGGCACATCCGCCTGCAACGGCGACAGCGGGGGTGGTTTCCACGTGTTCATACCGGATGTGACGGGCGACGTTTCAACGAATGCAACCGGGGCCTGGTACGTGTACGGCTTAGTGTCGCTGAGCGTGTCCCGGCGGGACATACCCGTTTGTGATCCGAGTCAGTACGTCGTGTTCACCAAAGTCGGCGAATACAGGAGCTGGATACAGAAGTACGTTCAATAGCAAACAGCGGATACCGTCTAAGAGAATCGACTGATCCAAATCGGCCAAAGTAAATGTTATCTTCTTCAGCATCGAAAGTGGAGTGATTCGATCTTTATTTACAGCTTTTTTTTACCACATTCTTTTTATACATCAGAAATAAAATTTGACAAATTATTTAGCCTAATTTTTATTCTCAATGTAATTTAAAACGTTATAGACCTACGAATGTTGTCTTAAGATATTATCAATCTAGAGTCAAAATTATAAATGAATAGTAAGACACTAAGATTTTTTGTTAAAGAAAATACTTTGTACAAGTTTAAAAATTAAGTTGATAGTTTATCTTTTAAATCTTTCATAATAAAGTAAAGTAAAAAATAAATAAAATGTAAATGCTTTTTATGTTACTTTTATTACTTTCAAAAGGTAACTTAATACGTGAATGTTGTTTATTTTAAATTACTGTATGAATTTTTATAATTCAAAGGATAGATTTTTAGTTGTTTGTTATTTTATAATGTATAAAAGCTATTATTTTCAGAATCTAAATGAAAACTTAGTAATAAACTGTTCACTGATACGTTTATATTAAATTGTACCGAAAAATGTTTACAGAAGATTAACTTGGACAGTTTTTTATATATATTTTTGAATCCATTGTTCGTATTTGGCAACATCAGTGAATACGGCGTACTGTTGCGGTTCAAAAGAGTCATCGTCTGTTGTTGGACTTTGCGACAAAATTCCTCGGACGTACCAAGCACCATTACTACCTTCGTGATGCTCATTTGACTTATTATCTGGTACAAACACGTGGAAGCCGCCGCCGCTATCGCCATACCAAGTTGCCGTGTCTAAAACCAGAATAGAATTAAAAATTACATGCTTTTTTAGTCACAATTGTCCTTTGGAACAACAACTCGAAACATTTTGAAGAGTCTAATTCAAGATGATTTGTTTAATAAGTCCATGGTGCTGTTTAAATATCAATTCAGATATCATTTTCAAAATAGAAACTATAGATAACTACATTTATAATTGTTCTTGTTCTCTGTTTTCGTGATTTTATTGTTCTGTATTACTCTTTAACATTTGTCAAATGGTTTTTATGAACCATTTACGAGCCGATTCAAGCAAACTACTGGGACTCTGTTAAGAATCTACACACCGTTGGATCCTTCACTGCCATCACCCAAAGGCTTTCTTTGTCTTTTAATTCGGTTTATTTTCCACCAAATATACGTACCGTTTTTCAATCCCGCGCAGAACTTCCTGTCGTCAACGATATTTGTGTAAAACATGGGATTACTTTTAATACACGTTGCTTCTGAAACCATCAGCATAGTGGCATGCCGTAATTTGGCAGACGGATCAACTTTTTCTTCAAATACCCATCCAACGACCTGAAGTATTGGAAAAATCAAGTTAAATCGTTCTCTCTGAGAGACAATGTTATAAAATTAACAGAGTTTCATGTAAAATGAACCTTATCGCTTAGAATATAGTATAAGCTTATATTTTTTTTCTCTTAAACACTAGTATGCTGGCAAATAGTGAAATTACCGCAGTAACGAGACGATACATCTTATGTCTCAAGGTGACGAAAACAATGTTATGCAGTGTTATCTCAACATAATAAGGTATCACTTGCTTTTAAGTATTTCTATATAACAATGTGTATGATGAAAATCAATTAATCCACTTACATTTCCGAACACGTCTCCCGAAGGTAGCTTTTCGGATATTCTGTCATGCCACACGCAAGCAGGTTGTATGTAGTATTCAAAGATAACCTCTGATTTTAACTTAAGCAAAGCAATGTCGCTCTTCAAAGGTGTTATATTAAAATCATGATGTACGACTACATCGGATACCTAAAATTGAATAATATGATTAATGATATCTTATATTATCTTCGGCTTTTTTAATGATTATTATAAATTTTTGAATAACTTACACTGTGTCCAAATGAACTATAATAACCCAATGTTATTAAAAAGTAGTATGGTTGCAAGAAAGTCTCTTCTATTATCGTACAATGAGCAGCTGAAAATAAAATCGACTGTTTATACAATATATTCTAAATACTGTAATAATAGTATTTTTGAGCAGAAATCGTCTACGATGGATACTACCGCTGCACCTATTTTTACTGCTAACCAGTAATTGTGGAAATTTATGGAGTGTCAAGTCGAACACATGATATCAAATTAGGGCTTAGTAATGAGACAATGTAAAAAGTTTGTGTAGAAAAATTTAAAATATTTTTACCCGTCAAAACCCAAGAGTTCGAAACTAAAGTTCCACCGCATACGTTTTCATATACTTTTCTTTCCAACCTGTTAACAATAACGTGCCAAGGAGAATGTCCTGAGTTAGGGTCAACTCCTTCTGAAGTCAGCTCGGTTTGATCGATTTTTATACGTCCACAAGATTCCCGTACATTTGTCACAGTGTTTCGGTTACCAATCAGAAAATTATCAAAATAACCCTAAAATTAAGTGTTTGTATTTGAAAAGAAATCAAAACAATGATAGGTGCGTCTGTTTGGATAGTTGACAGAACTATACCTTTTTTAACTACCATCTAAAGTTGAAAGCGAATTTCTTACAGTAAAAGTGGTAATAAACTTACAATCGATGGGTTGTTGCAGTATTCAATGCCGTTCACGATAAAACTCGTAATGTATGGTATATAATGTTTGTGAGGACCAGAAACTCGGAATCTAACCGAATCTGCTTTTTTGAAGAATTTCACTTTGAACTTCTTGTCCGTTTCTGTTACACTTGCAGCTTTATTCAACGGAGGCTCCTTTAAATTTTCAAATTTATAAATTTTCTATTTAAATTACATAAAGACATTTTCTGGTTGTGATTTGAGAAGATTTTCAAATATATAGAACCACGTGATATATCAGGAGGAGTTTCTTAAAAGGAAAAAGTGTCTAATGAAAACAAAACATTAATTGTTTAGTACATTATTTAAAAGTAATGACTTTGTAAATTTATAGCTATTAGTATCTATATTATTTCTCCCGATTAGGGAGCCTGTGTTCTAACAACTCAGATATCTAAACATTTTATTATTACCTATTGATATTCTTAATTTTTTTGGTCAAATCACATAAAATCCGTCCCCTGGATTTCGTATTAGTTTTTCAAGTAAGTGCAAATTGCGAATATTATTTTCAATCAAAATTTATTTTAGTAAAGATATTCAATAACGAATTTTTGAATTTTAAACTAACTAGCTACGTTAATAGATTTATGATAATTACCTTTACATCGAAGTATAGTTGATGAACGGAGAAATCATTGAAAAATTAAACCAGAACATCCATACTGACCAGATTGATTGATGCTTCTGAATCGAACTGTATTTGTACTTCTGAGTCCACCGGTTTAATTATACGAAGAGTCACATCGTATTGATTTTCACCATCTGGCGTTCTCTTGGTTACATAAGATGCAGTCAATTGTTTTGATGACGGACAAGGATGTACCGTTGATGGCGATTTCACTGCAACCCCCGCGCATTTTATCCCAGCAATTATTGAGAGTACGACTGATAACGCAAATTTCATTTCAAAAGTTTAAAACAAAAAAACTTCACTGCACAAACAACCTACACTGATGATTCCTTCTTAAATACTGGTTTGGATTTGTTTTCAATGGCTTCATTTTATTGTAGAGTAGAAAACGACAGCGTGTTTGTTTGTGTTAAAACTCCTTTATTTTGCAGAGTATTTATTCAAAAACATTGCATTTAAAAATAGTTTAATATTCAATAAACCAGTTCTTTACCTGAGTTTGTATTTAATAGTTTTAGAATAAAACAAATAGCATGAAACGTTGGCATAGTGCCATCCTTAAAATTATCTAATCAATTACTTAACCCAGTAAAAGTATATCATTTTTATATCGCTCTTTATATTTACGAAATCCATGAATTAACTTAACCAAATTTATTAAGCACCTTTGTCATTTTAAATCTGTTTGACGCAAAAAGGCCAGACGAAAAATCAAAACAAAAGGAAATAGTTGTATGTAGATAAGAAATAAATCTCAGGACCGGTTCTCGACGAACAAATGTTACCAGTTTTTAAAAACGTGATCGTTTTCCTCATTGTTTTTTTCGTTAACACTATTTAATTTTGAGGATGAATATTATTAAAATGTTACAACGATCCTGTGTTGCAATTTGTCGAAGTAATAGACTTCCAGTTCTGGATCTAGATCTCTGTCACAAAACACGATTTCGTAATAGCCTTACTTAATTTAATATTACAATATTTTGTTAAACTAAGCACCACGTGATTGTACGATCAACATTGAAAGAAGAATGAAGTTCATAAATTAAGTCAGTAATTTAATTTTAAGAACATGCGGAATATAATTAAAAGATCTATTAAAGTATATATCAATGCTTTCTATATTTCTTCTGTTACTTTCAATAATTAATAAATCAATCCTTGTTTGTCTTACTATGTTGATTTTATTGTAAATGAAAAGGTTGTAACTCACAACAAAATTTTTTTGTTGGTTTCTCCTCCGACGAGCCTTTAAAATATGTTTTATATTTAATTATAATTTTATTTGGTTTGTATCGATTTTTTTTGCAACATTATTTATTTAAACAAATTATGATATGAGTTTCTGGATCCATTTATCGTATTTGGCGACATCGGTAAAAACAGCGTACTGTTGCGGGTTGGAAGTTGCGTCGTCTGTCAATGGAGTCTGCGATAAAATTCCTCGGACGTACCAAGCACCATTGCTACTTTCATCAGGCTCTTTTGACTTGTCATCTGGTACGAACACGTGGAAGGCACTGCCGCTTTCGCCATACCAAGCCACAGTATCTGAAACCAGGATAGAATTATAAATTACATGATTTTTGAGTCTCCATTGACCATGCGAAAAAATATTGAAATATTTTGAGGGGTCTAATTCAATGGGTAAATATACTTAAACTTACTCTCGCTTTTATTCTACTTGTTAAAATCTATCTGTGGTAATATCGTGTTAGTCTTAAAATTGTGAGATGATTTGAATCAACCAATTCCCGGTCTGATGATGTGAAGTACTGGAAATAGGTCTGTGTTAAGAAACTACACACCGTTGGGTCTGGCGCTGCCAGCACCTGCGGCTTTTTCTTGCGACTTTCTGATCCGTTGCAGTTATCGCGGTTTATTTAACATCAAATAAACATACCGTTACTCAATCCTGCGCAGAACTTTCTGTTGTCAACTATCTTTGTGTAATACTCAGGATCACTCTTAACACATGTCGCTTCTGGAACCATAGGTAGTGTGACATCGCGTAATTTGGCCTGCGTTCCCTCAAAGACCCATCCGACCACCTAAAATATTGGAAAGTTGGCTCTATCAGGTTTAAACGTTTCTATTTCAAGATAATGTAAAATAAACCTTATCTATCATAGCAGTTCCGAATTTATTATTTCTGTATTCGTTTAAAATAATAAACCTATTAGCGCCTCGATGCTATTTAGTTTCTAAGTGTAGCAGTAATTAATAAGATTTTTTATTTTAAAAATCATAAATCCATAATTTACAAACCAATGTTTTTTTTGTATTAGTGTATCAAGAGTAGATAGTAAAATTACCGGAGTAACGGGAAGATATTACTTATGTCGTAACGCGACGAAATTAATGCAGAGTATGTCATTCTAATATAATAACGTATCACTTGCCGTTATATTTTCCTGTCTGGCAAAATAGACGATGAAAATCAGTTAATCTACTCACATTTCCAAATACTTCTCCCGAAGACAGCTTTTCGGATATTTTGTCATGCCACACGCAAGCAGGTTGTATGTAATCATCAAAGTTCACTTCAGCTTCTAACTTAAGAAAGCCAATATCGTTTTTCAAATGTGTTATCTTAAAATCATCATGTACAATAACATCGGCAATCTAAAATTAAATTATGCGATTAATGATATGTTATATTTCGTTCAGCTTCATACTTTATATTATTATACTTTTACTAACTTACATGGTACCCATATGAATAGTAACTACCCATTGTTACCATAAAAGAATAACCTTTCAAGACAGTCTCTCTGTAGACTAGACAATGAGCAGCTGAAACCGAAACAAAAAGAAATATTAGAACTCAATAATCAGCCATACGTTTCTCTTGATTTTGCCTTGTGGTCATAGCATGTTAAAATTA
Source organism: Byasa hedistus (assembly GCA_029286795.1). Taxonomy (NCBI): domain Eukaryota; kingdom Metazoa; phylum Arthropoda; class Insecta; order Lepidoptera; family Papilionidae; genus Byasa; species Byasa hedistus. Next base: position 5,937,541 of record JAGSMW010000011.1, on the reverse strand, counting down.
CGACTAAAGTAACTCATGCCTATCGTACAGAGTGACTAAAAGTCCTTTTTTAATTAAAGATCGTAAATAAGACTGCTGCTAACCAGTAAAACTCGTATTGTGCAAAATTTACTGTTTTAGTTTGTCTAATGCATTATGTGAATGTGATAAATGATAAATTAACAGAAGTGACTAAACAACCGAAAAGCAGAAAATTTATGTAACAAGATAATTACCCGTCATAACCCAAGACTTCGATACTAAAGTTCCACCGCATGTGAATTCATATGCTTTTCTTTGCAACTTAAGAACATTAACGTGCCAGGGCCAATATCCTGTTTTAGCATCGACTCCATCTGCGCTCAGCTCGGTTTCTTTAATTTGTCTTCGTCCACAGGAGTCATTTTCTCCGATCCGTACGTTTGATGACGGATGAGAATGTGTTGTTGATGGCGATTCGACTACATCCCCCGCGCTTTTTATCCCAACTACTACTGAGAGTATAACTAATAAAGCTAATTTCATATCGAAAGCTTGAGACAATAAAATAACTTCAAATATTGTACTTCACTGCAGACGCGACCTACACTGATGATTTCCTATTCAATACTGACTTTGATTTCTTTTCAATGTCGTATTTGTACTGTATAGTAGATAATGAACGCGCATTTGTTTGTGTAAAAATCTATTCTGTTTGCTAAGTTTTTTTCCTGGAATATTTTCGTACAACTATTGTGCGCTGCAGATTTGTCATCTGCAAGAATATGTCTCCATCATCAAGCAGTAGTATGCACATGTCATCTAAATTAATTTGCTGGTAGTAGTTTTTTAAAGAATATAATTATTAATAAGTTTTTTAATGGAAACGAATAAAGCAACATTTACGCCGTTCAATGAACTGCTTAGTTCTTTTTAATCAAAGTTTGGATTTAGTACTTTTATCAATAGAATAAAACCGTGCAAAGTTTGTTTGATCATTTTTTAATCAAATATAAACCAGCAATTGACTTATCTTCTTTTCGTCGTTCTTTACATATATCATATTTCTATCGTTTATCTTGTGTGTAATTAATATCGGTAAACAAAATTTTAATAATTGTATTATATAACCTTAATCGTGCGTTTATGTTATTGTAATTACACAATTTATCATTTTATAACATGTGATGTTGTATTTTGATAACTCGGACAAAGTAAACAAAACAAAAGATAATAGTAAAATATAAAAAATAAATGAATCTGAAGTCCGGTTCTTGTTATACAAACTTTAATCGTTCTTAGAAACATGTTCGTTTTCCTCATTGGTTTTTTCATTAACACTTTTTCAATTTGACAATGAACATCCTTGAACTGTTATAATGACTTCGAACCTCTGTTGCTATTTGCTTAACAGATATCCAGTTTTAGATATAGATCTCTGATAATGAAATCCACAAAACACGAGTTAGTAACAGCTTTACTTCATTTTATACTACAACATTTTCATCAACTAAACACAATGTGGTAGCAGTAAAAACCTTCAAACTAAAATCACAATACGTTTCCGTTTATATGAACATGAATAGCGCCGCATTGATATAGGAGTATGCATCACTTACCATCAGGTGAATGACCTGTAGATGGCGTTGTTTTTTTTTTAAATAAATAAAAAATAAAACTTCTTATTAAATTTTTTAATTACATTCATTTTTCGACTATGAAATAACAGGTTGGTTAATCCATTTCCAAAATAAAGTCTATAATTCAATTTTAAGATATTATATTTTTAGATATTTTAATGCTTTCTATATTTATTTTAATACTTCAAAAAAAATTCAAATCAATATTCTTTCGACTTAACATGTCGATGTTTTTATTATAAACGAAAAGGATGTAACTGAAAACAAAAATTATTACTTGATCTGTACACCTTCCAGTCTTTAAAACATATTTTACATTTACTTATACCTTTATTTGATTTGTATTGAAATGTTTATTGACATGTTTTATTTAAACAGTTTATGATATAAGTTTCTGGATCCATTTATCGTATTTGGCGACATCGGTAAAAACGGCGTACTGTTGCGAGACGGGAGATGCATCGTCTGTTGTAGGACTCTGCGACAAAATTCCCCGGACGTACCAAGCACCTGTGCTACCTTCGCCATTCTCTTTTGACTTGTCATCTGGTACGAACACGTGGAAGGCACTGCCGCTTTCGCCATACCAAGTCACAGTATCTAAAACCAGGATAGAATTATAAATTACATGATTTTTGAGTCACCATTGACCATGCGAAAAAAAATTGAAATATTTTGAGGGGTCTAATTCAATGGGTAAATATACTTAAACTTACTCTCGCTTTTATTCTACTTGTTAAAATCTATCTGTGGTAATATCGTGTTAGTCTTAAAATTGTGAGATGATTTGTATCAACCGATTCCCGGTCTGATGATGTGAAGTGCTGGAAATAGGTCTGTGTTAAGAAATTACACACCGTTGGGTCCAGCGCTGCCAGCACCCATCAGCTCTTTCTTGAACTTTCAGCTGATCTAGTGCGGTTTATTTGACATAAAATAAACATACCGTTACTCAATCCTGCGCAGAACTTTCTGTTGTCAACTATCTTTGTGTAATACTCAGGATCACTCTTAACACATGTCGCTTCTGGAACCATAGGTAGAGAGACGTCGCGTAATTTGGCCTGCGTTCCCTCAAAGACCCATCCGACCACCTAAAATATTGGAAAGTTGGCTCTATCAGGTTTAAACGTTTCTATTTCAAGATAATGTAAAATAAACCTTATCTATCATAGCAGTTCCGAATTTATTATTTCTGTAATCGTTTAAAATAATAAACCTATTAGCGCCTCGATGCTATTTAGTTTCTAAGTGTAGCAGTAATTAATAAGATTTTTTATTTTAAAAATTATAAATTCATAATTTAAAAACCAATGTCTTTTTTGGATTAGTGTATCAAGAGTAGATAGTAAAATTACCGGAGTAACGGGAAGATATTACTTATGTCGTAACGCGACGAAATTAATGCAGAGTATGTCATTCTAATATAATAACGTATCACTTGCCGTTATATTTTCCTGTCTGGCAAAATAGACGATGAAAATCAGTTAATCTACTCACATTTCCAAATACTTCTCCCGAAGACAGCTTTTCGGATATTTTGTCATGCCACACGCAAGCAGGTTGTATGTAATCATCAAAGTTCACTTCAGCCTCTAACTTAAGAAAGCCAATATCGTTTTTCAAATGTGTTATCTTAAAATCATCATGTACGATAACATCGGCAATCTAAAATTAAATTATGCGATTAATGATATGTTATATTTCGTTCAGCTTCATACTTTACATTATTATACTTTTTCTAACTTACATGGTACCCATATGAATAGTAACTACCCATTGTTACCATAAAAGAATAACCTTTCAAGACAGTCTCTCTGTAGACTAGACAATGAGCAGCTGAAACCGAAACAAAAAGAAATATTAGAACTCAATAATCAGCCATGAAATGTACAATGTTGTCTTACTGGTGATACGTTTCTCTTGATTTTGCAATGTGGTCGTAGCATGTTAAAATTACGACTAAAGTAACTTATGTCTATCGTACAGAGTGACTAAAAAGTCCTTTTTTAATCAAAGATCGTAGATAAGACTGCTGCTGACCAGTAAAACTCGTATTGTGCAAAAGTTCCTGTTTTAGTTTGTCTAATGCATTATGTGAATGTGATAAATGCTAAATTAACAGAAGTGACTAAACAACCGAAAAGCAGAAAATTTATGTAACAAGATAATTACCCGTCATAACCCAAGACTTAGATACTAAAGTTCCACCGCATGTGAATTCATATGCTTTTCTTTGCAACTTAAGAACATTAACGTGCCAGGGCCAATATCCTGTTTTAGCATCGACTCCATCTGCGCTCAGCTCGGTTTCCTTAATTTGTCTTCGTCCACAGGAGTCATTTTCTCCGATCCGTACGTTTGATGACGGATGAGAATGTGTTGTTGATGGCGATTCTACTACATCCCCCGCGCTTTTTATCCCAACTACTACTGAGAGTATAACTAATAAAGCTAATTTCATATCGAAAGCTAGAGACAATAAAATAACTTCAAATATCGTACTTCACTGCAGACACGACCTATACTGATGATTTCCTATTCAATACTAACTTTGATTTCTTTTCAATGTCGTATTTGTACTGTATAGTAGATAATGAACGCGCATTTGTTTGTGTAAAAATCTATTCTGTTTGCTAAGTTTTTTTCTTGGAATATTTTCGTACAACTATTGTACGCCTCAGATTTGTCATCTGCAAGAATATGTCTCCATCATCAAGCAGTAGCATGCACATGTCATCTAAATTAATTTGCTGGTAGTAGTTTTTTAAAGAATATAATTATTAATAAGTTTTTTAATGGAAACGAATAAAGCAACATTTACGCCGTTCAATGAACTGCTTAGTTCTTTTTAATCAAAGTTTGGATTTAGTACTTTTATCAATAGAATAAAACCGAGTAAAAGTTTGTTTGATCATTTTTTAATCAAATATAAACCAGCAATTGACTTATCTTCTTTTCGTCGTTCTTTACATATATCATATTTCTATCGTTTATCTTGTGTCATTAATATCAGTAAACAAAATTTTAATAATTGTATTTTATAACCTTAATCGTGCGTTTATATTATTGTTATTACACAATTTATCATTTCATAACATGTGATGTTGTAATTTGATAACTCGGACAAAGTAAACAAAACAAAAGATAATAGTAAAGTATAAAAAATAAACGAATCTGAAGTCCGGTTCTTGTTATACAAACTTTAATCGTTCTTAGAAACATGTTCGTTTTCCTCATTGGTTTTTTCATTAACACTTTTTCAATTTGACGATGAACATCCTTGAAGTGTTATAATGACTTCGAACCTCTGTTGCTATTTGCTTAACAGATATCCAGTTTTGGATACAGGTCTCTGATAATGAAATTCACTAAACACGGGTTAGTAACAGCTTTACTTAATTTTATACTACCACATTTTCATCAACTAAACACAATGTGGTAGCAGTAAAAACCTTCAAACTAAAATCACAATACGTTTCCGTTTATATGAACTTGAATAGCGCCGCATTGTTATAGGAGTATGCATCACTTACCATCAGGTGAATGACCTGTAGATGTCGTTGTTATTTTTTTAATAAATAAAAAATAAAACTCTGCATTAAATTTTTTAATTACATACATTTTTCGACTATGAATTAAAAGAGGAATCTAGTTCCAAAACCAAAACCATCGTTTAACTTTTAAAACATGTTAAATAAAAAAATTATTCAAATGTATTTGGATGCTCTCTATATTACTTTTCTTACTTTCAATTGTAAAAAGATTTTAATATTGCTTTTACTTAACATATCAATGTTTTTAATTTAATCGAAAAGGTAACTGATAACATAAATTATTACTTGATCTGTACACCTTCCAGTCTTTAAAACATATTTTACATTTACTTATACCCTTATTTGATTTGTTTTGAAATGTTTATTGACATGTTTTATTCAAACAGTTTATGATATAAGTTTCTGGATCCATTTATCGTATTTGGCGACATCGGTAAAAACGGCGTACTGTTGCGAGACGGGAGATGCATCGTCTGTTGTAGGACTCTGCGACAAAATTCCCCGGACGTACCAAGCACCTGTGCTACCTTCGCCATTCTCTTTTGACTTGTCATCTGGTACGAACACGTGGAAGGCACTGCCGCTTTCGCCATACCAAGTCACAGTATCTAAAACCAGGATAGAACTATAAATTACATGATTTTTGAGTCACCATTGACCATGCGAAAAAAAATTGAAATATTTTGAGGGGTCTAATTCAATGGGTAAATATACTTAAACTTACTCTCGCTTTTATTCTACTTGTTAAAATATATCTGTGGTAATATAGTGTTAGTCTTAAAATTGTGAGATGATTTGAATCAACCAATTCCCGGTCTGATGATGTGAAGTGCTGGTAATAGGTCTGTGTTAAGAAACTACACACCGTTGGGTCCAGACTGCCAGCACTCATCAGCCCTTTCTTGAACTTTCAACTGATCTATTGCAGTATATTTAACATAAAATAAACATACCGTTACTCAATCCTGCGCAGAAGTTTCTGTTGTCAACGATCTTTGTGTAATACTCAGGATCACTCTTAACACATGTCGCTTCTGGAACCATAGGTAGAGAGACGTCGCGTAATTTGGCCTGCGTTCCCTCAAAGACCCATCCGACCACCTGAAATATTGGAAAGTTTGCTCTATCAAGTTAAAACGTTTCAATTCCATGATAACCTTATGAAACTAAACAGTCTCGTGTATATAAACTTTACCTCGTTATTGACATTTTTAGATTAAAATTTGCAACTTTAATCGCTCAAAATTATGAACGTAGTTGTAGTATATACATATTCTAAGTGTAGCAGAAATAACTAAAATTTAGATGGCCCTATGTGTATAGAAAAAGCATATTATTTTAAAATATTAAAACCCAGCTTTAGTAACGCACATAAATATTTATCTTAACAATAAACACAAGTGTGCGAAAAGTAGTAATCTTATGTCGAACGAAACGAATGTGGTGCAGAGTATGTTATCCTAACAAAACGTCTTATCATTTGCATTAATACATTTCTATATGGAAATACATATGATGAAATGTAATTAATCTACTCACATTTCCAAACACTTCTCCCGTAGACAGCTTTTCGGATATTTTGTCATGCCACACGCAAGCAGGCTGTATGTAATCATCAAAGGTCACTTCCTTTTCTAATTTAAGAAAACCAATATCGTTTTTCAATTGTGTTATCTTAAAATCATCATGTACGACTACGTCGGCAATCTAAAATTAAAATACATGATTAATGACATGTTATATTTTGTTCAGCTTCATATTTTACATCATTATATTATACTTTTAATAACTTACATGGTACCCATATGAATAAAAACTTCCCATTGTTACCATAAAAGAATACGGTTTGTAGACAATCTCTCCTATTACCAAACAATGAGCAGCTGAAACAGAAATATAAAAAAAATTTATAAGAACTCAATAATGAGCAGTCAATAGTTTACATGGACAATGTTGCTTTACTGGCGATAGATTTCGTGCTACTCTGTATGCAAAGATTTTGTAAAATACATTATGTGGAGGCAATAAAAGCAGGAAGTAGTTAAAAAATCAAATACCAAAAAATTTGCATAATAAGATCATTACCCGTCATAACCCAAGACTTCGTTACTAAAGTTCCGCCGCATGTCATTCCGTATACTTTTCTTTGCAACCTTAGAACTTGAACGTGCCAGGGCCAATATCCTGTTTTAGGATCGACTCCTTCCGCGCTTAGCTCGGTTTCTTTAATTTGTCTACGTCCACAGGAGTCATTATCTCCGACCCTTACTTGGGTTGCCGTCAATTGCTTTGATGACGGATGAGGATGAGCCGTTGATGGTGATTCCACTGCATCCCCTGCGCATTTTATCCCAGCTACTACTGAGAGTATAACTAGTAAAGCTAATTTCATGACTAAAGCTTGATACAATAAAATAAATTCAAATATCTTGTACTTCGCTGCAGACACGACCAATACTAAAGACTTCTCATTCAATACTGATTTGTTTTCAACGTCGTATTTATAGATAACGACCGCGTGTTTGTTCGTTAAAAAACTCATTCTGTTTTCTAAGTTATTTTTCTTGGAATATTTTCGTCCAACTATCGCACACCTCGGGCTTATCATCTTCAAGTAAGACTGTCTCCATCACCAAGCAGCACATGTCATCCAATTAATTTACATATACCTAGTATTGTGACCGTAATTGTTATAGTTTCATAGTAAGAATAATATCTAATAAAGTAATTAGTTCTTTTTTATCTAAATTAAGATTCAGTAAATTTTTCAATAGAATAAAAACCGCTTAAAATTTTGGTCTTTCTTTGCAATCTTTTCATCGAATATAATCTGGCAAAAGGTTTGCTTTCTTTACATCTCATTTTTGATATTTCTATCGTTTATCTTTTTTCTTATTGACATCGTTAAACAAGATTTATAATTATTGTATTTTATATTGTTATCTACAATTATTAAACGTAATTTTAACCAAATTATTGTGATAACACAATTTATCATTTCATAATAACTAGTGTTATAGTTTGATAGTCTGCACGAATTGAACAAAACAAAAGATAATAGTTTTATATAGAAAATAAACAGATGAGGTCCGTTTCTTGATAAAAAAAATATTACTCGTTCTTAGAAACATGTTCGTTTTCCTCATTGATTTTTAACACGAGTTACCACTTGGTCTATTTGACGTTGACATCATTGAAATGTTTCAATGACCTCGCATCTCTGTTGCTATTTGCTTAAGTAATTCACTTCCAAGTCTGGATCAAATCCAAAGAGAGATCTCTGATAATGATTTCCATAAAATAGTCTTGAACGTCTACGTAATGTCTTTACTGAATTTTTACTGCAATAATTGTAGTAAAAACATCCTTATTAACATCTAAATGTAGCAGACCTGTTACTATGTTAATTAAATAAAAATCTATTTGAATAGTTCATAGAAAATTTAAAAGTTGTACATCACTTTAAACCGTCAATGGTGTATTAGTTAGCAAAGCGACCTCTTACGAGAACTACTGACAAACTCGTAGGCATTATCTTTTAGTTTGTTCCCACAAATATATATTAAAACGTGAAAAGGTGTCTGTTCTGTATATTATATTTACTATAAATCCAAAACTATGCTATCATTTTTCACTTTCGTTGTTTCGCAGCAGACATTTCAGTATAAATTCCGAGTGTCCATTATAACATGAACCCCGGTCTTTCATAAAGATGTTCGATATTTCTTTACCGTCGCAGGTCAACGTATACTGGTAGGTTATGTCATTAAAAACCAATGTTATGGATATGGCGATAGTACATTGTTTTATGGGAATACTGTTTATGGGTTAACGGCGTTGTGAACAACGACATCTGTGTGACACGGCGGTTAAAAGGTTAGAATGTCTAAGGTTCGTTTTAGGTATACAAATAACATGTATATTAAAAATACTTAACTGTTAAGTTACTCTTGCTTTCATATGTCAAAATCTGAAAGGCTGCGCTGTTATGATGAGATTTATAATGAGTAATAAATATCCAGGTTTAAGAAACCTTTAGCACCATCCAAATCCTACATCACATTATCAGATAGCAGTAAAAATGCGAAATATTATTTTAACTATTATCATCAATGAATAAAGCATTTCTTAAATTAACAAAACGAACTGGTATCTGATAATATGTTAGGCGTTTACGTATTTATACACGGAATCCTAATACTTACATCATACTTCACTAGGTGGTAGGTCTCTGTTGCCGGAGACCGGCTGGGTGGGTACCACCGCAGCTCCTATTGCAACCGCCAAATAGTAGTGTGCAAACATTACTGTGTTCCGGTTTGAAGGGCGCTGTAGCTAGTGTAATTACTGGGGTAACGACACTAAACACCTTATGTCTCAGGCGACGAGCGCAATGTGGTGCAGTGTGTACCATCTTAACCAGCACCGCATTGTTATGGGCAAGCGTATCACTTACCATCAGGTGAACATCTTGCTCGTCTCGTCGCTTAGTAGTATAAAAAAAAAAAACATAAAATTAGTTGAAAACATTGTTAGCTTAGCGTTTTAAAATTGAAAGAGGCCAAATAAAATTTTAGTCATTCTAAAGTTTTATATATTTGTACAGCTTGGTTAATTATTTGGTTTTACAGCAAATACAATTGAAAAACGATTAACGAACTGACAAAAGAACAGGCTACATTTAAACACATTGTAACAATGGAGTTAAAACAGAATAGAAGTACGTTGAGAGGTTTTCGGTTTCGCATGGATATAGACATTACATCATTTAACCTTGAGTTACTTGATCGCAACTTCGATGTTAAGTGATAATATGACGTGATTGTATAACATTATGGCGTAGATATACAGAATGGGAATACCCTGCGATCTTCACCAGTTCGTTGTACTTTGGTTAGAGATCCTCACATGGTCTCGACTGAATGATCTATTAGATCTAGCTTCTCTTGTTTTTTTTTTTATACTACTATGGGACGAGATGAGCAAGACGTTTACCAGATGTATATAGTTAAGATGGTACACACTGCACCACATTGCGCTCGTCGCTTTGAGACATAAGGTGTTAAATCTCGTTACCCCAGTAATTACACTAGCTACAGCGCCCTTCAAACCGGAACACAGTAATGTTTGCACACTACTATTTGTCGGTTGAAATAGGAGCTGCGGTGGTACCCATCCAGACGGTCTCCGGCAACAGAGACCTACCACCTGGTATAAAATATACTACGAAGCGATTAGATAAGTGAGACGTTCACCTGATGGTAAGTGATACACTTACCGATAACACGGCACTAGTTAAGATGGTATACACTGCACCAAATTGCGCTCGTAACCTAGAAACATAAGGTTCATCACCACAGTAATATCACTAGCTACGACACCCTTTAAACCGGAACACAGTAAAGTTTGCACACTACTATTTGTCGGTTGAAATAGGAGCTGCGGTGGTACCCGTCCAGACGGTCTCCGGCAACAGAGACCTACCACCTGGTATAAAATATACTACGAAGCGATTAGATAAGTGAGACGTTCACCTGATGGTAAGTGATACACTTACCCATAACACGGCGCTAGTTAAGATGGTATACACTGCACCAAATTGCGCTCGTCACCTTGAAACATAAGGTTCATCACCACAGTAATATCACTAGCTACGACGCCCTTTAAACCGGAACACAGTAAAGTTTGCACACTACTGTTGGACGGGTGAAATAGGAGCTGCGGTACCTAGACTGTCTACACAAAGACCTACCACCAGTAAAGCATCTTAATTTGTTTACTTTAATCTTGTGCGACGATCAGTAATTTATATATATCAAAACAAGTAATATCACAACTTTACTCATTCGGAGTAAATCGTTACAATGCTCCCTCGTTCGTAATCTGTAATTGCAATCTGTATCGGGGATTACAAACATTTGTAATTTACAGATACATTTTATAGTAAGACATTAAACTTTGCCGTTTGAACGACGGGCTGTTGCAATTTACAAAATATTTTCATTACAAGCGAAATTACTGCGAATTCAGTAAGAAAAAAAAATCGTTGTAAATACAGTTTTTTTTAACTACACCAAATTAAATTTTACTTAGACACGTAGTAGATATAATAATGATGTTTCTAATATCAACACTTCACTGGCTTCGTCGGTAACTCTTTTACAGTTCAGGCAGCACGACTCTGGAACTCCTTGCCCGACGATATTAGAAGGGCTCCAAACAAAAATATCTTTAAGAGAATGGTGAGGAGGTTTTACTTAGATATAGAACATTAATTCTTGTGTATGTTATGTATATATTAATTATGTATGTATTTATTTACTTATGTATTTTTATGTTTATGTATATGTGTATATACAATAATAATACTTATACTTATAAAAGTATTCATATTTTATGTATGTATTTGTATGTGTATGTATGTATATATTAGTATATATCTTCCTTTTTTATAACAATACTTCTCTTTTACCCTCACCTACCACTGCATTTCCCCACTGCCGAGGTTGACTGGGAGAGAATGCCCTATGGCATTAAGTCCGCCTTTTTGTACAATTTTTATTCGTGTGCAAACAAAGTTTTTAAATAATAAATAAATAAATATCATTAACGTATATCGTTTGAGATGATGATAATAATGATGATGGGGAATAATATATTCTTTTTTTTTTTTATATACTACTATGCGACGAGACGAGCAAGACGTTCACCTGATGGTAAGTGATACGCTTGCCCATGACAACGCGGCGCTAGTTAAGATGGTACACACTGCACCACATTGCGCTCGTCGCATGGAGACATAAGGTGTTAAGTCTCGTCACCCCAGTAATTACACTAGCTACAGCGCCCTTCAAACCGGAACACAGTAATGTTCGCACACTACTATTTGGCGGTTGGAATAGAGACCTACCACCTGGTAATAATATATTCTTACGGGTTTTGATTTCAAGAGACGAAGGAATCTTTGTAAAATACTTCATGATTTAAGAGAAAAAGGCTTTGATTTCTACCAACCTTTGAGTGTTAATTTTTTTAAACATAATCAGCTCACGTAATGTTAAGTGACAATAAGAGAACCCATACTCGAACATCTTACAAGTTGATTCGTCCTGTATATATCTAAATAAATCAAGACCTCGATCGTTTGTCTATATGCAAGTACAACTTAAGTTAATTCGAACTGTGCGTTTCTCTGTTCCCATTGCTCATTACCCACCTAGAGTTGACTGGGTTCAAGTAGCACTTGCGATTTACTTAAGTGCGTTGTACAATGGTCCCCCCGACGGTTTGTCTAGACTAATGAGGCTACTTTCGAGAATTAATTCAATTAGTACTAAAGCAAGTATTCAGAACATTTAATACTGAAAAGAACTAAAACGAACTTTT